>OY720429.1:139122381-140322381 GCA_963082735.1 Pocota personata | reverse complement strand
CGAAGAATTTGCTAGAAGTTTCTGGCTATCAGAAACTTCTGCTATATAAGGACAGATGGCGATCAAAAAAGACACAGTTGGTTTAGAACCGTGGCGAAGAGATTGGAAAAGTGATAATGGGCGAAGTTGTAATTTGGTGATAAATTGAAAGTTGAGAGTGAACAAGAAAAAGTAATTAGTTTGGATTTGTGAATTAGGTAATAGAAAGGAGATAAAGTGATTTGAGAGGAAAGAGACATTGTAAGAAAAGAATTGCGAAGGATAGCACAGTGTGAACCTGAATTGTTCTATAGACTAGAAAATAAAGAAATAAATTTCACAGAATATTGTTTTATCTACTCGAGCCGTAGCTCGCATATTACAATACCAAAAAGTAGTTTTTGCCATTGTATCCAGCAAAATGGAGTCTGAGTGCTCCGGGATTTGGAAATTTCCTTTTTTTTGTAAAAAAAAAAAAGAGCAGCTTGGAAAAGTTTTACTCTTACCAAAAATTAAAAATATGAACTTACATATGTAGGTATCCAAAACTATTTTTAAACCTAATATCTCAAAAAAGAAATATTAGAAAAAATGGCAACAAACAGGACATCCTTTGCAGTTCGAAGAAGGCAGAGTTGTTTCCTGGCATATGGTAAATATATGTATTTCAGCCAATGAAAGCCCAAAAGATAAAATTTGGTCAAGAGCATTGCTAATCTCCCGGTTATGATTTGACTAAGTTTTTTCAAAAATTGTCTGAACGAGCAATAAGGAGGAGTTTGATAAGGAATGGCGTTATGGAACAAACAAGAAACTGGTTATACACACCTTACAGGAATTATAGCTCGAGTACCGCAAGGAAGTATATTAAGCCCATTGTTGTACCTAGGTTTTACAAATATAGATCAGTCCCTTAAAATATAGAACACAATAGCCACATTGGTCGAATATACAGTAATACATGTAGTCGGAAAAAGCGAAGTAGAGTCAACCAGATATCCTTGAAAGTGCTGTAGATACTTTAGTCAACTGGACCAGAAAGTGCTGTATATATCTCAACAGTACTAAATCAGTTCATGTTAGTTTAATCAACAAACGGATTCCAATTACCATCTTTGGAATGCATATTCCTTATTCCAACACCGCAAAATATTTAAGAGCCAACTTAGATGAAAAGAACGGATTAAAAAGAAAAGAGAAGCACTAAAAATTGATTGGTTTATTGGTAGAAGGTCACCCCCATCTATACATAGAAAACTATTCTAGGTAAACTGTTACTAAGATCCGTACAGAGATTCGAAATTCAGTTATGGGGATCGTATGATACCCTATTCCCCATCTTTTAGCTCACTCCTTACAAAGGTCTGGCGTTGCGAAATTTGTAAAACATATGCAATGATGTCTTCTTATACAGAGGATATTTCCGCTACTTTTAAGAAATTTTATCTCAAAATTATTAACATAATAAGATTAAAAACAATAAGACGTCTCAATATTTTTACTAAAAAGGTAATGCCCACTTTCTGCTAAGAAAAGTTATAACGTGGAAATATCCTACGAGTATGTATATAAAGAAATTATTGCAACTGTTTTAAAAATTTAGCAACGCCACGCTCACTTTATTAGGAGTTGACTAGAAGAATGGGGATAAGGTGTCACACAATTCTCTCGATGGATTGTGACTTTCCTATATGTTTGTGATTGTTTTTCAAACGATATTTCTATATGACTAATTCTTTTTTTTTTTTTTTTTATAATTTGCTCGCGTGAAAGGGGTTATGAATACCCTTACACTAATTTTAGGACACAGACGTTTTGGGGAAAGGGGAAGAGACAGAGAGAAAGACAGATTGGTGTAGTTGGTTTTGAAACTTAGCTGGTATTAAGTTTCAGTGAACTCCAAGGGTGGCTGTCCAGATAACTGGGGAGCTTGTTTGTTCTTGATTTTGTCGCTGCTCATGATTCACAGTATTTTTTTCCGTCCTCCTGATGTCATCATCACGATCAAGTTGCATTTTAGCCATATGACCGCCCTACTGCCAGTGTTATGCCTTTGCAGTAGAGTTGACATAAGCTTTCGCAATTGATCGACTTTTTATTTATTTCATGCGAAATAATTAGATGATTATTGACATCAGGATTCGAACCGTGAACCTTTAGCGTGACAGGCGATGATGTTACCACTACACCACGGCCACCCTTTTCAGTCTTCTTATTAGGTTGTTACTGTTTAGTAGTTCAGATACTCCTAGGTTATCGTGGTTACGAAGGTTGTATTTATGTCTTCCTGCAACCTTTTTGACCTCGTTTTTTATAAATTTTATTTTCAGATATTTGCCACGCAAATAGTTCCGTTCGAACTAAGCCCAATTAATAAAAAAAAAATATACAGTACCTTACTGTGCAAATATTGGATATTTTCAATAAATAAGTCAATTCATTGTTTTGTGTCGTACAGCCAGTTCTTCTCGCTTTTCTTTACTTGGATTTTCCAGTTCAATTTTGCGTTTCTTATCGTTTTTGCGTCAACCGTCATGCGCAAAAATTTAGCAGTATCCGAGTGCTATTAATGTATACAGGTATATGTTGAACCATTTTATACCCTATCCAGGGTATATTAAGTTTGGTACATAGTCTGTGACATAGTGAAATAATAACGATAGATCCCCAAAAGTACACAAATTTGTAATCAGTATCAAGAGATATGTCAATATAGCTACGTCCGTCCGTCCACTTTTTGGGCCTTAAGTTTTGAGTTAGGAACATTAAATTTGATATTTAGCTTTCTAGAATCCGAAGCAGTACAAGTGTAAACATTTTTAAAATTCACACAGTTAAAGACCAACATTTAAAAAATATTGTTTTGTCAATACTTTTGATAGAACCGGAAAATGATCGTCTTGGCAATATACATATGTAGACGTTGATTTTCTCTACATATCATTTATACATTATATATGCCTACGCCCACTTTTTGGGGCGTTTTGTTAAAAAAAAAAACATTGCTTTTCACAGCTATTCACAGTGATAAATTTTGAGAATATCTCATCAGAATCCGTTTCGAAGTCATGCACTTTCTGTTAAGAAAAAGTTATAACAACAGCTCTGTTATAAAATTTCTTAAAAATCGCGCAAATATTCTCTGGATAGAAAGATATTATTGCATCCGTCTAAAAATTTCACAATGCCGCTCCCACTTTTTATCCTATGTAAGGTATATAAACTTTAGTATATACTTTGTAACATGGATAAATAATAACGATAGACCCCCAAAGGTATACGAGTATATATTTGTAATCAGCATCACAAATGCCGATCTGGTCATATCCGCCTGTCCGTCCATATGTCACCACTGTTCGGCCCTAAATTTTGAGCAAGACACATGAAATTTGTTATGTAAGTACTCTAGAATCCGAAGCAGTGCAAGCGTAAAAATGTTAAAATCCAGATGCAGACACGCCCACTTCTAAAAACATTTAATTTTTCTCAATATTTGTGCTAGAATCTGCAAAATATTGTCAAGATAAGATGTGTAGACGGTCACTTGCTCTACATTTCTTCCATACAATATACATGGCCACACATATTTCTTGTTTGCGTTTTCTTAAATAAACCATAAACGTGAATAGTAGTCTTAAAATTAAGTAAGTTGGTGTTATTGCATACATGAACAAATTCTCCAGCTACTGGAATGTCCACTTCAGACGGATTGTAACATTTGGATCGACCATGCCATGTTATTTATTAAATATAAAACAAAACTCTAGCAAAACTCAGACCGTCAAAAGTTAACAAACTTTTAAATGTCCTCAATGAAGTGCTGTACCACCACTCTGGTCATAACGAGAAAGCTTTTGTATTTGAAACACCACCTGTTGACTGGTACTCGAACCTACAATATATGTTCAACACAGTACCCTTTGTACCCGCTTCAAATAGTTTTCGTTCACTTAAAATACAAAATAATAATGTAAGCAAGAATTACTTTATTAAAATAAACATAGAGAAGTTTTAAACCATTGTCTTAATAGCTGTACTACATAGTAGTGCATACCTTTTTCTCCAATTCTCGCGCTTTTGATTGCAAGTTCTCAATCAGCTCATTGTCACATTTTCCACTGACACTAAGATCCCGAATTTGGGCTAGAGTTTCCTAAAATGATTACAAGGCCATACAAAAATTATTCTGAGTCTATAAAACAATTTACCTTGTGGGCTCTTTCTATATCTGCACGCCTAGCCTCTGCTTCACGCAATTGAAAACTTAGAGAATCTAGCATATCTGGACTTTTTGTATGATGTTGATCGTTTGACATCGCCTTAAAACAACAATAATAATAAAATGATACATATTTCTTTTATATAGGTAGATACAAAATAAACATAATTTTATATTTGAAATACTCTTTTCTTTTCATCAATGTACAAAATATTCCACCTCTAGGGTATTAAGATAAGAAATATTTAAGTACATGATCGTGTGTTAATTCGCTTTTTGTTTACTTAGAAAGCTTCACCTTTTGCTTACCAACTAACTAATGTTTCCTTGTTATGAATTAAGTTAATCTGCGCATAAAAATATGCATATCTTTGAACAAATAGCAGTGTACCTACATGCGTATGTATTTCGGTATGCATATATACATAGATGTACATATATGCATTTTTATGTTTATGCACATTTATATCTAAATATCAAACATTTAATAATTCGTCCATTTAATGGAACTGGAGAAGTATTCTGATATCTGCATTACAAAATTATCTTCTATCTCAACAGTGAAAACTTACTTTAATAAATCATTCTCTAAGAGCACTTTTTTAAAGTTATGGTAATTTGTCATTTAGTTCCGGTTTGTACTTGGTTGTTATTATTAGTCGTGACGAACAAGCATTAAAGTATCTATTTGATAAACTAAAATTTACGTGTCAAGATTTTGTTTTTAATTTTAATTTTAACTTATGTGTTTTACAAAGGACATAATTTTAAAACTGCTTGTTATTTACAAATTTTCTTAAAACTGCAACTTTTCACTACTGACATACGGTGTGCAACTAATAATTTTTATTCTGAACTCTGCGAACAGCCACCAACCAGAAAATTTACCGTTTTTAAAACAATCGATTTTTCGTGTGAGAATGAACTTTGAGTATAGAGAAAGTTCATGCAAAAAAAGTACTCTACAACTTATGGGTTAATGCCAAAAGGGAGATGGTGTGATTCATGTTCAAAGCGCATGTTCTCTTCTGCGTAGTATAGGCAGAGATGTTATTGTTATTCGTACTTTACTATATTATATCCTTAGGTCTTCTGCGTGTACATACCATGCTATTTAATTTATAAATACATACATATTTAGATTTGATACCTGAATAAAAGTTCACCATTCAAAAACTTTCGTGGAAATATTGACACAATATGCGTTCACTTCTAATGTGACTATTAAAATGAAAATACAACAATTGGACATGCTGGACCAAATTTATAGTCTAATTAAGTAAATGCTCAATTAAAAATGTTACCGGTTTTACATAGAGTACACGGGTATGGGGATGTGAAATTTTTGATTTACGAGTAAATGCAAAAATATCTTGCTACTCGGAGGATATTTCCTCGATTTTTAAGTGATTGTATCAGAAAAATTGTTACAAAAACTTTTTCTTACTAGAAACTGGTCATTATTTGTAACCAATATTCTTAAATTCTGATGAGATTTTCAAAATAAGGCTCTGCCAAAAAAAAATAGAGGAAAAAATCGATATTTTTTTTAAGAAAAGGCCTACGAAAAGAGATCGTGGACTTATGTACATATAACAGGGTGTCCGCGTGATGCTGTGTCAAAATGTCAGTAACGAATATATGAACAATTCTAAGAAGAAAGAAGAGTAATGGATATTACCAGTTTTTTTTTTTTTTTTAGTTAGTCATAATTTTATTTCTTATAAATTTATTATAAAAATTCACAATTCTTAAATGCTGAATAAAACAAAATACATTCTGTCATTCTGTATTTAGCACACAAAGTAAGAAAGTAGTTTTGAATGCTACTTCAAGGAACTTTTACAATTTAAAAATTAAGTGTGACCCTATAAGAAACATTTCCATAATTTAGATAAAAAAAATAAGAAAAAACCTATTGAACAAGGAGTTAATTAACTTTAAAATTATCTTTTAAAGACAAAAATAAATACAACAATTGAATTCATATAAACACACATGAGCAGAAACGACAATTACAATTTAAAATTAAAATTAAACCAGAATATCAGAAATAATAGATTCTAAACGAGTATATGTAAGACTGGAGAGCCAACGTCGTACATATTTTAAAAACTTTCGAGGTATAGATATTGCCCTGATCGACTGTGGAAGTTTGTCAAGTAAGCGATACGATGAAACACAAAAACAAACAGGTAAGATGTTCAAAAAGTTTCCACGTAGATTAAAACTAGCGATTAAACGAAAATTGTGATTACCAGACTTCATAAAGAAAATCTTCCGCACCTTAAAGCAGTATAAATGACGAACAGAGAGAATTTTCAAATCACAGAATAAGGGATAACTAGGATGTCTACCAGACTTTCGGCATATTTGTCTTATAACATATTTCTGCAAAATTAACAGATTTTTTATTTTATTAAAATATGCACCTCCCCAACAAGCAATTCCATATTGCGGCTTGGAATGAAAGATTCCATAATATATTGTTTTTAAGAGCATTATAAAGCAAATATTACGCAAATAGAAAAAATGTCTGAGAGTCCAACGCAAATATTTCCTCAAGGCTTCTGCGTGATTCGAAAAACTCATTTTAGAGTCAATGGTGAGCCCAAGGTATTGAAATTCCTCAACTGTCTCGATTAAAAAGCATTTATCACTGCAGTTTATATTGCTATACAAGATCTGAGAAGTAAAACCAGGCGTGCAATTACAAATAGGCATTTTGTATCTTTGGCACTCAGGTGCATGAAAGTAAAAATCTGCTTCCAAATTGTGTAAGGATGACAAACTGGAAAACATTATTTTAGTTTTGGAACTTATCACCAAATCATGTTCTGCAAACCAGTTTCTCAATAAATTTAGGTCCCAATTAATGTCTGAAACCAGACCCAAAGGACTGTTCGAACCATAGGAGAAACCAACATCATCAGCAAAAGCAGTAGCCTTATCTTAAAGTCAAGTAAAAAAAGTGAATTTATGTAAATGAGAAATAAAATTGGACCTAGAACAGAGCCTTGGGCTACACCCAAATTGAAGAACTTAATTTCGCTCCTAATCTCATCTATCTTGACACTTTGTGACCTATTACTAAGGTACGACCTGTACCAATCAAGCATAAATCCACGAAATTCTTCTTTTTCCAGTTTCCTCAACAAGGAATTATGATTTACTATATCGAAGGCCTTATAATAATATCAATAAATAAACCAGCCGCACACTTTTCCCATTTTACAAGTTTCTCAAATATTTTGTTAAGACTGGTGGGCAAAATCCTCGTCGTTGGTCCTCCTTGGCTTGGCTATTCACATTTCGGGTGTTCAGTTCAGCTAAGGATTTACACGCATGTTTCAATCGTGCGCTGTGATCCATTAGGACGAGGTTGGAGTAGACCATAAATCTCACTTAAGCCAAGGTGTTGAGGTACCCGTGCCGATGGTTGCGTAGCCAGCTTGTGATTAAAGGTGCTGGTCGCTAGCGGTCCCTATCGATGCCCTGGCCAGGTCCGTAGTATAAATGCCTTATCCTGGTATGTCGGCTCTGCCAGGATGGACTCTCTATTCCGGACTTACTCGTGGGACCAAAATAAAAACATATGAATCCAAGCAAATAAAAAAATAATAAAGATAAAAACCAAAAAAAAAAAAGTGGAAAAAAACAAGGTTGAGATGGGGATGCCAGGCATTAGCCCCTCATCTGAAAACGAATTGTTGGCCTCCAGTCAGGAATCGACAATCTGGTGCACAGGGGGCGGCTGAAAAGAGGCACAAATTGGTGGCAGTTGAACGGCCGCTAACAAATCCATGTTGTTTTGGGGTTATGAATTCTTTGACTGAGAAATATAGTCTCCGAGTTACTAATTTTTCAAACAGCCAAAGCTGTACCAAAGTACCAAAGTACTGCAGAGAGTTTCTATATTGGTCTCTAATTTTTAACTAAGTGCTTTAGACCACTTTTATAAATTGGATTCACAAAGGATATTTTCCAATCGTCGATAAAATCACCACTTAATAAAGATTTATTGAAAATGATTTTTAATGCGCTACAAAATGACGAGGCACACTTCGAAAGTAAGAGCGGGGGAATTTTATCCACCCCAGCCTTTTTAGTTGAATCGAGTTCAATTAGACCCTCATAAACATCTTGATCCGAAAAGCAATTTAATTTGAAATCTGTATTGGGGACTATGTTTGAATACCAATCGTTTGTATTAGAAATAACATCTCTGGCAGGACGATTTGATGTCATTCGATTTTTCACCGTCGAGTTCCATTGCAATTGGAAGAAAAGAACTTTGTCGTTTAGAATTTAAGAACACCCAAAAAGATTTGCTGTTCTTTTTAATATTTCTTTCGGCAAGACTTATGTGCTGATGATAAAGAAATTTGTTTAAAAAATCAAATTCTCTCCGGAGTTGAAGAAAACGAGTTCGATCCTCTGATTTGCCTGATTTTTTTAGATTTTTTCAATGCCTTATTTTTAACGTTTTCTAAATTTTTTAATCTTTTATTAAACCATGGGAGCTTAAAAGAAGATCGTTTGTTAAAAACGGAGACAAACTGATCAACGCCGTTAAAAATTAAATTTTTAAAAGTGGTATACATGTCACTAAGACGTTTATTGCAAAATTTATGTTCCCACTCAATTGAAATATAGAAATTGTTTAATGCTATGAAGTCGGCCTTCCTGAAATTAAAGTTAAAACAATTTCCAGTTAAGCATTCAGAACTAAATTCAAAAATTACATAAACTGCTTTATGATGTAGTTGATTGTTGACTAAAGGAAAATCAGATTCATATAAATAGTATTTCATATCATTATTACAAAATATAAGATCTTATGTTCGACCTAAACAATTTTTAGAATAATTTATTTGAAATAAACCTAACGAGGCTAGAGAGTCAAAAACTTCAGTCTCTATGTCCGTCGTGTCATTAAATGGGACAAGAATTTGTTCTTCATTCAAGAAACACCAGTCTACGTCACCAATGTTGAAGTCACCTAACACACATGGAAACTGATCAATTGTCAAATCTTTCACCACGATCCATACTATAGACAACATAAGAAGAATCAAACAACTCAGAAGATAAAAAGCTTGCTTGCTCAGTTAAAATTATCACATCATATTCATGCAACGAAGAGTTGATAAAGATCTCATTAACTTTTGTACGTAGTCCACCAGCATTTAGGAAGTACACACTCAATTGAGACGGACAAACTGACGATGAGGAAGCATATTTTAACATATCGTCACTTCCTTCACAGCCAGAGAGTTTTTGTTTTTTGGATGGTTTAAAAATGTCTTTATTTGAACGCCGACAGGCCAAATATCTGAATTCAAAGCATCACCAAATCCTTGAGCAGGAATTGAATTTAATGAAACGTAACGAAAAGCTGTCGGCACCACTTTTAATCAGTTTATTGCACTGAAGCACATTTTCCGGAAGATTTAGTTTACTTGCGGCATACGAAATTACACTCTCTTCGCTTACACACTTATCCAAACGAGAGAGGTGTAAGAAACGAAGTCTAGAAACCGATGGCAAGGTTGTTGCAGCAGCAGTGTCATTAGCAGTACCAAACAGTTTTGGGGTTCGTTGAACTTTGCACTTTTTCTTTTGCACTATTTGCGCACAATCATTTTTAGAGACGATTTGAATACCATCATCGGTGTTGGGATGATCACTTTCTGTCTCGGTGGAGGATTATTGTTGGGATGATGCGGAAGCAATAGGCACAATAAGCGGCATATTTGATGAGTCACTATTTTTACTGGTTTGTTTGGGTGCCCGCACTGATTTGTTTATATTTTTATTTTTGCGCTCAGATTTTTTTTTTTTTTTAGAGGAAGGGGAGGATCCTCCCACATAATTGCGATCTAGTCACTTGGACTAATAAGCAACAATAAATTGCGGTCTGCCTGTAAGGCTTTAGCAGATTCTTCACAAAAGCCACCACATTCGATGAAATTATGAAATTATCGCGAAGTAGTCTATTTCCGCAACTTGCACAATTTTTCATCTTTTAAAAGTGAAAATTTAAAAAGTTATTGTTAAAGAACACAAAAAGTGGGGAGCGACGGAGAAACACGTCCGCCTTCTGGATACGATTGTTCGAGTATGTGATGCCTGGGAGGGCTTGAAGCTCAAGCTTATCCCTGCCAAGGATATCCCCAGGAGTCCTAGCGTCCGCATCTGGTTGCCCAATATGAAGGTTGACGGAGGAAGGCTCCTTCAATGCCTAAAACTGCACAACCCGGCGGTTCCGATGGATGACTGGGCAGTCATAAAGGCAGAGGAACCTCAGAAAAACAGCTCCTCTTTTCTGCTTTTGATCAACGAAGCGTGCCTGGTGGCACTCGAAGAAGCCGACCATAAGCTCCATTTTGGCATAAGGCATGCCAAAATCAAAGTTTTCCGCCCTTCTGACGATGAGACAGAGGAAATTGATGGCACCGACAAGTTGTCGGAGGACATGGTTGTTGACGCCATCACCAACTCCACCATTCCGAATGTTGAAGATCGCACAGATTTATCTGCACGATTTGAAGAGTGGTTCAGATAATCTGCGTGTTTTCCTAGGCGAGGAAGACATCGACATTTGCCTTATTCAGGAGCCCTGGGTGAAAGGTTCAGTTGTTAAAGGGCTGAAGGACAACCGGTACAACATCTACAATATCAGTAACCAGGTTAGTAATTAACCTAGGACCTGCATCCTAGCTAAAAAACATATAAATGTATTTCTATGTCCTAATTTTAGCTCTCAGGTCAGGTTGCAACTGACACTCATTTTATTTCCTTAGCTTATATGGATCGAGAAAGTCCATCACCGCCTGAGGAGATACGACAGCTAACATCAGCGATCGCGGAGAAAAATGGCAAATTGATTTTAGGCTGCGATGCGAATGCCAGACATATGCTATGGGGCAGCTCGGAAATCAACAA
Source organism: Pocota personata (assembly GCA_963082735.1). Lineage (NCBI taxonomy): Eukaryota > Metazoa > Arthropoda > Insecta > Diptera > Syrphidae > Pocota > Pocota personata. Next base: position 140,311,235 of record OY720429.1, on the reverse strand, counting down.
ACGCGGTGAGTCTTTATTCGATTTCCTTGTGATGTCCAACATTTCTGTCTGTGTAACAAACCAACTTTTGTCTTTCCGAGTTCGGATAATTTCAGAGGTTGGGAGGAAGTCTTGGACATTACACTCAAGACCAATATTGACAACCTTAGAGTAACTAATTGGCGGGTATCCGATCGTCCATCTTTGTCTGACCATAAATGGATTTTCTTTAATGTTAGCCTCGAGGTCGAGGCACCCAAGCCATTCAAAAACCCTGGGGATTTTAATGCAAACTCACTTTCCAGGGTGCAAAGATGAGATTGCTCACTCAATTCGTCCTTAAGATGTGCAATCCTCATGTTGGAATGACATTAAAACAACAATTACAGAGGCTAATACCACCTGGGCCATTTCCAGCTTTTCTCCCTATAAATCGATTGGACTTGACGGCATACTCCCGGTAATGCTGCAAAAAACACTGGATCAGGTGGTCCCTTGGCTAGTTTAGTTCCGATCTATAGAAGCTGTATTCTTCTAAACCACGTCCCCCTGAGTTGGAGGCGTGTTCGTGTTGTGTTTATTCCCTCAGCATGCGTACACTAAGGGGCAATCGACTGAGACGGTGCTCCATGAAGTTGTGCGTACGATAGGAAAAACAACACACTACAAACAATTTACTCTTGTAACCTTTTTAGATGTTGAAGGTGCTTTCAATAACGTTAGCGTTGAATCGATTGTTTCCTTCTGTGATCAATGAAATTATGGAAGGTGCTTTGGATAAGATTAGCACATGGGCCACTGGATGTGGACTTAGCGTCAAACCTAGCAAAACTGAACTGTTGCTCTTTACCACAAAAACCAAAATACCGGCTTTCATGCCTTCACGGCTTAATAACCAATTACTCTCTTTATCATCTAGTGCTAGGTACCTAGATGTGGTACTCGACCCTAAATTAAGCTGGAAGCTTAACATTGAACAGCGGGTAAAGAAAGCCTGTGTGGCTTTTTTATGCTTGTAGCAAAACATTCGGTAAGAAATGGGGACTCCGTCCGAAGATGGTCATTTGAATGTATACTGCGGTGGTGCGCCCTATACTTTCCTATGGATCGCTAGTTTGGTGGCCGGCGGTTAAAAAAGCATACATTACCAAACATCAACAAAGTACAAAGGACTGCGGCTCTAGGTGCTACAGGGGCGATGAGAACATGCCCAACTGAAGCCTTGAACGTAATCCTTCACCTTATACCACTCAACCTTCATATAAAGTACATACCAGCATGTAGTGCTTTTAGAATAAGAGAAATAGGTAGCTGGTGCGATAGTTTCTACGGCCACAACAGCATCCTTAATATGCTACCTGGGGAGTTGGCGGCAAATCCGACCGACTACATAACTCACAGGGTGAACTTTCGCAATGATGTCACTGTGAGATTCCCTTCCAGGGCGGAATGGAAATGTGGCACGGTGACCAACGAGTTCAAAACAACCATTTTCACCGACGGGTCGAAATAGACTGCGGGGTAGGGGCGGGAATCTTTTCTGAATCCCTCAATATCTCTAGTTCATTCCGTCTTCCCAATTCATGCAGCGTATTCCAGGCGGAAGTTCTTGCTGTACGAGAGGCGTGCCGTCTCCTCAAACATACATCGATACAACTTAACACCATAGCCATTTTCATTGATAGCCAGGCCGCTATCAAAGCCATCGTATCTGCGGCTTCCTCCTCCATCGGTCTAGGATCAGCCTCATCTTTTTGCCTGGTCATAGTAACATTGACGGAAACGTAAGGGCTGATGAATTATTGAGGCAGGGTTCTGCCCTTGACTGCTCCCGTGCGGAGGATGTCCGTTAGGGGCCTTAAGGGTAGAATCTTTGCTCATTTCCTTGCAGATGCTGGTAATAGATGGCGAGGGTTGCAGGACTGTGTCATATCCAGGCAGATGTGGTCCAAGTATAACTGGCGCAGAACACAAGAGCTATTAAACAGAAACCGGGTAGATATTGCAAGAGTTCTGGCAATTAGCACTGGCCATTGGCCCATAGGGGTCCACGCAGGAGACAAGCATCGGGTACGTTATCAGTTTCCTCAATGCCACGGGGTGGATTTAAATAATCTTTTCTCTCCTTTCCCACAAGTCCAACGTCAGTTTTTACAACAATTTAGGTTACTTGAGTTGTGGTATTAAAACAGCGCCTTTGTGCTAATTATGTTTCAGCATAGTATGCTATCACAACCACACCTACCTACCTACCTACCTACCTACCTACCTACCTACCTACCTACCTACCTACCTACCTACCTACTTACCTACCTGGAAGAAGTGAGATGGCTTGTAGTTAGAGATTTCAGCAGCAGAACCCTTTTTAAGCAATCACACAATATCTGCACATTTGAGTTCTTCAGGGATGATCCCAGCAACTACACAACGATTACAAATTGAAAATCCATTTTCAGATAGATTTGAAATTCCATCAAAACCACACAAACTGCTGGCTATATTAGCATAGTAATTGTTAAATGCATCAAGAATGACAAGTGTGTCGAGAACTTCGCAGCTATCGACACGTATAATGGAATGTTTTTTTTGAACGAGAAGATTTATTGAGTATACTGTTTACTATTTGCCATTCGTTTTTTTTTTTTTTTTTAATTTCCCTAGCAGAATTAAATTGAGAACTGTAATAAGCATCGCGGCAGATCGGAATCTCCATTTTGAGTTCAGTGTACAATTTCTTATATTTGCTCTTGAAACTCATATTCCTAGGGTATTTATAACATTTAATTCTGAATTGTTTTTTTTTTATTTTCGCATTATTCAATAATTACCTAGAGATCCAAGGCTTAAGCCTTTTTACCACCTTTTTTGAGGGCAAAAACGAGGAGCTAAATATTGAAAAGGAAGTTGAAGCATCTCTACACGAATAAACAACTTCCCGAAACTCAAAAAGCAATTTGTTTTTGAGTTTATCGAAGTTAATTTTAATAAACTTGTTAGAGAATTGAGGATTTTTACTCTTACTATTAGAAATATTTACTAATAGTCCAGGCGTAGAATGGTCAGTTATCTCAAATCAAGAACACATTTCTCACACTTACTCAAAGAAGCATTACTTACTCGTAAGCAACCATAAATCTAAACAACTACTCGATATGGTCCTAGTAGGTTCATTGATGAAGCAAGCTAGATGCTAATAATGCAAGTTAGATGCTAATAATACCAAAAAAAACCCGAAACTGTTTCACTACTTTCCAAGATGTTTAGATTAAAATCCCCTAAAATAACTAAATTAGATTTTCCCTTTTCTAAGAGATCAGACAATTTTTTTATGTACATCAAAACATTAAACATATGCAGTCTAAAGACACATAGAAAATCATGTACTTCATGATTGAATTCCACTGAAACTTTTAAAACATTAGCACTTAAAAAGTAGATACACAAAAAATTGAGAATCTCATACTCATCTCTTACAAAACACCCGAGATCACCTGCAGCGTAATTTTCATTAGTCTTAGCAACAACACTGAACCCAGGTATAATGTAATCGTTTTTTTCTCAAAGTTATAAATTCGAATTTCAGATACAAAGACAATACTCGTATCTGGAATGCACCCATAAGAATCAATGTGTGTGATAAGATCCTGATTCTGAAACCTACACGGTGAAGGAACAGCAACCTCTGGAGAGAGCTAAAAATCTCTTGAAATCGCTGCCCAATACCACGAACAGAAATGGGACCGGACAAAATAACAATACGAAAAGGACTACGATGAAGACTTGGGCAGTATCAAGAAGACTAACCGTAGCAAGGAAGGATGGTGATATGTTCTCCATCCGTCTCCTCAAGCAAGAAGGGCAGTGAAGAGAGCCAAGACCTCCTTAGTCGTTGTAAACGGCCGACAGGCTGCGATAGCAGACTTCGGTAACCCAGAACACAAACTGACTAATGATGAGTGGAGACTATTAGGGATAATAATTTTCGATGATGTGAATGATGCTATCCTAATATTGTAGATGCGCAGGTTCAATCCCACATTTCGAACAGTTAACCACCGTAAGGGGATTCAAAGTGATGACCTTTGAAGATGAGTTCACTCTCACATGGCTAAATTAATTCATTGGCAAAACGGAAGCCCCATGGCCAAATGCCGAACTCCGATTAATCGAACGGCATGAGTTAGTTAACCTAGCAAAACCCAAGGGGCGTCTGCTCATACCGAGTCCATACAACCCAAAAGACAGACTGGAGAGAAACCTTCAGCATCTCAATACGGAAATGCTTAGCCGTAACTGCGAGATTTTAGAGATGGAAGAACACACAACAGAACGAACGGAGGTTGTATTACTGCTCCACCACTGTTTAATGTCATTACTGCGACCCATTAATTACAAGGTCCGTATCGGTATAACCCGATGCAAAATTAGGCCGATCGCAGGGATAGCTGTCACAAAAGGAAAGAAAAAAGTAGGTGATGTTAACAAATTTAAATGATTAATATTGTGCAAATAAATCTTCACCACAGTAAAGCTGCCAGCGCCAACCTTGTCTACCTTGGAAATTGGACATATAGACATCGCCCTTATACAACAACCCTGGGTATCAGGAGGCAAAATTATGGGTCTACATGCCAAAGATCTGGTATTGTATAAAACGACAGAGGTAATCTCAGATAAAAAATATAGAACATGTATCGTAGCTTTCTATCTGCATACAGCGATTTTAACAACACAGTGGTTAAATATGAAAGGAAAGGCTTTCCTCCACTGATTGTCTCATCTGTTTATATGCTGTATAATGCAACAAAGGGACCACCCCCGAACTTACTGCATCACTTGTCAGAAAAATAGAGCAGGAAAGTGGGATATACTGATGGGATGCGATGCGAACTCCCATCACTTCCAATGGGGCAGTAAAGATATCAACAAACGAGGTACGTTGTTTTTCGAATTTTTAATTGAACATAACGTGTTAGTATGTAACAAGGGCAACGAACCAACGAGAAATAAATAATAGAAATAGACAAGAGGTTATTGACGTTACAGTCATTAGTAATTCCAAAAATGTAGTAATAGAGGAATGGAAGTTTCTGAAGAAAGAAACCTTTTCCGACCATAGGATGATAGAATTCACCCTAAAAATTAGGAAAGGATTGCCTATAATATATAGAAACCCTAGGAAGACTAACTGGGATCTTTTTAGTAGTGAATTTAATAGAATGAAAGTGAATCTGCAGGACCACGCTTTTAATGGACCTACAGAAATGGATGAGGCAATATCATTATTACCAAATATATTGGGTAAGGCCTATCAAAACACCTGTCCGCTGCGGACAAAGAAACAACAAACGAAGTACTGTCTAACATTAGGAAAGAAACTAGGAAACTTTCCAATATGGCTAAAAGAACAAAGTTAGACCAATACTGGGAAATATATAAATCCAGTGAAAGAAAATTCAAAACAGAGACACAGCGTTCTAAGTGCAACTCTTGGCGAGCTTTCTGTAGCGAAATAGAAAGTACCGCTGAATCAGCAAGACTCTGAAGGGTTCTTTCCAAAGAGCCGGTGGCGTTAGGCTCCGTAAAAGACACGTCTGGCAATTGGACTCACTGCAATGAAAATACATTAGAAACTCTACTGGATGCTCATTTTCGAGAATATATAGTAGATAGAGATGACATCTCTGGCAGCAGCAATAGTAGACACGAAATAGCGCCGACTGAATTGGTTACGGAAGAAAAAATTGAATGGGCAATGCGATATAAAAAAAAGACATAGCACCGTTTCTAAAGAGACTGTTCCTTAGTAGCATTGAATGGGGTCATGTGACAAATGAGTGGCGGAAGTCAAGGTTGTTTTCATCCACAATGCAGGTAAAGCTAGTCATATCTGCGCTGTAGACTATAGACCAATAAGTTTATCATCCTTTGTTCTGAAAACCTTTGAAAGACTTATTGACATACACATTCGCAGCAGGCTGAGCCCCAGTATCATATCTCCGGCACAGCATGCATATACGAAAGGTAAAAGTGTTGGAACTGCACTTCATAGCGTTGTCAGTGCGATTGAAAAATAATTGAATGATAAAAAGTACACCCTGGCCGCATTCTTAGACATTGAAGGGGCCTTTAATAATGTCACGGCGGATTCAGTCGAAGGTGCCTTAAAAAACCTGAATATTGAGGACATTCTGATCAGATGGATAGTTTCAATGTATATATTTCTATAGGTATATAAACCCAGAACTAGGTAATACAGAAGTACTAATAAAACATAGATTCAGTGTGGTTAAGACCGTAGAAGAAGATATGGTGTTACTGGCCATGGGTAAATTCCTTCCAACCCTAAGCGACCAACTACAAGGCGCCCTTAAGATATTGTAATATACGAGCTACGGCTCGAGTAGATAAAACGTTATTCTGTGAGATTATTTTTTTATTTTCTAGTCTATAGAACAATTCAAGTTCACACTATACTATTCTTCGCAAATTCTTTCCTTACAAGGTCTCTTTCTTCTCAAATCAGTTTATCTCATTCCAATTACTTAATTCACAAATCCAAACTAATTACTTCTTCTTGTTAACTCTTAACTTTCAATTTATCACAAAATTACAACTTCGCCGATTATCACTTTTCCAATCTCTTCGTGCGGTTCGAAAACTAACTGCCATGCCTCGATCCCCATCTGTCCTTATATAGTCTCATTTCTGATAGCCAGAAACTTCTAGCAAATTCTTCGACCACTGGAACAAGAAAATTCTTATGTAATAATTCCAAGATGACAGCTGCAGCCAATAATCTCTTGTGGTTATAATTCTCTCTTAATTCCGCGATGTCGTCTTACACATAATCCGTCTCTTACCGTGGACAGGAACCTCGAATGAAAAGACACTTCGGAATGTGTTGCATACTTTTGGAGCGTAGTTATTATGCTACATTATGTTACAATATTCAGCAACTGGACTAACAGAAGTGAACTCGTAATAAATCCACTAAAAACGTAGCTGACACTATTTACTAACAAGGGGTTAATACCGGAATTCAAAATTCGATCCATTGTGGGCTAAATATCTAGGGTTAATACTAGACAAATAACTAAACTGTTGACTAAACACAAGCGATAGAGCAAGGAAAGCTATGATAGCTCTCTATACTTGTAGCAGAATATTTGGAAAAACTTGGGGTCCCAAACCAAAAGTCATTTTCCAGCTCTACACAGCAGTTGTGAGACCTTTATTGACATATTCGGCAGCCTAGTATGGTGGCCAGCCGCAAGTAAGGGCACAATCTTCAAAATACTAACCAGAGTACAAAGAATGACGTGCATTGGTGTAACAGGAGCTATGAGAACCACGCCAACTGCAGGATTAGAGACCATACTCAATCTATTACCTTTAGATCTATTTGCACAAGAATCTGCAGCTAGAAATGTTCTAAGATTAAGCCATTTGGAGGTCAAACTTGACTGGGCATGCGCAGATTTTACGCAAATACATGGGCGGAGATGTTAGCGCATAGATTTTCATAAGCCGTTTTCCAGTTCATTTCCGATTCAGGAGGAATGGGAGACTAAAATCTTGCTAAATGACAACTCCGTCTCCATCTACATTGATGGATCCAAGATGGAAGTGGGAGTAGGTGTAGGGATTTTGTCTGAAAAACTCAATTTGAACAAGTCAATTCGACTTCCGGACTATAGCAGTGTTTTTCAAGCGGAGGTCGCTGCAATGCACGGGACGTTGCAATTAAAGCTATATCACCGGATGACATCACCATTTTCATTGACAGCCAGGCAGCGATAAGTGTGATTTCCGCCATACAAATAAAATCGAAGCTTGTACGTTGCTGTCGCGAAGAGCTACGGGTTTTTGGTATGCAACACAATGTAAAACTCTGCTAGATACCCGGATATAATGGCGTTTCAGGAAAGGAGGGCTCAGTTCTAAATCCTCAACGAGCTGACCCGTCAATTAAGACACCACTCTGCAACCTGAACATGGAATTTAGAAATAAAATGATCGTCATAGCAAATAGCAGATGCAGATCACTAGAATCCTGTATAATTACAACTCTGGCCGCTCTACGATAAAAATCGTACCGAGCAAATCCTACACTTCAACAGATATAAGTATCTTATCTGGTTGAATGGGGATGATAACTGGACACAACTTGTTACGTTACCACACAAAGAAATTGGGAATAATCCAAGAAGATATATGTAGGGGCTGCGGCAATGAGGATGTACACCTCACTTCCTGTGCCATTGCCCAGGACTCTACCACCTTAGATTCAAAATACTAGGGAAATATTTCTTCCAAGACTATCAAATGTATCGGTAAATAAGATAACCAAATTTATAAATGCATCCGGTTGGTTTAAGAACCCATAGAGTTCAAGAGTGGGAAGATACACTCCTTGGGCATCACAATGGATCTACATTGATCTAAGTGTGGCGTAGTAGGTTTTTCACCCTCTATGTCAGCCCATCAGACCTAACCTAACTTAACCTAATATTCTGGTGAATCACAAAAAGTTTATTATTTCAATAAGAATTATTTGTAAAAACAGTATCGCAGTTGGAGCTACTAAGATTAGGGATAGAAATGTCATAGATTACATCATTTTCATATTTATTTACAAAAAAAAAAGAAATGCACTAAATAAGTGCAAGATCATTAAATGAATTAATCGAAATGACTTTTCCTCCCTCAACCTTTCTCACAAGAATTTGGTTACCTTTTACCATACGTATTTTACACCTTCCTGCTTGATTGCCTCTTTCGCTTTCATGAAGAGAGCCGGCGGCCGTGTACTTCGTGCCAGAATCATTTATATAAATCCCGGTGCCGATACCTCTGCTGCTATTGTTACTGCGGTTGCTGCCGTTGTTGTTGCTGCTGCTGTCGAGAACACCATCGATACCAGTCATTTGTGTGCTGGGATTTTTTTTGTTCATCCTCTTTGCGCTCATGATTCGTTGCTTCGTAGTTAAATTAGAAAATTTTACACAGCTGATCGAATTCACTTTAGATATTTTGGATTGCACTTTTTTGACAAAGCATTTCTCGATTTCACAGTCAGGAACATCAATGGACAGAGCTTTGTTGAAGATTTGCTTTGCCATGCTACTTGCGTTATTATCGTTGACATTAGGAACTCCAACAATTTCAATGAAATTGCTAAGAAGCTGCTGTTGCTGCCAGTTAAGCCTGTTCTCCATAATATTTATTTTCGATTTTAGCTCCGCATTTTCATTTCGTAGCTCGTTCAGTTGATGTAGAAAATGATGATTTATTTCCTCCAAATTGGAAAGCTTAGAGTAGAGTACAATCGCTGTCTGTGATGGGTATAGGCGGTCCAGTAGTTGTTGATTGCGCGTTGGTTCGACCCGCTTGATTTTTATTAGCGCTAGTATTAGCCTGAGCATTGTTGTTGTATTGCACTGGTGTAGCCGATACGGGCAAGTGTAAAGAACGGCATCTTAGCACATTTTTAGCGAAAACAGGGAGCAGTTCATTTTATTATAAAGTTGATCAGTTTCAAATTAGATACGCACCGAATGACAATCCAATGACGAATGAATGAAAAACACATGAATTTTTAAGTACTCTGATTGGATTTTCTCAGTTTGTCTTTGAAAGTCTGGGTTTGATTTAAATGCTCGGGCATACAAATAAAAATCTATGAACAAGCGAATAACATCATTATTACGTATTCATTTTCTATATATTTGTGTAAGCATCTTTGTTTTTAAGGAATCCATGGTAGAAATTAGTGATATCCAGAAAAGCCTGCAATTGTGTTTTGTCTGTTGATTCGGGAGTTTCCCTGATGGCACGGACCATGTAAGCTGATGGGCGAATTTCCTGACAGTCTATCGTCTATCCGAGAAATGTTATTGAGAATAGAGCAAACTGAGACTTGTCCTTTCGTAGTCGCAATCCAGCGTCAACATACTTCTTCCATAACCTTAACCACATGTTTAGAATTTTCCCCAATGAGGAAAGTGGCGTCAAATTATACCGCGACGTCCGCTACTCCCCGCAGAAGATCTTCTATGCATTTTTGAAATATGCCTGGTGCTGCAGAAATATCAAATGGACCTCTTTACGCGGTATGCACCCTTCTGCGTTATTAATTTTATAGCTGATATGCCTGTGCTAAATCGATTTTCACGAATTTTTCTCTCCGTGGAATTGAAGCAAGTATATCGTTAATAGAAGGCATCTGAAAACAGTGTGCTGTAAGTGCTTTATTTACAGTGCGTTTGTAGTCGCCACAAATTCGCACGTATCCGTCGACCTTTGTTACTGGAAGTATTGGTATTAGCCACTCGCTGTATTCAATTAGTTCTAAAATTCCATGCCTCAACTACTTCTCTAGCTCCTCTTCGTTAGACTGCCCCTGTGGGTAGTGGACTTTCATGGCTGGTAACTTGATTGGTCGTATTGCTGGGTTAAGACTCAATGTAATTTTTTTCACACATAGGACCCTAGCTCATCAGAAAATAGCGTTGCGTATTTATTCAGCAAATTGTCGATTGGGGAGTCGACGGAAGAGCGAATGTGGTGGAAACCCTGTACTACGATGACCAATTGATCGGACCAGTTACACCCAAGGATATTTGTTCGCTGCCCCGCAGTAACTTATTTTTTTATATAATTTGGGGGCGCCAAAGGGGATATGAGTACCCTTATACTATTACAGGGCACGGGCATTGTGGAGATAGACAGAGAGAGAGAAGAAAAGAAAGATTTAGTGTAGTGATTTGAAACACAGATGGTATTAAGTTTCTGTAAACTCCCAGGGTAGCGTCCAGATTATTAGGGATAAGTTTTGTTTTGCTTTTATTGTCGTCGCTCATGATTCACAGTATTTTTTCCTGTCCACATGATGTCATCATCACGATCAAGTTGCATTTTGAGCCCTATGACCACCCTACTGTCAGTGTTATGCCTTCGCAGTAGAGATGACTTAGCTTTCGCAATTGATCGACTTTTGTATTTATTTCATTCTTGAGATCAGGGAGGATAAGAATTGTCTTTATATTGTAGACCACGTCGACATACATATGTCAGACCTATAATAGGAGTGCAATTATTTCCATAATCAAACATTTGCAAACCTGGATCCATGACCGTTGGCAGATTTCTATTTCAGATTTTTCTTGCGTTAGACTCCAATATTAGCGTGAATTTGTCAACCTGGAACTTTCTTAGCTACTTGTCGAAGCTACTTTCTTCGCATTTTGTTGCGGATTGATGACATTTACTTGATGATGCTTACTGTTCTTACCGCCGTAAGTAGAATTTGCACTCTACTGGGATTGACATACCCTTTTAATATGGCCTTTAAGGCCACACCTGTCGCACTTTGCTGAGTGAAAGGGGCAGGCCGCCCTCGGGTGTTTGTTAACACAGCCATAACAGTTGAGTTGTTTTTTTGGATAGTGTCAACCTTGCTATTGTCTGCATTTCGGGAGTGCTGTTTGGGCAACTGGACTTGATTGAGTGTAGATGTGTAGCTGATGCATTTTTCTGGATCGCGAGTTGGTTCTTTGCTGCTGTTTCTGCGGCAATCGCTCGGTCTTGCACGGATTGAAGAGTAAGTTTACTTCCAGCCATTATTACCATAATTAAGTAACCCACACAATGAGTCGATCTCGTAGCATTCGATCTATTACGTCACCTCTGAAATTGCAGTCTATAATTAAATGGCGAAGTTCTGCAATATATTCAGCCATTGATTCTGTATGCTGCTGATCATGCTTGACAAACTTGAAAAATGATGCGATCTCCGATAGAGTATGTGTAAAATGTTTTGTTAACTGCTCAAGTACTGCCGCGTACTTGTTAAGAGGGCCTGTACCTCGTCCAATAACAACAACAAACAAAAAAGGAAGGAAAAGAAAAATTAAAAAAGGTACCTGGACCCAAACAATTTCTCCGGCGATCCCTCGAAGGAATTTGATATCAGCATCCTCTCCTCCTGGCTGATTGTGCCCCTATGCGTCCTCGCATACACACGCACCCAATCCAGGGGTGGGTTTCGGTGTTTTACAAAATTAAATTGAAATTAAAATTCAAAAATGAATTAAAAAAAAAAAAACAAATAAAAATGTCAACATATCTGGTTCTATGTGGTGTGCCTGTCCTATTTGTCGTATCGCCTTTTTTTCCACATTGTGCTGGATTTCTTTTTTCGCCTTTTTACAACAGCCAATCCAAGAGTGGGTTATCGTTTAATTTATTTAAACAAAAGAAAAAAAAGGACAATTACAAAAAGAAACACAGCGATTCGCCTCGCAAAAATCAGAAAATAAAAGAAATGTCAACAATCAGCTGACATGAGGGAGGGAGATACACCGGTCTCTCTCTCGCAAATATATTAATGGTGATCGGGAAATTATCTGTGGTTCAGGGCTTAGGTAAAGAACGTAGAATTCGTTTGTTCATAATTTTTATATTATATGTTTATATTTATTTTTTGTTAGTCAGAAATTTTGTTTTAAGTTACGTGAGTAGGGTGGTAAGTCGTACTAGTTAGATTAGGTAAGTTAGTTAGCAATATTATATGTCAGCGTTTGTGTATTTATGTATAGTATCGGTCAGGATTTTTTTTGTTTAAACGAACATTTCTGTAACCGACAATGACGAGACGTAGGACATTGGGGTGGCCGTGGTGTAGTGGTAACATCATCGCTTGTCACGCTGTTCATTCACGGTTCGAATCCTGAAGTCAAGAATCATCTATTTATTTCGCATGAAATAAATAAAAAAGTCGATCACTTGCTAAAGCTAAGTCAACTCTACTGTCAAGGCATAACACTGGCAATAGGGTCGTCATATGGCTGAAATGCAACTTGATCGTGATGATGACATCAGGAGGATGGAAAAAAAATACTGTGAATCATAAGCAACGACAATAATAGCGAAAACACACAAAATACTCCCCAGTTATCTGGACAGCCACCCTTGGAGTTTACAGAAACTTAATACCACCTGAGTTTCAAACTACACTACTCTGTCTTTCTCTCTGTCTCTTCCCCTTTCCATAAAACGCACGTGTTCTAAAAATTAGTATAAGGGTATTCATATCCCCTTTAACACGTGCAAATTATAAAAAAAAATTGGAAAGGGAAATTTCTCATTTCAATGTCCCGAAAAAAAGGAAAACACCACTCACAGCTGACAAAAACAAAACATGACAAAGAAAATGGGAAAAAGACTGACGAAGAGCGGACAAGGTCGAAACAAGAAAAGAAGGGGAAAAGTAGGACAATTTGAAACATATAACCCAGATTGATATTAACGGGTAGAGCATCGACCCCGAGAATCATTTAAAAAAAAAATTTAAGAGACGAACAGCTGGCCGCTGCCGCTGATAGTGGAATTTTTTTTGTTAAAGAACCAAATCAGATACAGTGAGGTGGAGTCTCTCAGTGAAAAAATTTTTTTTTTTAATTCCTTTTTTGAGGTGAGTTTGGCCAGATCCAATACTAAAATTCAGTAGGATAAAATCAATTAATTTCAATTAGTTAAACTTGAAGACACACAGAAACCGGGGGGAGCGTATAAGTAAAGGAGGTGAACGCAAGCGATAGCAGGCATAAAGGTATGTAGAATGAAAATAGGAGTGCTCGTGGGCAATTAACTAAATAAACTAATTTAAAACATTAGGCATTGAGAGTCGCTAGGCAGCACAGGTCCGGTGCAATAAAGAACAGCAGCAAGAGGTGCTCCCCCAACAAAAAGCAACGCTTCCACGATTTGCTCCGTGGGACGCAGTGAACACTAGTGAAAGTGAAAAAATTTAAAATTTCAAATTTAAAATTTATTTGAAAGTGCTAGATACTACTGCTTCTGAGTTTTTTTAAGTACTTAGTGAACTTTTAAGGCTCTTAAAGTTTTCTTCGATTTTGAATTAGTTGGTTAATTTTTGGATATCAGTGGAATTCAGTTGCTTAAATTTAGAATTTTAGTTGTTCTAATTTTTAATTAGTGGTCAAAGGAGAGTAAGGCTAGGATATAGTGAAATGTGTCAATTTCTGCTAAGAATTGCGACGGTGGACTTTTTTTTTGGCGGTCGTGTTTTTTATCTCCGCAATAGGAGAGGATCACCCTTCATCGTGCTCACCGGCAGGACAACGGGGGACTGAAAAAAAAAGGAAAGGAAACCGTGAGTACGCTGATTTTTTTTAAATATTTCTTTACATTCTTGGCAGAAAGGTAGGTGTTTAATTTTAATAGTAGTTTTTAAGTTTCAAATTTTATAATAAATTGAATAGGGCGGTGAGCCAATCAAAATTTCAGTGGTCTGTGTGTACTTAAGTATGTGTGAATAGGACTTATTTTTATTTGGTGTGTGGATGGCCGGTCGGGCCCTCCTTCTGTATATGAACGGCGACAAGACAGGACGATTACGAACAATGACGACGTAACGTGACAACTGACAGGCTTCTTCTACGACAGACTTAGGTCGTGACTGGTTAGCGCGTTCAGGGGCTATCTCTCACATTCATTGGCTAGAGAGATAGCAATCGGTTGTGTCACCAGACACAAAAGGTGGGCAGGCCAGCATTTGCCACTTCCACCAGACAAACTTCGGGTACTTGATGAACCCGTTTGACGAGGAGAAAAAAGGGGAAGGACAAATTGCGCGATAGGGAGTAGCTGAGGTCAGTTTAAGATAGTTAGGTTTAGATTAGGATTTAGTTTAATACATTAGGTTAGTTTAGGTTTAGTTTAGGATAGGTAGGGTAAGTTTCGCGGAGGCCTTCCCAATCCTTCTCCTGTCCAGGGGCACAAGTCCTTGGATTTTCCTTTTTACTTTCTTTTTCTATCTTTTGAAGTCCGTCCGAAGTCTAAGGAGAGAAGCTTTCTTCTTCTCTCTTTTGTTTTTTTTTTTATCAAAATGGCACGAGATTTTGTGTGCTGAGCAGATGGTGTGAAGTAAGGTGGGCAAGAACCACCCCGTCCGACGAGCTGAGCCGAGCAACCCCGAGCGTGCCGCCGTCCTCCTTACTCGCAGCGAAGATGCCTCCGTGGCGACGATTTTCTATTTTCGAAAGTCGTCGCCTTATACTTCAATCAGCCTCATCCGCGATTAGTTTTTTTCTCATTTTTAATTATTTTTTGTTTTTACTTTAGTGTCTTTTACATTCAAGGGTTGTAAATGCTCTTTGCTTAGTCACAGACTGAAGACAGCTATCCAATCCTTAGGCTATGAGCTAGTGGATCCTGTGAGGTAGTTGGAGGTCTGTGAATAAGCAAAGAGCGGGACAAGGTGGAAAGGCCGAATGCTAGCTTCTGTCCTAGAATGGTGACCTTTAGTCATATTCTTCGTGAGGCGCGAGCATAGGCCGCGAAGCTTTGTCCGTGTTGGAGTTGATCTGGGAAATCCTAGCCAGCCTTCTATTGGGTATTACCTTATAGCAAGTAGTGGTAAGGAAGGAAATGATAGACTTTACCACCTCGTCAAGTATCCGAGGCACCAGTCACTACCCGACGATACTTACATTACCCTAACGTTAACGGACAGACTTACATCTACAGAATGGTTGCTGGAAAATCTGACCAAAAGTCCACACACCAAAGCACATAGCTATTACACCACCTTACACATATACAAGTTTTCATAGTTTCTGGAATTTTTGTTTTATTATACTGAGCCTTTTTTTACCCTTTTCTATTTTGGTTTTTTAGTTACCATTTTTTTTTACTATTGATTTTATTCCTTTGATTACTATTTTTTTCTTTCTTTGAATTTATTTTATTATTTTTTTTTTTGTATTCTATATTTGTTTACCTTTTCTTTGAATTTTTTTTTAATATTTTTTTATTATTTTATTTGGGTTCCGCGTTTTTTTTATTACCTTTTTTTACTACTATTTGTCTTATTTTCTGAATTTTTTTGAATTTCGCATAGTGAAGTAGGGAATTTATTAAATTTGTTTTTGTTTTATCATGGAGGGAGATAATAGGAATTTAGGGGCAGTACCTAAAAACACTGGATCCCAAGGGCACTTCCGCCAGGAATGCGAGTAACGCGATTAAGAGCAAGATTAGAACGCGAACAGGGAACTGACGGATATGACTTGCCACCTGCTACAGGGACTGACGGCAATTACGCAACACAAGGGACAAACGACGACTATCTGTTCTTTGGCCAAGACTAACATAACAGACCATACTGTGACGACAAGACAGAAAGGAACTCGGTCCACGGTAGACCTACGTGAGGACCTAGAGAGAAGACCCCTTCCAAATGAACAGGACCTACTTGACTTGTACGACGTACAAAACGGACGAAATACAACAGACACAAGACTACAAGTCAGAGAACTTGTAGGACAACGTAACCAACGGCTAAGTCTGTCGCTAGGCAACCAAGCGACAACAACTGTAGCAGCGCCCAGAGTCGGGCAACAAACTGCGGACGACGAAGACGACCTAACCGACCTGCGGAGTAAGACTGTGGAGGACACAAAACGAATAACACATTAGATACAAAAGGTGGTCTCTCAAGCGGTAAAGGAGAACCAGGTTGAGTTCATGTCGGTGTTCGCCGAAAGTATGAATGATATGATGACTATTTTCCAGGAGAACATCAAGGCGATCAACTACAAGATCTGCAACCTGGAGCTCTCCGCAGCTGCGCAGAGGGAATCACCGGCAACAAACGAAAGACGACAAGGCAACACCCGACAAGGACAGTCCACTCCTTCGCACCCACTCAACTGGACGGAACTGTTACACCAACCAACGGCGACACTAAGCAGACCAACCTTTAACCCGCCACCACACGAACGACCAATAAATGACCCACTACAGGTACAAGCTCCACACTTCATTGAACCATTCCCATGTTTTTCGGAACGGAAGGTGGATATCCATAAGTGGGGCATTAAGTTTGACGGGACACCGAAAACTATGTCCGTTGAAAGTTTCTTGTTTCGCGTTGAAACTTTGCAACGCCAAAACGGTATCAGCGACCACCAGCTATTCACCCACTTCCATCACCCTGTAAGCGGTCCTGCAGAGAGGTGATTTTGGCAGTTTCTGCAAGAAAATGAAGACGATAGGTGCTTGAGATACCAGCGACTCAATTTAAGAATAATATTAGGCATCACGAGATATTGAGGGCTATAATGGATAGGAGGGAGCAACCCCAGGAGTCATTTGACGACCTCTACAGCGACGTACGGACGATGGTACTACAGATAACGAGTCGACCAAACGAACTAGGCTTAGTGGATATCCTCCGAAATAATATAAAGAACAGAGTAGCGACGCTGATCTTCGGATGCTCTATCACGAGTACCCAAGAATTAAGAGGTGAATGTAGGCGCGCGGAGAAGTACTTGACGACTAGGGAGACGAAATTTAGAAGACAAGTTAACGAACTAGGAGACGAGGGAATTTTTAGAGATAGAGAAGATTTTAGGGAACTAGAGGACGAAGAAGTAGCAATTGCTGCGCTTCAACGTAGCCAGACCGACAGACAACCAACTTACATGAAGACAGATGGAATAAACAATACGAACTCGACTAACAGAACAGACCTGACTAGGAGTCCTGCTTCAACTCCGTCGGCGTGTCAGTCTACTTTCCATAGTCTGACGTGCTTTAGTTGTGGTCAACATCAACTTTAGTTGCACACAGTGCCAGGGAAACCTGAGAGTCGGCAGTGCGACCGGGACGAACCAGCCGACAAAGACCACACTCCCGGAAAGCGAGGAGAAGACTTCCAAATTTTGAAGAGGGTTCCAGAAGTTGATGATACCTCCACGAAGAAGGAAATCCCTCGAAGGAAGAGTCTTCACCAACGCCTGCAGGAGTATAAAGTCGCCAGAAAGCGTATCTTTGGAGAGGGAGTGACTATGCCGGTGGAGAAGAGCAGGAATTATTTGAAAATTAGGAGGCTAAGGGTAATATGTGCAATGCATGGACGACGAAAGAGAAATATAGTAGCGACTGTGATGAGTATTTCGGACGACAATAGGCCATACGCTAAGGTTAGGATAGACGGTGAGGAGCTAATGGGCCTATTGGACAGTGGAGCTTCAATAAGTTGTTTAGTTAAGGGAGCGACTGACTTTTTAGACGGACATAACATAGTAATGACTAGGATGAGTACGGACATACGAGCAGCAGACGGAAACCACCAACGGATACTAGGACGATTTAAGACAGTAGTCTTCGGGGGTGGCGAGTCTCATGAATTAGAAATTTTCGTTGTGCCAAACTTACAACGGTGTTAACTTCTGGAGAATATTTAAGGTCGCTCCGAACATAATTAACGAACTCGACATCCCATCGCCGACGGAAGAACGGTCTCCGGTCTAAACACTCTCACCAGCACAAGCCCAAGAACTGGAAAGAATCAAGCTGCTGTTTCCCTCTTGCGCGATGTTGGGATTGGGTAGAACCAGCCTCGAAGAACATATAATCGAGGTGGATGACGAGAAGATTCCCATCAAGCAGAGGCACTACTCAGTTTTCACCTGTGATCCAGAACTTCTTGTATGACGAGTTGGATAGGATGATCTCCCTAGGAGTAATAGAAGAGAGCAACAGTGCTTGGAGCTCTCCAGTCGTGCTGGTGAGAAAATCCGGCAAAAACAGACTGTGCCTGGACTCAAGAAAAGTAAACGAAGTAACTAAGAAAGATGCTTACCCGCTTCCTCATATCGAAGGACTGCTAAGTAGGTTGCAGAACACCAGATTTATTTCAGGTACAGATCTGAAGGAATAATTCTGGCAGATTCCTTTGGAGCGCAAGTCAAGGGAGAAGACAGCGTTCACAGTCCCTGGGAGGCCATTATACCAGTATACGGTTATGCCGTTCGGACTGTGTAATGACGCCCAGAAAATGTGTAGGCTTATGGACAAGGTCATACCCTCACGCCTGAAAGAGTATGTCTTTGTCTATCTCGATGACCTCTTGGTTTGTTCTCCAAATTTCGAGTCCCATGCCAGATTGCTGCAGGAAGTGACCAAGTGTCTGAGGGAAGCTGGTTTGACAATCAGCGTAGAGAAAAGCAAATTCTGTTGCAAGGAGATTAAATACTTGGGATACATCGTCGGCGATGGTTGCCTACGAACCGATCTTGGCAAGGTTTCGGCGGTCGAGAATTTTCCAGTTCCAAAGACTCCCAAGCAACTCCGTCGATTTCTAGGGATGACGGGTTGGTATAGGCGCCTTATTCCAAATTTTGCGTCTATGGCAGCCCCAATGACCGACTGTCTGAAGAAAGGCAAGACATTCAACATGACAAACGAAGCACTGACAGCTTTTCAACAACTTAAGACGACTCTAGTGACAGCACCGATATTAACGAACCCGGACTTCACAAGACGATTTTACATACAATGCGATGCATTAACATCTGGTGTAGGGAGTGTGCTTTTCCAGATGGACACGGAGAACAATGAACGACCGATAGCATTCATGTCCCAGAAGCTCAATTCTGCCCAGCGGAATTATAGCGTAACGGAACCTGAATGCTATGCGGTCGTTCTGTCAGCGAAGAAGTTCAGGGCCTATGTGGAAGGATTACCTTTCACTATAAAAACCGATCATGCAAGTCTGAAGTGGCTAATGACCCAAAAGGATCTATCTGGTCGTCTGTCTAGATGGAGCTTAACACTTTAAGGGTTTGGCTTCCAGATCGAACATAGGAAAGGTAGCCAAAATGTAGTCACTGATACTCTCTCACGTGTTCACATGGATGAGCTTAATTCTGAGAAAGTAATGCTGTATATTTAATAGTGTTAGGTGGGGCGACCAGGATGTATCCAAATTCACCCGTATGATGATTTGTAGGTAGCATACGGGTACATCCACATACGCCCCTGTGATATAGAAGCTGTGATATAAGACCTGTGATATAGAATCTGTGATAACCTATTAACCTAAGGTACAATAGGACTATTTGACGTGCTTGCTAGCGAGAGTATATAAAAGTGCCCAGCTAACATCTATCGGTAGAGCATCTCAGGGCGTAGGCCCTTACCACACGTTGGGCAATGTCAACAAGTAAACAAACAGACATATTGGATTGTGCGCTGGAGCAAGCCAACACACAACTGACGAACCAGGCTCCCTTTTTTTACGAGGCCGGTTGGCTCACGTCAACTCGTCAACCGTCGTCGAGCCTGTTACGAGGGCCTGTACCTCGTCCAATAACAACAACAAAAAAAAAGGAAGGAAAAGAAAAATTAAAAGAGGTACCTGGCCCCAGACAATTTCTCCGGCGATCCCTCGATGGAATTTGATATCAGCATCCTCTCCTCCTGGCTGATTGTGCCCCTGTGCGTCCTCGCACACACACGCATCCAATCCAGGGGTGGGTTTTGGTGTTTAACGAAATTAAATTGAAATTAAAATTCAAAAATGAATTACAAAAAAAAAAAAATTACAATATACCTGATTCTGTGTGGTGTGCCTGTCCTATTTGTCGTATCGCCTTTTTTTGTACATTGTGCTGGATTTCTTTTTTCGCCTTTTTACAACAGCCAATCCAAGGGTGGGTTTTCGTTTAATTTATTTAAACAAAAGAAAAAAAAAGACAATTACAAAAAGAAACACAGCGATTCGCCTCGCAAAAATCAGAAAAAAAAATAAATGTCAACAATCAGCTGACATGAGGGAGGGAGATACACCCGTCTCCCTCTCGCAAAAATATTAATAGCGATCGGGAAATTATCTGTGGTTTAGGGCTTAGGTAAAGAACGTAGAATTCGTTTGTTCAATATTTTTATTTCATACTCTTTGCTAATGACGTCAATGGCTTTTCTTAGCGCGAAAATGCTCACTGATGTAAGGGTTTATTTTCACTTTCAGAGGCAATGTGGACAAATCTGGGTTTTTTGTAATTTGTTTTTTGGGAGGTTCGGGGAATTCTTGAAGGGCCATTTTGTTTCGTTTTGCACGAGGTTCGGAAAGAGAAACTTCGGAAAGTTCGCTGAAACGATTTCCCGACTTCATTCTTGGCTCTGAGGCCATGCGGTTAGGTGTAACCTACAAGCGCGAGAAGAGAGACCGACGGACTTGAATGAAAAAGTTAAAATGCACTTGAATGAAAAAGGGAAACTTTTGTTGGGAGAGGTTTTAGTTAGCACACAAGAAAAAGTAACCTATTGACAACGATGTGTACAGCACGAAGGCTAGTCGGTGACTGAATTTCAAAATTATATGGCACTGTTCGTGAGATTTCCAAAACTAAAAGTAAGCAAAAGAAGGACTTTTCAAAAAAGGAATTTAAGTCTCAGACCGTATGCCGATTGGTTTAAAATTTTAGTATGTGGCTAAATTCTGACACTATCATGGTGAATATCTGGAAATATTAAACGTCAAAATTTAGCAGCAGGCCAACATTTTAGATAAAATCTGAAATTATGAAAAGTAAGAAAAAAAAAAACAAAAAGAGAATTAATTAGAAATAAAAAAAAGAATTACAATAACATTGTAAATGCATTTCTATTTTAAAGGTATTTTTGTTTTTTTATTAGCTTTCAGTAAAGACGAATATATAATGAATGCTGAATGCTGGGATGGCCCTCGAGAAATCATCTGCTCTTGAATAGGTGGGGATCAAAATGATTAGTAAATATGTCTCCTGGGGGTAAACAAACGTTTGCTTATTCTTTAGCAAAATGAATTTAGATAGGGAGAAGTTCGCGCGGTTCTCATGTTTTTTTTAAAAATTCATAATATAGGGTTGTTGTTTCAATACTTTTTGCACTGAAGTGGACAGTGAAATCGCTAGAATTCCTGAACGGAGAGAGTCTACTTTTTTATTCGTTTTGAAATAAGTGCAAAAAAACACATCGAATGGCATACAAAATCGCTGGGAGGTAAACTGTATTCATACCAAATTGGTAGTGTATATCTTAAGAAAAAAATTGAATATTTTGAAAGTGGAAATCTGATTGAAAACCCGCGAAAATGTCTACTTTTACCAAATTTTAATTTTTATTCAACTCACGCAAACTTCAGAATTTAGCCACAGGATACAATTGCAAACGATTTCGGACACTGCTTCAGTAAGTATAGTCACACGAAAACTTGAACAAACTTAAGTAAAAAACCGTCAATAATAACTGGAAGTAAGCATGGACGAAAGAAGGTGAAAAATTATTATAATGCACAGTTAAACATTCAGCAAAGGTTTTACAAGTAATTCTGTGCAAATGCACTACATTTACTTAAAAGCTTAATGTTGAATTCATGCTAAAAATACACAAAAAGGAATTATTGAACTCTACAGAGCTACTATATGGAGTCGAAAGACTGTATTCTTCAGGAAGACAACGATCCTAAACACCACAGTTGCCTCTGCACGTCCTGGAAAGAAGCAAATGGTTAGACAGGTTGTCACAGAATTCAGATGCGAACCCTATTCCAATGTGTGTGAATTAATAAAGAATAGGCTTAAAGACACAAAAAAAAAATAATTATTTACAACAAAGTAAAGTAAAGCTTACGCCAACAATAAGATGCCTGGCCATTAAAGACAATAATGGTGACTGCATTGCGAAACTGATTTTGATGTTATCTTTAATTCCATGAAAAAAATATATATTTTTTAATTATTGCTTTTTTAATGTTTATGAGTCGCGCTTCTTTGTAAGAGGCTGTATGTATTATACATCATATCTACTACCATATAACTGATCAATTATATTTCTATGAAATGTTTTTTCTTTTCTATTGTTTGTTTTCACAAAACTCAAAGCAAAGCCAATAAATATAATAATAATATATAATACTGTAGCATAATAATAACTACGCGCCTATGTCTATGCAGCAAATTCCGAAGTGACTTTCCATTCTGGCAGAATTTTGGTTCAAACTGTCCTTCATTCGAGGTTCGTGTCGGGGACGAAGTCTCCACAGCTCATGTCAACGAAAGAGACGAATAATATTAGGGATAAAAGGGAATTATAACTGCAAGAATTATGTCTCTTGTTCCAGTGGTCGAAGAATTTGCTAGAAGTTTCTGGCTATCAGAAACTTCTGCTATATAAGGACAGATGGCGATCAAAAAAAGACAGTTGGTTTAGAACCGTGGCGAAGAGATTGGAAAAGTGATAATGGGCGAAGTTGTAATTTGGTGATAAATTGAAAGTTGAGAGTAAACAAGAAAAAGTAATTAGTTTGGATTTGTGAATTAAGTAATTGAAAGGAGATAAAGTGATTTGAGAGGAAAGAGACCTTGTAAGAAAAGAATTTGCAAAGAATAGTATAGTGTGAACTTGAATTGTTCTATAGACTAGAAAATAAAGAAGTAAATTTCACAGAATATCGTTTTATCTACTCGAGCCGTAGCCAGCATATTACATTGGTGTCAGAAGCGGGATAAAACTTATTCTGTGAATAACTATTTCCGTGGTGTGAAATTGCACAAAAAAAAAAAAAAAAACGATTTCTGTGTTGAGTTAATTAGTTGCGCAAAATGGGTCGCAAATTGGGAAAACTAACTATAACTCAACTAAAGGCAGAACTCAGTAAGCGGAACCTCGACACAACTGGGGGAAAAGATGCCCTGCTGATTCGTCTGGAAGAAGCAGTAACGCAGGAAGGTGAAAATCCGCACGACGTAGAGTTTGACGTGGAAGAGGAACCAGCAAGTACAGCAGCCGACCCGGGTATAACAAGTCTGCTCCTGCAACTTAAGTTAGTCATGGACGAACAAAAGAAAGCAATAGAAGACCAAAGGAATTCTATAGAACTTAAGCTGGACGAACAAAAGAAAGCAATGGACGACCAAAAGAACTCTCTAGAACTTAAGATGGACGAACAAAAGAAAGCAATGGACGACCAGAGGAATTCTCTAGAACTTAAGCTGGACGAACAAAAGAAAGCAATGGACGAACAAAAGAAAGCTATAGACGAACAAAAGAATTCTCTAGATGCTCTGGAAAGTAAACTTGATGAGCAAAACAAGAACTTGGAATCCAAATTCGAAGTGATCGAAGAGAAAATCGAGAAGGTCGAGACGCAACTCGAAAAAGTCGAAACTAGATTCGATGAAAATTTTGAGAAACATGAAACTCAGTTCGGGAAGATAGAGACTCAGTTTGAAAAAGTAGAAAAGCAAGTCGAAAATCTTGCTAAGGAGCTCAGCAACGTGAAGAGACAGAAAGCACGGGAATATTCCACTGACGGTCTGAGAAGAAAGGAGATGCAGCCTCCTATCTTCGATGGTCAAACATCATGGCCAATTTATAAGAGGCAATTCGAAGCGGCCGCAATGACCAATAGCTGGGACGATGAAGAGAAGTCTATTGCACTCACGCTTGCACTGAGGGGTCCAGCTGCGGAGCTCTTGCAGACCATCCCGGAAGATAAACAGCAGAACTACGACTCTCTGGTTCAGGCTATCGAGATGCGGTTTGGGGATGAACACATGCAGCAGGTGTACAGGGTTCAGCTGCGTAGTCGAGTCCAGAAAAGGGGGGAAACGCTCCAACAGTTGCAAGCGGATATAGAGCGACTAGCCCATCTTTCATACCCTAAAGCCGGTGAGGAGCTTATCAACGAAATGGCGGTGGAAGCTTTTATTCAGGCCATAGAGGACAGACAACTGCAAATGGCTGTAAGGATGGCTGAAAAGCGAACACTCCCCGAGGCATTGGCATTCGCTTTGTCAATGAAGGCTGCGGACCAAGCATACCAGGGAATACACCGTGTCAGGGAAATGTCCGTCGTGGAATGCTCATGCCAGAGAACAGCCGTCAAAGCTCGCGGAAGTCAAATCCGTTGCTGGAATTGCAACCAAACCGGACACCTACAACGGCAGTGCAGAAGTGCACCTAGACGAGGAAATTGTCCACATTGCGGAAGTAGGAGAAGCAGAGAGGAAGCATCCTGTCGGTCAGACTTCCCAAAACCAGCAGTCGGGAGATGCGTAAGGACCAACTTCGCGGGGCAGAAGTTGGTTACTGGAATCGAGGCCCCCAGGACCACCATTCAAGTTTCGCAAACCAAACGGGGTAACAAGAGCCTGACAGTGGAGGCACTAATCAACGAGAAGAAGTGCGTAGCCACCATCGACACAGGTGCCACTGCCTCCATTGTAAGAAGAGATATCGTCAAAAGCTCCTGGCTGCACAACACCAACAGCTACTGCCTGAAGACTGCAACAGGGGAAATGGCGAAGGTATTTGGAGAAGTTCGTCTTACGATTACTCTGGCAGGACTGACGTTCTCCCATGCGTTTCTGGTGGCAGATATATGCGACGAGTGCATCATCGGAGTAGACTTCATGAAAGCAAATGAAGTAATCTTGGACATCGGGATGCAAGTACTGAGGTATCGAAATGTGGAGATTCCGATGGTGTACGGAAATGAGAATGCCGTAACTCTCAGGACAGTCATCAGCAAAGACGAAGTTTTGCCGCCGTCTTCAGAGACAATCATTTGGACAAAGCTGGAAGGTGATCTTGGGAGCCACCGATTCTACATAGTAGAACCAGACCCAGAGAAGAATTCTCAAGACGACATCGTGGGAAAGACGTTAGTCGAACCAAAGAACACCATGGTTCCAGTGAGGGTTTTGAACGCAAGACCACACACTGTAAAACTAAGGCGAGGGGATGTGACTGGAAAATGCACGCCGATTACCGCCGTCGCAACAATATCTGAACGTGATGCTCCAAAACCTCTCCCATCACCTTGGACAGCGGAAACGAGAGAGACGATTCTCCAGTCCAGTGAGCTGAATCAGGAGCAGCGAACTATGGCAGAGAATCTTATCAATGAGTACGCTGATGTATTTGCCTCACAGGACGGAGAATACGGCCGAACACACCTGGTACAACATCGAATAGACACTGGTGATACTAGACCAATTCGTCAGCCTGCTAGGCGCCTTCCATTGGCAAAGCAGACAGAAGTTGCAGAGATGGTGTCGGCAATGGAGAAAGAAGGTCTGATTGAAAGTTCCAAAAGTCCGTGGGCATCACCGGTTGTACTGGTAAAGAAGAAAGATGGCAGCACGCGGTTCTGCGTGGACTATCGGCAGCTCAATTACGTCACCAAGAAAGACAGCTATCCTCTGCCACGGATTGACGACACGCTAGACACACTATCAGGAGCCCGATGGTTTTCCACTCTCGACTTGAAGAGTGGCTACTGGCAGGTACAGATCCATCCAGAAGACCGGGAGAAAACCGCCTTCACCACAGGAAATGGGCTATGGCAATTCACGGTAATGCCATTCGGGCTGTGCAATGCTCCGGCGACTTTCGAGCGATTGATGGAATGTGTCCTGCAAGGGTTAACATGGAAAACCTGTTTGGTATACTTGGATGATGTCATCGTCGTAGGAAAAACGTTTGCGCAACACCGAGACAATCTAAGGGATGTGTTTCAAAGGCTTCGAAGTGCCCACCTGAAGCTCAACCCCAAGAAGTGCGCCCTGTTTAGAGCGGAAGTCAAGTACCTGGGACACATAATTTCAGCGAAAGGAGTGAGAACCGATCCGGAGAAGGTCGAAGCGGTGAAAAACTGGCCAGTCCCCAAAGACAAACACCAACTAAGGAGCTTCCTGGGCCTAGCCACCTACTACAGACGGTTCGTGAAGGATTTTGCCGGGATCGCAAAGAACCTGCACCAGTTGACGGAAAAGGGAAAACAATTCAAATGGTCAATTGAGTGCGAGAAGAGCTTCAAGGCACTTAAACAACGGCTATGCGATGCCCCGATACTGGCTTACCCCACTCCCGGGGAAACGTTCGTTGTGGATGCAGATGCTAGTAATGTCGGGGTAGGAGCCGTACTCTCCCAGGTGCATGACGGCCAAGAGAAGGTGGTTGCGTACTTCAGCAAGGTGCTCTCTAAGCCAGAAAGGAACTACTGCGTGATAAGGCGGGAACTTCTAGCTTTGATCTTGGCTACGAAGCATTTTCACAAATACCTCTACGGGAGGAAGTTCGTTCTTCGCACAGACCATGCAGCCTTAAAATGGCTATTACAGTTCAAGAGTCCTGAGGGTCAGGTCGCAAGATGGATCGAAAGGCTGCAAATCTACGACTACGAAATACAGCATCGTAAAGGAAAACTCCACTCTAATGCGGATGCACTGTCCCGGAGACCATGCAGAACGGATTGTAAACATTGTGCGCGTCAGGAAGAACGGGAGCTGGTTTCCATCCAAAGAATGAGAGCCGAACCTATCGCCGGCTGGAGCGTAGATGAGATCCGGAACGCTCAGAAGGAAGACCCGGATATCGAGCCGATTCTGGCCTGGAAGGAGAACATGGAGAAACCGGATCATCAGGACATCTCTCACAGAAGCCCGACCTTAAAGGCATATTTTGCGCAGTGGGACTCCCTCCATGTCCAAGAAGGTGTTCTGAGAAGAAAATGGGAATCCTCCGACGGAAAGTCGTTTGTAATGCAGCTTGTCGTACCGCGGACGAGGGTCAAGGAGGTGTTACAGGAAATGCATGGCGGGGCGACCGGCGGCCACTTGGGAGTGAATAAGACGCTAGAAAAGGTACGAGAACGTTTTTATTGGTTAAAAGCGAAGGAAGATATCGAAGACTGGTGCAGAAAATGCGACGTGTGTGCAGCTAGCAAGGGTCCGAGAATCAAAACTCGAGGTAAGATGCACCAATACAACGTGGGAGCACCTTTCGAACGAATCGCCATTGACATCGCAGGGCCCTTTCCGGAAACCGACAATGGTAATCGGTATATACTCGTAGTGATGGACTACTTCAGTAAGTGGCCGGAAGCGTTTCCGATCCCTAACCAGGAAAGCAGAACCGTGGCGGAGCAGATCGTCTACAATTGGGTTAGCAGATTCGGTGTGCCCTTGGAATTGCATTCTGACCAAGGGCGGAACTTCGAGTCAAGAATCTTCCAAGAGATGTGTCAACTACTCGGAATCAAAAAGACAAGGACAACCCCGCTTCATCCACAGTCGGACGGTATGGTGGAGCGTTTCAATAGGACTTTGGACGAACATCTCTCGAAGGTCGTAGGTGACTACCAACGGGATTGGGACCGGCAGATTCCCTTGTTTTTGATGGCCTATAGAAGTGCCGTGCATAGCACTACTCGACATACGCCGTTCGAAATCTTATTTGGTGGAATAGCTCGTTTACCCAGTGAGGTGAAATTTGGATCTCCTACCAATGAGCCCAGAAATGAAGAAGAGTACGTGGCGGACCTTAGGGAAAGGCTTAGGGACATACACCAAAGGACCAGAAGCCAGATTAAGATGACGAGCGACCGCATGAAGACCAGGCATGATGCCAAGGCAACAACGTCAGGATTCCAGGAAGGAGATCTGGTGTGGCTGTATAATCCCCATCGCCAAAAGGGGAAATCACCTAAGTTACAGCGGAACTGGGAAGGTCCCTACAGAATAGTAACCCGCATCAACGATGTTGTCTACCGCATCCAGCGAGGACCAAGGGCCAAAATGAAAGTGGTTCATGTGGACCGACTGAGTCGATACAATGGCCGAAATGAGGATGCACTTGTTCGGGACGAACATGTCTAAGAGGGGGGCAGTGTAGCATAATAATAACTACGCGCCTATGTCTATGCAGCAAATTCCGAAGTGACTTTCCATTTTGGCAGAATTTTGGTTCAAACTGTCCTTCATTCGAGGTTCGTGTCGGGGACGAAGTCTCCACAGCTCATGTCAACGAAAGAGACGAATAATATTAGGGATAAAAGGGAATTATAACTGCAAGAATTATGTCTCTTGTTCCAGTGGTCGAAGAATTTGCTAGAAGTTTCTGGCTATCAGAAACTTCTGCTATATAAGGACAGATGGCGATCAAAAAAAGACAGTTGGTTTAGAACCGTGGCGAAGAGATTGGAAAAGTGATAATGGGCGAAGTTGTAATTTGGTGATAAATTGAAAGTTGAGAGTAAACAAGAAAAAGTAATTAGTTTGGATTTGTGAATTAAGTAATTGAAAGGAGATAAAGTGATTTGAGAGGAAAGAGACCTTGTAAGAAAAGAATTTGCAAAGAATAGTATAGTGTGAACTTGAATTGTTCTATAGACTAGAAAATAAAGAAATAAATTTCACAGAATATCGTTTTATCTACTCGAGCCGTAGCCAGCATATTACAATACAATGTTATATCTACTATTATAATGGGTATTATAAAGATTCCAATATTACTCGTATACTCGTATCTTCTATACTATCGTAAAACTGATCAACTCATTAATCATATTTCCATTGAATGTTTTTTTTTTTTTCTTTTGTTTTTCTTTAGCTACACTCAAAGCTAAACAAAATAAATACAACAATGTTATATAATACCATATCTATTAAACTCTTCTAACAGAGACTAATGCTCTCACCTCCTGCAAGGACTCAACTTCCGCTTTACCGAAACAAATTAATTAAGGCGTGATCGCCTAAACTGGCCTTTCGCAGACGTATCAAATGTTCTAGCAGAAACTTCACCAAAATGCAAAAACTTCATGGGTATCGATAAGAAGAATAAGAGGAATCGCTCTGACCTCTCCTCCTCGGATCCTCACAATAATAAAAATAAAAAACTCCCCAGCTCTCCCAATCAAAAACATATTGAGACTCGGCGTTCGCCTCCACCAGCTCAACCGGGAGTTCATTTCTCCACTCATTAGAGAACCCACATATTGCTTTACATTCTATTTACTATTCTAGCCTCAAACCTCCCTGATACTCTTCTGAAAACGCCTCAAATGGTCACCTAAAATTTCTTCTTTGAAATAATCCTCTCTCAAGCGGACGCATTAGTGAAACACAAATTTCATGGGAGCACCTTCAGACCTAGATGGCTTGTCGTCGATTGTACAGACCAAGCTACAGTGGACTAGCTCGGAGGAGCTATCGGTGACTTAAAGCCTTGCGAATGTGCTTTACTGAGGGCAGTCCAAGAGGAAGAAATTCCTCGTGATCAAATTATTGTGGGAAAATTTCCTGATAGACTATCCTTCGACAAAGAGAAAATCCATAATAACAACTCCATCATACTCGCTCTCTCAAAGTCGGTTTCCGCTTCCGTAATGTTCTTCTACGCGCTATGTGCCCCCTAAAAAGAGACTATGCGAAAATTACAAAAAAAAAACGTCTTATGCTGCTTAAGTGTCCTCATATACCACAGAAGCGATTGGAATGAGTAGTGTCTCCCCTATGAAGGGCATAACTCCTCCTCTCTTTTCTCTATTATATCGGCTATACTATGTACTTGATCAATTGTAGAATTCTTGCATCTAAATCCGAACTGATGATCATCAGTTTGGGATGTTTTTCTTCTTAACCGGTTGCGACCGGCTGAGGAATATCATTTCGAAGACTTTGGATATAATTGGAGCTTTTCTCCATTCAACCGTTTACCGGTTTTGGAACCATTATAACTTCCACGATTTTCCATTGACTTTAGTCTAAGAGCAGCGTTTATAGTATTCAAAAGTTTAGTTACCGATTTCCTCGGTAATTCTTTGATAACCTCTCCTACGATTAAGTCGTATCCAGGAGCTTTTTTAGGTTTCAAGTTCTTTATTTCCTGTTTGAGTTCAAGTAGCGTTGCAGTTGACTCACTTCATCAAGTTTATTTTAGAGCATAATTTTCTTGCTTTTTTGTCAGTGCTGGAGTATTATTCCAGGCGGCACAATACAAGATTTCAATCAAGTGAACGACTTCAATTTCTAGTTCATAGGACTCTTAAATGATACACTCAGATCTACATATATTTTCTTCAATATCTTCCTTAAAGTCTTCTCAATTAGTTTTACCGTTATTTAATTTGGCTACTACTTTTTTTCTAATCAGAGTTTCACTCATCGTTAGAATGGCTGGAGAATGATCAGGCATTCCTTTTACGACGAAAAAGTCAATCAGATCAGGTATTTTGTTGCTATCAGTTGACCAGTAAGTAGCTTTACCTGTCAAGTGAAAGTTACAGCTATATTGTACCGTTAATCATTCTACCTTTTTGTGAGGTACTTCTTGAGTCCCAGAATGTGTGTTTTGCGTTAAAGTCATCACCTATTATAAAAAGTGGTGTGAGCGAGTTATGAAAAAATGTTAATGAAATCATTATTAAAAGAATATATAGTGTCTATTTCTTATGCGTACAGAACAAACTTGCATTCTAATTTTAGTTCTGGAGAATGTTCGATACTTTCTTTTATATTGTAATATGAGAGCTACGGCTCGAGTAGATAAAACGTTATTCTGTGAGATTATTTCTTTATTTTCTAGTCTATAGAACAATTCAAGTTCACACTATACTATTCTTCGCAAAATCTTTCCTTACAAGGTCTTTTTCTTCTCAAATCACTTTATCTCATTTCAATTACTTAATTCACAAATCCAAACTAATTACTTCTTCTTATTAACTCTTTCAATTTATCACAAAATTACAACTTCGCCCAATATCACTTTTCCAATCTCTTCGTGCGGTTCGAAACCAATTACAACTGCCTCGATCGCCATCTGTTCTTATATAGTCGCATTTCTGATAGCCAGAAACTTCTAGCAAATTCTTCGGCCACTGGAACGAGAAAATTCTGATGTAATAATTCCAAGATGACAGCTGCAGCCAATAATCTCTTGTGGTTATAATTCTCTCTTAATTCCGCGACGTCGTCTTAGACATAATCCGTCTCTTACCGTGGACACGAACCTCGAATGAAAAGACACTTCGGAATGTGTTGCATACTTTTGGAGCGTAGTTATTATGCTACATTATGTTACACACAAGTGCGTCCTCATTTCGGCCATTGTATCAACTCAGTCGGTCCACATAAACCACTTTCATTTTGGCCCTTCGTCCTCGCTGGAAGCGGTAGACAACATCGTTGATGCGGGTTACTATTCTGTAGGGACCCTCCCAGTTCTGCTGCAATTTAGGTGATTTCCTCTTTTGGCGATGGGGACTATAAAGCCACACTTGATCTCCTTCCTGGAATCCTGACCTTGTTGCCTTGGCATCATACCTGGTCTTCATGCGGTCGCTCGTTATCTTAATCTGGCTTCTGGTGCTTTGGTGTATGTCCCTAAGCCTTTCCCTAAGATCCGCCACGTACTCTTCTTCATTTCTGGGCTCATTGGTAGGAGATCCAAATTTCACCTCACTGGGTAACCGAGCTATTCCACCAAACAAGATTTCGAACGGCGTATGTCGAGTAGTGCTATGCACGGCACTTCTATAGGCCATCAAAAACAAGGGAATCTGCCGGTCCCAATCCCGTTGGTAGTCACCTACGACCTTCGAGAGATGTTCGTCCAAAGTCCTATTGAAACGCTCCACCATACCGTCCGACTGTGGATGAAGCGGGGTTGTCCTTGTATTTTTGATTCCGAGTAGTTGACACATCTCTTGGAAGATCCTTGACTCGAGGTTCCGCCCTTGGTCAGAATGCAATTCCAAGGGCACACCGAATCTGCTCACCCAATTGTAGACGATCTGCTCCGCCACGGTTCTGGCTTCCTGGTTCGGGATCGGAAACGCTTCCGGCCACTTAATGAAGTAGTCCATTACTACGACTATATACCGATTACCATTGTCGGTTTCCGGAAAGGGCCCTGCGATGTCAATGGCGATTCGTTCGAAAGGTGCTCCCACGTTGTATTGGTGCATCTTACCTCGAGTTTTGATTCTCGGACCCTTGCTAGCTGCACACACGTCGCATTTTCTGCACCAGTCTTCGACATCTTCCTCCGCTTTTAACTAATAAAAACTTTCTCGTACTTTTTCTAGCGTCTTATTCACTCCCAAGTGGCCTCCGGACGCCCCGCCATGCATTTCCTGTAACACCTCCTTAACCCTCGTCCGTGGCACGACAAGCTGCATTACAAATCACTTTCAGTCGGAGGATTTCCCTTTTCTTCTCAGAACACCTTCTTGGACATGGAGGGAGTCCCACTGCGCAAAATATGCCTTTAAGGTCGGGCTTCTGTGAGATATGTTCTGATGATCCGGTTTCTCCAGGTTTTCCTTCCAGGCCAGAATCAGCTCGATATCCGGGTCTTCCTTCTGAGCGTTCCGGATCTCATCTACGCTCCAGCCGGCGATAGGTTCGGCTCTCAGTATTTAGATGGAAACCAGCTCCCGTTCTTCCTGACGCGCACAATGTTTACAATCCGTTCTGCATGGTCTCCGGGACAGTGCATCCGCATTAGAGTGGAGCCTTCCTTTACGATGCTGTATTTCGTAGTCGTAGATTTGCAGCCTTTCGATCCATCTTGCGACCTGACCCTCAGGACTGTTGAACTGTAATAGCCATTTTAAGGCTGCATGGTCTGTGCGAAGAACGAACTTCCTCCCATAGAGGTATTTGTGAAAATGCTTCGTAGCCAAGATCAAAGCTAGAAGTTCCCGCCTTATCACGCAGTAGTTCCTTTCTGGCTTAGAGAGCACCTTGCTGAAGTACGCAACCACCTTCTCTTGGCCATCATGCACCTGGGAGAGTACGGCTCCTACCCCGACATTACTAGCATCTGCATCCACAATGAACGTTTCCCCGGGAGTGGGGTAAGCTAGTATCGGGGCATCGCATAGCCGTTGTTTAAGTGCCTTGAAGCTCTTCTCGCACTCGATTGACCATTTGAATTGTTTTCCCTTTACCAGCAACTGGTGCAGGCTCTTTGCGATCTCGGCAAAATCCCTCACGAACCGTCTATAGTAGGTGGCTAGGCCCAGGAAGCTCCTTAGTTGGTGTTTGTCTTTGGGGACTGGCCAGTTTTTCACCGCTTCGACCTTCTCTGGATCGGTTCTCACTCCTTTCGCTGAAATTATGTGTCCCAGGTACTTGACTTCCGCTCTAAACAGGGCGCACTTCTTGGGGTTGAGCTTCAGGTGGGCACTTCGAAGCCTTTGAAACACATCCCTTAGATTGTCTCGGTGTTGCGCAAACGTTTTTCCTACGACGATGACATCATCCAAGTACACCAAACAGGTTTTCCATGTTAACCCTTGCAGGACACATTCCATCAATCGCTCGAAAGTCGCCGGAGCATTGCACAGCCCGAATGGCATTACCGTGAATTGCCATAGCCCATTTCCTGCGGTGAAGGCGGTTTTCTCCCGGTCTTCTGGATGGATCTGTACCTACCAGTAGCCACTCTTCAGGTCGAGGGTGGAAAACCATTGGGCTCTTGATAGTCCAGCGTGTCGTCAATCCTTGGCAGAGGATAGCTGTCTTTCTTGGTGACGTAATTGAGCTGCTGATAGTCCACGCTAAACCGAGTGTTGCCATCTTTCATCTTAACCAGTGCAACCGGTGATGCCCACGGACTTTTGGAACTTTCAATCAGACCTTCTTTCTGCATTGCCGACACCATCTCTGCAACTTCTGTCTGCTTTGCCAATGGAAGGCGCCTAGCAGGCTGACGAATTGGTCTAGTATCACCAGTGTCTATTCGATCTTGTACCAGGTGTGTTCGGCCGTATTCGCCGTCCTGTAAGGCAAATACATCAGCGTACTCATTGATAAGATTCTCTGCCATAGTTCGCTGCTCCTGATTCAGCTCACTGGACTGGAGAATCGTCTCTCTTGTTTCCGCTGTCCAAGGTGATGGGAGAGGTTTTGGAGCATCACGTTCAGATATTGTTGCGACGGCGGTAATCGGCGTGCATTTTCCAGTCACCTCCCCTCGCCTTAGATTGACAGTGTGTGGCCCCGCCTTCAAAACTCTCACTGGAACCATGGTGTTCTTTGGTTCGACTAACGTCTTTCCCACGATGTAGTTTTGAGAATGCTTCTCTGGGTCTGGTTCTACTATGTAGAATCGGTGGCTCCCAAGATCACCTTCCAGCTTCGTCCAAATGAATGTCTCTGAAGACGGCGGCAAAACTTCGTCTTTGCTGATGACTGTCCTGAGAGTTTCCGTACGCCATCGGAATCTCCACATTTCGATACCTCAGTACTTGCATCCCGACGTCCAAGATTACTTCATTTGCTTTCATGAAGTCTATTCCGATGATGCACTCGTCGCATATATCTGCCACCAGAAACGCATGGTAGAACGTCAGTCCCGCCAGAGAACGGGCGGGACGGTAAGACGAACTTCTCCAAACACCTTCGCCATTTTCCCTGTTGCAGTCTTCAGGCAGTAGCTGTTGGTGTTGTGCAGCCATGAGCTTCTGACGATATCTCTTCTTACAATGGAGGTGGTGGCACCTGTGTCGATGGTGGCTACGCACCTCTTCTTGTTGATTAGTGCCTCCACTGTCAGCCTCTTGTTACCCCGTTTGGTTTGCGAAACTTGAATGGTGGTCCTGGGGGCCTCGATTCCAGTAACCAACTTCTGCCCCGCGAAGTTGCTCCTTACGCATTTCCCGACTGCTGGTTTTGGGAAGTCTGGCCGACAGGATGGATGTTATCACCGCCGGATGCTTCCTCTATGCTTCTCCTTCTTCCGCAATGTGGACAATTTCCTCGTCTAGGTGTACTTCTGCACTGCCGTTGTAGGTGTCCGGTTTGGTTGCAATTCCAGCAACGGATTTGGCTTCCGCGAGCTTTGTCTTCATCCATGACGGCTGTTCTCTGGCATGAGCATTCCACGACGGACATTTCCCTGACACGGTGTATTCCCTGGTATGCTTGTTCCGCAGCCTTCATTGACAAAGCGAATGCCCCCCTTCGGGTAGGGGTTAGAATATACCCGAGGTAGGCATGCCTGTCGTAAGAGGCGACTAAAATCCACCCTCCGTATACCGAGTATGGCGTATACAAAAACATGCAATGAACAAAACGAAAGATATTAATACCCCAGGTGGCAGTCCAGGTACACTGGAAAATCCACCCTCTTCGGAGGTCGGCTCTACGGATTCTGGGGAGAGCCATT
The DNA here is from genome assembly GCA_963082735.1 of Pocota personata. Classification (NCBI taxonomy): domain Eukaryota; kingdom Metazoa; phylum Arthropoda; class Insecta; order Diptera; family Syrphidae; genus Pocota; species Pocota personata. The sequence goes on along the minus strand of OY720429.1, from coordinate 140,275,433 downwards.
TATTGCGTTCATCTGACCCTTGTGAAAAAGGTACTATTGTAGTTAGATCTCCAACATCAAGATCTACCATGAAAACGTGCGGAACTAGAAGTCCGGCGACATCGATAGTGTCGGCGCACGAACAACGGACTTCAGCGAAAATTCAAAGCCTAACGGACGAAAATATGGAACTCCGGACCAGGCTAAGTAAAATGGAACTTCTCTGCGAAGAACTAAGAAAGGAATTAAATGTACTTAAAGCAGAAAATAAAGCATTTAATGATACATCGAAACCTCGTAGTGAGTTTGCTGCGAGTTCAATCGTTCCCGATAACACGGATTATAAAACGGATGATGAAGAACTAAGTCGGGAAACCAACTGGATTCTAAAAAAAACGGCCAGTCAAAAAACGAAAAGCTGGCTCTTCGCCCGAAATGTTAACGAGGGAAGAAAACACGCATAATAAACGAGAAGGTAAAGAACAGAATGACAAAATAAACACGCGTGCCGAAGAAAATCCACGAAATAAGGTAGGACCACCGCCACCAATATACGTGATCGGAATTGCAGACTATAATAAACTGCATTCTTTTCTCAAACCTTTGTTGCTATCCGATTTTGAAGTAACATCGCTCAACAACAACAAATGGAAAGTAAACATAAAGGACTCAGACAGTTACCGCTCAGTATCTAATAAACTGAATACTGAAAAAATCCAGTGGTATACGTATGAAAATAAATCTGAAAGACCGATACGAGTCGTAGCTAGAGGACTTCATGCCTCATGCCGAAAGGAAGACGTTGTTCACGATTTGAAGAACAAAAACTTTAAAAGTGTCGATGCGGTAAACTTAATTAAACGGGAAAAGCAAAAATTGGAAGGCGAGGAAACGATGGTTAAGCGCGAGCTTCCTCTTTTTATGCTAACCTTTACGAAATAAGAACAATTCTGAATGTCGTAGTCAAAATCGAACCCATGCGCAAGAATACAAGGTTGATACTTCAGTGCAAACGATGCCAAGGATTCAACCATACGCAAACATATTGCCGAAAAGAACCGCGATGTGTCAAATGCGCCGGTAAACATCTTAGTCAAGAGTGTGGTGTAAACAAAAAAACCCCTGCAGCGTGTATTAACTGCAATGGCAAGCACCCGGCTAATTACAGAGGCTGTGAAGTAGCCAAAGAATTACAAAAAAGAAGAAATCGACTTATGAAGCCGGAAAACCCACCCTCAAAACCGGTAAATAAGGAAAAGTCGAAAACTGCTGCAAGAAAGGTGACTAGAGACAACCGAGCCGACCCTGGCGCGCTTACGTACGCTCAAGCTGCGACATCAAACACCGATCAAATTCCACACCGGGTTAAGGTAAAAGCGCCTAAAGAAAAGCCATCAGATTCTGACATGCAGACGCGTGCTCAAGCATCAACAAAAACGAACACTGATAATTCGGAAAACCCCGTATCTCACGTCTTTTCCATTATCCTTGCGAGGCTTGAGGAGCAAACAAAAATATACATGCTAATTGTCGAAAGGTTGGAGAAGCTTGAATATAAGCTTAACAATAGGAGCATTTCAAAACGAACATGACGAAACATCTTAAAATTGTTGCATGGAACGCCAACGGTCTCATACAAAGACTAGAAGAGCTAGAAATATTTCTACGGGAAAATGACATTGACATATGTTTGATCTGTGAAACTCCCCTGACGAAACTATCGCGTGTAAACATTACTGGATACAGTACCTATCACGCTTATCACCCGTCGGAAAGTGCCAGAGGCGGATCGTCTTTAATCATAAAAGATTGCATCGAACACTCTGTAGAGATTATGATAGAGCTTGAAACAATGCAAGTGAGCACTGTACATTAATGGACATTACTCTTTCAATGTCTCGTCTATTTATTGTCCACTGCGTTGCAGGCTTGAAAAAAATGATTTTACAAATATTTTCAACTCTCTTGGACCGAATTTTATTATTGGCGGTGATTTTAATGCAAAACACACCTTCTGGGGTTCAAGACGTGTCTCACAAAAAGGCAGAGCACTTTTCAACGCCTGCATGCAACACAGATGCGACTTTCACTCGACTGGTAAACCAACATATTGGCCGACTGATAACAACAAAATACCCGATCTGATCGATTTCTTTGTTGTAAAAGGAATACCAGACAAATGTATTAAAATTGATGAAAGTTTTGATCTCTCTTCCGATCATTCCCCTATCATTCTAACGATGAGCGAACGCCTAATTAAAAAAGATGTACCTGCTAGACTAACTACCAGAAAAACTGATTGGGAAGGCTTTAAAAAAGACGTTGAAGAACATATCGAACTGAGAGTATCACTTAGGACGTCTTCTGAACTCGAAATCGAAATTGATCGTTTTGTTGAAGTTCTGCAGCGCGCCGCGTGGAAAAATACTCCCTATCAAAGGAAAACGCCAATCAATCATGCCCAAAAATATCCATCGGAAATAAAAGAAGTGGTAAGGGAGAAGAGAAAAGCGCGTACAAAATGGCAACAAACTCGTGCTGTGCAACATAAATCGCATTTGAATCGCTTGTGTAACTTGCTAAAAAAGGCCATTATTGATTTTAAAAACCGGACAATACAAACCAGCATTGAAAGCTTAACAGCGGACAAAGATTCCAATTATTCGCTCTGGAAAGCTATAAAAGGCATTAAAAACCGAAAATACAAGCGGCCCCAATCAAGAAAAATGACAACGAATGGGCCAAGAATGATAAAGACAAAGCAGAAGTCTTTGCCGCCCATTTAGAAGAAACATTTAAACCATTTGATGAGCAAGCGCTTGCTGAAAATGATAATGCGTCGGATATAGCATTTCACAATTATACAGTAAGAAATGCAAGGCTGACCGAACTTCAACAAGAATTAAAGAAACTGAAACCGAATAAAGCTCCTGGATACGACCTAATCACAGGAGAGCTTTTTAAATCGTTACCTGGAAAAGCGTTAGTTAAGTTCCTTTACATTATAAACGCAGCGATAAGATTAGAATATGTTCCGAGTCAATGGAAAGTCGCGGAAGTAATAATGATTCTGAAGCCAGGAAATCCACCGAATGATAAAAAATCGTATAGACCTATTTCGCTGCTGCCGATTATGTCTAAAGTTTTCGAAAGAATAGTACTTAAGCGATTACAGCCGGTTATAGAAGAAGGATCTCTTATTCCCAATCACCAGTTTGGGTTTAGAACCAAGCACTCAACAATAGACCAAGTGCATAGAATAACTGATTTAATTTTTTTTTTTTTTTTTAATTTGCGCTCGCCAAATGGGATATGAATACCATTAAATTATTTCAGGGCACTAGCGTTTGCAGAAATTGAGAGAGAGAGAAAGAAAGATTGGTGTTGTGGGTTTGAAACTTAGGTGGTATTAAGTTTCAGTAAACTCCAAGGGTGGCGTCCAGATAACTGGGGAGCTTGTTTGTTTTGTTTTTTGTCGTTGCTCATGATTCACACTATTTTTTTCCCTCCACCTGATGTCATCATCACGATCAACTTGCATTTAAGCCATATGACCACGCTTTCACAATTGATCGACTTTTTTTTATTTATTTCAAACGAAATAAATAGATGATTGTTGAGATCAGGATTTGAACCGTGAACCAAGAGCGTGACAAGCGTTGATGTTACCACTACACCACGGCAACCCCCTCCATTGAGAGAAAAAGCTTACGAAGAAAAAAAGATTTGCTCGAGCGTATTCCTTGATGTTTCTCAAGCTTTTGACAAGGTCTGGCATGAAGGCTTGAAATATAAATTACGACAAGTTCTGCCGGAACATTTATATAATATTCTAGAAAAATACTTGACGAATCGACTTTTCCGAGTCAAGAACGGAAATGAATTTTCAGAATTTTAAGAAATAAGGGCAGGGGTGCCGCAGGGAAGAGTTCTTGGACCGCTTTTGTATCTATTATATACTCGCGATATACCGCAACAAGAAAAAGCACCGTATTAGCTACATTTGCCGATGACACTGCCATCCTGGCAACGGGTAAAACGATCGAAGAATCGACTGAAAAATTGCAAGAAGCATTGAATAAAGTAAATGAATGGACAAAGATTTGGCGACTAGCTTTAAACGAAAACAAATCTGTTCATGTCAATTTTACTTAAAAGAAAATAAATAATTTGCCCATCTTTTCAAACTCGGTTCAAATACCGTTTGCAAACGAGGCTAAGTATCTTGGAATGACACTTGATGCTAAGCTGAAGTGGAAATCGCACGTGAAGAAAAAACGTAAAGAATTCGAAACCAAATACAGAGAAATGTACTGGTTACTTGGAAAACATTCCAAGCTTAATATAGAGAACAAACTGCTTTTATACAAGCAAGTGCTAAAGCCGATATGGACATATGGAATACAACTTTGGGGTTGTACCAAAATAAGTAATGTCAATATTCTACTAACTTTTGAAAATAAAGTGCTAAGATCAATAGTTAATGCACCGTGGTTTATTAGAAATAGCGATATCCATAGAGATTTAGGAATTGCGACAGTCGAATATGAAATCAAAAACTTCGCGCGGAAGCATAAAGACAGATTACAAGGACACGTTAACAATGAAGTCCTTCGAATTCTAGATGAGAGGAATCTACTGCGTCGTCTACAAAGGACTAAACCTTTCGACTTAACGCGATAGCAAGAAACCGCGCCTAATTTGCGGAACAAGCAGGAACTTTCAATGGAAAGGGACCTGCCAAACGATCTCAATACGTGAAAGAAAAACTGCTGGATAAGTCAAAACTTAGTTGTAGTATGTAATCAAAGAAATTTATCATGAAGGGAGGTTTTTTTAGTGAGTGAAAATCTCACACTACTATGAGCACGCGCTATCGATCCTCTTAGTGTCTTCATGAAGATTTTTTACCTACCCTCGGAAAAAAAAAAAAAAAAAAAAAATTGACAAAGCGAATGCCAATGCCTCGGGGAGTGTTTCCTTTTCAGCCATCCTTACAGCCATTTGCAGTTGTCTGTCCTCTATGGCCTGAATAAAACTTCCATCGCCATTTCGTTGATAAGCTCCTCACCGGCTTTAGGGTATGAAAGATGGGCTTGTAGCTCTATATCCGCTTGCAACTGTTGGAGCATTTCCCCCCTTTTCTGGACTTGACTACGCAGCTGAACCTTGTTCAGCTGCTGCATATGTTCATCCCCAAATCACATCTCGATAGCCTGAACCAGAGAGTCGTAGTTCTGCTGCTTATCTTCCGGGATGGTCTGCAAGAGCTCCGCAGCTGGACCCCTCAGTGCAAGCGTGAGTGCAATAGACTTTTCTTCATTGTCCCAGCTATTGGTCACAATAGCTGGGACAATGCGGCCGCTTCGAATTGCCTCTTATAAATTGGCCATGATGTTTGACCATCGAAGATAGGAGGCTGCATCTCCTTTCTTTTCAGACCGTCAGTGGAATATTCCCTTGCTTTCTGTCTCTTCACGTTGCTGAGTTCCTTAGCAAGATTTTCGACTTGCTTTCCTACTCTCTCGAATTGCGTATCCACTTTTTCAAACTGAGTCTCTATCATCCCGAACTGAGTTTCATGTTTCTTAAAGTTTTTATCGAATCTAGTTTCGACTTTTCGAGTTGCGTCTCGACCTTCTCGATTTTCTCTTTGATCGCTTCGTATTTGGATTCCAAGTTCCTGTTTTGCTCATCAAGTTTGCTTTCCAGAGCATCTAGAGAATTCTTTTGTTCGTCCATTGCTTTCTTTTGTTCATCCATCTTAAGTTCTAGGGAATTCTTTTGTTCGTCCATTGCTTTCTTTTGTTCGTCCATTGCTTTCTTTTGTTCGTCCAGCTTAAGTTCTAGAGAGTTCTTTTGGTCGTCTATTGCTTTCTTTTGGTCATCGAGCTTAAGTTCCAGAGACTTCTTTTGGTCTTTCATTGTTTTCCTTTGTTCGTCCATAACTGACTTAAGTTGCAGGAGCAGACTTGTAATACCCGGTCGGCTACTGTACTTGCTGGTTCCTCTTCCACGTCAAACTCTACGTCATGCTTTATTGCTTCTTCCAGACGAATCAGTAGGGCATCTTTTCCCCCAGTTGTGTCGAGATTCCGCTTACTGAGTTCTGCCTTTAGTTGAATTATAGTTAGTTTTCCCAATTTGCGACCCATTTTGCGCAACTAATTACCTCAAAACAGAAATCGTTTTTTTTTTTTGTTGTGCAATTTCACACCACGGAAATAGTTATTCACAGAATAAGTTTTATCCCACTTCTGACACCAATGTAATATGCGAGCTACAGCTCGAGTAGATAAAACGTTATTCTGTGAGATTATTTCTTTATTTTCTAGCCTATAGAACAATTCAAGTTCACACTATACTATTCTTCGCAAATACTTTCCTTACAAGGTCTTTTTCTTCTCAAATCACTTTATCTCATTTCAATTACTTAATTCACAAATCCAAACTAATTACTTCTTCTTGTTAACTCTTAACTTTCAATCTATCACAAAATTACAACTTCGCCCATCATCACTTTTCCAATCTCTTCGTGCGGTTCGAAAACCAACTTCCTTGCCTCGATCGCCATCTGTCCTTATATAGTTGCATTTCTGATAGCCAGAAACTTCTAGCAAATTCTTTGACCACTGGAACAAGAAAATTCTGATGTAATAATTCCAAGATGACAGCAGTAGCCAATAATCTCTTGCGGTTATAATTCTCTTGCGGTTATGATTCTCTCTTAATTCCGCGACGTCGTCTTAGACATAATCCGTACACGAACCTCGAATGAAAAGACACTTCGGAATGTGTTGCATACTTTTGGAGCGTAGTTATTATGCTACATTATGTTACAATATTTCTAACTCGTCGAATCTTTGCAAAAACCTATTGGCGTTGCAAGTAAGTATTTTAAGCATCTTTTTCATATTCTTATTAGGGTGCGCGTGCTACTAACATTATTTTACAATAAAATTTAAAAAAAATTGGAACAAAACTATGGATTTAACAAATCCGGGATATGCATAGGCTAATGGATTTTCTGAAAGAGCAGTCGGGATAGCGAATAATTTGCTTAAAAAGTCACATGAAAACAACGAAGAGATCTGGCTCGCACTATTAGAATACCGTAACACGCCGTTGAAGGAGATCGATGCTTCAGAATTACTTATGAGCAGAAAAACAAGAACACTACTACCAGCAAAGTCGACTCTGTTTCAACCAAAGGTTATACCAAACATAAAGAACAACATAAAAGTAAAAAACAAATATTACACACAATACTACGATCGCAGCGCAAAGTACAAACAACCATTTCGACAGGCGGAGAAGGTGTGGTACCAGCACAATAAGAAAGGGTGGATGCAAGCAACAATCGTTGCCACCCACGATGGATCAAGATCTTATTGGATTCAACTCGAAGATGAAACGGTTTTGCGAAGAAATTCGAAATGGCTCCGAAAGCGACAATAAAATTAAAGTTTAAATTAGCTGCATACATATACATTTATATATGTGATAGATTCACATTAATCTGTTCATAGTACTGATACTCATTACAAAGTTACGTAGTTGTATATTACTTTCATTCAGTCAATTTCTTTAAAAACTATTACAAAAGTTTCACCGAATAGATTATAAGTTTGTGATAAGTTTGTGTGGATAATTAAACAGAAGACGTAGATACATATATATGCATATGTATATATTCCATTTTGAATTATGTGGAAGGTGTTGTATATGTATGGCAACTTTGTAACTCGAATTAAATTAAATAATAAAGCGACGTCATGTGATGGCAGTTGTTAGCTGATCATCAACAAAATAACACAAGGAAAACGAAAGATAATACTGCGAATCATGAGCAACGACAAAAGCAAAAAAACTCCCAGTTATCTTGGAGTTTACAGAAACTTAATACCACCTGAGTTTCAAACCACTACATGAAATCTTTCTTTCTTTCTCTACCTCTCTGTCTATCTACTCAATGCCGCCCTGTAATAGTATAAGTGTATTCATGTATTGTCATGAAGTTCGCCTTTACTTTAATAGAATGTTAGCGTACAATTTTCCTATGATGCTGGCGTCTTTTGGTTTATAATCTATTACCAGAATTCCCTATGAGTCCCAATACACTGTTGTCATGATCTTTCCAGCCTATGGTGCGACATTAAACTGCTTGGGGACTGGATCAGCCCTTTTACGCCACTGTATGGACTCCTCTTTTGAATCAGGGACATACAAATTAATCCAAGTTTCATCTCTAGTAACAATTTTATTGGCAACTTCTGCTGGATATGTGGCGACAACATAGCTCCGAAAACTGCTTACAACATTCCACACGGCATTTTTATTGATGCGGCGTGAGCATTCTGGGTACCTACTTTGAGCTAGTTTTTAACACCCCAAGATGATCATGTAGAATTTTGAAACTTGTTGTTTCGGATATCTCGAACCTTTCTACAACTTTTATTTTTATTTAAGTCGACTACTGTGACCTTCACCAGGGCAAGAAGTTCCATAAACTGATTGCACTGCACTTATTCACACTTTTTTCTTCGGCAGTGAAGAATTTAATTATTGAGCGGAACTCAATAGTTGATATTTCCAAAATTACCAAAGACTTTAAATTATTCTTTTGACTACACAAAAATCAAATAGAGTGGCACGTGAACAATGCAATTGTACAAATTCCGTCAATTGCCACTGATGTCAGCCACATAGACAACTTCGTCCAGTTCCTCGGGAATGCAAAGAATTTCTTCGCATCTGCCACCTTTAAATCAACTTCAGCCTTTTAATCAGTAGACATTCATTCCGCAGCCATCGTTACGATCATCGCCGCCCATTCCTATTGGTCAGCCCATGCCGCATGCGGGTCGAAAACTCCACGACCTTCCTGATTTCACCGGTAGGGCCGAAGATTGGCTTATACAACAGCCTTTCAAGAATCAACGACAATGTTTGGCTATTCTAAAATCGAAAATATTTGGACATTTTCCACGAAAGTGCAAAACCTCGCAACGTTTCTAGAACCAAGCAGTCTTCACCAGCATCTGGCTAACCCCACGTTAATTGACGAGCTAGTTACATAGGTTAGGTTAGGTTGCCGCGTTAGGTAGCTGGATGCCTTTGTTGGTAGGGTTGTCAATAGCTCACTTACACCACTATGAGTCCATTGTGCCCAAATTTCGAACCCTGGAAACCTAAAAAAAATACAATCTTCGACCGCTATTCTAAACCACCCAGATAAATATATCAATCTAAGGAGTTTGCTTAACTCAATGCTACCTAGCTCATTCAGCTCTGAAAAGAAGTATCTGCCAAAAGCACGGCTTCTTTTGCTGGCCAGATCTGGACAGTAATACAGAAGATGATGAACAGATTCTATTTCCTCTACGTCCCTGCAGCTTCTACAATAGTCGTTATGAGGTAACCCTAGCCGTGCTGCTTGATTACTTATCACACAGTGTTCTGTCACGACGCTAACAGCTATGCGGATATCCCTTCGACTTAGTTCTATAAGATTGATAGATCTCTTTTTGCTGTAGACTGGCCATAATGATTTGGCTGTAGCGCATATATCTAATCGACACCAGCGTTCATTAGATTGCTCATTAGACTCGATGTCTATCTCCCTGTATAGGGCGCTGATCGGTACACTAGCCTCGGAAAGGGCCCGCGAAGGGCTTATAAGCGAACCTTTCGTCTGCTTTTTCGTTACCCGAGATATCCATGTGGCCCGGTACCTAGCACAGGGTCACCGTGTTGGTCGCTGAGATAACATCCAGTTGTTTTTTACAAATTTGTACGAGCTTGGATCTTAGTGATGTTGACTCTAACACTATCAACATAGATACTGATTATTTGTCCAGTAATATCTTCCTCAGTAATCATATCCACAGCTTATTTTATTGCCGTATGGTTTAGCTTTTCATAGACCGACTTCCCTTAGTCTTAGTGCAGTTTATGTCAAGTGGAAGAAGATTCAGTATTGTTTCCAGAGCTGCTGTCGGTGTTGATCTCATCGATCCCAGACAGCCTGCCCATTGGATCTTTGTAACGATTTAAAGTTGGTATTTCTTCTCGAGCGTTTTTCACCAGACAATCGAACCATAGCTCAAAATGGGTCTTACTACCGCAGTGTATAGCCAGTGTACCACTTTAGGCTTAAAACTCCAAGATTTCCCGAAGGCTTTTCTACATGCATATAGTGCAACATATGCCTTCTTGATTCGATTGTCAATGTTCGCTTTAAAGTTTAATTTGGAATCCAGTATTACGCCGAGATATTTTGCAGTTACTCGAGGTATCAGCTCGATACCATTCATACGAGGGTAATTGTATTCTGGTATCGATCTTCTCCTCGCAAATAGCACTAATTCGGTTTTCGTATCTACTGATTTTCCTTTTATGTACGCATTATGTGATTTTGATAAAAAGTGTTCTCAATAAGAATGACGATAGACTGTAATCCTTGGCATTAGCGTGGTTTATTTTGCCCGCCTTTGGTATGAAAATCACTCTAATCTATTCCTGAGCCATGGAATGATATCTTCTCCCGATTCTTGTAACATAATAGGATATATCTCGTCAATGTCGGGTGCTTTGTATGGTGCAAACGATTTGATTGCCCACGAAATTTTCTGATTGTCAATCAATTTGGCGATAGTTTCAGTCTTAATGTTAGCTGGCATACATTTATGTGATTGTCGGACAGTATGTCCCTGCTTCTTCAAAGCCAGGAAAGTGACATTTCAGGAGAGCGTCAAGCGTATTCTCGTAAGAGTCTGTCCAGCTGCCATCACAGTTCTTAATAGAAGACAGGTGTAATGGAGCTCTGGTGAGAACCTTCCTCAATCGAGCCGTCTCTATGGTGCATCCAATGGAGTCACAAAAGCTTCTTCAGGAATTTTTCTTAGGGAATCTTATTTCCTTTTTGAGAAGCTTAACATTTTCCTTATGTGTTGACCACTCAATAACTCCCTCTTTAGCGAGGTTCCACCTATGTCTTGAGGTGCGCAGATACTCTGCTTTTTTCGAATTCCACCAGGGTGGGTGATTTCTTCCGCTGGCACGTCTGACAGGACAGGCCTTTCCAAAAGAGCATTTGAGCTTACTGGTAAGATCATCTACCACCTTATCGATGTCTTTCGTGGACCTGGGGGTCTCCCCAGGGTGAGTTCTAAGAGATCTCCGGGCCCTTTGCATTTAACAACCCTGGCAGTCTTTGGTCTCGTCAAGGCATCTTTCTTAATTATGTTTATGCCCCACGCGAATTTTTCTTTCTCCAAGTCGCAGACCGAGGGGATGCCTTTCTCTTTCAGTATGCGCTTCAGGTGTACGGCTTTTTTGTACAGCCTCAGCATACCTTCGGACAAGCCTCTTTTCTTGGTGTTCTCTTCTTTCGCAGTATCATTTTGGACTGTCTCCTCGGGATCGACAAGCAAATGCTCCTCCATCTCCTTCGAGATCTCCTCATCCTTCGCGACGGTCTCAGATGCCATGACATTGATGGTCTCTGCCGTAGCCTCTAGCGACAGTTCATCGCTTTTTGTTTATTTTTTTTGGTGTCTTGGTTTGTGTATGAAATGTTTTGTATTGTATTGTTTATTAGAACAAAAGTATTATAAAACAGTGTCTTTTCAGTTAATATTTAGTGCAATAGGTTAGTTCGTTAAATTTGCAATTCAAATATATATATAACTTAATAATAAAAAAGAAAAAGATAAAGAGAAAAAAATAATAATAAAATATAAATAATAAAAATCTATTTATAACATGATTTAGCCTACGAAGTAACGTTTCAGATTATTTCCAAATTCACTGCTGTTGCTCATCCTCCTCAAATTGGCTGGGAGAGAATTCCATAGACCAGCAGCATATACAGAAAATTGTCGCTTAGGAACTTCATATCTAAATGTGGGAACAATTAGAACTCTTCCTATTTGCGATGTCGCGGGCACCAGCTTATCGAAGAGATATTGAGGCGTTTTTGTTTGTCGTAATTTAGATAAAAACAGTAATATTTTAAGATCTAAGTACTTTTGCAGGGGCATGGAAAAAACCGTGTTTGTGTAGTCGGAGACATGGTCATATCTGCGCAATCCATAGATAAATCGGACGATATTGTTAAACGCAACGTTAAATTTTGGCTGGCTGACGCTGTCGCGGCAGCAGGAAACAAAGCTACCGTAGAGCAAGATCGGCAGGACGAGTGTTTTTGCTAATATTAGTTTCACCTTAGTTGGCAGGCAGCTTCCAGCTAAGTGGAGAACTCGCAAAGCTTCGTACGATTTACCCAATGTGAAGGACACGTGATCATCCCACGTAATGGTTTGGTTTAATATAATTCCTAAGTTCTTCACCTTATCAACATATTTTAGATTGGTGCCACCTAACTCGACTGTTGGAAAACATGAGGTATCCATAGCATTCCTACCCACAACAATAGCTTGACTTTTCCCAGTGTTCAGCCTCAGCTGATCTGGTTTTGACCAGAGAAGGACGCTCGCTAGGTCCTCATTTATTCGGACAGTGGCGTCTTCCACTAAACCAGCTGGGTAGCTCAAATAAAGCTGCACATCATCAGCGTACATATGAGATCTACAGTGTTTTAAGACATTAGGGAGGTCGTTGATAAACATGGAAAATAACAGGGGGGCCAAGATTGATCCCTGGGGAACACCAGCATAAGTTGGGAGAAAATCAGATAACTAATTGTTAGCCCACACTGCCAAAGCACTGCGATCAAAAAAGAAGTTGTTTTTGAGCTTATTTAGGAGGATACTATGCGAAACAGAATCGAACGCCTTGGAAAAATCCAAGAGCACCAACGTCGTATAGCATTCTTCATCAATGTTTTGTCTAATATCATCCACAATCTTTATCAGTGCTGTCGAGCAACTATGTTGGGGAAAGATGATTTTAAAGAATTTGGGACGCAAGTTGTCTAGACCAGTAGCTTCAGAATTAATTTCAAATACCGTTCTGGATACTTGAAACTGATCCACTCTTGAGAAACTGAAGCTGATGTCAGAAATGCTTCCCGAGGGGGCACCACTGACTGGAGGCATCATACCAATCTGGGGGTTTTCAGATAAAGATGCAGTTAAAAACCGTCTATTTAGGTCATTAACATCACATTCCACATCAGAAGCAGTCTTTTATTTTGATAATCCGAGAGACTTAATATTTTTCCACAATTTGCTCAAGGATAAACTACCGAAGTTAGAGGCAAAGAATCTACGCTACGATTTACGTATCGCTATGTTAACAGCGTTGCGCAGATTCTTAAAATCAGCATGGAAGCTCGGGATCCGATAACGCTTCCATCTTTTATAGGCGGCATTCCTGTGACAGATAAGTGTATCAATTCGGTTGGTATACCATTCATTCCTCCCACTCCGGACCGTTATGGTTTTAGTTGGCACATGAATGTTAAACAAATGTTAATTTTAGTCGTAAAAAAGTCAACTTGTTCATCGACAGATGAGACAAGGAAAACCCTATCCCAGTTGGTGTTTACAACATCGCGAGCTAACGCAACCATGTCCACTGCCTTGTAATCTCTAAACTGAATTATTTTAGTTTCTATTGAACAGTTTACAGAAAGGTCATAAAACCCAATAATAATGTCGTGTTTTGAAAATCCAGGAACGTCTAACTGTCCGTAATAATCCACGTAGTCGGGCTGACTCACCAGTAAGATATCCAAGAGAGTGGAGTTTGTAGCGGTAAAATGTGTGGGACTGGTCTTATTAAGAGGGATAAGGTTTAGCGAGAGTAAACTATCGTAGAATCTCTTATTACTGATGTCGAGAAGATTAGCATTAAAATCTCCAGTAACGATGATGTGATTATAATTGGGGGTTATTTCTTCAAGAACATCCGTAATTGTACTCGTATCAGTTACTCTGGGTGGTTTATAAATTACTCCCGCCAACCATTTGTCCCCTCCGCACACTACTTCAACAAACAAGAACTCAATTGCACTATCTGTGTTCGATGAGTAGACCACCTTAGCAGTTAGGCTACTTTTAATAATTCGGGCTGTAAAATCCAACAACCCGAGTATGTTCCCGCAAATAAATAAAATATTTCGGAGGAATAATCAAAACGACCTTCCGTGTCTTAAGATCCCCCGAATGACGAATAATGGACAAATACTAATAACAGCAGGTATAGATCCAGATAACGCAGTAGAGGATGACAACTTCTTTGTGATCGAAGATCCGCAGGAGAAGGTAGAGGTTATAGGGGCGACTTTCCAGGAAGTGTACAAGGTGAATGATACCATTTACCCGAACCACGACCTGGAAAATCGCGTCCTTGTGCACAACTTCTACCTTCGAAATGATATAGAGCACTGGCGATCCGAGAATATAGGTTTTACCGAGTTCAATGACGATAACATGGCAAATAATGTCATCGCCGATGAAAGGGTACATCCCCCGTTCATATCGAAGGTGGAGCTCCAAGCGATCTTCAACTCATTGAGGAGGAAGAAATCTGCGGGAATCGATGCAGTATCGAACAGTGTTCTTCGACATCTCCCTCTAGAAGCGGTGGACATTTACACCACTGTGTTTAACTATGCGCTGAATAATGCACATTATCCAGCGCATTGGAAAACAGCAGTGATACAACCCATCCCCAAAAGCGGTAAGGACACCTCCAATCCGGCAAATCTCCGGTCGATAAGTCTCCTTCCGACCATCAGCAAGGTATTCGAAAAAGTGATCAATAGAGCCCTGCTTAAGTGGACTGAGAACAGTAATATAATTCCGGATAACCAATTCGGTTTTAAGACGGGGCATGATACAATACATGCCGCGTCTAAACTGGTATCGGATATCCAATGGAACGAAAGCAAGAAACAGTGCACGGGTACCTGCCAGATTGACTCGGAGAAGGCCTTCGACACCGTATGGTTAGAGGGACTCTTCCACATGCTAAGCAGGCTGGGCATAAGCAAACCACTGCTGTACATACTTCATAACATGCTCACCAGTAGACAGTTCATTGTCAAAAATTTCAATGTGACTTCTGCTGGAACATTTAAAATTAAAAATGGTCTGCAACAAGGTGCGGTTAATTCACTGATCCTTTTCAACATTTACACGAGCGATCTCATAGGATCACTTCACCATGCCATAGCGTACGCAGACGACTTAATCGCGTACAGATCAGGACCAAAAATCGTGGTCATTGCAATTCTCTTGCAACGTCAATGTCGGGTGCTTTGTATGGTGCAAACGATTTGATTGCCCACGAAATTTTCTGATTGTCAATCAATTTGGCGATAGTTTCAGTCTTAATGTTAGCTGGCATACATTTATGTGATTGTCGGACAGTATGTCCCTGCTTCTTCAAAGCCAGGAAAGTGACATTTCAGGAGAGCGTCAAGCGTATTCTCGTAAGAGTCTGTCCAGCTGCCATCACAGTTCTTAATAGAAGACAGGTGTAATGGAGCTCTGGTGAGAACCTTCCTCAATCGAGCCGTCTCTATGGTGCATCCAATGGAGTCACAAAAGCTTCTTCAGGAATTTTTCTTAGGGAATCTTATTTCCTTTTTGAGAAGCTTAACATTTTCCTTATGTGTTGACCACTCAATAACTCCCTCTTTAGCGAGGTTCCACCTATGTCTTGAGGTGCGCAGATACTCTGCTTTTTTCGAATTCCACCAGGGTGGGTGATTTCTTCCGCTGGCACGTCTGACAGGACAGGCCTTTCCAAAAGAGCATTTGAGCTTACTGGTAAGATCATCTACCACCTTATCGATGTCTTTCGTGGACCTGGGGGTCTCCCCAGGGTGAGTTCTAAGAGATCTCCGGGCCCTTTGCATTTAACAACCCTGGCAGTCTTTGGTCTCGTCAAGGCATCTTTCTTAATTATGTTTATGCCCCACGCGAATTTTTCTTTCTCCAAGTCGCAGACCGAGGGGATGCCTTTCTCTTTCAGTATGCGCTTCAGGTGTACGGCTTTTTTGTACAGCCTCAGCATACCTTCGGACAAGCCTCTTTTCTTGGTGTTCTCTTCTTTCGCAGTATCATTTTGGACTGTCTCCTCGGGATCGACAAGCAAATGCTCCTCCATCTCCTTCGAGATCTCCTCATCCTTCGCGACGGCCTCAGATGCCATGACATTGATGGTCTCTGCCGTAGCCTCTAGCGACAGTTCATCGCTTTTTGTTTATTTTTTTTTTGGTGTCTTGGTTTGTGTATGAAATGTTTTGTATTGTATTGTTTATTAGAACAAAAGTATTATAAAACAGTGTCTTTTCAGTTAATATTTAGTGCAATAGGTTAATTCGTTAAATTTGCAATTCAAATATATATATAACTTAATAATAAAAAAGAAAAAGATAAAGAGAAAAAAAAAATAATAAAATATAAATAATAAAAATCTATTTATAACATGATTTAGCCTACGAAGTAACGTTTCAGATTATTTCCAAATTCACTGCTGTTGCTCATCCTCCTCAAATTGGCTGGGAGAGAATTCCATAGACCAGCAGCATATACAGAAAATTGTCGCTTAGGAACTTCATATCTAAATGTGGGAACAATTAGAACTCTTCCTATTTGCGATGTCGCGGGCACCAGCTTATCGAAGAGATATTGAGGCGTTTTTGTTTGTCGTAATTTAGATAAAAACAGTAATATTTTAAGATCTAAGTACTTTTGCAGGGGCATGGAAAAAACCGTGTTTGTGTAGTCGGAGACATGGTCATATCTGCGCAATCCATAGATAAATCGGACGATATTGTTAAACGCAACGTTAAATTTTGGCTGGCTGACGCTGTCGCGGCAGCAGGAAACAAAGCTACCGTAGAGCAAGATCGGCAGGACGAGTGTTTTTGCTAATATTAGTTTCACCTTAGTTGGCAGGCAGCTTCCAGCTAAGTGGAGAACTCGCAAAGCTTCGTACGATTTACCCAATGTGAAGGACACGTGATCATCCCACGTAATGGTTTGGTTTAATATAATTCCTAAGTTCTTCACCTTATCAACATATTTTAGATTGGTGACACCTAACTCGACTGTTGGAAAACATGAGGTATCCATAGCATTCCTACCCACAACAATAGCTTGACTTTTCCCAGTGTTCAGCCTCAGCTGATCTGGTTTTGACCAGAGAAGGACGCTCGCTAGGTCCTCATTTATTCGGACAGTGGCGTCTTCCACTAAACCAGCTGGGTAGCTCAAATAAAGCTGCACATCATCAGCGTACATATGAGATCTACAGTGTTTTAAGACATTAGGGAGGTCGTTGATAAACATGGAAAATAACAGGGGGGCCAAGATTGATCCCTGGGGAACACCAGCATAAGTTGGGAGAAAATCAGATAACTAATTGTTAGCCCACACTGCCAAAGCACTGCGATCAAAAAAGAAGTTGTTTTTGAGCTTATTTAGGAGGATACTATGCGAAACAGAATCGAACGCCTTGGAAAAATCCAAGAGCACCAACGTCGTATAGCATTCTTCATCAATGTTTTGTCTAATATCATCCACAATCTTTATCAGTGCTGTCGAGCAACTATGTTGGGGAAAGATGATTTTAAAGAATTTGGGACGCAAGTTGTCTAGACCAGTAGCTTCAGAATTAATTTCAAATACCGTTCTGGATACTTGAAACTGATCCACTCTTGAGAAACTGAAGCTGATGTCAGAAATGCTTCCCGAGGGGGCACCACTGACTGGAGGCATCATACCAATCTGGGGGTTTTCAGATAAAGATGCGGTTAAAAACCGTCTATTTAGGTCATTAACATCACATTCCACATCAGAAGTAGTCTTTTATTTTGATAATCCGAGAGACTTAATATTTTTCCACAATTTGCTCAAGGATAAACTACCGAAGTTAGAGGCAAAGAATCTACGCTACGATTTACGTATCGCTATGTTAACAGCGTTGCGCAGATTCTTAAAATCAGCATGGAAGCTCGGGATCCGATAACGCTTCCATCTTTTATAGGCGGCATTCCTCTGACAGATAAGTGTATCAATTCGGTTGGTATACCATTCATTCCTCCCACTCCGGACCGTTATGGTTTTAGTTGGCACATTAATGTTAAACAAATGTTAATTTTAGTCGTAAAAAGTCAACTTGTTCATCGACAGATGAGACAAGGAAAACCCTATCCCAGTTGGTGTTTACAACATCGCGAGCTAACGCAACCATGTCCACTGCCTTGTAATCTCTAAACTGAATTATTTTAGTTTCTATTGAACAGTTTACAGAAAGGTCATAAAACCCAATAATAATGTCGTGTTTTGAAAATCCAGGAACGTCTAACTGTCCGTAATAATCCACGTAGTCGGGCTGACTCACCAGTAAGATATCCAAGAGAGTGGAGTTTGTAGCGGTAAAATGTGTGGGACTGGTCTTATTAAGAGGGATAAGGTTTAGCGAGAGTAAACTATCGTAGAATCTCTTATTACTGATGTCGAGAAGATTAGCATTAAAATCTCCAGTAACGATGATGTGATTATAATTGGGGGTTATTTCTTCAAGAACATCCGTAATTGTACTCGTATCAGTTACTCTGGGTGGTTTATAAATTACTCCCGCCAACCATTTGTCCCCTCCGCACACTACTTCAACAAACAAGAACTCAATTGCACTATCTGTGTTCGATGAGTAGACCACCTTAGCAGTTAGGCTACTTTTAATAATTCGGGCTGTAAAATCCAACAACCCGAGTATGTTCCCGCAAATAAATAAAATATTTCGGAGGAATAATCAAAACGACCTTCCGTGTCTTAAGATCCCCCGAATGACGAATAATGGACAAATACTAATAACAGCAGGTATAGATCCAGATAACGCAGTAGAGGATGACAACTTCTTTGTGATCGAAGATCCGCAGGAGAAGGTAGAGGTTATAGGGGCGACTTTCCAGGAAGTGTACAAGGTGAATGATACCATTTACCCGAACCACGACCTGGAAAATCGCGTCCTTGTGCACAACTTCTACCTTCGAAATGATATAGAGCACTGGCGATCCGAGAATATAGGTTTTACCGAGTTCGATGACGATAACATGGCAAATAATGTCATCGCCGATGAAAGGGTACATCCCCCGTTCATATCGAAGGTGGAGCTCCAAGCGATCTTCGACTCATTGAGGAGGAAGAAATCTGCGGGAATCGATGCAGTATCGAACAGTGTTCTTCGACATCTCCCTCTACAAGCGGTAGATGAATAATGCGCATTATCCAGCGCATTGGAAAACAGCAGTGATACAACCCATCCCCAAAAGGGGTAAGGACACCTCCAATCCGGCAAATCTCCGGTCGATAAGTCTCCTTCCGACCATCAGCAAAGTATTCGAAAAAGTGATCAATAGAGCCCTGCTTAAGTGGACTGAGAACAGTAATATAATTCCGGATAACCAATTCGGTTTTAAGGCGGGGCATGATACAATACATGCCGCGTCTTAACTGGTATCGGATATCCAATGGAACAAAAGCAAGAAACAGTGCACGGGTACCTGCCAGATTGACTTGGAGAAGGCCTTCGACACCGTATGGTTAGAGGGACTCTTTCACATGCTAAGCAGGCTGGGCATAAGCAAACCACTGCTGTACATACTTCATAACATGCTCACCAGTAGACAGTTCATTGTCAAAAATTTCAATGTGACTTCTGCTGGAACATTTAAAATTAAAAATGGTCTGCAACAAGGTGCGGTTAATTCACTGATCCTTTTCAACATTTACACGAGCGATCTCATAGGATCACTTCACCATGCCATAGCGTACGCAGACGACTTAATTGCGTACAGATCAGGACCAAAAATCGAGGTCATTGCAATTCTCTTGCAACGTGACTTCGATAAAATTCAGCGATATTGCGATGACTGGAAGTTGAAGATCAACTTCCAGAAATCGGATAAGTCTCCTTCCGACCATCAGCAAAGTATTCGAAAAAGTGATCAATAGAGCCCTGCTTAAGTGGACTGAGAACAGTAATATAATTCCGGATAACCAATTCGGTTTTAAGGCGGGGCATGATACAATACATGCCGCGTCTTAACTGGTATCGGATATCCAATGGAACAAAAGCAAGAAACAGTGCACGGGTACCTGCCAGATTGACTTGGAGAAGGCCTTCGACACCGTATGGTTAGAGGGACTCTTTCACATGCTAAGCAGGCTGGGCATAAGCAAACCACTGCTGTACATACTTCATAACATGCTCACCAGTAGACAGTTCATTGTCAAAAATTTCAATGTGACTTCTGCTGGAACATTTAAAATTAAAAATGGTCTGCAACAAGGTGCGGTTAATTCACTGATCCTTTTCAACATTTACACGAGCGATCTCATAGGATCACTTCACCATGCCATAGCGTACGCAGACGACTTAATTGCGTACAGATCAGGACCAAAAATCGAGGTCATTGCAATTCTCTTGCAACGTGACTTCGATAAAATTCAGCGATATTGCGATGACTGGAAGTTGAAGATCAACTTCCAGAAATCGGAAACCATTCTTTTTAGGACGCCGTTGTCTGGTGCCTCAAGGGATACCAGAAAGAATTGGCGGAAGTTCTCAATCGTTGGACCGCACGGACAGCCACTTGCGAGTCGAAGTGTAGTCAGATACCTGGGCTCTGGTTAGACCAATATCTATATTTTAACAAACATATAGATGCTGCTCTGGCCAGAGCCAAAGGTGCTTCTGCCCTTACAAAGAGACTTTTTTATAGCAAGCAACTCGATGCAAGGGTAAAGGTAATCTGTCTGGCTCGTATATGGATGCCCCGTGTGGTTCAACGTGGGAGCAAGCTTGTTGGAAAAGATTCGGGTGTTTGAGAGGGCTTGCCTTCATTTGTACAGAACACCAGAGTCCCAGTGCATAAAATTCTATCCCAATGAGGTCCTATACAACAGGGCTAACCTAATAAGAGTGGATAATTTCATTATCAAGCCGATTCGAAGGCACATTGCAAGAGCAATGAGCTCGACGAACAACCTGGTCTCCGGGGCTTATTACCCCAATTACGAGTATCATGAGAGAGTGCGCCTTAACGGCTTTGTTCCCCCAGAGGCGGATGAGAAAGGTCTGATCCAGGACAAATTGGCGGTTCCGCTAATCTTCCACGTTGCTCGGACAGCTGTGGATAGGCGACTCAACTACGACACACGGCAGTGTGGAGCGCCTCCGGCTTAGTAGGGTGGTATCGGGTCGCGATATGAAGGATGTTGAACGTCAGTTCTCACAATTTTGTTGGCTAACTGAAAGAGAGGGAACTCATTCGTCGTTCCCTCACAATCCGGGGTAGGCTGTTTAAAGTTGGCTGTTTGGTCTTGGCCGACTTATATAGTGTCAGGTATTTGTAGGTATTTTTAGGTGAAAAAAAAAAAAAAAAAAAAAACCTTGAACAGCACTTTGAAAAAAAAATAAAAAATATGTATTTAAGGACATAATTGGATAATTGGAGTAAGATAGGATAAGATAGTTTAAGATTTATTTTAAGGTAGTTTTATTATAAGAACAAAATAAAAAAAAAGTACATACCAGTGGCGTGGCGTCCATACAAGCCAATCCCTTCCGGCTTCCCTTTTCAAATATCAAACAATTTTATTTTGTCACTTGCCAACAATCACATTCAATTATTTGTTCATCAAACCATTTTTCATTCATAAATCATAACTTTAACTCGAAGGTGAAATGCTGCGACCACTTTGGTTGTTTATTCATTTTTACTCATACACAAACTCGCACACATAGCCGAGACAAGTATGAAATCCGCTAGCGAGAGACAACTTCTTTTTCAAAGAAAAGCATGCAATGAATTTTTTGGAGAAGCCGTTCATTTTCCGGCTTATGCATTCATTTCTTCACAGTACGAACTTTCAACTCTATTCCTTTCTGGCATATAGTAGAAGTTTATTTGCGATTTCTTTGTCTAACTTACATTCGCTTATGAGGAAAATAACCCCCGATTTTTCGGCTTTTGTGGATGAAAATTGGTGGAGGAGAAAGGTTTTAGTTCGAGGGAGTTTTTTTTTTTTATTGTAGGCAACAAAATAAGCCGACGAAAATCGGGTTATTGGGTGATGTTGTGGTTCGAACTGCGTTTGAGGTTTTTCTTAAACTTGTTGGGTATAATTTCTTTGTACAATTTTTTTTTTGCAAATTTGAAATGAGAGTCGCAAATCGGTTGTGTAATTGTGCATGATTTATTAAAAATTCGGATGCAAATTTTTGTGATTTTTGTGACTGCTAATTATTAGAAAATTTAAAAAATTTAGCAATTACATATTGGTAGTTAAGTTAGTGTTTTAAATTATTAAATTATTATAAAATAGTAAGTGAGCTAAGTGAATAGTTATTAACTATATACCAAGTAAGTAATTATAAATCTACTCAAGAGGTGCCCCATTGAATCTGGGGGTTTTCAGATAAAGATGCAGTTAAAAACCGTCTATTTAGGTCATTAACATCACATTCCACATCAGAAGTAGTCTTTTATTTTGATAATCCGGGAGACTTAATATTTTTCCACAATTTGCTCAAGGATAAACTACCGAAGTTAGAGGCAAAGAATCTACGCTACGATTTACGTATCGCTATGTTAACAGCGTTGCGCAGATTCTTAAAATCAGCATGGAAGCTCGGGATCCGATAACGCTTCCATCTTTTATAGGCGGCATTCCTCTGACAGATAAGTGTATCAATTCGGTTGGTATACCATTCATTCCTCCCACTCCGGACCGTTATGGTTTTAGTTGGCACATTAATGTTAAACAAATGTTAATTTTAGTCGTAAAAAGTCAACTTGTTCATCGACAGATGAGACAAGGAAAACCCTATCCCAGTTGGTGTTTACAACATCGCGAGCTAACGCAACCATGTCCACTGCCTTGTAATCTCTAAACTGAATTATTTTAGTTTCTATTGAACAGTTTACAGAAAGGTCATAAAACCCAATAATAATGTCGTGTTTTGAAAATCCAGGAACGTCTAACTGTCCGTAATAATCCACGTAGTCGGGCTGACTCACCAGTAAGATATCCAAGAGAGTGGAGTTTGTAGCGGTAAAATGTGTGGGACTGGTCTTATTAAGAGGGATAAGGTTTAGCGAGAGTAAACTATCGTAGAATCTCTTATTACTGATGTCGAGAAGATTAGCATTAAAATCTCCAGTAACGATGATGTGATTATAATTGGGGGTTATTTCTTCAAGAACATCCGTAATTGTACTCGTATCAGTTACTCTGGGTGGTTTATAAATTACTCCCGCCAACCATTTGTCCCCTCCGCACACTACTTCAACAAACAAGAACTCAATTGCACTATCTGTGTTCGATGAGTAGACCACCTTAGCAGTTAGGCTACTTTTAATAATTCGGGCTGTAAAATCCAACAACCCGAGTATGTTCCCGCAAATAAATAAAATATTTCGGAGGAATAATCAAAACGACCTTCCGTGTCTTAAGATCCCCCGAACGACGAATAATGGACAAATACTAATAACAGCAGGTATAGATCCAGATAACGCAGTAGAGGATGACAACTTCTTTGTGATCGAAGATCCGCAGGAGAAGGTAGAGGTTATAGGGGCGACTTTCCAGGAAGTGTACAAGGTGAATGATACCATTTACCCGAACCACGACCTGGAAAATCGCGTCCTTGTGCACAACTTCTACCTTCGAAATGATATAGAGCACTGGCGATCCGAGAATATAGGTTTTACCGAGTTCAATGACGATAACATGGCAAATAATGTCATCGCCGATGAAAGGGTACATCCCCCGTTCATATCGAAGGTGGAGCTCCAAGCGATCTTCGACTCATTGAGGAGGAAGAAATCTGCGGGAATCGATGCAGTATCGAACAGTGTTCTTCGACATCTCCCTCTACAAGCGGTGGATGAATAATGCACATTATCCAGCGCATTGGAAAACAGCAGTGATACAACCCATCCCCAAAAGGGGTAAGGACACCTCCAATCCGGCAAATCTCCGGTCGATAAGTCTCCTTCCGACCATCAGCAAGGTATTCGAAAAAGTGATCAATAGAGCCCTGCTTAAGTGGACTGAGAACAGTAATATAATTCCGGATAACCAATTCGGTTTTAAGGCGGGGCATGATACAATACATGCCGCGTCTAAACTGGTATCCGATATCCAATGGAACAAAAGCAAGAAACAGTGCACGGGTACCTGCCAGATTGACTTGGAGAAGGCCTTCGACACCGTATGGTTAGAGGGACTCTTCCACATGCTAAGCAGGCTGGGCATAAGCAAACCACTGCTGTACATACTTCATAACATGCTCACCAGTAGACAGTTCATTGTCAAAAATTTCAATGTGACTTCTGCTGGAACATTTAAAATTAAAAATGGTCTGCAACAAGGTGCGGTTAATTCACTGATCCTTTTCAACATTTACACGAGCGATCTCATAGGATCACTTCACCATGCCATAGCGTACGCAGACGACTTAATCGCGTACAGATCAGGACCAAAAATCGAGGTCATTGCAATTCTCTTGCAACGTGACTTCGATAAAATTCAGCGATATTGCGATGACTGGAAGTTGAAGATCAACTTCCAGAAATCGGAAACCATTCTTTTTAGGACGCCGTTGTCTGGTGCCTCTAGGGATACCAGAAAGAATTGGCGAAAGTTCTCAATCGTTGGACCGCACGGACAGCCACTTGCGAGTCGAAGTGTAGTCAGATACCTGGGCTCTGGTTAGACCAATATCTATATTTTAACAAACATATAGATGCTGCTCTGGCCAGAGCCAAAGGTGCTTTTGCCCTTACAAAGAGACTTTTTTATAGCAAGCAACTCGATGCAAGGGTAAAGGTAATCTGTCTGGCTCGTATATGGATGCCCCGTGTGGTTCAACGTGGGAGCAAGCTTGTTGGAAAAGATTCGGGTGTTTGAGAGGGCTTGCCTTCGGGCTTGCCTTCATTTGTACAGAACACCAGAGTCCCAGTGCATAAAATTCTATCCCAATGAGGTCCTATACAACAGGGCTAACCTAATAAGAGTGGATAATTTCATTATCAAGCCGATTCGAAGGCACATTGCAAGAGCAATGAGCTCGACGAACAACCTGGTCTCCGGGGCTTATTACCCCAATTACGAGTATCATGAGAGAGTGCGCCTTAACGGATTTCTTTTTTTGCAAAAAAAAAGCTATAGAACTAGGTCGCTCGACACCATCAATGAAAATTTATTATACGCGAAAGGATGGGTATCAGAAACATTTTCATGAGTCTTTTTACAAAAAGAATGCATGGCTGACTAGCAGTTGCAAATTAAATAGAATGTTTTGTTTTCCTTGTCTTCTTTTTTCTAATTCTCCTAGTGTTTGGAGTCACACAGGTTTCTTTGATATAAACAATTTTATTAATTCTTCCAAAAAACATATTCAAACGGAAAAGCATATGCGCAGCTGCTTACATTTGCATGAATTTGGCGATAGAGACTTCTTAAGGGAATTCTTACGAGGCTCATAATAGAAAAGTTGATCGCAATCGCGATTTAATGAAGCGTTTCATAGACACTGTAGTTCTTCTAGGAAAATAAGAGCTGGCATTCCGGGGTATCAGAGACTCGATGGCAATATCATTCGCGTCTAGTGAACGTCTTATTCAATTACAGAGAAGACATAGAGCTTGCGAAACAAGAGATCAAGGGTTTTGAGTCATGGATTCATTCTTAATTTTTGAACTCATTTGACTCAATCTATGAGAGTGACTGCTCAGAACCTCCACGCAAACGCCAACTACTTAATATTGATTCAAAAACAAATTATAGCCTAATTTGTATAGCAATTATAGATAATGTTACAAGTCAGATTAAGTATAGGTATAGTTCATTTAGTTCATATATTTTCTTTGATTTATTAAACAAATTACAATAAGAATATTTTTCTAATTCAATGCCGAATGACAAAATATCTTCTTTAATTACCCTATTTCATGGAATTTTTAATTTTACTACTTCAAAAAAAGGAACTCAAAGTTTTATACACTACCCCTTCACCTAAAAAGCTTGAGGTTTTTCAACTTTATTAGCATTTTAATACGGAAATGCTTAGAGATACTTTTTCTCAAGCTCTAACATTGTGTGAAATCTTTTTAACCCTGCCTTTGACTGTGGCCTCTGTCGAAAGATCTTTTTCGACTTTAAAAGAGTCCACACTTACTTAAGAAATTCCCAAAAAGAAGAAAGACTCTCAGACCTGGCACTTTTATCTATCGAAAAACATCTTCTTTTAGAAATTAAAATAACTCAAATTTTTATGAAAGAGTTTTAGCAGAATTCGTAAAAAAGAATCGTAGGATAGCTTTAGAGTACAAATAGGTAGTACATAATTGTAATTGCTAAATTTTTTATATTTAACAACGCTCCAAGTTATCAATAACTTATATAGATTACTTTGCCCAGAACGGCTTCTTTCGAAGCCACATTTTTTATGCGATGAGCTCATTGTGTACGTAAATTCCAATGACTTAATGTATAACAAAGGTGGCTTAGATTGCATATCTTAAGTCTGTGTTTCGAATAAGCATCAAAATGGTAAGTCTTGAATAAAACATTTTACTTAAACTTTTTTCGGCTTCCCTCTCTTGTAATTTCACTCCACGCCACTGGTACATACACTAAGTTTTTTGTAATTTTATAAAAAAAATTTCTTAGTATTTATCAATAATTAAACAAAAAGACAAATGAAACAATTAAGTACGGTACGTCGAAAGACATAGTTTTAATAGGTTTAACTTAGAGCGCCCGCATAGGGCCAGTAAGTTAGAATAAGAATAGTTAAGTTAGTTAAGCTAGTTTTAAGCGTTTTTTGTCTAGCATGTAAGTTACAATGAATTAATTAATAAAAAATGCATTAAAAATGAAAATGAATGCTACTTTTAATAAACATGGCAACACCACCCGCCCTGCGACAATCTCGATCCGCGCGGAAAATTTTGTACTCTCCCGTTTTTAATAAACTGTTTACAGTTTTATCCTTTAACCACGTTTCCGACAGACATACTATATATATTACCGATTCAGAGAAATAGCCTTAAACTCATCTAAATGCTTTAGTAGTCTTTGCGCATTAATATGACAAATCGATAAACCATCATATCTCCTCCGCAGAATGTTCAATATAACACGCGTATTATTAATTCTGGATATGCTACCGGTCACTGGAATTTCACTATTACCCACCACTAAGTTATCCGTTTGCTTTCAAGTATAAAAAAAACCATTTGAGGGAAACGTCAATTTATGATGGTAAAATGTGTATGTGTATGAGCAATATCATTCAATTCCGCAAGTGATCGAACGCAGAAAGGTTTTTCTCCTTGTTTTACTTTTACGCACACGTAGCCACGGGCGGTGAATGCAGAAGAGCGCAAGCGCTGACGTTTGAGGCGAATTGCATGACGGAGTATTGTGTGATTATGTGCGGTTAAGCTCTCGTGCAGGTAGATTTGTTTACTTGAACCTTCAACGCCTATGTCGCTCAAGCAAAGTTGTCGCGAGTTTGTTTTACGAAACTTTGTTAGCGCAATTAAAGTTTTGCTCATGTCATGCGTAGAAAGAACTTCAATGATAATGACAGAGTCTTCTTCAGGTTTTGAGCGGAAGATTCTGCCAAGTACGGGCGGTTGGAAATCTATTTTATGGCAAAGGTTCTTGTTAGGGATAAATGGTATTCCAACTAAGGGTCGATAATCTATCATCTTTTAAGTCCTCGATATGTGCTTGAAGATGTGTTATTTCAGTATTTAAGTTTTTCTTATACTCATCAAACGCTTGGTTGTGGGGGGTTGTGGGATCATCTACCTGTGTTTTTATTTTGTTTACATCTACCTTCAGTGAATGAAATTCAGCAGCAAATTCTTCCAGAGCATCGACGCGATTGGTTAGTTGTTTAAAATTGTTTGTTATTTCTTCAAACCTTTGAGATATGTAATTCTCAATGGCAGTGATGCGTTTGGTCAGATTTTCCTCAATAGCTATTAATTTTGTTATTATTGACTCACTCTGGAAGTTAATTGTGCCCATTTTGTCCATCAGGCTTTTGTAATTCTGGTCAGTAGGTGTCGGTGTTGGAGACGTTGATGGGAGATGTGTGGGTGGGAGTCATTTTGGTGTGGGTGATCGCTTTGGGGAATGTTGTTCCCACGAGTACAGAAGGAAATAAAAGTATGCTCCGACAGAGCCGCCGAGTATCGGAGTAAGGCTAGATACACATAGGCCTCGCCTAGGCACCTACGAGGGCTTGTTAGGGTTGGTTTAGCCCCAACCTTCCATCCCTGGCACGGTTTCGTTCCTGAGAGCTCACACCACCACAGGAGTTGGGATGACTATCTCTTAGTTTTCGGCCTTCACTGGAACCTGTTCGAAGTGGAAGCACGCTCGATGTGATTCCTAGCATAACCTACTTAAGCACCGACACCACGACAAGGTGGATAGTCACTCCGGAGACGAGCTAGTTAACAAGTTGCCAATGAGCAAGCGTCTGTAATGGGCTCAACGAAGTATTTGTATTCAGCGATTCAGAGGAAAACATTCATCAGGAGTCATCGAAGCCTTTGTTGACCTGCAAGGCCAAGGTGAGTTCAAAGATTCTTTTTCGTATTTTGCCCGTAAGGTATTTTAACGATAACTTGTTGGTGAGAACTTATTCGCTACTGGACGAGGGTTCCTCCGTCACAATCATGAGTGCGAATTTGCCAAACAGTTGATTTTAAAGGGTCACAATAGGCCTCTAAATTTACAATGGTTCGGTAAGGAGACGATTATGGAGAAGTCAATGCTAGTGGACCTTCAGATTAGCGCAGACGAAGGTGAAGCTGAACGATTTATGTTGAACAGAGTGCAGACTGTTAGTGAATTGAACCTCCCAATTCAATCACTTACTGTGACGGATCTGCGTTTGTCGCCCTGCCATACATGTACACTATCACTTCAGGAGTTTGAGAACGGGCGGCTGCAATTGACAACTGATCTTGACAATAGTCATTTGGGTACTCCACTATACTGTCATCGGTTGCAGAACCAATCATCGCCGAAACTAAACTTGGTTGGGTAGTGTATGGTAGGTCAAAGGTGAATGTATCTGAGGGACCGGATGGTGACTTCTTTCTACATAGTAGTAAAAGCAAGTCTAGGGAACCTGAGTTCGCAACCAAATACAGGGACATCATCAAAAGCTATGTAGAGAAGAGGTATACAAGGGAGCTGATCAAGGCCGGAGCAGATAGGATGAATTCAAAAACATGGTATCTTCCACATTTTGGCGTGAAGTATCCTTACAAGTCAGACAAGATTCGACTAGTTTTCGATGCAGCAGCCAGCGTGAACGATGTCTCTCTAAACTCACTGTTGTTAAAGGGACCAGATAACCTCAAACCTTTTCTATCTATTCTCTTTAACTTTCGCCTACATCCTATTGCGGTGATTGAGAACATACAAGAAATGTTCCACCAGATTCCGATCCAGCCGGAGGACCAGAAATCGCAGCGCTTTCTGTGGAGGGATGAACAAGACCAGCCCATCGATATTTATATAATGCAGTCAATGACGTTCGATGCGTGCCGTTCGCCATGCTCAGCTAATTTTGTTAAGAACCTGAACGCATCGAATTTTGCAAACGATCATCCGAGGGCCGTGAAATTGTTTGTTGATCATCTTTGTGGATGACTATGTGGACTGTTTTAACTGAAGCCGTCGAGGTCACCAGAGCCGTCATATCGATACACAAAACCGGAAGTCTAGAACTGCGAAACTTTTCGTCGAATTCTCCGGAAGTTTTACGAAGTATTCCTGATGCCGCAGGGATATTATAGCGAATGATAGATGCCCAACTAAAAGGGAGTTCCTCAGTATCGCAATGTTCATATTCGATCCATATGGCATGATTGCTAATTTCACCATTCATCTCAAATTGTTGATGCAGTCAGTGTGGAAACATAGAGTTTCGTGTGATGAGCCGATTCTCAACAAGATTTTTGAAAACTGGAAGAAGTGGAAAGCGGAGCTTCCTACGCTGACTCAATTCAACGAATACCCGGTGCCATGATTCGCCTCTGTCAAAGTCTAACAAAATGGATTTCACACCTTCGTCGAATACAGCTGATGAGGCGTATAGTGCAGTTACATATCTTCGTACCGAGGTTGGAGATTGCATCAGCGTGTCACTTACCTGCGGAAAGTCGAAGTGTGCTCCAAAAAAGCTAACATGGATGCCGCATCTCCGTTCTAGGGATTAGACTCTGTAATTTTATAGTAGAGAGTCATGAGCTGCAATTTGGGAACTAAATATATTGGAGTGATGCGATCCGAGACGTAACAAGCCATTTGTGGTGTTCCGTGTAGTCAATGGTGTTGGATTCCATCAAAGTTAAATACAGCAGATGAAGGAACGCGAACCAAATATCTCCCTAGGCTTCAAGTATACAGCAAGTGGTTGGAAGAGCCGTAATTTTTGAAGCTGCCTGAGGATGCCTCGCCTGCAATGTCGGATGACATTATCAGTCACATCTGTCAGAAAAAGCTAAGGCCAAAATTTCTTTTGCACGCAAGCATAGTAAGGAGAACTATAATTGGCATCACTAGAATTTCTAAATATTTGAAGTTGAAAAGAACCATGGGCTGGGTACTACGATTTATGAGAAACTGTCAACGAAAGTTGAAACAAAACAGCGAATTGTCGGTTTCTGAACTTTGTGAAGCAGAGCAGCAGTTATGTCGACAAGCCCAAATGGATATTTTCGGACGTCAGATTGACCGGTTTAAATAGAATCTGCCTTTAGAGAAGAACAGCGCTATATACAAACTGACGCCATATTTGGACGATATTCTACGGGTTTATGGACGTATGGAAGCTGCCACAAGTATACCGTTCACTGCCAGACGTCCCATCATTCTGCCAAAGGGTCATCTACTTACGAAGTTGATAATAGCACGTTTTCATAACTTGCGGCGCTACCAGAACGACGACTCAATTGTGAACGGGATAAGATTAAAATTTTGGGTGCCTGGCTTACGCTCTGTTGTTAGACGGGCGAAAAAAGAGTGCCATTATTGATGCATCCGAACTGCTCAATCATTGATGCCGTTAATGCGTCAGTTGCTGACAGAGCATTTGAGCAGGTCTGTTTAAAGACTTCAATCAGTATGGTTAGGAACCCTATTTCTGGATAATTGGCATCGAGTAGCCTCAAGGTTGAAGTTATATAAGAGCGATCTGAGTACGCTGAGCCAAAGACAGCCTCTTGAAAACCTCTTACCGTGGGGATCATTACGAATAAAGCTGTTAGGTCCCTGCTTATGAAATCTGTGATACGGAGAAAATTTAAATGATTATTTATTAACATTGCCGTTCCGGGTCATAATCGTATATTAACTTATATGATTTGTTGTCGAATCCTTTTATTGAGCCTCGAAAGCACCATGGCACGTGGATGAGCTTGATGTCAAGATTTTTGTAGACCCTGTCCCAATCCGCAAAGAAACCGGCCGTAGCATGATGCAAGTCAAAAGAACGCAAATTAATTGATAAATTAACACGAAATTTCACATTAATACCTAAATAGGATTCCCTAAAAATAAAAAAATTAAAATAAAAAGGGGGTAGCCTTTCTACCTTCACCCCTATTCCGCGAAATTGAAACATTTCCTCCGAACCTACCATTAGATAGATACACCTGTGTGCAAAATAATAGCAGTGTTACATAGTAAACTTTTAATTTTAAATTAAAAATCTATCTAACCGGCACAAAAGTTATATTTATTTTTTTTCATATTTGTATGTAGAATGAAGAATTAGAAACTGTGTATAGAATATGAAATTAGTATTTTATTTAAATAGAAAAAACTTGAAATAATTAACTCCTGAAAATTTAAGTAGCAGTATTACATATTAATACTAATATTTTTATTTTTAATCCACTTCTTTAAAAACAAAAAATTAAAGATATTGCAATGGTTTAGTGTGGTGTTGAATGACCTTTGTTTGCAAGCACACCAGCACACCGGGATGGCATAGAGTCGACTAGGTGCATGCATCTCTCTCGCGAAATACCTGCCCATGCAGATTGCTCTGTAGTCCGCAATTCTCCAACGTTTTTTGGTTCTCTTTTAGAAACCCAACTTTGATGTCAGCCCACCAATTTTAAATGGGATTAAGATCAGGAGACTGGGCAGGCCACTCCATAACCATAACCCCATTGATTGAAAACCAATTTTTAGCCAATTCAATGGTGTGTTTGGGGTCGTTATCCTGTTTGTACGTCCACTTGAGCGGCATATTCCATTCTGCATACAGGAGCATCACAGTCTGCAGGATATTGACATACAGCTTCGCATCCATTGTCCTTTTAATCCAGTACAAAGGACCTGTATCATAGTACGAAAATGAACTCCATATATTAATCTTTGCTCCTCCATGTTTTACAGCCCTAGTCACAAACCGAGGATTGTATTCAGCATTCGGCGGTCTTCTTATATACTGTCGTCGTCCAGTTGAACCAAAAAAAAACTATCTTGGACTCATCTGACAATAGAATATTCCGCCATTTGCTTATAGGCCAATGTTATCATTCCTTAGCAAACCTTATCCGATTTTTGATGTGTCGCGGTTGCAATAATGGCACTTTCCGCGGACTCCTCCCAAATAATTTAACTTCTGCAGGCCTTAGTCTTACTGTAGAAGTGTCTACTTGTAGATTAAGTTCTTGTTTAATCTTAGTAGTCGTCGAAAATGGATCTGTGTGTGCTAAGCGAATGATCTTCTTTACATCACGTGTGAGTTTCTACATTTTCTGTCCATTTCTTAGCCTTGCAGATCATTTTCACAGAACAAGAAAGTGTATCTTGAATAAATTTATAAGTTTTACCCTCTTCAAGCATTTTTTTAATAATGTCCCTTTTTTCTTCGGAGCAAGTTTACCTCTACCTCTCAAGTTTCCTCTTACCTCTCTATTTTGAATAGCAAACTTAGAGAAATAGAATAAATTTAAATTAAAACTACTCGCATACACTTACCGATCACGAAATAAAATGAAATTATAATTTACTTCAAGTTATTAATGAAAGTACGAAAGCTTTTAATTTCACTGCTATTATTTTGCACAGCAGAAAACTACGATCTGTCAAACTGAATAGCGGTATTATTCACTTCCAGTAAAATCTCAATCGCAATCGTATAACGACATTAAGAACACATATAAACAAACATGATCAGATGGTAAATTTTGATATAAGCAGCAGAGTACCGTTGCCAGTTTAGCTTTTTGTTTTTCGGTATTTGCACTGTTATACACAGGTGTATGTGCCATACTCAACAGCGGGATCACTTCTGCCGCGCAATATCACTTTTATTTCTCGCAACAGACACTAACTTCACGGAAAAGTATTCGTTCTCCATCTGATATTCGAAGCTTATCTGCGAAGAGCATTCTTATGTTCCTTCGAGTCCTAAAACTTTTATAAGTTTAAATCCAATGTTACTTTGCTATAAGACATAGGGGAGCAACACAAAAGATCTTCTTTGGTCGCATTGTTAAGAGTGTTTCCTGTGTGTGCTCATCATAATTAATAATAATAATAATATATCTACTATTATAAGAAAGTCCAGAAAAATAATTTTCAGAACATTAAAAACAAGTCCAATATAATATCTACGTACTCGTACTTTTATATTCATAACTGCTAATTTACAGATCCGTGAGGAATAGGTACAAAACGGAGATAAAAAGGTGTAAACAAAAATTCATTAAACAAAAAATAGAAAATTCGAAAGACCGAATTACAACAATGAAGTGGTTGAAGAGACTATGAATAGTTTATAAATGGCTAATAAATTTAATGATTTGGTTCGTTAATTGGGTTAGTGAATTTGACTATCTTTAAATTTGACAATTTGTCAATAATGTGTGATATACAATTAGTTTTAGTTCAAATGAGGAAAAAATAAGACTTCGATCATACATACCATTAGGCAGCAAAAATAAGTTTCCATAGAATGTTAATAACATAAACTAACTGTACTTGCAAATTCTAGTTCTTTTTCCTGCTGCAACATATGTTTATGGATTGTTAAGTTAACCGTTAACTTGCCTCTATTCTTCCCCTAGGTCATGTACTATGAAATTTCTCTGTGGAAGCGTCATTTCGAGTTAAGCTATCAGTTGAAGCAGTGCAAAAATAAGTTTCCACCAATTTAGTGTCTGACTATTGGACCGTTAGCTTATTTTAATTTTCAGTTTTCTATTTTTTTTTTTTTATTTCATTGTGTGTTTATATCATTTTTCGGTAAGAATATTTTATAATTCTGGTCTCAGTTTGATCTGCAGTAGTAAAAAGCCTTTGTTCTAAATATTTTAGGTTTTTGTTCCATAAAAGTGCAAAAAATGGCTAAATTTAAGCAAATGACGACTTTCAAAAGAAAAGTTATAATTAATATGCATCATGAAGGCTATTCCAACCGGAATATAGCGAAAGTTTTAGGAAAATCCCATACGGAAATCAATAAAGTAGTTAGTGCCTTTGCTGAAGATGGGCGGATTTCCGCAAAAAAAGGCCAGGACGCCGACGAATAACAACTAAAACGCTTGATACGAAGATAAAAAACATCTCTTCAAATAACCCATTACTTTCTGCTAAAAAAATAAAAGCCAAAATAAGCAACGAGGCTACCAAAGTACCATCGGTTGACACAATTCGCAGGTGTCTACATGAAGATGGGAAACACGGTCGCGTCGCCCTCAAATTGCCGTATGTAAGCAAGGTCAACATTGGAAAAAGATCACAGTTTTACCAGCAGCATGTCTTAAAAGGCGATGATTTTTGGGATGAATCCATGATACGAATGAACTATTCGCATGGCAGAGTTTGTGTCTGGAGAAAAAAAGGTGAGGCACTGTCCTATAAATGTGCCAAGCCTACACTAAAATCCGTTCAAAGTGGGGTTATGATATGGGGTTGTCTTTCCTCATATGGCGTGGGCAAAATTGTTATTTTGGAGGGAAAAGTAAATGCTTCTGTTTATCTCAATTTGCTACGAGAAGTTATAATTCCCGAAGGAAAACGACTTATTGGAGAAGACTTTGTGCTGCAGCAGGATACTGCGCCCATCCACAACGCCAAAATAGTAAGGGAATATGTGCTGCAGGAAGGTACTAATCTGATGCAGTGGCCACCACAAAGCCCTGACCTCTCCCCAATAGAGAACTTATGAGCTTTACTGAAGATAAGGATAGCAGAGAGGCCACCAAGAAACGTAAACGAACTAAAAAAGTGCATCAGTGAGTTATGGCCTCAGTTTACTCTAGAAGAATGCCGAAAGCTTACGCGGTCCATGCCTCATCGATTAGCGTCCATGTCGCTCAATAATGGCGGACATTGTGGCTATTAAAATGTGTGGAAACATATTTTGCTGCAATTTTTTTTTAAGGTTTTTATAAAATATTCTTATTTTTTGTTTATGTTTATTTTTTTTTTATATCTGTTACGTTTTTAATTATTATATAATATAAGTGAAAAATATTCATTATTACTTTGATTAAAAACATTGAATTTAGAAAAATCAGTTAACATTTGCATTTGAAACTTACTTTTGCTGTCCACTATGTATGTGCCCTATAATTGTGTGCCTAGATAATTTTTCGTTATCGGACCTCCCTTACAATACATACATACGAGTATATGTATAACAAACCCTTAGAAACAACCACATTCTAAAATCGTGGAAAGAATTTTTAGTGACGAAAAGAGAAAAGGTGGTAAAAACAAAAAGTGTGCAAAATTTCGTCTAGTTAATTCGTTATCGTTGCGTGAAAAAGTATTCGAGAAATTAGTGTTTAATCAATTTAATGATTACTTCGAAATAAATAAATTAATAATAGGCATGCAATCGGGATTTAGAAAAATGCACCCTTGTGAAAGTGCAATAAACGTAGTCATTACGAGCTGGAAAGATCAAGTAGCACAAAAAAACGGGTGTATTGCATTTTTTTTAGACCTGAAAAGGGCTCTTGAAACTATAGACAAATCGATTTTATTAATATATGGAGTGCAAGATACTGAACTGAAGTGGTTTTCCTCATATTTCGAGAATAGAAGACAGACGATAAAAGTGAACGGCAAATTATCTTACTCAAGAGAGGTGCCTTTCGGTGTCCCTCAAAGTTAAGTGTTGGGGACATCATTTACATCAATGATATGCGGGGAGCTGTGAATAATGGTAAACTTGTACTGTTTGCGAATGACGCTGTGATATATGACTATATTTGTTAAAAAATTGGTAAGAAACTGGGTTTTTGAAATGAATGAGAAACGAAGTTTCCTTTATAAGTGAGGTCTATGGGGATTATTTTAAAGTGCAATAGGTATGTGTCGATTAATAATATACATATATGTTAAATATGTTGAGTTGGTCCTCTGTAAAACAAAGAGTGATAATGAATGGCATAGTGTTTCCGTATAAAAGCAAAAACTGTTTAATACCAACATATTTTGTAAAATATGTGCAATATATAAGAGAAACCCAACCTTCTGATTTAAGAAGCACGAACGATTTTAGATTGCCTAACAAGCCCTAGTGCACAAATGTCATTGATTTGTAAAAGACTCAAATTGTTTAATGAGCTTCCAAATGCTATTTGATATAAAACAAACTTTATAAAAAAATGCAAGGCTAGACTAATTGTTCAAACTTTGTAAAAAATAAATTGCTATGCAAATAGCTTTTATAAGCCTAGTAAAACAAAGAATCTAATCTAATCTAATCTAATCTAATGATAACATTTTCATGCAATGATTCTGCAATCGTTTGTTTTAGCTGAACTCAAAAGTCCACTGAAAATATTTGTCTAAGTTAAAGAGAACCTGTGTTATTACCTTCATGAGACTCATATCTTATATTTCAATTTCTCCATTATTCTCGTAACAATTTAAAAAAAGGAACACAAACCAATCAGACGGTTAAGAATGTTTATTTTTTATTTATACTCATAACTACATATATTCTATATTCAACCCGTTTCCCGACTAACATGAAGTAAAGATAGCAATATCTAAACCTAAATCCAACAAGGCTGCTGGAGCCGGTAGTCTAATTGCCGATTTATTTAAAGTAGCTGTGGATGACGAAGCATACATTAAGTCATCTGATAGATATAGTCATTTGCATGTTAAATTTTTTGTCAACAATCTAATTAGTCCATATAAGTGAGGTCCTAGGCCAGGAAAGTCGACCTTAGATCATACATTCGCATTGTGGCAGATTTGGAAAAAATGCTGGAACTCCAAATTGCTAACTTTTCATCGATTTGAACCTCGTCCATGTGTGCAGGATGACGCTGAAAAATGCACGCTGCCCCATCAAAATCCATAACTACATCACCCAGGTTTTCGATGTCAGAAAAGTACTACAAGGTAATGCGCTGCTATGTGATTTATTTAATATAATGCTTGAAAGGATTGTACAAAATTCTCTGCTAACATCAAAGGTGAGATCTTTCAATAGTCTACAGAACTACTCGCATACGCCGAAGACATTAATTGAATTTAGTGATTTATCTTAGTAAATGTGTTATTCAACCGCCGCCGTATTCAGTCGCATTTTTCTTTTTGCTCCGCAAATTAATTCATTGTTAATTTATCATTTTTCGCCGCATAAGCAATTTCCCGTTTATTTTTTTGACCCACTTCGCGATTGTACAACTATTCGCTGACGCGCCCTTTAATTTGTTGTCCTACATTTTCGTGACCCTACGCAACGACTTATTTTCTGCCATGTCTTGTGGAATGTCAATTGCCTAATCGATGATAGCAATGCCGATTGGATTGCTTGTAATTGCATCTGTGGCAAATCTTTCCATGCCATTTGTGTCGGACTTAACAAAAGAAACGCGGTTTTCATTAAAGAAATATCGGCCAACCTCCTTTTCTTCTGTGATGAGTGTAAGGACATATGGCTGTCGCACGTGCTCCTCGCGAGAAAATGCCTTAGTGAATCTAATGAAAACCACCATAAAAGTCTCATTAAAAAAATAACAGAAAAATTGTCCAGCCTTGAAAATAATGTAAGATGTGTTGAAGAATTAGGCGTTGCGGTACAGTCTTCAAATAACGCAATTAAATCCAAACTTGTTAACATTGAGAAAGAAATTGCTGGTCTTTCTGAGTTGGGTTTCGCAAGACCTAGTAACGATGAAACCACCTTGTGTCACCTCAATACTGTGATAAGTGATCTCAAAACAAAATCGGATGCGCAAATTATCGCACACCAAAATACGTGCGAGGTTATTAACAGAATGCGTGAAGACTTAGATTTTCATTTCCAAGCCTCCTCGATCAATCAACCATCTCCCAAGCAACCTGATCCCATGCTTGAAGTGATTTTCGATAAAATTAGTGAGGTCGGCGACGAATTAACCGTGGTACGATCGACTTTTTCTGACATTGAGGATAGCATTGGAACAATATGCAGCAAAATTGATCAAGTATCAAACCATACTCAGCATCACCCAATTGTTCAGTACAACACGTCAATCTTGACTGACCTATTAGATACCGAAGTGGATCCGCCCTCATCTCCACCTTCCTGTCTCCAACGGATGGTTCAAACGGATAACTTCAACGCAAGCGTTACAACTCACGAATCTGAAATCACGGTAACGTTGTCTCGTCCCGCTGCCGCCCCACGTAAACTCATCAAACAGTTTGGCACTACATGGACACCTTCTGAGTGGCAGCGCAGATTGGACAAGCTAAGGTTGGAGAACCAGATGTTCACTATCTTCCTCATCAAAGGCGCCCCTCACTACGCGGATGTCCCATGGATTACACAATTTTTCAAAAAGAGATTTGATATTACCATCAACCAATGCATAATGCTCCTGCCATCCAGCCACAAGAGTAATCGAAATCTCAAATTCGACGTATCGTCTCGATACGAATGGATTTAAAAGCTCTACTGGTACTGACTTCAAGCTTGGTAAGATGCGCATCAGCAAATCGACCGATAAACTCTGCATTAATGATAAGACTGTAAATAAATCTAAGATTAGTAATAAGCATCCAAAACCTGTTTCCAACTCCCGACCAAAATCTGACACTAACTGGTTCCTAAAAACTAAATTATTTCCCAAATTTACCCCCATACCCTACCTAAACAAACTTCTTCTTCTTCTTCTTTAAAAGCACTTAATGTAGCCGCGCCACCGAAGCCCACCACAAACGAGTTTCGTTTAAATTAAACCCAACTTCTCACACTGGCTCCTCTCAACCGCTACAACCCTCCGCGCCACCTGCTCTCACCACCAATTCTTTTCCTAATTTCAATCTCACAACTGGAGCTAAATACCCTAACTTTATAAGCTCTCATACTCTGAAACCCAAATCTAATGTCTCATCTAATACACCTTTCTCTTCAATCTCTTCCCCCACCGCTCCCAGTCTTGATCCGGTTTTACCGCCTCTAGTTAAACTAATACAGCAAACCATTGATACCACAGAATGTCGCTATGCACTCTCCTTGCTAAGCGAAAAAGGGTTTACGAGAATATACGTCTCTTTCTCGCGTATCTTCATGACAAATCTGACTCAGTTTGCTATGAAGGTAAAACCAAAACAAGCGTCATGGTTTCCATTCAGCAGGAAGGCTTCGCCATTGAAATAGACAGTCTCAAGAAAATCTATATCAAGTTCCACGAGATTTTTAATTTGTCTCCTCAAAAACTAGCAGATGACCTTGCTGCTTTTGGCAGCTACGTACACTCTAAAAGGACGCAACATCTCCAACGGAGCCGGTGTCCACAATAAATTTTCATCCATAAACTGCCACTATCATCAGCACTTCAACATAAAGAACCAAGAATTATTCCCCCCTACTTTTAATGTTTTTCGAGACGACGACCCTACCCAACCCTTGGTTGACTCTGCCTCTCGAGGCGTGCTACTGGCCATTCATAATGACCTTGACTCTTCTTTCATTGCCATTTCTTCCTCTTCTAAGGTCGACTTTGTTACAATAAAAATAACTTTTCCATACCGATCCCTGTATGTTATGTGTTGTTACATTCTACCAAATCAATCTATCGAATCTTACCAACTTGCTATAGACGCGATTGATCAAATAATCGACCTTTCTGATTCCCTCGGTGACATCTTCATTTTTGGCGACTTTAATCTACTTCTGCTGCAGTGGAGTCCTTCCGATGATGAATCCTTTTTCATCGCTTCAAATGCCAACTCCACTAAGGAATGTCTCCTCTTAGACCGGCTAACCGATTCAAGTCTATGTCAAGTTAGTAATGACTTAAATTACATTGGAAGGCAATTAGACCTTATATTCTCAACTGATCCCATTAACCCCTCAGTGTCGCTTTGTTCCCTAACTCTGTCGACCATTGATAACTTTCATCCTCCTCTTCTTCTTTAACTTTTCCTCAATTCTCCACTTCAATCTACACCTCCTGCATTTCGCACTTCTTACGACTTTCATAAAGCTAATTTCCGCAAAATAAATGCCTATCTGATTAGATGTTCCTTTGAGTTTACAAACTTATCCTTAAACGAAGCCCTCACAATTTTCTACAGAGAAATTCTATTTCTCTTTATGTCCCCTTTTCTCGTCATAAAACTTCATCTTCATCCCCTGGTATAATCGCAAACTTCGCGCCTTACGTAACAAAAAATATAAAGTATGGGCAGCTTTCCTTCGTACCAATTCTGTTTTCGACTATTCCAACTATCTCGGTTCCTACCTTCAATTCAATCATCTTTCTAACTTTCTCTACCAGCGGCACCCAATTAACGCGCAAGCAAATCTTATAAACTACCCTAAGTCATTTTTCAATTCGTCAACTATAAAAAAAAATCTGACGGTTACCCTCCGTCCCTCTCTTTCGAAAACATATCTTCAACTAATCCGCAAACCATTGCCAACTTTTTTGCCACCTATTTCAAACAATCCTTCGCCGACAACTCTTTTGAACCAGACCCCTCTTACTTCGTTCCGTTGGCCCCTTTCTGTTCCTGCCTTTTGATCCTGCTGTAATTGAAAATAAACTACAAATGATGAATTCTCACCCGGACAAGAGGGTCTCCCTGCCATTTTTCTTAAAAAATGCGCTCCCATTCTCTCCCTCCCCTCTCCCATCTCTTCCGTTTGTCTCTATCACTAGGAGAATTCCCTCAGATTTGGAAGACCTCTTTCATAACCCCCATACACAAAAAGGGATCAAAGAACGAAGTAACAAACTATCGCCCCATTGCTAAACTTTCTCATCTACCCAAACTTTTCGAAAGTATTTTATACGAATCCTTAAGCTTTCAGTGCAAGTCTCTTATCTCTCCCACCCAACACGGCTTTCTGAAAGGTAGATCAACTACCACTAACTTAGTCGAATTCATGTCCTTCGCCCTGTCTGTCTTAGAGAATGGCAAAGAAGTCGGCGTTATTGCAACTGATTTTAGTAAGGCTTTTGATAACTTAATCCTCTTCAAATTTTCTGCCCTCGGTTTCGAACCCATATTGTTAAATTGGATATCTTCTTACCTGGAAAACCGTTCTTACAGAGTTCGCTTCAGATCTATCTTATCGACTCCCTTCTTGGCCACCTCTGGTGTTCCGCAAGGCAGCCATCTAGGTCCCCTTCTCATCATTCTAACCATAAACGATGTCGAGAGGGTTATTAAACACTCTTCCCTCTCTCTGTACGCTGATGTTACCAAATTTTTCAAAGCCATCCCTTCACCACATGACTACTGCCTCCTTCAACAAGACCTTGATAGTTTTTCGAACTGGTGCCTACAAAATCGCTTAGAGCTCAATATCGCCAAATGTCAATCCATTACCTTATCACGTAAGCACCACGTGTCCTCCGCCCGCCTTTACCTTCTCCATGGTCAACCTATATCCATCGTTCAATCTCTCCGCGATCTTGGTATATTGTACGATAGGAAACTAAATTTCCGTTCACATATTGATGAGATAATTCGTAAAGCTAACTCATCACTTGGCTTTGTCAAACGATGGT
The DNA here is from genome assembly GCA_963082735.1 of Pocota personata. Classification (NCBI taxonomy): domain Eukaryota; kingdom Metazoa; phylum Arthropoda; class Insecta; order Diptera; family Syrphidae; genus Pocota; species Pocota personata. Next base: position 140,233,429 of record OY720429.1, on the reverse strand, counting down.
CCAAAGAATTCTCCGACCCTTACGTGACCAGATCCCTCTACATTACCTTAGTGCGCCCCCTCCTTGAATACGCCAGTCAAGCGTGGTCACCCTATCAGCAAGTTCATGTGACCAGAATCGAGAATGTTCAACGTCAATTTCTTCGATTTGCCCTTCGAGGTCTTCCTTGGAACGATCCATTTAACTTACCTCCCTATCAAGACCGCCTCAACCTCATCAACCTGAGTACTATAGAGAAACGCAGAGATGTTGCAGACATCCTTTTCATTCATCGACTTCTTTCTTTATAATTCAATTTTCTTCAATACCATCCCACGAAATTTACGATGCCCACGTCTTTTCTATCTACCGTCCCACCGCACTTCATATGGATCTAATGAACCAATTTCCTGTATGCTGCGAAAAGTGAACTCAAACCACACCCAGTTTGATTTTAACCTCAGCACTCCCTGACTCAAAACCGAGCTCCTTCACCATTCTCCTTAACTTTAAGTCTTAGTTTTAAGTTTTAGTTTTAAGTTTTAGGTTTAAGTTTTAGCCTTAAGTTAGTTGTGGCTTGTAATTCGCCCCCACCAAAAATAAAAAAAATCAAATTAAAAGTCGCGTTTAGCCTTGCTCTCTTTATTATCAATTTTATTTGTTAAGCCTTCACCTAAAAATTTTAACATATGTCGTGCTCGATAAATTAAGAATTACTTCTTTGTATTATCATTAGCGCGAGTTGTGTTTTGAGTTCTAAATTATTTTATTTCAAAATAAAAATTAAACTAAATTCATATATATATACATATACATATTTAAACAAAATTAAAAGTTTCTGATTTAATAACAGAAGAACTTTTTGAGTGGTACTCTTCAACCCACATTAGCTTGCCGTATATATTTGTTTCATTTCGACCGTTAATACTTATTTTTCGACTCATATTTAATAACTGAAGAACTTATTGAGTGGTTCTCTATTACCCGCATTAAATTGCCGAAACATTGGTGATCTCCTCCGCTCATGTGAGTACAATATTTAGTGCATGTTCTGCCGTTCTGTGGATTCTACTCCATTGAATTTGTATTGTCTTTACTCATTGCATGTCGCAACCATTGTTCATCAAATACTACAACCAACCAACTGGCTTTTTCGCCGAAAATATTTGCTATCTGATACCCCAACCGTTTTTCTCCGAATTTTCTTGTGGAAATATATTCTTAATCATGAGTGATTCTGAATGCTATGTATGCAAAAAAGCATCAAATGATGTTAAATTATCTAGTGCAATATGCCTTAAGAACGTGCACGCCAAATGCATTAGTATTAAAGGGAAAGGCATTGATAAAATTGTGTCAACCCCTAGCCTCTGCTTGTACAGTGAAAAACATCGCAGCATATCGACCGACGTCTTGCATTAGAAGGTTATAAAGTTGCAAAAAACCTTTCTTACTCTATCTGCTATATTTGCGGAAATTCGGGAGGTGTTTATTTTTGACACCACTAATAAACAAAAATTGTTGGAGGGTTTCAATAATATTGATCATCTGCTACAAGAACATCAGTCTACCAGCGAACATCAACTCACCATGCTGGTGCAGCAGAAGCAGCTAATTGAGCAACAAGGTCAACTACACCTTATCCAACCACATCTACTTGAACTTCAACAGCAACAACAACAGCAACAACAACAGCAGCAACAACAACAACAGCAACAACTAGAACGACAACAACATCAACAACATCAACATCAACAACAACATCAACGGCAACAACTGCTACGACAAAAACAACAATCCGAACAACAACAACAAGAACCTCTATGAAACCAACGTCAGCAACATGAACATCTACAAAAAGAACAAAAACAGCACAAACAACAAAAACTAAAGAAAATGGAGTTAACACCGCTTCAGCATCAACCATCGCAGACTTCCGTCGTATCTATTCAGGAGTCAACATTGTCAATACAAACAACATATAACAGACCTGATGTGCTCAACAAGCTCTTACCCCCCTACGCTATTGGAACCTACACAGTAGAAAAGATTTATACGTTCATATACGAATTCACTTCCCTTTTATCCAAATTGGATCATTGCCACCCTCCTCTATCCCTTACATTGTCTTACAATAACGATAATAATACTGTCCAGTCAGAGTATTCATATAGCATTAATTTTCGCACGGCAGACTACACAAAATTTAGTAACCTTTTAAGTGCTATGAATCTAAACAGCATTTTTATCAGTACACACATTTCTATCGATGATGCACATGGATTGTTCTACTCTGAAATTTTCAGTCATTTTATGCAATCCGTCCCATACATACCCCAAAAGAGTTTCTCGTCATCTTCACCTTGGTATACTAAGGAATTACGCTCACTTCGCAACAGAAGAAATAAGCTCTGGCGTATCTACCTCGAATTTCGCTATGATTTTAACTTTTTCAATTACCTCCTTGCACATACCCATTTTTCCGAACTTTGTGAGTTTCTTTATATCAAATATATTGACCGTATTCCATCTGACATCATCGCTGACCCCAAACGATTTTTTCACTTTATTAATATCAAGAAAAAGTCAGACAGCTACCCATCAACTCAGATATTCTCCAATACATCGTCAAGCGATCCTCGAATAATAGCATACTTATTCGCCCATTTCTTCAGTCCATCATTCTCTAACCACACATCAGAGCCCGACCATTCTTACTTCTCCTACATGAGAGATTGTGCCCAAACCTCTTTAACTTCAATCGATATAACAGTGGCTCTCGTGAAAGAAAATATCGAAAGACCTATATGCGAATACTCCGCTGGTCCGGATGGTATACCTGACGTAGTTTTAAAAAAATGTGTTGACTCTTTAGCTCAACCCCTTACGGCTCTGTTCCAACTGTCGCTTTCACAGTTCGTTTTCCCTAGGCTTTAGAAAAGCTCTTTTATTATTCCCCTTCATAAAAAAGACCCGAAAAATTAAATTTCTAATTATCGTCCCATAGCTAATCTCTCTTGCATACCTAAGTTATTCGAAAGTATTGTTTACGATGCAATGTTTTTCCATTGTAAGTCTATATTTTCCCCTCACCAACAAGGTTTCTTAAAGGGAAGGTCAACAACCACAAACCTAACCGAATTCGTATCCAGCACCCTGTGCGCATTGGAGGAAGGCAAGGAAGTCGATGTTGTTGCTACCGATTTCAGCAAGCCTTCGAAAAAATTTCGCATGCAATTGTTTTTTTGAAACTCAAAGCTCTCGGTTTTCAGTCTGGGTTTATTGCGTGGATCAAATCCTACCTTCATAATCGTCAATATGAAGTCCTTTTTAGATCCTTTATATTTAATTTTGAAGGGGAGGAATGCAACTGGCTATTTTGCTGGAACATTTTTTGTGGAAAAAACGATAAAACAGGGAGAGACAGGAGACATTCCTCCGATGTTCTAGTGAATGAATGGAATTCACAATGTCTCTATCACCTATAAGTTTTAACGCGCGATTTTCTACCCTATCAAGAATGTGCAAAACGGTCTTGGGTGCACCAGACCAGATATGGGCGTTATATTCCAGCTTAGGGCGGATGAATGCCTTATAAATTGAGGCCAGATCAGACGGGGTAAAATATTTCTTGCACCGTTTAAGGAATCCTAGACATTTTGCAGCATTTTTGACGACCTCGAATATGTGATCATTCCATCGAAGATGGTTATTAATACACATACCGAGAATGGCAAGTCTTTCGGTTTCAACGATGCAAGTACCATCCATGGATAATGGTTGAGGGTTTTGGTTTCGCTTGAGAGACAGGAGACAGCATTGTGTTTGGAAGCATTAAATTCCGCTCTGTTGGTTAAACCCCATTTAATTATGCTGTCCAGGTCGGAATTTAATGTGTTTAACATACTGTAGCATAATAATAACTACGCGCCTATGTCTATGCAGCAAATTCCGAAGTGACTTTCCATTCTGGCAGAATTTTGGTTCAAACTGTCCTTCATTCGAGGTTCGTGTCTGGGACGAAGTCTCCACAGCTCATGTCAACGAAAGAGACAAATAATATTAGGGATAATATTAGGGATAATATTAGGGAATTATAACTGCAAGAATTATTTCTCTTGTTCCAGTGGTCGAAGAATTTGCTAGAAGTTTCTGGCTATCAGAAACTTCTGCTCAGAAACTTCTGCGATCAAAAAAAAGACACAGTTGGTTTAGAACCGTGGCGAAGAGATTGGAAAAGTGATAATGGGCGAAGTTGTAATTTGGTGATAAATTGAAAGTTGAGAGTGAACAAGAAAAAGTAATTAGTTTGGATTTGTGAATTAAGTAATAGAAAGGAGATAAAGTGATTTGAGAGGAAAGAGACCTTGTAAGAAAAGAATTTGCGAAGAATAGTATAGTGTGAACTTGAATTGTTCTATAGACTAGAAAATAAAGAAATAAATTTCACAGAATAATTGTTTTATCTACTCGAGCCGTAGCTCGCATGTTACATTGGTGTCAGAAGCTGGGATAAAACTTATTCTGTGAATAACTATTTCCGTGGTGTGAAATTGCACAAACAAAAAAAAAAAAAAAACGATTTCTGTGTTGAGTTAATTAGTTGCGCAAAATGGGTCGCAAATTGGGAAAACTAACTATAACTCAACTAAAGGCAGAACTCAGTAAGCGGAACCTCGACACAACTGGGGGAAAAGATGCCCTGCTGATTCGTCTGGAAGAAGCAGTAACGCAGGAAGGTGAAAATCCGCACGACGTAGAGTTTGACGTGGAAGAGGAACCAGCAAGTACAGCAGCCGACCCGGGTATAACAAGTCTGCTCCTGCAACTTAAGTTAGTCATGGACGAACAAAAGAAAGCAATAGAAGACCAAAGGAATTCTCTAGAACTTAAGCTGGATGAACAAAAGAAAGCGATGGACGAACAAAAGAAAGCAATGGGCGACCAAAGGAATTCTCTAGAACTTAAGCTGGACGAACAAAAGAAAGCAATGGACGAACAAAAGAAAGCAATGGACGAACAAAAGAATTCTCTAGATGCTCTGGAAAGTAAACTTGATGAGCAAAACAAGAACTTGGAATCCAAATTCGAAGTGATCGAAGAGAAAATCGAGAAGGTCGAGACGCAACTCGAAAAAGTCGAAATTAGATTCGATGAAAATTTTGAGAAACATGAAACTCAGTTCGGGAAGATAGAGACTCAATTTGAAAAAGTGGATACGAAATTCGAGATAGTAGGAAAGCAAGTCGAAAATCTTGCTAAGGAGCTCAGCAACGTGAAGAGACAGAAAGCACGGGAATATTCCACTGACGGTCTGAGAAGAAAGGAGATGCAGCCTCCTATCTTCGATGGTCAAACATCATGGCCAATTTATAAAAGGCAATTCGAAGCGGCCGCAATGACCAATAGCTGGGACGATGAAGAGAAGTCCATTGCACTCACACTTGCACTGAGGGGTCCAGCTGCGGAGCTCTTGCAGACCATCCCGGAAGATAAACAGCAGAACTACGACTCTCTGGTTCAGGCTATCGAGATGCGGTTTGGGGATGAACACATGCAGCAGGTGTACAGGGTTCAGCTGCGTAGTCGAGTCCAGAAAAGGGGGGAAACGCTCCAACAGTTGCAAGCGGATATAGAGCGACTAGCCCATCTTTCATACCCTAAAGCCGGTGAGGAGCTTATCAACGAAATGGCGGTGGAAGCTTTTATTCAGGCCATAGAGGACAGACAACTGCAAATGGCTGTAAGGATGGCTGAAAAGCGAACACTCCCCGAGGCATTGGCATTCGCTTTGTCAATGAAGGCTGCGGACCAAGCATACCAGGGAATACACCGTGTCAGGGAAATGTCCGTCGTGGAATGCTCATGCCAGAGAACAGCCGTCATGGATGAAGACAGAGCTCGCGGAAGTCAAATCCGTTGTTGGAATTGCAACCAAACGGGACACCTACAACGGCAGTGCAGAAGTGCACCTAGACGAGGAAATTGTTCACATTGCGGAAGTAGGAGGAGCAGAGAGGAAGCATCTGGCTGTCAGTCAGACTTCGCAAAACCAGCAGTCGGGAAATGCGTAAGGACCAACTTCGCGGGGCAGAAGTTGGTTACTGGAATCGAGGCCCCCAGGACCACCATTCAAGTTTCGCAAACCAAACGGGGTAACAAGAGCCTGACAGTGGAGGCACTAATCAACGAGAAGAAGTGCGTAGCCACCATCGACACAGGTGCCACTGCCTCCATTGTAAGAAGAGATATCGTCAAAAGCTCCTGGCTGCACAACACCAACAGCTACTGCCTGAAGACTGCAACAGGGGAAATGGCGAAGGTATTTGGAGAAGTTCGTCTTACGATTACTCTGGCAGGACTGACGTTCTCCCATGCGTTTCTGGTGGCAGATATATGCGACGAGTGCATCATCGGAGTAGACTTCATGAAAGCAAATGAAGTAATCTTGGACATCGGGATGCAAGTACTGAGGTATCGAAATGTGGAGATTCCGATGGTGTACGGAAATGAGAATGCCGTAACTCTCAGGACAGTCATCAGCAAAGACGAAGTTTTGCCGCCGTCTTCAGAGACAATCATTTGGACGAAGCTGGAAGGTGATCTTGGGAGCCACCGATTCTACATAGTAGAACCAGACCCAGAGAAGAATTCTCAGGACTACATCGTGGGAAAGACGTTAGTCGAACCAAAGAACACCATGGTTCCAGTGAGGGTTTTGAACGCAAGACCACACACTGTCAAACTAAGGCGAGGGGAGGTGACTGGAAAATGCACGCCGATTACCGCCGTCGCAACAATATCTGAACGTGATGCTCCAAAACTTCTCCCATCACCTTGGACAGCGGAAGCGAGAGAGACGATTCTCCAGTCCAGTGAGCTGAATCAGGAGCAGCGAACTATGGCAGAGAATCTTATCAATGAGTACGCTGATGTATTTGCCTCACAGGACGGAGAATACGGCCGAACACACCTGGTACAACATCGAATAGACACTGGTGATACTAGACCAATTCGTCAGCCTGCTAGGCGCCTTCCATTGGCAAAGCAGACAGAAGTTGCAGAGATGGTGTCGGCAATGGAGAAAGAAGGTCTGATTGAAAGTTCCAAAAGTCCGTGGGCATCACCGGTTGTACTGGTTAAGAAGAAAGATGGCAGCACGCGGTTCTGCGTGGACTATCGGCAGCTCAATTACGTCACCAAGAAAGACAGCTATCCTCTGCCACGGATTGACGACACGCTAGACACACTATCAGGAGCCCGATGGTTTTCCACTCTCGACTTGAAGAGTGGCTACTGGCAGGTACAGATCCATCCAGAAGACCGGGAGAAAACCGCCTTCACCGCAGGAAATGGGCTATGGCAATTCACGGTAATGCCATGCGGGCTGTGCAATGCTCCGGCGACTTTCGAGCGATTGATGGAATGTGTCCTGCAAGGGTTAACATGGAAAACCTGTTTGGTATACTTGGATGATGTTATCGTCGTTGGAAAAACGTTTGCGCAACACCGAGACAATCTAAGGGATGTGTTTCAAAGGCTTCGAAGTGCCCACCTGAAGCTCAACCCCAAGAAGTGCGCCCTGTTTAGAGCGGAAGTCAAGTACCTGGGGCACATAATTTCAGCGAAAGGAGTGAGAAACGATCCAGAGAAGATCGAAGCGGTGAAAAACTGGCCAGTCCCCAAACACCAAGTAAGGAGCTTCCTGGGCCTAGCCACCTTCTACAGACGGTTCGTGAAGGATTTTGCTGGGATCGCAAAGAGCCTGCACCAGTTGACGGAAAAGGGGAAACAATTCAAATGGTCAATTGAGTGCGAGAAGAGCTTCAAGGCACTTAAACAACGGCTATGCGATGCCCCGATACTAGCTTACCCCACTCCCGGGGAAACGTTCATTGTGGATGCAGATGCTAGTAATGTCGGGGTAGGAGCCGTACTCTCCCAGGTGCATGATGGCCAAGAGAAGGTGGTTGCGTACTTCAGCAAGGGGCTCTCTAAGCCAGAAAGGAACTACTACGTGACAAGGCGGGAACTTCTAGCTTTGATCTTGGCTACGAAGCATTTTCACACATACCTCTATGGGAGGAAGTTCGTTCTTCGCACAGACCATGCAGCCTTAAAATGGCTATTACAGTTCAAGAGTCCTGAGGGTCAGGTCGCAAGATGGATCGAAAGGCTGCAAATCTATGGCTATGAAATACAGCATCGTAAAGGAAAACTCCACTCTAATGCGGATGCACTGTCCCGGAGACCATGCCGAACGTATTGTAAACATTGTGCGCGTCAGGAAGAACGGGAGCTGGTTTCCATCCAAAGAATGAGAGCCGAACCTATCGCCGGCTGGAGCGTAGATGAGATCCGGAACGCTCAGAAGGAACACCCGGATATCGAGCCGATTCTGGCCTGGAAGGAGAACATGGAGAAACCGGATCAACAGGACATCTCTCACAGAAACCCGACCTTAAAGGCATATTTTGCGCAGTGGGACTCCCTCCATGTCCAAGAAGGTGTTCTGAGAAGAAAATGGGAATCCTCGGACGGAAAGTCGTTTGTAATGCAACTTGTCGTACCGCGGATGAGGGTCAAGGATTTGTTACAGGAAATGCATGGCGGGGCGTCCGGAGGCCACTTGGGAGTGAATAAGACGCTAGAGAAAGGTACGAGAACGTTTTTATTGGTTAAAAGCAAAGGAAGATATCGAAGACTGGTGCAGAAAATGCGACGTGTGTGCAGCTAGCAAGGGTCCGAGAATCAAAACTCGAGGTAAGATGCACCAATACAACGTGGGAGCACCTTTCGAACGAATCGCCATTGACATCGCAGGGCCCTTTCCGGAAACCGACAATGGTAATCGGTAAATACTCGTAGTGATAGACTACTTCAGTAAGTGGCCGGAAGCGTTTCCGATCCCTAACCAGTAAGCCAGAACCGTGGCGGAGCAGATCGTCTACAATTGGGTTAGCAGATTCGGTGTGCCCTTGGAATTGCATTCTGACCAAGGGCGGAACTTCGAGTCAAGAATCTTCCAAGAGATGTGTCAACTACTCGGAATCAAAAAGACAAGGACAACCCCGCTTCATCCACAGTCGGACGGTATGGTGGAGCGTTTCAATAGGACTTTGGACGAACATCTCTCGAAGGTCGTAGGTGACTACCAACGGGATTGGGACCGGCAGATTCCCTTGTTTTTGATGGCCTATAGAAGTGCCGTGCATAGCACTACTCGACATACGCCGTTCGAAATCTTATTTGGTGGAATAGCTCGTTTACCCAGTGAGGTGAAATTTGGATCTCCTACCAATGAGCCCAGAAATGAAGAAGAGTACGTGGCGGACCTTAGGGAAAGGCTTAGGGACATACACCAAAGGACCAGAAGCCAGATTAAGATGACGAGCGACCGCATGAAGACCAGGTATGATGCCAAGGCAACAACGTCAGGATTCCAGGAAGGAGATCTGGTGTGGCTGTATAATCCCCATCGCCAAAAGGGGAAATCACCTAAGTTACAGCGGAACTGGGAAGGTCCCTACAGAATAGTAACCCGCATCAACGATGTTGTCTACCGCATCCAGCGAGGACCAAGGGCCAAAATGAAAGTGGTTCATGTGGACCGACTGAGTCGATACAATGGCCGAAATGAGGATGCACTTGTTCGGGACGAACACGTCTAAGAGGGGGGCAGTGTAGCATAATAATAACTACGCGCCTATGTCTATGCAGCAAATTCCGAAGTGACTTTCCATTCTGGCAGAATTTTGGTTCAAACTGTCCTTCATTCGAGGTTCGTGTCTGGGACGAAGTCTCCACAGCTCATGTCAACGAAAGAGACAAATAATATTAGGGATAATATTAGGGATAAAATTAGGGAATTATAACTGCAAGAATTATTTCTCTTGTTCCAGTGGTCGAAGAATTTGCTAGAAGTTTCTGGCTATCAGAAACTTCTGCTATATAAGGACAGATGGCGATCAAAAAAAGACACAGTTGGTTTAGAACCGTGGCGAAGAGATTGGAAAAGTGATAATGGGCGAAGTTGTAATTTGGTGATAAATTGAAAGTTGAGAGTGAACAAGAAAAAGTAATTAGTTTGGATTTGTGAATTAAGTAATAGAAAGGAGATAAAGTGATTTGAGAGGAAAGAGACCTTGTAAGAAAAGAATTTGCGAAGAATAGTATAGTGTGAACTTGAATTGTTCTATAGACTAGAAAATAAAGAAATAAATTTCACAGAATAATTGTTTTATCTACTCGAGCCGTAGCTCGCATGTTACAATACGTTGCCGTTCACCTTCTACGGCCGAAGAGCAAGGACGTGAGTTAGGGAACGAATATGAAAAACTGAGGGTACTGTCATCAGCGAAGGAATGGATTGGATTAGAAGTTGCAGACAAGAGATCATTTATAAAAATAAGAAAGAGAGTCGGAGACAAAACAGAGCCTTGGGGAACACCAGCATTTATTTGGTGAATTGCAGACTTGAAGCCGTCCAAAACAACTTGTATTGAACGCCCCGAAAGGTAATTTCTAATCCATTGAAGAAGAGACTCATCGATGCCATATGCACGCATTTTCGACAAAAGAGCCTGATGCCAAACTCTGTCAAATGCTTTTGAAATATCAAGCGAAACCATCTTGGTTTCGCCGAAGTGATGGAGAGATTGGTTCCACTTCTCGGTGAGATATGCCATCAAATCACCAGTGGACCTGTTGCTACGAAAACCATACTGCCGGTCATTAAGGAGTTTTCGTGAATCGAGATATTTCATAAGCTGACGATTTATCAGCGTTTCCATGACCTTGGAAAGAAGGGACGTAAGTGCAATGGGTCGGTAATTGGACGGGGAGGAAGATTCGCCTTTTTTAGGGACGGGCTGGACAAATGCTGTTTTCCATCTACTCGGAAAGAGCCCTGAAAAGTAGGATAGACAGAAAAGCTTACGCAGAGGTTTTGCCAGCGTAGAAGAACACCTCTTCAGAGCTATTGGGGGGATACCATCTGGACCAGCGGATTTGTGTATATTAAGACCTTTGAGTACTCCTTCAACTGTACGAGTGCGAAAGTGGACTTGTCCCATGGAAAATTTGACGCTCTCAAATACAGGTGGAGACGAAAGTGAGCAGCAAGCAGATTAGCTTTGTCTAAGGAGCTGACAGCTGGAATGTCATTGAAAATGAGCGCGGGGATGGCAGATGAGGCAGAATTTTTAATATTTTTGACGAATGACCAAAAATTTTTACTACCTTTGGGACATTGTAGAATTTTTTGCCTCAATTTTTGGTCATGTAAGAATTTTACACGTCGAATATGGGCATTGCAGTCTTTTCTGGCTTGTTTAAATTTCTTTCGGTTTTCCTCAGATTTGTTGGCTTTATAAGACCGAAAACTTACTTCTTTCAACCTGATAGCCACTTTACAGCTCTGGTCAAACCACGAGTTTGCCTTAGGTTTAATGCTCTTTATTCTGTTAGGAATAAAGTCATTCATACCTAAGAGTATAGTGTTAGTGATCATATCAGCAGCGGCATCCACGTCGCTATCGAGGAAGCATAGCGACCAGTTAAAACCCTTAAAGAAGCTATTAAGGCCGCTCCAATTGGCTTTCTCGTATTGCCATACTTTTCTTTTAGGAGTTTTTTCTTTAACTGAGTGGTCGGAGTACGAGAATTTAGCTGATACGATATTATGGTCAGACCGACCTAGAGGCGCTAAATCATCAATAGTGTATTTATCAGGGTGCGAAGTAAGAAACAAGTCCAAAGTGTTGGCGGAATGACTTTCAATGTCCGGTATACGTGTAGGCTAATTTACAAGTTGAGTCAAATTGTTTGCCTCAGCGAAAAGTTCAACACACCTTCCTTCGGGTGTTGTCTGTCCAGAATGTTGAAGCCAATCCGAATTGTGTATGAGGGTACAAGGAGACAATTCGAGTGATGGAATCGGACAGCGCATCAAATTCGTCAAAAGTTGAGTTGCTGTCCGCACTAGGGCTTCTATAAATAAAGCAGTAGTGGATTATTTGCTTACGGACGGTGACTTTTAGCCATTTGAAATTAAATTCCGGGTTGGAACAGTGGCCATACTGTGGTGAAACTTGGTAAGCAATATCACTACGGACGTAAATGGCGAGACCACGGTGGGGAAAGAATAATGACACTAAGTTATATCCAGGCAGTTTCAAATCGGAAGATTCTTCAACTACCTGTGTTTCACTTAGTGCCAAAACAGCTGGTTTATGGGAATGGACGTGGGCGTACACATCAAAGAAATTCATTCGAAGCCCACGAATGTTGGTTAGATCAACCCTAAATTCCCTCATCACTACAACATAGAAACACAAAAAGACACAACTCTGACGTAACTAAGCGAAGCTGTGAAGTGAAGATCCAATGAATAGTTTTCCAAAACAAACTGTCGCAGGTGCTATGCCCAAACGGCAATCAGCTAAGGTCCGCTATTCAGATAAACATTCACAGTCCGCTATGCATCAAATATTACACACTCTCAGTCATCGCAACTGGGAGTATGTACATACATATGTAGCACATGCTCCAATTGCGATAACGAAGAAGCGCAACAGCGAGTGAGTGGGGGTGAGAGGATGGAATACACCGGCACTGAATTGTTTATTTGCTTTTTTTTAATTAATCAATTTATTTTTTTTGTTTTCCACTGCACTTCCACTGATTTGATTTGGCGCGCGCGATCGATTTTATTTCTTTGTTAGATGGAATCAACAAATTGTTTTTTTTTTTTTTCGACACCACGGTGGAGAGTGGGAGTTGGAACGCGTGTGCACCCGACGGCAGGCAAAAAGCAACTCCTTAAGAGCATCGCTTGAACTTTCTGAACATGCAATCGCTTGAAAAGCATAGAAAAGTTGCCGATATACTACGCATGGCCAATGACTGTCATAACCTTTTTGATTTTCAGTGCAACACAAACTCACTTAGTAACTCTTGGTCTTGGTAGGTCTTGATTTAAATTTATGTATACTAGCTATTAAATAAACATTGTAAATAATAATTTATAAGTCTCTTTACCGCTTGTATTAAGCTAATTGAAATTTAAATATAAATATAAACAAGTATTAACATAACTGGAAAAACGCAGCTTTCGTGAGTATTGAAGCCGAAACATCAAAATGGGTTTACCGGTTAACAAGGGCAAAACAAAATAGGAATATGCTGTTTTTTTGAAAAGACAGTCAATATCGACAACTTGGACAGGACAAAACGTAATAATATACAGTTACCATTTTGCGGTAGTTAAGGATTTTCTCAACCTAGGCTTCATTGTGAATTCAAAAACTGGCACCAGCGCAGAGAACAAGTGAAGAATTTCTCCTCCCAACCGTTGTTTCTTTGGACTAAGAAGGCAATTGAGCAACAAAGAAGCATGGACGTTATTAAGGCGGATGAAAACACCCTTGATTGTTTCGAATGCTCGAGTGATTTTTGGTCCCGTTTGTATCGACAGGGAATGAAGGAGAATATACAACAATGACCTATACCGGTTGTACAGCCACATTGACCTAGTCAAAAGGGTTCAAATTCGTCGTCTAAGATGGTTAGAACACGTGACGCAAATGGACATCAACGTCCTGCGAATCCATCACGGAAGGACCACGTGGTAAAGGAAGACATCCCTTAAGGTGGTACACACAAGTGGAAATGGACCTTAACCAATTTCGTGTGTAAAACTGGCGGCGGCTAGCAGAAGATTGAGCTGCTTGGAGACTCTTGTTGGTTGAGATCCAGGTTTTAATTTTTTTTATTTTTTTTTTTTCAATAAGATCCACATTTGTGTTAAACTCCTCGGGCAACTCTTCCCACTCCTTTTGCTTTAAATCCTGTCTTTTGTAACAGTTATTTAATGTATCGGAGAGGCATTCTAAATTTTTTTTTTTTTTTAAAGTTCGATTAAATTTATAACATCTGCTTTACCCATTGAATCCATTGACGTCGTTCCGTTGAAGGTTGACGTTGACGTTCACTTATTGCCGGAACAGTCCCACAATCTGTTAAAAAGTGTTTTCTCGAAAAATTTGTGTTATTTAATTGTTGTTTAATTATCAAATAATTATTTAAAAAAAATGGTTTGGACGACGACGATTTCTTTTCTATGATTATTTATATACTGGTATTATCGGAAGCCTTTGAGTATCTACAAATAATCTTGGGTAGCAGTTGCCGATTTTGAGTTCGTCCATTGTACGAGGACCGATACTTTCGTGGATTTGTTGCTCTCAACTTTGACCAACTATACAACGATGATCCGGAACAGTTTAAAGTGGCAGTGCGTATGAACAAGGAAGTTTCTGATATACTGTTTAATTTGGTCAAAGAAGACTTAACTGCAATAGACCCGGCATATCAGCAAAGTGCACGCTGTTTTTAACTCATGTGTGAGTACATATAATACTTTAATCGTGCTACCTATGTTTACCATCTTTGTCTTTATAGATATTTGACAAATGGATTCAGCAAGCAGATATTTTCAATGGCGTTCAAAATGGTACTCACAAGTGTTAAAAGAACCGTCAACGAAACCTGCTATATTCTCTGGAATACACTCAGCCATATATACTTGTCCGTCTAAAACCAAACTACATGAAATCAGATTTCCAGAGACTACTATATTATGTGGAATTCGCCACACTGTGTGGGTTCATTGATGGGAAACACATAAATATCACTTGCCCCTCGAATTCCAGATTTCTTTTTTTATATCCTACTTTTGGGAATCTGCGATGCCAACTACACACAAGCAACGGTGGTGTTTTATGGCAATCCGAATTTGGCATTTCCCTTGAAGGTTTTTGATGCGTCCGTATCCATGTATAGTGCATGAGACTTTATTATTTTTACTTTTTATTAATACCTATAATTTTTTACGGGAGCGGTTACCTTTGGACCGAGAGAAATTCAACAAGCATCTTTCACGCGGCAGGCGTGTCATTGAAAATACATTCGGCACTTTAGCGTTCCGGTGGAGGATCTTACTAAATATGGCCCCGGAGTCAGTGGAGAAAATTATGAAGGCAGCTGTTTTACTTCACAATTTCGTGAAGATGCATGATGCCAAATATATATTGTAATATGCGAGCTACGGCTCAAGCAGATAAAACGATATTCTGTGAAATTTATTTCTTTATTTTCTAGTCTATAGAACAATTCAAGTTCACACTATACTATTCCTCGCAAATTCTTTTCTTACAAGGCCTCTTTCCTCTCAATTCACTTTATCTCCTTTCAATTACTTAATTCACAAATCCAAACTAATTACTTCTTCTTGTTAACTCTCAACTTTCAATTTATCACAAAATCACAACTTCGCCCATCATCACTTTTCCAATCTCTTCGCCATATTCTTGATGTAATAATTCCAAGATGACAATCATTTCGTGCAGTTATAATTCTCTCTTATCCGCGATATTATCCGTCTCTTATCATAGACATGAATAGTGGAGACTAACCGCAGACACGAACCCCGAATGAAAAGACACTTTGGAATGGGCTGGAGGAGCGTAGTTATTATTATGATACACTGCCCCCCTCTTAGACGTGTTCGTCCCGAACAAGTGCATCCTCATTTCGGCCATTTTATCGACTCAGTCGGTCCACATGAACCACTTTCTTTTTGGCCCTTGGTCCTCGCTGGATGCGGTAGACAACATCGTTGATGCGGGTTACTTTTCTGTAGGGACCCTCCCAGTTCTGCTGCAATTTAGGTGATTTCCCCTTTTGGCGATGGTGATTATACAGC
The DNA here is from genome assembly GCA_963082735.1 of Pocota personata. Classification (NCBI taxonomy): domain Eukaryota; kingdom Metazoa; phylum Arthropoda; class Insecta; order Diptera; family Syrphidae; genus Pocota; species Pocota personata. The sequence continues at coordinate 140,217,684 of OY720429.1, read as the reverse complement.
CACACTAGATCTCCTTCCTGGAATCCTAACGTTGTTGCCTTGGCATCATACCTGGTCTTCATGCGGTCGCTCGTTATCTTAATCTGGCTTCTGGTCCTTTGGTGTATGTCTCTAAGCCTTTCCCTAAGGTCCGCCACGTACTCTTCTTCATTTCTGGGCTCATTGGTAGGAGATCCAAATTTCACCTCACTGGGTAAACGAGCTATTCCACCAAATAAGATTTCGAACGGCGTATGTCGAGTAGTGCTATGCACGGCACTTCTATAGGCCATCAAAAACAAGGGAATCTGCCGGTCCCAATCCCGTTGGTAGTCACCTACGACCTTCGAGAGATGTTCGTCCAAAGTCCTATTGAAACGCTCCACCATACCGTCCGACTGTGGATGAAGCGGGGTTGTCCTTGTATTTTTGATTCCGAGTAGTTGACACATCTCTTGGAAGATTCTTGACTCGAAGTTCCGCCCTTGGTCAGAATGCAATTCCAAGGGCACACCGAATCTGCTAACCCAATTGTAGACGATCTGCTCCGCCACGGTTCTGGCTTACTGGTTAGGGATCGGAAACGCTTCCGGCCACTTACTGAAGTAGTCCATCACTACGAGTATTTACCGATTACCATTGTCGGTTTCCGGAAAGGGCCCTGCGATGTCAATGGCGATTCGTTCGAAAGGTGCTCCCACGTTGTATTGGTGCATCTTACCTCGAGTTTTGATTCTCGGACCCTTGCTAGCTGCACACACGTCGCATTTTCTGCACCAGTCTTCGATATCTTCCTTTGCTTTTAACCAATAAAAACGTTCTCGTACCTTTCTCTAGCGTCTTATTCACTCCCAAGTGGCCTCCGGACGCCCCGCCATGCATTTCCTGTAACAAATCCTTGACCCTCATCCGCGGTACGACAAGTTGCATTACAAACGACTTTCCGTCCGAGGATTCCCATTTTCTTCTCAGAACACCTTCTTGGACATGGAGGGAGTCCCACTGCGCAAAATATGCCTTTAAGGTCGGGTTTCTGTGAGAGATGTCCTGTTGATCCGGTTTCTCCATGTTCTCCTTCCAGGCCAGAATCGGCTCGATATCCGGGTGTTCCTTCTGAGCGTTCCGGATCTCATCTACGCTCCAGCCGGCGATAGGTTCGGCTCTCATTCTTTGGATGGAAACCAGCTCCCGTTCTTCCTGACGCGCACAATGTTTACAATACGTTCGGCATGGTCTCCGGGACAGTGCATCCGCATTAGAGTGGAGTTTTCCTTTACGATGCTGTATTTCATAGCCATAGATTTGCAGCCTTTCGATCCATCTTGCGACCTGACCCTCAGGACTCTTGAACTGTAATAGCCATTTTAAGGCTGCATGGTCTGTGCGAAGAACGAACTTCCTCCCATAGAGGTATGTGTGAAAATGCTTCGTAGCCAAGATCAAAGCTAGAAGTTCCCGCCTTGTCACGTAGTAGTTCCTTTCTGGCTTAGAGAGCCCCTTGCTGAAGTACGCAACCACCTTCTCTTGGCCATCATGCACCTGGGAGAGTACGGCTCCTACCCCGACATTACTAGCATCTGCATCCACAATGAACGTTTCCCCGGGAGTGGGGTAAGCTAGTATCGGGGCATCGCATAGCCGTTGTTTAAGTGCCTTGAAGCTCTTCTCGCACTCAATTGACCATTTGAATTGTTTCCCCTTTTCCGTCAACTGGTGCAGGCTCTTTGCGATCCCAGCAAAATCCTTCACGAACCGTCTGTAGAAGGTGGCTAGGCCCAGGAAGCTCCTTACTTGGTGTTTGGGGACTGGCCAGTTTTTCACCGCTTCGATCTTCTCTGGATCGTTTCTCACTCCTTTCGCTGAAATTATGTGCCCCAGGTACTTGACTTCCGCTCTAAACAGGGCGCACTTCTTGGGGTTGAGCTTCAGGTGGGCACTTCGAAGCCTTTGAAACACATCCCTTAGATTGTCTCGGTGTTGCGCAAACGTTTTTCCAACGACGATAACATCATCCAAGTATACCAAACAGGTTTTCCATGTTAAACCTTGCAGGACACATTCCATCAATCGCTCGAAAGTCGCCGGAGCATTGCACAGCCCGCATGGCATTACCGTGAATTGCCATAGCCCATTTCCTGCGGTGAAGGCGGTTTTCTCCCGGTCTTCTGGATGGATCTGTACCTGCCAGTAGCCACTCTTCAAGTCGAGAGTGGAAAACCATCGGGCTCCTGATAGTGTGTCTAGCGTGTCGTCAATCCGTGGCAGAGGATAGCTGTCTTTCTTGGTGACGTAATTGAGCTGCCGATAGTCCACGCAGAACCGCGTGCTGCCATCTTTCTTCTTAACCAGTACAACCGGTGATGCCCACGGACTTTTGGAACTTTCAATCAGACCTTCTTTCTCCATTGCCGACACCATCTCTGCAACTTCTGTCTGCTTTGCCAATGGAAGGCGCCTAGCAGGCTGACGAATTGGTCTAGTATCACCAGTGTCTATTCGATGTTGTACCAGGTGTGTTCGGCCGTATTCTCCGTCCTGTGAGTCAAATACATCAGCGTACTCTTTGATAAGATTCTCTGCCATAGTTCGCTGCTCCTGATTCAGCTCACTGGACTGGAGAATCGTCTCTCTCGTTTCCGCTGTCCAAGGTGATGGGGGAGGTTTTGGAGCATCACGTTCAGATATTGTTGCGACAGTGGTAATCGGCGTGCATTTTCCAGTCACCTCCCCTCGCCTTAGTTTGACAGTGTGCGGTCTTGCGTTCAAAACTCTCACTGGAACCATGGTGTTCTTTGGTTCGACTAACGTCTTTCCCACGATGTAGTATTGAGAATTCTTCTCTGGGTCTGGTTCTACTAGAAAGAATCGGTGGCTCCCAAGATCACCTTCCAGCTTCGTCCAAATATTTTCTCTGAAGACGGCGGCAAAACTTCGTCTTTGCTGATGACTATCCTGAGAGTTTCCGTACACCATCGGAATCTCCACATTTCGATACCTCAGTACTTGCATCCCGATGTCCAAGATTACTTCATTTGCTTTCATGAAGCCTATTCCGATGATGCACTCGTCGCATATATCTGCCACCAGAAACGCATGGGAGAACGTCAGTCCCGCCAGAGTAATCGTAAGACGAACTTCTCCAAATACCTTCGCCATTTCCCCTGTTGCAGTCTTCAGGCAGTAGCTGTTGGTGTTGTGCAGCCATGAGCTTCTGACGATATCTCTTCTTACAATGGAGGTGGTGGCACCTGTGTCGATGGTGGCTACGCACTTCTTCTTGTTGATTAGTGCCTCCACTGTCAGGCTCTTGTTACCCCGTTTGGTTTGCGAAACTTGAATGGTGGTCCTGGGGGCCTCGATTCCAGTAACCAACTTCTGCCCCGCGAAGTTGGACCTTACGCATTTTCCGACTGCTGGTTTTGGGAAGTCTGACTGACAGGATGGATGTTATCACCGCCAGATGATTCCTCTCTGCTTCTCCTACTTCCGCAATGTGGACAATTTCCTCGTCTAGGTGCACTTCTGCACTGCCGTTGTAATTGTCCGGTTTGTTTGCAATTCCAGCAACGAATTTGACTTCCGCGAGCTCTGTCTTCATCCATGACGGCTGTTCTCTGGCATGAGCATTCCACGACGGACATTTCCCTGACACGGTGTATTCCCTGGTATGCTTGGTCCACAGCCTTCATTGACAAAGCGAATGCCAATGCCTCGGGGAGTGTTCGCTTTTCAGCCATCCTTACAGCCATTTGCAGTTATCTGTCCTCTATGGCCTGAATAAAAGCTTCCACCGCCATTTCGTTGATAAGCTCCTCACCGGCTCTAGGGTATGAAAGGTGGGCTAGTCGCTCTATATCTGCTTGCAACTGTTGAAGCGTTTCCGCCCTTTTCTGGACTCGACTACGCAGCTGAACCATGTACACCTGCTGCATGTGTTCATCCCCAAACCGCATCTCGATAGCCTGAACCAGAGAGTCGTAGTTCTGCTGCTTATCTTCCGGGATGGTCTGCAAGAGCTCCGCAGCTGGACCCCTCAGTGCAAGTGTGAGTGCAATGGACGGACTTCTCTTCATCGTCCCAGCTATTGGTCATTGCGGCCGCTTCGAATTGCCTTTTATAAATTTTCCATGATGTTTGACGATCGAAGATAGGAGGCTGCATCTCCTTTCTTCTCAGATCGTCAGTGGAATATTCCCGTGCTTTCTGTATCTTCACGTTGCTGAGTTCCTTAGCAAGATTTTCGACTTGCTTTCCTACTATCTCGAATTGCGTATCCACTTTTTCAAACTGAGTCTCTATCTTCCCGAACTGAGTTTCATGTTTCTTAAAATTTTCATCGAATCTAGTTTCGACTTTTTTGAGTTGCGTCTCGACCTTCTCGATTTTCTCTTCGATCACTTCGAATTTGGATTCCAAGTTCTTGTTTTGCTCATCAAGTTTACTTTCCAGAGCATCTAGAGAATTCTTTTGTTCGTCCGTTGCTTTCTTTTGTTCGTCCATTGCTTTCTTTTGTTCATCCAGCTTAAGTTCTAGAGAATTCTTTTGGTCGTCTATTGCTTTCTTTTGGTCATCGAGCTTAAGTTCCAGAGACTTCTTTTGGTCTTCTATTGCTTTCTTTTGTTCGTCCATGACTAACTTAAGTTGCAGGAGCAGACTTGTTATACCCGGGTCGGCTACTGTACTTGCTGGTTCCTCTTCCACGTCGAACTCTACGTCATGCGGATTTTCACCTTCCTGCGTTACTGCTTCTTCCAGACGAATCAGTAGGGCATCTTTTCCCCCAGTTGTGTCGAGATTCCGCTTACTGAGTTCTGCCTTTAGTTGAATTATAGTTAGTTTTCCCAATTTGCGACCCATTTTGCGCAACTAATTAACTCAACACAGAAATCATTTTTTTTTTTTTTTTTTGTGCAATTTCACGCCCCGGAAATAGTTATTCACAGAATAAGTTTTATCCCACTTTTGACACCAATGTAATATGCGAGCTACGGCTCGAGTAGATAAAACGATATTCTGTGAAATTTATTTCTTTATTTTCTAGTCTATAGAACAATTCAAGTTCACACTATACTATTCTTCGCAAATTCTTTTCTTACAAGGCCTCTTTCCTCTCAATTCACTTTATCTCCTTTCAATTACTTAATTCACAAATCCAAACTAATTACTTCTTCTTGTTAACTCTCAACTTTCAATTTATCACAAAATCACAACTTCGCCCATCATCACTTTTCCAATCTCTTCGCCACAGTTCTAAACCAACTGCCCGCTCTCGATCACCATCTGTCCTTATATAGCAGAAGTTTCTGATAGCCAGAAACTTCTAACAAATTCTTCGACCAAAAACAAAAATACCTAAAAACAAAATACCTAAAAATTCTGATGTAATAATTCCAAGATGACAATCATTTCGTGCAGTTATAATTCTCTCTTATCCGCGATATTATCCGTCTCTTATCATAGACATGAATAGTGGAGACTAACCGCAGACACGAACCCCGAATGAAAAGACACTTTGGAATGGGCTGGAGGAGCGTAGTTATTATTATGTTACAATATGTATATTCCCCCAGAGTACGTCGACTCAATACCACAGCGAGGAAATAGTTCACGGCCTGTGGCGGAAACAAGCAAGCCTTCCATTAAAAAACCCGAAAATAATTTTCTAACACAACGCGTCAAAGGACGCATTCAAGTTGCGAGACCAATTAAAAGATTATCTTTTGTGCAATTGAGTGCAAGTCCATCTATGTATTTTCATATTTTCCTCCTTTCAAAGCATAAAACACATTAAAATACAAATTTCTTTAAATAATATTTTTTTGTTTTTATTTCCTTTTTTCGATTTTGTCGAATACTTTTCTTGAAAAATAAGATTTCAGATCATCCTGCATGTCTCCCGGCAAGGACTTGGTAGAAATCCTCATTCCGTCCTCTTGACGTCATCGATAAAAAATCGGTGGCCGCTCCCATAAACACATTGAACCGATCGGTTGGCTGTTCCGCGATTCGAGTGCCAAATTTTCTGCTGAAGCCAACAAATCTCCCGTTGAAACCAAGTTGTCGTTTCTCTTCCCAGCAACAGCTCTAGGCGGTTCGGGGTACACGGTCTGTCAGTCAAGAAATCAATACCGTCTTCATCGAAAAATCTCGAAGAACTCGTCTCGTTATGACTGCTCACCTCTACCTTTATGTTCCATTGGGAATTTGAAAAGGCCCTGTAGCACACTTGCAGATGAAATATGAAATGCAAAATAAACAAAAAAAAATATTTTACCTTCGTGGGGCGACGTACACTTTTAAAAATTGCAACGCCGAGAAAAATGCCCATTCTTTTTCTTCCTTCGAAGCGCTTCCAGATGTCAGGTTCTTATGAAGCTCTTTGAGGAAGCGACCTCTGAGCGACTTCCATCGACTCTGACACTGCTCCACTGGAATAAAAAGAAACATTAACTATATGTTTTTGTGGGCGTCGTGGCGTAGTGGTTAGTGTGTCGGATCACTACGCAAGAGGTTCCAAGTGCGAATCCCAGAAAACACCAAACAGTTTTTTTACGATCCCACCTCTCGCGAACGTCTGACAAACATCCGAGAGTATTGTTGTCACGAAAAAGCTTCTCAAAACAAATTGTCGTTCGGATACGGCACTAAACTGTAGGTCCCTTCCATTCGTGTGAAAAATATAACGCACACAACACGAGTGGTTGCGAGAAGCTAGGCCCTGGCACTTAATGAGCTGTTGCGCCAAATATTTTTTTTTTTTTAATTTAATTGTTTCTTCCTGGGATCGTTCCTTTTTGGAAGCAAACTCTTCCCTATTTGTTTTCGATGGCGCTGGTGTTCTGCCATTGCCCGTCTTAGCGACTGCGGTTTTGGGTTTTTTCCCGGATACGCCTTCGATCCTTGGTGTGACTTTCCGCCTCTCACCAACGCTACGCATCTTGGTTCCGATGGGACCCGCCTTCTTGGCTTTGGTTCCATGCGTCTTTTTGCGTGTAACAACCTTAGCAGCTTTCTTGACAGAGTTCATCTTAGCGATGTTTTTATTTTCCGCCTTTGGTCAAGTAGGAAACAAATAACCCATCTAAAAGGCTAAGGGCTAACACAACGGTTCAGTTCAGCGGGGCTATTCGAAATGCTCTACAGCTTGCTGTACTGAATATTGGCAAACCCAGCGGACAATATTCCTTCGAACGGGGAAAGTTGATTGAGAAGGCCATGACCAACGCAATCTTCGACCACATTCGCAGGAATATTGGTACCACTGCTCCCATGTACGGCCTAACTAACTAGAAGCGCAGAATAAGTTTGCTGGACTGCAAAGACCAGCTCTCCTATGACTCGCGAAGAAGACCATAGCAACTCTAAAAGCCTGGGAGGGAGCTGTACTCAAGGCAGTCCCCCTAGGCGAGGTATCAGAGAGGCCTAAGGCCAGACTGAACATGCCTGACCTGGGAGTTGAGAAAGAGGAGATTCTCTGCTTCTTGAAAACACAAAACCCAGCGGTCCCTATGGATGACTGGGAAATTGTTGCGGTAGAAGACAACGAAGATGGTACCAAGGGGTTAATCTTCGTTATGGAGGAACCTCCAGAGGCAATGAAAAAAGAGAAACAGATGCGGCTCTTCTTTGGAGCTGGTGAGTTCTCACTGAGACTCACGAAGAAGCTGCAGCCTAATGAGACGGCAATCACTGCGAAGAGTACCTTGACTCCCAATGAAGGTAGTGCAAGCCGGTATTGGCCGCCTCGGTCAGCCTTATGCTGCTCCTTCGTAAAGAGCAGCTTGACTTGGCCCTAATCCAGGAACCATGGATTCTTCATAATCGGGTGAAAGGATTGGGGTCATACAACTATAATGTAGTGTACAATGGTAGCGAAGGTAAGGTCAGAACTTGTATCGTTGCGTTGCCAAGAAATCCACGCTGGCGTCGTATACCTACCATACGACGAAGGTGTTGACTTCCCCTCCGGTAAAGTTAAGGCATTGATAGCAATGTCTCAATAAGATAAGAGGAACTTAATCTTAGGCTGTGATGCTAACGCCCGTCATACTATTTGGGGTAGTTCAGATACTAACAGTAGAAGCGAGATTTTGTTCGATTATATCCTAAGCAATAACCTAACTATATGTAATCGCGGCAATTCACCAACTTTTATTACAACAAATTGAAGGGAGGTTCTTGATATAACACTCTTGTCTGCAAATAGCACCGCAACAATGTCGAACTGGAGGGTATCTGACAAGGCATCAGTGTCTTAGTCCTGCTGAATACTCTTCGATTTAAATTCCGGCGCTCCGGATAGGAAGGCTTTTCGAATCCCGCGGAGAGCTAAGTGGAAAAGATTCAACGAAGAACTGGGGAGATCTCTTGGACCTCACCCTGGGGAGATCCCCAGGTCTACGGAAGACATTGATAAGGTGGTAGATGATCTTACCAGTAAGCTCAAACGCTCTTTTGGAAAGGCCTGTCCTGTTAGACGCACCAGTGGAAGAAATCATCCACAATGGTGGAACTCGAAAATAACAGAGCGTCTGCGCACCTCAAGACATAGGTGGAACCTCGCTAAAGAGGGAGCTATTGATTGGTCAATATATACGGAAAACGTTAAGCTTCTCAAAAAGAAAATAAGATTCGCTAAGAAAAATTCCTGGGGAAGCTTTTGTGACTCCATTGAATGCACCACAGAGGCTGCTCGATTGAGGAAGGTTCTCACCAAAGCTCCATTACATCCGTCTTCTATTAAGAACTGTGATGGCAGCTGGACAGACCCATACCTCCTCCAAAATTTCTGCTGAAGCCAACAAATCTCCCGTTGAAACAAAGTTGTCGTTTCTCTTCCCAGCAACAGCTCTAGGCGGTTCGCGGTACACGGTCTGTCAGTCAAGAAATCAATACCGTCTTCATCGAAAAATCTCGAAGAACTCATCTCGTTATGACTGCTCACCTCTACCTTTATGTTCCATTGGGAATTTGAAAAGGCCCTGTAGCACACTTGCAGATGAAATATGAAATGCAAAATAAACAAAAAAAAATATTTTACCTTCGTGGGGCGACGTACCCTTTTAAAAATTGCAACGCCGAGAAAAATGCCCATTCTTTTTCTTCCTTCGAAGCGCTTCCAGATGTCAGGTTCTTATGAAGCTCTTTGAGGAAGCGACCTCTGAGCGACTTCCATCGACTCTGACACTGCTCCACTGGAATAAAAAGAAACATTAACTATATGTTTTTGTGGGCGTCGTGGCGTAGTGGTTAGTGTGTCGGATCACTACGCAAGAGGTTCCAAGTGCGAATCCCAGAAAACACCAAACAGTTTTTTTACGATCCCACCTCTCGCGAACGTCTGACAATCATCCGAGAGTATTGTTGTCACGAAAAAGCTTCTCAAAACAAATTGTCGTTCGGATACGGCACTAAACTGTAGGTCCCTTCCATTCGTGTGAAAAATATAACGCACACAACACGAGTGGTTGCGAGAAGCTAGGCCCTGGCACTTAATGAGCTGTTGCGCCAAATATTTTTTTTTTTTTAATTTAATTGTTTCTTCCTGGGATCATTCCTTTTTGGAAGCAAACTCTTCCCTATTTGTTTTCGATGGCGCTGGTGTTCTGCCATTGCCCGTCTTAGCGACTGCGGTTTTGGGTTTTTTCCCGGATACGCCTTCGATCCTTGGTGTGACTTTCCGCCTCTCACCAACGCTACGCATCTTGGTTCCGATGGGACCCGCCTTCTTGGCTTTGGTTCCATGCGTCTTTTTGCGTGTAACAACCTTAGCAGCTTTCTTGACAGAGTTCATCTTAGCGATGTTTTTATTTTCCGCCTTTGGTCAAGTAGGAAACAAATAACCCATCTAAAAGGCTAAGGGCTAACACAACGGTTCAGTTCAGCGGGGCTATTCGAAATGCTCTACAGCTTGCTGTACTGAATATTGGCAAACCCAGCGGACAATATTCCTTCGAACGGGGAAAGTTGATTGAGAAGGCCATGACCAACGCAATCTTCGACCACATTCGCAGGAATATTGGTACCACTGCTCCCATGTACGGCCTAACTAACTAGAAGCGCAGAATAAGTTTGCTGGACTGCAAAGACCAGCTCTCCTATGACTCGCGAAGAAGACCATAGCAACTCTAAAAGCCTGGGAGGGAGCTGTACTCAAGGCAGTCCCCCTAGGCGAGGTATCAGAGAGGCCTAAGGCCAGACTGAACATGCCTGACCTGGGAGTTGAGAAAGAGGAGATTCTCTGCTTCTTGAAAACACAAAACCCAGCGGTCCCTATGGATGACTGGGAAATTGTTGCGGTAGAAGACAACGAAGATGGTACCAAGGGGTTAATCTTCGTTATGGAGGAACCTCCAGAGGCAATGAAAAAAGAGAAACAGATGCGGCTCTTCTTTGGAGCTGGTGAGTTCTCACTGAGACTCACGAAGAAGCTGCAGCCTAATGAGACGGCAATCACTGCGAAGAGTACCTTGACTCCCAATGAAGGTAGTACAAGCCGGTATTGGCCGCCTCGGTCAGCCTTATGCTGCTCCTTCGTAAAGAGCAGCTTGACTTGGCCCTAATCCAGGAACCATGGATTCTTCATAATCGGGTGAAAGGATTGGGGTCATACAACTATAATGTAGTGTACAATGGTAGCGAAGGTAAGGTCAGAACTTGTATCGTTGCGTTGCCAAGAAATCCACGCTGGCGTCGTATACCTACCATACGACGAAGGTGTTGACTTCCCCTCCGGTAAAGTTAAGGCATTGATAGCAATGTCTCAATAAGATAAGAGGAACTTAATCTTAGGCTGTGATGCTAACGCCCGTCATACTATTTGGGGTAGTTCAGATACTAACAGTAGAAGCGAGATTTTGTTCGATTATATCCTAAGCAATAACCTAACTATATGTAATCGCGGCAATTCACCAACTTTTATTACAACAAATTGAAGGGAGGTTCTTGATATAACACTCTTGTCTGCAAATAGCACCGCAACAATGTCGAACTGGAGGGTATCTGACAAGGCATCAGTGTCTTAGTCCTGCTGAATACTCTTCGATTTAAATTCCGGCGCTCCGGATAGGAAGGCTTTTCGAATCCCGCGGAGAGCTAAGTGGAAAAGATTCAACGAAGAACTGGGGAGATCTCTTGGACCTCACCCTGGGGAGATCCCCAGGTCTACGGAAGACATTGATAAGGTGGTAGATGATCTTACCAGTAAGCTCAAACGCTCTTTTGGAAAGGCCTGTCCTGTTAGACGCACCAGTGGAAGAAATCATCCACAATGGTGGAACTCGAAAATAACAGAGCGTCTGCGCACCTCAAGACATAGGTGGAACCTCGCTAAAGAGGGAGCTATTGATTGGTCAATATATACGGAAAACGTTAAGCTTCTCAAAAAGAAAATAAGATTCGCTAAGAAAAATTCCTGGGGAAGCTTTTGTGACTCCATTGAATGCACCACAGAGGCTGCTCGATTGAGGAAGGTTCTCACCAAAGCTCCATTACATCCGTCTTCTATTAAGAACTGTGATGGCAGCTGGACAGACCCATACGAGAATGCGCTTGCTCTCCTGAAATATCACTTCCCTGGCTGTGAAGATGCAGGGACATACTGTCCGGCAATCACATCTATGCCAGCTAATATTGACACTGAAAATATCGACAATCTAATTGACGATCAGAAAATTTCATGGGCAAACAAATCGTTTGCACCACAAGGCACCCAGTATTGACAAGATACATCCTATTAGGTTACAAGAATCCGGGGAATATATTATTCCATGGCTCAAGTACATTTATGGTTGGTGTCTCAGACTGGGATATGTTCCAAAAGCTTGGCGAGAGATTATAGTGGTTTTCATACCAAAGGCCGGTAAAATAAACCACGCTAATGCCAAAGACTACAGACCAATAAGTCTATCTTCATTCTTATTGAAAACAATGGAACGGTTAATAGATATGCACGTCAGAGATGAGATTGGGGATAACTTTTTATCGAAATCACATAACGCGTACATAAAAGGAAAATCAGTGGATCTTCACAAAGTGGTCTCTACCATACTCGTAGAAAACACTCTTCAAGTAAAGGAATACAAGATGGGTGCATTCCTTGACATCGAAGGGGCTTTTAATATTGTAAGTACCGAAGCTATAGTAGACAGTCTGCGCAGGGCCCAAATACACTGGGTATATGCAGGTGGATTGAACTAATGCTTAGTACCCGCATAATCAACTCCACACTATTGGACATAAGAGGAAGAAAGCGAGTCAAGCGGGGCACCCCATAAGGCGGAGTCCTTTCACCACTCGTATGGCTTTTAGTAGTGGACGAGATATTAGATATACTTGAAAGGAATGGTTTCAACGTAGTGGCCTATGCCGACGATGTTGCCATCTTGGTATCCGGAAAGTTCCTCCCGGTACTCAGCGTGCGACTCAATTATGCAATAAAATTAGTGAATAATTGGGTCAAGGGCAGGGGTTTGAAAGTGAATCCGGCGAAAACCACTAACTTGGTTGCCATTCACGAGGAGAAGATCGACACCAGGATACAACTACCCTCGTATGAATGGTGTCGAGCTGATACCTCAAGTAACTGCAAAATATCTCGGCGTAATATTGGATTCCAAATTAAACTGGAAAGCTAACATTGATAATCGAATCAAGAATGCATATGTTGCACTATACGCATGCAGGAGAGACTTCGGTAAAATCTTGGGGTTTTAAGCCGAAAGTGGTACACTGGCTTTACACTGCACTTGTAAGACGCATTTTGACCTATGTTTCGATTGTCTGGTGGAAAGCGCTCGAGAAGAAATACCAACTAGAAAGCATTACAAAGATTCAACGGGCAGGCTGTCTGGGGTGACGGGATCGATGAGATCAACACCGACAGCAGCTCTGGAAACAATACTGAATCTTCTTCCATTTGACATATATTGCGGGAACACGGCAGCTAAAACTGCACTAGGACTTAGGGAAGACGGTTTATGGATAGCTAAACCCTATGGTCATGCCTCAATTCTAAACCTATGGATTGTATTGAGACTCCGGGCGGAAACAGACTACACCATCCCCATTCCAAACTGCAACCGAAAGTTCTCTATGGGAATTCCTAGCAGGGAGGAATGGGATGAGGGAAGGGTCTGTTTCGAAAACAAACTGGCCATATCTACTGACGGATTCAAAATGACTGCCGGTACTGTTGCCGGCGTCTACTGTGAATCTCGAAACACACATCGTTCGTTTAGACTGGTTGCAGGATGGTTGCAGGTCTTCCAAGCCGAAATTGCTGCAATAAAACAAGCTGTGGATATGATTATTGAAGAAGATATTTCAGGGCAAATAATCAGCATTTATGTTGACAGCCAGACGGCCATTAAGGCGTTAGAGTCAACATCACTAAGATCCAAGCTCGCACAAATTTTTAAAAAACGACTGGATGTTATCTCAGAGGCCAACACGGTGACCCTGTGCTGGTATATCTTCGGTAATGAAAAGCGGGGGAACTAGCCAGAGTAGGTTCACTTATTAGCCCTTCGCGAGCCCTTTCCGAGGCTAGTGTACCGCTCAGCACCCTACACAGGGAGATAGGCATCAAGTCTAATGAGGAAGCCAGTGAACGATGGTGTGGATTAGATACATGCGCTACAGCCAAATCATTATGGCCAGTCTACGACAAAAAGAGATCTATCAATCTTATAGAACTTAGTCGAAGTGATATCCGCATAGCTGTTGGTGTCGTGACAGGACACTGTGTGATACGCAATCACGCAGCACGGTTAGGGTTACCTCATAACGACTACTATAGAAGCTGCAGGAACGTAGAGGAAATGAAATCCGTTCATCATCTCATGTGTGACTGTCCAGCTCTGGCCAACAAAAGAAGCCTTGCCTTTGGCAGATACTTCTTTTCAGAGCTGGATGAGTTAGGTTGCATTGAGCTAAGCAAACTCCTGAGATTCATATATTTATCTAGGTGGTTTAGCCTAGCGGTCGAAGATCGTGACTTCTAAGTTCCCAAGGTTCTAAATATTGGGCACAATGGGCTCATAGTGGTCTAAGTGAGCTGTTGACAACCCTGTCAATAAGGGCGCCCAGTTACCTAACCTAAAATAACCTAACATCATACTGAAACCGTAATTGCGAGCGATTTTAATATACACATTTCGGATTGGCTTTAACATTCTGGACAGACAACACTCGAAGGAAGGTATGTTAAACCTTTCGCTGAGGTAAACAAAATAATAAAACATTGAAAGTCATTCCGGACATTGAAAGTCATTCCGCAAATACTTTGGACTTATTTCTTTCTTCGCACCCTGATAAATAAACCATTGATGTTTTACCACCTCTAAGTTGGTCCGACCATAATATCGTATCAGCTAAATTCTCGTACTCCGACCACACAGTTAAAGAAAAAAACTCCTAAAAGAAAAGCATGGCAATACAAGAAAGCCAACTGGAGCGGCCTTAATAGCTTCTTTAGAAGTTTTAACTGATCGCTATGCTTCCTCGATAACGACGAGACTGCCGCAGCGGATATGATCTGTGACACTATCCTCTTACGTATGAATGACTTTATTCCTAACTGTGCTCGTCTCGGACGAAGAGAAGTAAACTGATCAAAAGAAAAACGTAACTTTAACTTTAACTGAAAGAAAATACAACTTTAACTGGATTGCAAATAAAACCACTTTGTTCAACGTTATAAAATCTTCTGTGTTTTATTGGGTTTCTTTTTTTTTCTTTATATACAGATCATACATATGCATACAGATTGGCATTCGGAGTAATTCGTGGATTTGACATAATTTCCCTCTTGGTAAATTACTCCGTGCGTGGGTGTATTCAGACATCTGGACCTTGACGTCAGCGTCAACATTCTCCCCCAACGATGAACTACGTTCTTAATTTGAACGCCCCTTGCTTCTTCTGCCTTCATACTATTGACCATACTGTTCTCTCTGATCTGCTGTCTAACTTGTTGGTATACAATGCATGCATTTGGGTACATGAAACGAAACAACAGATTATTGTATATGGTAAAATATAAACAGTGACACAAGAAACAGTAACGGACAAATCTACGAGAGAATGCCTATCAACTACTCCAGCAGTCAATCTCGCACATGATCCCGTTCATTTGCGAGCGAGTTATGTTAAGGTAAAACGCGGGGATTAAAAAAATATATTTTATTTGACCGTTCGGTCCGAATTACAAACATTAACTGATCTACATTTTTATTATTTTGGATTCATTTACTTGCAAAAGTGATTTCTGAGAACTTGAACTGGCGTTGGGTTCTGCCAGACGCTTAGGTTGCAGTTTCACGGATCACCTATGCAATCACAATTCTAAAAATAAATTGAACGTAAAATAACGTGTATTAAATGATATGATAATTTTTATTAAATTAAAAGTTTTAATCCAATGTAATCCAGGTGAGTAAATTTATAGTATATGTGTAGTAATTCATTTGTATAAAAAATAATAAAAATATTCTGAGTTGTATTTTTGCCGGCGTCCATCGATGATGTGCATGCGTGTGTGTGTGTGGTGAATGATGAATACAGTTCTTCAGTAGTTGGGTGTCTTGAAGAAATGAGTTTGAATGAGTGTGTATGATGAATTGACTGTGTGTTTTCTTATGTGTGGTATTTGTTGATTGAGTGAATGAGTAAGTGTGAGTGAGTGGACTGTATGAAAGTGGGTACGTGTTTTGGTTTGAAGTTACGGACGGGTTTGGTTGACAGTGAGTGTTGAGCACTGTCTGATGACAGTGGTGTGAACAAGTTATCGTCCGTATGACTTTTTTTTTTGTTGAATGAATGAATGAATGTTTTGTGTTTACTGGATGTGTTGAATTTATGTTGAATTTGTGACGGTTTGCGGTTCGTTCGTTGGTAGCGGACTAAGTTTGTTATTGGTCGTTTTAGAATACCTTGTTGCGTTTTGCTTTGACGACGCGTGTAAGTTTGTCTTTTCCTGGGTAGGTTTCTTGAATGCGGCCTAAACTCCATTTCGCGGGAGGAAGTCGTTCATCTTTTAAGAGAATTAGGTCTCTTACTTTGAGTTGAGGTTGTGACTTCAACCATTTTGGGCGTTGCTGCAGGCGAGCTAAATATTCTCCTTGCCATTGCTTCCAGAACGTTTGCATATGCGCTTGAACTGCTTTCCATCTGTCGATGTGTCCTTGTTTGCCTATGGACATGTCTGGCTCTGGTACGGTGAACAGCGTCGCTCCTATCAAGAAGTGTGCAGGAGTTAGCGGTTCGAAGTCATCGGGGTTTTCGGTTAGAGGGCACAGAGCCTTCGAATTTAAACACGCTTCGATTTGCGTCAAAAGCGCAGCGAGCTCCTCAAAGGTTAGTGTACCATTTCCGACAATCCGTTTTAGGTAGTATTTGACACTCTTGACCCCTGCTTCCCATAATCCTCCGAAATGGGGGGGAGTTGGAGAAGTTAAATTCCACTGGGCTCCTTCTGCTGATATTATATCCGCTATCTCCTTCCAGTCTTGCATGGTGTTCTTCATTAGGCGACGTAGTTCTGCCTCGGCTCCCACGAAGTTGGCTTCTGAGTGGATGGCTTTTGTGGCTAGGCAAACGAACACCTCTATGTACCCCTTATGGCATTTAGATCATCCATGCCCGGATATTGATAGGTCCTGCATAATCAATACCTGTGTGGGAGAAAGGTCTTGATACCGTGACTCGGGGTGCGCATTCTTCCATTAGCTGTTGTGAAGTCTGACTCCGAAATCTGTAGCATGTTGTACAGCTGTTGATGTGTTTCTTTACAGCTCATTTGATTTGGAATGCCCAATATTTTCGTCGTATATGTACCATCATAAGCTGGATTCCTCCGTGCAGTGACCTTTCATGAGAGTCGCGAATAATGAGTTTGGTGAAATGGTTCTAGGTTCCAAAATTATCGGATGCTGTTGGTCATAAGGAATGTTTGCATGACGTAATCTTCCCCCTGCACGAAGAATTCCTTCTCCGTCTACGAATGAATTCAAGGATCCCTTACCTTTTGGATTGCGTGCCTTCGGTGAACATTTCTTGCTGAGTGCATCGCGCAATTATTTTTCTATCGTTGTCCAGTTCATTCGGTGAAAGTGATCTGACGTAACGGTTGGAGGGGTATGCCTTCGCGTTGTTGACAAAGCGCATACACCAGGCTGCTACGCGGATCAGTCGGGTTAAATTTGACGATCGCTGAGTCAGTTGGGTAAGAGTATTTTCTACTAATCCAGAACAGTGGACTTGGATTTTCCTTTTTCTTTCCTCTGTAGTGAGACTTTTTGGTTGCGCTGGCAACTCGAAGATCCAAGTCGAATGCAGAAAATCCGGTCCATTCCACCACAGTTTCTCATCAACTAAAGCCGATGGCAGCATACCTCTGGACGCTAAATTGGCTGGTTTGAACTTCGTTGGGACGTGCTTTCACATGTGCACCTCCGTCAGCCGTTGGATATCCCCTACTCTATTCCTGATGAATGTCTCCCTTCGTGAAGCCGGTGCAAGAAACCAAGACAGTGTTATTGTAGAGTCTGTCCATGCGTGCATCGTGGTATCCTTCAGCTCGACTGTGTGTGCTACGTAACGAAGCAATTTGGCTACAATAATAGCACTGCAGAGCTCTAAGTGGGGTAGACTGACCGGTTGTACTAGCGCGACCTTGGTCTTCGACATTATGAGGTGCATATGGACGTTACCTTGGCTATTTTCAGCCCGAAGGTAAACTGCTACTCCGTATGCCTTCTCCGATGCGTCGCTAAAGCCGTGCAACTCTATACGGTTCTTCATGCCAACTGGTTGAATCCACCTTGGAATCCGTATTTTATTAATGACCGATAAATCGTCGTACAAGCAGTTTCATCCTTCAAGCACCTCATCCTCGATCGGCTCATCCCAAGAGAATTTTCGTTTCCAGAGAAGCTGCATGATGAGTTTCGCCTTTAAAATACACGGTGATTCCATCCCATGGGGTCAAACTGTCGAGCAATTGTTGACAGTACAAACCGTTTTGTTGGCTCTGGGTTATCTGGAGGCGTGAAGCGAAAACAGAAGTTGTCAGCTTTAGGAAGCCAATGAATGCCCAACATTTTTATTCGATCTGAGCCTTCCGAAGGAACTGCTAACGATGCCTCTCGATCCTGGATTGGAATATCCTTTAGAAGTTCTTCAGCGTTCGCTGTCCATTTTCGTAAGTTGAAACCGTCGTTTTCTAAGACGGCCTTAATCTCCTTTCTTTTTGTTTCAGCTTCTTCAATGGTATCTGCACCAGAGAACAGATCCTCGACATACATCTCTGTACGCATGATCTTCGCAACTTTCGGGTATTGAACTTCTGCCGCTTTCGCTGTTTCCATCAGTGTCCGAATAGCTAGGTAAAGAGCTGAAGCCATTCCAAACATTACCGTTTTCAGATGAAAAATCTTCAATTGGTCCATAGGACGCTTGCGCCAGAAAATCAGTTGGTAGTTTGACGAACTCCGTTACCCATATCTTCCGGTACATTTTCTCACTGTCCGCTGAAAAAGAGAAACGGTACAGTGTCCATCGAAGCGTAACATCAGTGACATTGTGTTGCAAAGACGGGCCAGTCATCAGATGATCATTTAAAGAGGATCCATCAGATATCCTATATGATGCATCAAACACGACCCTCAGTTTTGTTGTCGAGCTGGTTTCCTTTAAAACGGCATGATGTGGCAGAAAGTAATGACCTCTGTTGCATACGTCGTCTTCATCAACTTTGCTCATGTGACCCAATTGCAGGTACTCCACAATTCATGAAGCGCACTTGTCATGCAGTTGACGATCGACTGCTAGACGTCTCTCCGGGTACTTGAAACCTTGAAGAGCTCCTTCACGTGACCTAATTAATACAGGATGAAAATTTTCCTTTAACGGAAGTGCTTCTTGATAGCGTCCATCTACCATACGCCTTACATTTTGGACAAAATGTTCTTCGCAAGCCGTGGCTTCGGTGGTTGCATACTGCTCGAATGGAGTTTGCTCAAGTTCCCAGAATCTTCGAAGTTGTTCATCGACGTCGGATGTTTGAAAGAATGTCCTGATGGATCGAGGTTCACTTGGTGGTGTGCTGAACAAAATCCATCCCAACTTGGTCTTCTGAGCAACAGGCATGTTCTTATCTGGATGACGCACCAACTCTGGCAGCATTATGTCGGCTAATACATCGCTGCCCAACAGCAGATCGATTTTGGCTGGCTTGTAAAATGATGGGTCTACTAATTATAAACCGCTGAGGTGCCTCCAATCGCCTACGGAAAGAGTTCGGGCCGGGAGATGCCCAGACAGTGACTGGAATATTAACGCCTGTGTGGTCGTTTCGAAGGCTGTATAATACGACGCAACAGTGATATCTGCGACCCTTTTGCAAGTGCCACTGTTGACCAACCCTAACCAGGACACGTCGACATTAGTGGATTTCGATTCCAAACGGAGGAGTTGAACTGCAGATTCCATAATGAAAAAAGCCTCCGAACCAGAATCCATCAATGTCCGGAGAAGTAAACTATCTCCCGAAGACGTCTTTACTTTTACAATGGCTGTTGCTAGCAAAACCTGTGTGTTGGTATCATGTGCTGCGTGATGATTTCTCGCGCCAGAACTGTTTGAAGGTCGTTCCTAATTGGATGGATGGAAAGTTGGAACTTTGCTGTTAAATGTTGAGGTAATCCCTATATGTTTGTTTTTGATGTGGTGGTTGGACCCCTTGAATATGTGTGTTGGTTGGGTGCGAATTTGTAAATTGATTTGTATTGTTAGAAGAAAGAGGGTTAAAATTATATGGGTTATTGTGTAGAAGTGAATGATGTGGCTGTTGACAATAATAATATCTACGTGAACTAGGACATTGTTGTGACGAATGACTATACGCTAAACAGTTAATACATAGAACTAATTTGTTCACATTTTGCTGTTTATCAGAAAGCTCATTTTCAGAAACTTATTGCACTTTCTGATAGCGTGCTGACCTTTGTTACAAAGTTTGCAAGTGAGCTTCGAGGTGTTTGGTTGAACATGGAACGAGTTTCGCTGTGGTACCTTTTTGGACGAATCCACTGATGGTCGACCCTGCTCATAATTAACCGCCTCCAACGTACGGAATCTTGTTTCGAGAATTTGGGTAAATTCCGCAAAAGTGGGTAGCTCCTTGCTGTCTTCATTGGATCCCAGTTTCTCCCCCCAAAGCTGTTGTGTTTTTGAAGGAAGTTTTTGCAGTGTTGTACGGGCACCTTCAAGTTGTCCAAACTGTACATGACTTTTGTTGACGCGTCTAACAGCTCTTTGATGGATTCATCTCACTCCTGGGTTATTGTCGCCAAATTGAATAGACACTTGAGTTGAGTGTTCACCAAAAACCGTTGATGATCGTACCTATCTTGAAGGATAGCCCATGCCTTAGCGTAATTGCCATTAACAATACCCAAATGCGCTAAAATCTTCTCGGTTTCTCCAGAGACACTTGTTTTAACTGGATTTCCGACAACGATGAATTATGGTGAACAAGAGACACAAACAAATCGTGAAAACCTCGCCAAGACTCGTACCTCCCTGAAAACACTGGCAGCGGAATATTCTTCAGCCTTAAATCCGCATTATGGGGTGATTTAGTGTTGTCTGAGTCCATATTAGTGACGTCCATATTGGAGTTTTCCTTTGCTTTGACCTTGTCGATTGTGTCTAGTAGATCACTCCGATACTCAAAATTCAACTCTCGAATTTTCTCGTAAGTAGTCTCAATCTCATCACCCTTTTCATCTTTTTCCAGCTCACTAATACACTTTTCGTATATTTTACCTGCCGACACCATTGTTTTCTCTAAAAGAGACAGGCGGCCCCCGTGCGTGTATTGGAAGCTCTTTTGGAGAAATTTGAGACGTCCTTTTCTAGTTGTGAGAATACTTGAGATAACTTTGTAATTTT
Organism: Pocota personata; assembly: GCA_963082735.1. NCBI lineage: Eukaryota > Metazoa > Arthropoda > Insecta > Diptera > Syrphidae > Pocota > Pocota personata. The sequence continues at coordinate 140,196,750 of OY720429.1, read as the reverse complement.
CATTTTACTAATTTTGTTTTAATTTTAGCACTCTTAAATATATGTATATATATATGCCACAAAAAGTGAAATAAAATTAACTTACTTGTGAAATGAAGATGTTTTAGATGACTGTCCAAAGTCCAATGGGTCGTTGTTGCAGCCCAAGTCTCCCAGTTGCATACACAAGTCTTCCAAATGGTAAAAACAGCACAATCAAAAAATCAGCAAAAATCCAGCAAATCCAAAATAATCGAATCCAGCAAATCAAATCCACAGCACACAAATTTAATTTTTATTTTTATTTGCAAATCCGCACAACAGTGTTGAGAAAAAAAAAAGAATTAAGTTACAAAAAAAACTAATCCGGCTTGATTGGACCAAAATGTTCTCGTCTGGAACGGATAGAAGTAAACGGATCAAAAGTAAAACGTAACTTTAACTTTAACTGGATTGCAAATAAAACCACTTTGTTCAACGTTATAAAATCTTCTGTGTTTTATTCGGTTTCTTTTTTTTCTTTATATACAGATCATACATATGTATACAGATTGGCATTCGGAGTAATTCGTGGATTTGACATAATTTCCCTCTTGGGAAATTACTCCGTGCGTGGGTGTATTCAGACATCTGGACCTTGACGTCAGCGTCAACATTCTCCCCCAACGATGAACTACGTTCTTAATTTGAACGCCCCTTGCTTCTTCTGCCTTCATACTATTGACCATACTGTTCTCTCTGATCTGCTGTCTAACTTGTTGGTATACAATGCATGTATTTGGGTACATGAAACGAAACAACAGATTATTGTATATGGTAAAATATAAACAGTGACACAAGAAACAGTAACGGACAAATCTACGAGAGAATGCCTATCAACTACTCCAGCAGTCAATCTCGCACATGATCCCGTTCATTTGCGAGCGAGTTATGTTAAGGTAAAACGCGGGGATTAAAAAAATATATTTTATTTGACCGTTCGGTCTGAATTACAAACATTAACTGATCTACATTTTTATTATTTTGGATTCATTTACTTGCAAAAGTGATTTCTGAGAACTTGAACTGGCGTTGGGTTCTGCCAGACGCTTAGGTTGCAGTTTCACGGATCACCTATGCAATCACAATTCTAAAAATAAATTGAACGTAAAATAACGTGTATTAAATGATATGATAATTTTTATTAAATTAAAAGTTTTAATCCAATGTAATCCAGGTGAGTAAATTTATAGTATATGTGTAGTAATTCATTTGTATAAAAAATAATAAAAATATTCTGAGTTGTATTTTTGCCGGCGTCCATCGATGATGTGCATGCGTGTGTGTGTGTGGTGAATGATGTATACAGTTCTTCAGTAGTTGGGTGTCTTGAAGAAATGAGTTTGAATGAGTGTGTATGATGAATTGACTGTGTGTTTTCTTATGTGTGGTATTTGTTGATTGAGTGAATGAGTAAGTGTGAGTGAGTGGACTGTATGAAAGTGGGTACGTGTTTTGGTTTGAAGTTACGGACGGGTTTGGTTGACAGTGAGTGTTGAGCACTGTCTGATGACAGTGGTGTGAACAAGTTATCGTCCGTATGACTTTTTTTTTTGTTGAATGAATGAATGAATGTTTTGTGTTTACTGGATGTGTTGAATTTATGTTGAATTTGTGACGGTTTGCGGTTCGTTCGTTGGTAGCGGACTAAGTTTGTTATTGGTCGTTTTAGAATACCTTGTTGCGTTTTGCTTTGACGACGCGTGTAAGTTTGTCTTTTCCTGGGTAGGTTTCTTGAATGCGGCCTAAACTCCATTTCGCGGGAGGAAGTCGTTCATCTTTTAAGAGAATTAGGTCTCTTACTTTGAGTTGAGGTTGTGACTTCAACCATTTTGGGCGTTGCTGCAGGCGAGCTAAATATTCTCCTTGCCATTGCTTCCAGAACGTTTGCATATGCGCTTGAACTGCTTTCCATCTGTCGATGTGTCCTTGTTTGCCTATGGACATGTCTGGCTCTGGTACGGTGAACAGCGTCGCTCCTATCAAGAAGTGTGCAGGAGTTAGCGGTTCGAAGTCATCGGGGTTTTCGGTTAGAGGGCACAGAGCCTTCGAATTTAAACACGCTTCGATTTGCGTCAAAAGCGCAGCGAGCTCCTCAAAGGTTAGTGTACCATTTCCGACAATCCGTTTTAGGTAGTATTTGACACTCTTGACCCCTGCTTCCCATAATCCTCCGAAATGGGGGGGAGTTGGAGAAGTTAAATTCCACTGGGCTCCTTCTGCTGATATTATATCCGCTATCTCCTTCCAGTCTTGCATGGTGTTCTTCATTAGGCGACGTAGTTCTGCCTCGGCTCCCACGAAGTTGGCTTCTGAGTGGATGGCTTTTGTGGCTAGGCAAACGAACACCTCTATGTACCCCTTATGGCATTTAGATCATCCATGCCCGGATATTGATAGGTCCTGCATAATCAATACCTGTGTGGGAGAAAGGTCTTGATACCGTGACTCGGGGTGCGCATTCTTCCATTAGCTGTTGTGAAGTCTGACTCCGAAATCTGTAGCATGTTGTACAGCTGTTGATGTGTTTCTTTACAGCTCATTTGATTTGGAATGCCCAATATTTTCGTCGTATATGTACCATCATAAGCTGGATTCCTCCGTGCAGTGACCTTTCATGAGAGTCGCGAATAATGAGTTTGGTGAAATGGTTCTAGGTTCCAAAATTATCGGATGCTGTTGGTCATAAGGAATGTTTGCATGACGTAATCTTCCCCCTGCACGAAGAATTCCTTCTCCGTCTACGAATGAATTCAAGGATCCCTTACCTTTTGGATTGCGTGCCTTCGGTGAACATTTCTTGCTGAGTGCATCGCGCAATTATTTTTCTATCGTTGTCCAGTTCATTCGGTGAAAGTGATCTGACGTAACGGTTGGAGGGGTATGCCTTCGCGTTGTTGACAAAGCGCATACACCAGGCTGCTACGCGGATCAGTCGGGTTAAATTTGACGATCGCTGAGTCAGTTGGGTAAGAGTATGTTCTACTAATCCAAAACAGTGGACTTGGATTTTCCTTTTTCTTTCCTCTGTAGTGAGACTTTTTGGTTGCGCTGGCAACTCGAAGATCCAAGTCGAATGCAGAAAATCCGGTCCATTCCACCACAGTTTCTCATCAACTAAAGCCGATGGCAGCATACCTCTGGACGTTAAATTGGCTGGTTTGAACTTCGTTGGGACGTGCTTTCACATGTGCACCTCCGTCAGCCGTTGGATATCCCCTACTCTATTCCTGATGAATGTCTCCCTTCGTGAAGCCGGTGCAAGAAACCAAGACAGTGTTATTGTAGAGTCTGTCCATGCGTGCATCGTGGTATCCTTCAGCTCGACTGTGTGTGCTACGTAACGAAGCAATTTGGCTACAATAATAGCACTGCAGAGCTCTAAGTGGGGTAGACTGACCGGTTGTACTAGCGCGACCTTGGTCTTCGACATTATGAGGTGCATATGGACGTTACCTTGGCTATTTTCAGCCCGAAGGTAAACTGCTACTCCGTATGCCTTCTCCGATGCGTCGCTAAAGACGTGCAACTCTATACGGTTCTTCATGCCAACTGGTTGAATCCACCTTGGAACCCGTATTTTATTAATGACCGATAAATCGTCGTACAAGCAGTTTCATCCTTCAAGCACCTCATCCTCGATCGGCTCATCCCCCACCCCGCTGAAAAAGAGAAACGGTACAGTCTCCATCGAAGCGTAACATCAGTGACATTGTGTTGCAAAGACGGGCCAGTCATCAGATGATCATTTAAAGAGGATCCATCAGATATCCTATATGATGCATCAAACACGACCCTCAGTTTTGTTGTCGAGCTGGTTTCCTTTAAAACGGCATGATGTGGCAGAAAGTAATGACCTCTGTTGCATACGTCGTCTTCATCAACTTTGCTCATGTGACCCAATTGCAGGTACTCCACAATTCATGAAGCACACTTGTCATGCAGTTGACGATCGACTGCTAGACGTCTCTCCGGGGACTTGAAACCTTGAAGAGCTCCTTCACGTGACCTAATTTATACAGGATGAAAATTTTCCTTTAACGGATGTGCTTCTTGATAGCGTCCATCTACCATACGCCTTACATTTTGGACAAAATGTTCTTCGCAAGCCGTGGCTTCGGTGGTTGCATACTGCTCGAATGGAGTTTGCTCAAGTTCCCAGAATCTTCGAAGTTGTTCATCGACGTCGGATGTTTGAAGGAATGTCCTGATGGATCGAGGTTCACTTGGTGGTGTGCTGAACAAAATCCATCCCAACTTGGTCTTCTGAGCAACAGGCATGTTCTTATCTGGATGACGCACCAACTCTGGCAGCATTATGTCGGCTAATACATCGCTGCCCAACAGCAGATCGATTTTGGCTGGCTTGTAAAATGATGGGTCTACTAATTATAAACCGCTGAGGTGCCTCCAATCGCCTACGGAAAGAGTTCGGGCCGGGAGATGCCCAGACAGTGACTGGAATATTAACGCCTGTGTGGTCGTTTCGAAGGCTGTATAATACGACGCAACAGTGATATCTGCGACCCTTTTGCAAGTGCCACTGTTGACCAACCCTAACCAGGACACGTCGACATTAGTGGATTTCGATTCCAAACGGAGGAGTTGAACTGCAGATTCCATAATGAAAAAAGCCTCCGAACCAGAATCCATCAATGTCCGGAGAAGTAAACTATCTCCCGAAGACGTCTTTACTTTTACAATGGCTGTTGCTAGCAAAACCTGTGTGTTGGTATCATGTGCTGCGTGATGATTTCTCGCGCCAGAACTGTTTGAAGGTCGTTCCTAATTGGATGGATGGAAAGTTGGAACTTTGCTGTTAAATGTTGAGGTAATCCCTATATGTTTGTTTTTGATGTGGTGGTTGGACCCCTTGAATATGTGTGTTGGTTGGGTGCGAATTTGTAAATTGATTTGTATTGTTAGAAGAAAGAGGGTTAAAATTATATGGGTTATTGTGTAGAAGTGAATGATGTGGCTGTTGACAATAATAATATCTACGTGAACTAGGACATTGTTGTGACGAATGACTATACGCTAAACAGTTAATACATAGAACTAATTTGTTCACATTTTGCTGTTTATCAGAAAGCTCATTTTCAGAAACTTATTGCACTTTCTGATAGCGTGCTGACCTTTGTTACAAAGTTTGCAAGTGAGCTTCGAGGTGTTTGGTTGAACATGGAACGAGTTTCGCTGTGGTACCTTTTTGGACGAATCCACTGATGGTCGACCCTGCTCATAATTAACCGCCTCCAACGTACGGAATCTTGTTTCGAGAATTTGGGTAAATTCCGCAAAAGTGGGTAGCTCCTTGCTGTCTTCATTGGATCCCAGTTTCTCCCCCCAAAGCTGTTGTGTTTTTGAAGGAAGTTTTTGCAGCAGAACGTACACTAATATCACGTCCCAGTGTTGTACGGGCACCTTCAAGTTGTCCAAACTGTACATGACTTTTGTTGACGCGTCTAACAGCTCTTTGATGGATTCAGCTCACTCCTGGGTTATTGTCACCAAATTGAATAGACACTTGAGTTGAGTGTTCACCAAAAACCGTTGATGATCGTACCTATCTTGAAGGATAGCCCATGCCTTAGCGTAATTGCCATTAACAATACCCAAATGCGCTAAAATCTTCTCGGTTTCTCCAGAGACACTTGTTTTAAGATAGTGCATCTTCTGGATTTCCGACAACGATGAATTATGGTGAACAAGAGACACAAACAAATCGTGAAAACCTCGCCAAGACTCGTACCTCCCTGAAAACACTGGCAGCGGAATATTCTTCAGCCTTAAATCCGCATTATGGGGTGATTTAGTGTTGTCTGAGTCCATATTAGTGACGTCCATATTGGAGTTTTCCTTTGCTTTGACCTTGTCGATTGTGTCTAGTAGATCACTCCGATACTCAAAATTCAACTCTCGAATTTTCTCGTAAGTAGTCTCAATCTCATCACCCTTTTCATCTTTTTCCAGCTCACTAATACACTTTTCGTATATTTTACCTGCCGACACCATTGTTTTCTCTAAAAGAGACAGGCGGCCCCCGTGCGTGTATTGGAAGCTCTTTTGGAGAAATTTGAGACGTCCTTTTCTAGTTGTGAGAATACTTGAGATAACTTTGTAATTTTCATTTTACTAATTTTGTTTTAATTTTAGCACTCTTAAATATATGTATATATATATGCCACAAAAAGTGAAATAAAATTAACTTACTTGTGAAATGAAGATGTTTTAGATGACTGTCCAAAGTCCAATGGGTCGTTGTTGCAGCCCAAGTCTCCCAGTTGCATACACAAGTCTTCCAAATGGTAAAAACAGCACAATCAAAAAATCAGCAAAAATCCAGCAAATCCAAAATAATCGAATCCAGCAAATCAAATCCACAGCACACAAATTTAATTTTTATTTTTATTTGCAAATCCGCACAACAGTGTTGAGAAAAAAAAAAAGAATTAAGTTACAAAAAAAACTAATCCGGCTTGATTGGACCAAAATGTTCTCGTCTGGAACGGATAGAAGTAAACGGATCAAAAGTAAAACGTAACTTTAACTTTAACTGGATTGCAAATAAAACCACTTTGTTCAACGTTATAAAATCTTCTGTGTTTTATTCGGTTTCTTTTTTTTCTTTATATACAGATCATACATATGTATACAGATTGGCATTCGGAGTAATTCGTGGATTTGACATAATTTCCCTCTTGGGAAATTACTCCGTGCGTGGGTGTATTCAGACATCTGGACCTTGACGTCAGCGTCAACATTCTCCCCCAACGATGAACTACGTTCTTAATTTGAACGCCCCTTGCTTCTTCTGCCTTCATACTATTGACCATACTGTTCTCTCTGATCTGCTGTCTAACTTGTTGGTATACAATGCATGTATTTGGGTACATGAAACGAAACAACAGATTATTGTATATGGTAAAATATAAACAGTGACACAAGAAACAGTAACGGACAAATCTACGAGAGAATGCCTATCAACTACTCCAGCAGTCAATCTCGCACATGATCCCGTTCATTTGCGAGCGAGTTATGTTAAGGTAAAACGCGGGGATTAAAAAAATATATTTTATTTGACCGTTCGGTCCGAATTACAAACATTAACTGATTTACATTTTTATTATTTTGGATTCATTTACTTGCAAAAGTGATTTCTGAGAACTTGAATTGCCAGACGCTTAGGTTGCAGTTTCACAGATCGCCTATGCAATCACAATTCTAAAAATAAATTGAACGTACAGTATGAAAGGTAACAGCAAATGCGATGTGAAGCGGTGTCATCAGCGGATGTAACCATATACACGTGCCGGGTGTAGATAAGGTAGATGTTGCGGTGTGGAAGGGGGTCAGCGGGCAGACGTAACTCCTCCCCCCTTAGAATAGAGCGAGGACCTCAGTAACGAAATTGGGGCCGGAGAGAAGGACTGCAGGACTGGAGGTTGCGTGTTGTTGTTCTTTTTCAGGATGATAGTGATGTTTACTACGAGTGCGATTACAGTGATGGCTATTGATGTGGTGGTTATGTAGTGCAGCTTCTCGGTTTTACTTCCTAGATTAAGGAGCTTCGCTTCTGTTTCGAAGTTCTGGTCTCTTAGTCTTTGCAGGTTTAGGACGTCTCTCGTGGAATCTGCGTGGATGTTGCTGCTTGGTGGTGGTGGGACGTGAACTTCATCCCAGAAGGTGTTGGGATTTTCTTGGTATGATATGCCATTTATCTCGACGTTGCAACTCTGGAAATGGAGTAGGGCTGTTCCTTCGACTATTGCGGTTTTGGTACTGCAAGTAGAATTTATTAATACTTTTGCTACATTAAGAAATAAAATAAAATTGGCTTCTGGTTGTGTTATGCTCTCGTTCATTCCCATGTGGTCAAATGAGCAACGAGCGACTTCGCTGTTCATCAGCTTCCCGATGCATTCTGATTCGCTAGTTTCCTCTCGAGTATTCGATTGTGGGCAGTAGTAGACTCCTTCTATCTTGGGGCAAGGTGTGCTATAGTGTTGTATGCTTTCTTTGTTATAGGTTATATAGAGTTTTGTAGTTATCAATTTTGTATTGTTCATTGGAAGAACAATAATGTGATACATGTAATATTTTGATGGTGATGGATTGGGTATAAGGATATTAAAAATAATATTTGAGCCATTGTAATAGGCTTGAAGTCCCAGAAATTCATAAATTTTTTCATTAGATTCAATTTTTACTTCTTGTGCATTTAGTTTATTCTGTATAATTTTTAATTCATCTAAGTTAAGTAAACATTTTGGGATTATATTTAATTTGCTAAGAATCACTGCTTCGGCTATATCTGAGATGTGGTTTGTTAGTAGGTCAATATTGAAATTTATTTGGTTAAGATACTGGGTTTCAATGAGAATGTCTTCTTCACGTTTAACTTTGTTAGCTGTGTATTCTAAAAATGACCCTATTGTGTCTTGTTCTTTGTTAATGTGAGATGTAATCTGTTTGAGTCTTTCTATCATCTGGAAATTTATTGCATGTTGGTTTGATATTTCGTTAGTAAAATTGCCTAGGTTAGTGTTAATGTTTTCTATTTGATTATTAATATTATGTGCATCTTGTGCATCCATGTTTCCTGTAATTAGTTTGATAACGGATCCTAATCCGTCTATCAATCCTCTTTTGCTTCTTCTAGTTGGATATAGTGTTAGTAGTTTCCTTTTGAGTTCTTCTAGTTTAAGTTTTGTTATGTGAACTGAGTTAATGTGTGAGGCTCTTTTTTCGAATAAGTTAAGGGAGTTAGTTATGTTATGGATATTATTAGTGTAATCTTCGAGGTTGACTATGTGGATTAGGTTGTGGTAGTTAATAATAGTTCTTGCGGGTCCTAATTGAAGTGGTAGTATACCGCGATCTTTAGGTAAGTTATAGATTTCCAGTAGTTGGGCGTGAAAGGGTGGTGGTCTAGAAAGAGTTAGTAAGAGTAAATTTATAGGGGCTGAAAGCAGTGTTCTTAACATATGGTAATAACAACGTGATGATTTTATATATAAGTATTTGTGTAATGTGAGAAAAAAGTATGATTATTTCTTTCTTTGATTATTTCTACTTTTAGGTTTCTTATGTTCCTTTCTTAGTTTACTTTTATGTATTTTCTTGTTTTCTGTAGTTAATATGGTAAATTTATTATTTTTATAGGCTATGTGTTTAGAAAATCTTGCGGTAATTTTGTTTCGTCTGGCTTCTTTCCTAAAAACAACGTCATTATCGCTAATATCATCGGGATCTTCCCGTGATTTATTTAAATTTTCAATTCTTGCTTGTGTTATATTTTCTACTTTTTTTTTTGATCTTTGGATATAATTCGTTAAGGAACTCATTAAGCTTTGACAGATATTCGTGTTCTTCTGTGAATCTTAATGTTTTGCTGAATTTATAAGGCCTACCGAAGAAAAGTTCGTATGGGGTGTGTTTTGTTGTTGAGTGTATGTTATGAATACTTCAGACAGGATTTCATTGTGTTCGATTGTTAGTTTATTTTCCTTTCTTTTAGATAATATGACCCTATATATTTCAGTTAGTGTTGAATGCAGCCGCTCTACCGGTGAGTTGCTGCTAGTTTGTTGGAAGGATGTGTAATGTAAATTAATTTCGTATTGCCTGCAGAAATCTCGGAAAATATTTGCGCCGAACTCAGAACCTTGGTCGCATACTATTTTCTTTGGTATGCCGTAAAGGCTTATAAATTGTTTTATATATTTTAGGACAGTTATGCTGCTTCTGCAGCTTAGGGTGTAACCACAAGCGAATTTGGAAAATTTGTCTATTAATGTGAGGATTTGTTGATTATTTATACAATATATGTCAATGTGAATGATTTCTAAAGGTTTTAGTGGTGTTTCGGGTAGCCTATATTGAGGTTTGGGGGGATTTCTATCGTATTTGAGAGTGTTGCACTTGATGCAGTTATTTATGGTTTCTGTTACTTTGTTTTTCATGTTCGGGAATTAGAATTCCCTTTTCGGTTTCGTTTATGCCCCTGTGATTGGAGCGTTCGTGATAGTCCCTAATAATATGTTCCTGTTCGTCATTCTGTCTTATGTCTTTAAGGATTTCCATGCAACGGATCAAACGGTACGTTTTACTCTGAGAAAAATATTTGGAGTAGGTCGATTGCACTACTCGAAAAGTGTCGTCACTCGTAAATATAGCGGTTTGTTTGTTTGGTGCGAGGAATTTCTTGAAAACATCGATTATGGTTTGTTCGTCAAAATTGGGTTTTCGAATGATTCTTCTTTGTCTGTTCTTGAATATGGTTTCGACTGTCATCGGGGATCCTCTGTTGTTTGTTTCTAACACTACCTGTAGATTAAATTCATTCAACGGTTTTTCTGCTATGGTGATCCCGTCATTTAAGTTTTCCTGAGCACTGTGTACGGTATCTACAGTCTCGTCGTCGTTGTTAAAAAGTTCCTGATCTTTGCTACTCATATCGGTGGGGTTACTAATTTTGATGCGACTTAAAGCATCCGCGTTTGCATTGGATTTGCCCTTTTTGTAAATTATCTCGTAGTCGAATTCTTCTAACTTGAGCCGCCATCTAACCAATTTTGAATTCGGTTCTTTGAGGCTCATACGCCAGGTCAGGGGTCTGTGATCCGTTACTATTTGGAATTTTCTTCCAAACAGGTAAGGGCGGAAGTATTTTGTGGCCCAGATTATGGCGAGCAGCTCCTTTTCGATGGTCGAATAGTTACTTTCGCTGGAGGATAGAGTGCGGCTAGCAAAGCAGATAGGTTTATCGCTGCCTATACGACCTTGTGAAAGGACAGCTCCAAGTGCGTAATTGCTCGCATCCGTGGTGAGGATGAATGGTTTAGTGAAATCTGGGTGTTGTAATATTGGATCATTCGTGAGCAGGTTCTTGCATGTTTCAAATGCATCAATGTAGTTTTTATCTACGATAATATCAACGCCTTTCTTTAAACAGTTAGTTAGAGGTTTTGTGAGTTTCGCTCGGTCTTTGACGAATTTCCTATAGTATCCGACTAGACCTAGGAAGGCTTTTATTTCTGTGCGAGTACGTGGAAGGGGAAATGCTTTAATAGCATGAATTTTCATGGGAATAGGTTTTATACCTTCAGACGTTACAATGTGTCCTAGGAAGGCTATTTCCTTCCTTAGGAATTCACACTTGTCCATCTGGATTTTGAAATTTGCTTCCCGAAGCTTTTCAAAGACCAGAGCTATACTGTCCAAATGTTCTTGCAGGGAGGTGGAAAATATGATTATATCATCCAGGTACACAAGGCAAATTTTGCCAACCAAATCTTTCAAGAGATAATCCATCACCCTTAGAAAGTTTGATGGTGCATTTTTCAGTCCGAAAGGCATTCTGACGTACTCATAATGCCCTCCTTCGACGGTGAATGCGGTTTTCTGTATGGGCTTGGGATCCATCTCTATTTGATGGAATCCGCTAGCAATATCGAGCGTTGTAAAGTACAGACATTTTCCCAACTTGTCTAATATTTCATTTATATTGGGTATCGGTCGGAGATGGTTTTGTCATTGACCTTTCTGTAGTCTATAACTAATTAACTAATCTCCATTTTTGTTGCCCTCTGGCATCTTGCTTTTTTGGAACAACCCATACCGGAGAGCTCCATGGAGAATAACTATGCCGAAGATGCCTTGTTCCAGCATCTTAGCGATTTGGGTTTTTACCTCTTCCTTGTGGACAAATGGGTATCGGTATGACTTTGTATATGTTGGACATTCATCTGTTGTATTTATACGATGTTTTATTTTGTTTGTGAACGTAAGTGCTTCGCCTTCCCTATAAATGATGTCGCTATATGTTTTGCAAAGTCTTATAAGTTTTTTCCGCTCTTCAGTGTTAAGGTGGTCTATTCTTAGCAGATTGGTTATGCCTGTAGATGTCGAATGCTCACTATTTTCTTTGTTGAAGTTATTAATTTCTAGAAAATTTGTTGTTCCACATTTAAGAGTTGTTCTAGAAGCAGAGTTTGATCATTTCTGGAGTAGTTTGCCAATTCTATAGTGCTGATTCCGTATTCAGCGTCGTATAGACCTTCAGTTATATAGAGGTTTGGCTTAAGTTCTATGAAGTTAACATATATGTTGCCATTTTCTTTGTTAACGGGGAGTTTTGCCAGTATTTTGGAATTGGCTGGAACTGTTATTTTATTAAGAGGAAGATTGGCTTTGAGTTCTATGTTATTGGTGGCGAATTTTGTAAGAATGACTTTGTTCTCAAGATCAATTTTTGCATTCAAGGACATAAGTGCATCCAGACCTAGGAGGTCATCAAAGAAACTGTGGAATTTGAAAAGTAAGAACTTTAGGGATCCTTCTTGACCAAATTCTGTAAAGATTGGCAGGGTCACATGTTTTTCGATTTGATATTTCTTAAAAACAGTAGTGATAGTAACAGGCTTGCAGCACAGTTGTTTATTTGGTGGTATGAATTCGGGGTTGAAAAAAGATATGGATGCGCCGGTATCTAAAAGGAATCTGAGTGGTCTGCCGAAAGGTGAGGAGATGTTTATGTAAGGTAAAGTTGGTGGGTGTTTTGCTGGGTCTATGTACCCTGTTGGCTCTTTGAGGCTAGCGTTGAAAAATTTTGATTGTCTTCTATGTTAGTGGGATCACTTTGGATATAATGGTCTAGTTTCTGATAGGTGTTATGGTCGATGTTGTTCACATCTTGGAAGTTGAAATTTTGGTTTCTAGTAGTTCTAGTTGATTGGCTAGGATTAGACCTGTTTCGAGAGAATGCAGTTGAATTTGAATTATCTAAGGAACGCGGTACCGAATCTTGTTTTGGATATCTGAAACTGTTATTTTGAGCGCTGTTAGCTGATCTGTTAAAGGGGTTCGAGGGTGTCAGATATTGGGGTCTCTGTTGACTTCCTCTTCCTCCGGCTGGTGGTTGTCTTGAGTTTGAGGGGTTTGTATATTGTTGCCACGGATTCGGGTCGTTAGAGTAGGATGTTCCATTGCGATAGTGGTTGTTGGAATTGTAAGGCCTATATTGGTTGTTATTTCTATACCTAAGGTTTTGGGACGCCCTTTGATAGGAAATGTTTTGTTCCTTAACGCAGTTGCTAAGTGCTGTAGCCAGCTAATCTGGTTGCATTGTTCTTACGCTTGAGCCGAGTGGTTCCTTTAAACCACTGAGGAAGGCTTTTAAACACATTTCTGCATATAAATCTTTCTTTGCTTTTATGACGTTAGAGTCGCTCTCATGGATTAGAATATTGTTACACAGGGCTGATTGTATTTCAATCACTTCCCCATAGAAACATTCTACGGATTTCTCATATTGTTTGAGATTATGCAGGTCTCTGATGAGTGAGGTTTCCGTTCTTTTGTCGGAATAGTGGAGGATGAGATTTTCTTTTATCTCATCCCAAACAAGAGGGGTGCCATACATGTTCAACACCTCGTTGGCTTGTCCCTCTATTTTGTTCCGTAAGGCCCTTAATAGAATCTGACCTTAAGGAGTATTGTCAGTTCCCCTTATGTAGAGGAGAATTTCCTCAACATTGTTAAGGAACTCATAGAGGAGCCTTAGGTTTCCGTCGAACTTTGACAGATCCTTGATGGCATCAGGGATCCTTAACGAATTAAATATATCAATCTAGCTAGTTACCTGACTCCTATTGGTCTGATCTGATTGATTTTGACTCATGGGGTCTGAATTGATACTAAGGTTAGAATTGGAATCTGAATTTCCGGGGGATACCGCGGGTTCACTATTTTCTGGGATAGGAGTCAGACTTTTAGAGAGGTTTTTTAAATTATATGGGGAAAATCTGCCTTTGGGTTCGCCTTTCTTTTTGGAATTATGCATTCAGTTATGTTTGAATGATTAAAAAATATTAAATAAAAATAAAAAAAAGGTCTTTTACTTAATTTCTATGTGCCTGTTTCCACTCTTTATATCAGTTTTGGGTAGCAATAATATGATTTATGATTTAAGTTTAATATATTAATATATAATTCTGTTGCAATAATATATACATAATTCTGTTACAATTTTTTTTTTTTTTTTTTGGTAATTATCAATTATTATTAAAAATGTTATAGCTGGAGTGCCTTTCGATAAGGATCGCAGGTTTTTTTTTATTTGTTTTTATTTCAACTGGAGTGCCTTTCGATAAGGGTCGCAGTTCTTTTATTTTATTTTTATTTGTTATAGCTGGAGTGCCTTTCGATAAGGATCGCAGGTATATTTTTTATTTTAACTGGATTGCCTTTCGATAAGGGTCGCAGTTCTTTTATTTTGCAAAAACAACACAACTTACATGCACCCAAAGACAGCGATGATGATGATCAGCAACATTATCAGTGACAGAGGGATGATTGGTGATCCAGCGATGTAGGTTCCACTACTACACGATTGTTCTCGCGATGATAATTTTGCGACACACACTGTAACGATTTTGAACTATACTTTGCGATAAAGCTATAGTTCGCGACGCAATCAAGTTCACTAAAGTTTTTATATTTTTCACAACTTTTACTGGTACTTAGAAAAACGTTCACTGTTCCGTAGACTGCGCCAGTTATGTTAAGGTAAAACGCGGGGATTAAAAAAATATAATTTATTTGACCGTTCGGTCCGAATTACAAACAATAACTGATTTACATTTTAATTATTTTGGATTCATTTACTTGCAAAAGTGATTTCTGAGAACTTGAACTTGCGCTGGGCGAATTGCCAGACGCTTAGGTTGCAGTTTCACAGATCACCTATGCAATCACAATTCTAAAAATAAATTGAACGTACAATATGAAAGGTAATATAATATGAAAGGTAACAGCAAATGCGATGTGAAGCGGTGTCATCGGCGGATGTAACCATATACACGTGCCGGGTGTAGATAAGGTAGATGTTGCGGTGTTATGAGGGGGTAACGATCGCTGATTGCAGTTTGCTTGTCGTTGTTGTTGCTGTTGCAATGCCCAGTTTGTGTTGACGTCAGATTCGATGACTGTATGGCGTTGCTAGTAAGCTCTCCTGCTGCAGTTGTTTTTGGTGTATGTTATATCGTGACATCTATTTGTACACGGTCGTTTAGTTTCAGTGGTGCGTGTATTAAATCGTATGATAATTTTTATTAAATTAAAAGTTTTAATCCAATGTAATCCAGAAAGTGGGTACGTGTTTTGGTTTGCAGTTACGGACGGGTTTGGTTGACAGTGAGTGTTTAGTACTTTTGAATTTAGATTTGAGTGTATTTGAATTGTGTTTGTCTAATTTTTTTTTTCCCCTGAGGGTTGGTGAAAAATCTCTCGTGTTTTGTCTGATGACAGTGGTGTGAACAAGTTATCGTCCGTATGATTTTTTTTTTGTTGAATGAATGAATGAATGTTTTGTGTTTACTGGATGTGTTGAATTTATGTTGAATTTGTGACGGTTTGCGGTTCGTTCGTTGGTAGCGGACTAAGTTTGTTATTGGTCGGTTTAGAATACCTTGTTGCGTTTGTACTTTGACGACGCGTGTAAGTTTGTCTTTTCCTGGGTAGGTTTCTTGAATGCGGCCTAAACTCCATTTCGCGGGAGGTAGTTGTTCATCTTTTAAGAGAATTAGGTCTCTTACTTTGAGTTGAGGTTGTGACTTCAACCATTTTGGGCGTTGCTGCAGGCGAGCTAAATATTCTCCTTGCCATTGCTTCCAGAACGTTTGCATATGCGCTTGAACTGCTTTCCATCTGTCGATGTGTCCTTGTTTGCCTATGGACATGTCTGGCTCTGGTACGGTGAACAGCGTCGCTCCTATCAAGAAGTGTGCAGGAGTTAGCGGTTCGAAGTCATCGGGGTTTTCGGTTAGAGGGCACAGAGCCCTCGAATTTAAACAGGCTTCGATTTGCGTCAAAAGCGCAGCGAGCTCCTCAAAGGTTAGTGTACCATTTCCAACAATCCGTTTTAGGTAGTATTTGACACTCTTGACCCCTGCTTCCCATAATCCTCCGAAATGGGGGGGAGTTGGAGAAATGAAATTCCACTGGGCTCCTTCTGCTGATATTATATCCGCTATCTCCTTCCAGTCTTGCATGGTGTTCTTCATTAGGCGACGTAGTTCTGCCTCGGCTCCCACGAAGTTGGCTTCTGAGTGGATGGCTTTTGTGGCTAGGCAAACGAACACCTCTATGTACCCCTTATGGCATTTAGATCATCCATGCCCGGATATTGATAGGTCCTGCATAATCAATACCTGTGTGGGAGAAAGGTCTTGATACCGTGACTCGGGGTGCGCATTCTTCCATTAGCTGTTGTGAAGTCTGACTCCGAAATCTGTAGCATGTTGTACAGCTGTTGATGTGTTTCTTTACAGCTCATTTGATTTGGAATGCCCAATATTTTCGTCGTATATGTACCATCATAAGCTGGATTCCTCCGTGCAGTGACCTTTCATGAGAGTCGCGAATAATGAGTTTGGTGAAATGGTTCTAGGTTCCAAAATTATCGGATGCTGTTGGTCATAAGGAATGTTTGCATGACGTAATCTTCCCCCTGCACGAAGAATTCCTTCTCCGTCTACGAATGAATTCAAGGATCCCTTACCTTTTGGATTGCGTGCCTTCGGTGAACATTTCTTGCTGAGTGCATCGCGCAATTATTTTTCTATCGTTGTCCAGTTCATTCGGTGAAAGTGATCTGACGTAACGGTTGGAGGGGTATGCCTTCGCGTTGTTGACAAAGCGCATACACCAGGCTGCTACGCGGATCAGTCGGGTTAAATTTGACGATCGCTGAGTCAGTTGGGTAAGAGTATTTTCTACTAATCCAGAACAGTGGACTTGGATTTTCCTTTTTCTTTCCTCTGTAGTGAGACTTTTTGGTTGCGCTGGCAACTCGAAGATCCAAGTCGAATGCAGAAAATCCGGTCCATTCCACCACAGTTTCTCATCAACTAAAGCCGATGGCAGCATACCTCTGGACGTTAAATTGGCTGGTTTGAACTTCGTTGGGACGTGCTTTCACATGTGCACCTCCGTCAGCCGTTGGATATCCCCTACTCTATTCCTGATGAATGTCTCCCTTCGTGAAGCCGGTGCAAGAAACCAAGACAGTGTTATTGTAGAGTCTGTCCATGCGTGCATCGTGGTATCCTTCAGCTCGACTGTGTGTGCTACGTAACGAAGCAATTTGGCTACAATAATAGAACTGCAGAGCTCTAAGTGGGGTAGACTGACCGGTTGTACTAGTGCGACCTTGGTCTTCGACATTATGAGGTGCATATGGACTTTACCTTGGCTATCTTCAGCCCGAAGGTAAACTGCTATTCCGTATGCCTTCTCCGATGCGTCGCTAAAGCCGTGCAACTCTATACGGTTCTTCATGCCAACTGGTTGAATCCACCTTGGAATCCGTATTTTATTACTGACCGATAAATCGTCGTACAAGCAGTTTCATCCTTCAAGCACCTCATCCTCGATCGGCTCATCCCAAGAGAATTTTCGTTTCCAGAGAAGCTGCATGATGAGTTTCGCCTTTAAAATACACGGTGATTCCATCCCATGGGGTCAAACTGTCGAGCAATTGTTGACAGTACAAACCGTTTTGTTGGCTCTGGGTTATCTGGAGGCGTGAAGCGAAAACAGAAGTTGTCAGCTTTAGGAAGCCAATGAATGCCCAACATTTTTATTCGATCTGAGCCTTCCGAAGGAACTGCTAACGATGCCTCTCGATCCTGGATTATAATTTCCAACTTTCGGGTATTGAACTTCTGCCGCTTTCGCTGTTTCCATCAGTATCCGAATAGCTAGGTAAAGAGCTGAAGCCATTCCAAACATTACCGTTTTCAGATGAAAAATCTTCAACTGGTCCGTAGGACACTTGCGCCAGAAAATCAGTTGGTAATTTGAGTCGAACTCCGTTACCCATATCTTCCGGTACATTTTCTCAATGTCCGCTGAAAAAGAGAAACGGTACAGTCTCCATCGAAGCGTAACATCAGTGACATTGTGTTGCAAAGATGGGCCAGTCATCAGATGATCATTTAAAGAGGATCCATCAGATATCCTATATGATGCACCAAACACGACCCTCAGTTTTGTTGTCGAGCTGGTTTCCTTTAAAACGGCATGATGTGGCAGAAAGTAATGACCTCTGTTGCATACGTCGTCTTCATCAACTTTGCTCATGTGACCCAATTGCAGGTACTCCTCAATTCATGAAGCACATTTGTCATGCAGTTGACGATCGACTGCTAGACGTCTCTCCAGGGACTTGAAACCTTGAAGAGCTCCCTCACGTGACCTACCTAATACAGGATGAAAATTTTCCTTTAACGGAAGTGCTTCTTGATAGCGTTTATCTACCATACGCCTTACATTTTGGACAAAATGTTCTTCGCAAGCCGTGGCTTCGGTGGTTGCATACTGCTCGAATGGAGTTTGCTCAAGTTCTCAGAATCTTCGAAGTTGTGCATCGACGTCGGATGTTTGAAAGAATGTCCTGATGGATCGAGGTTCACTTGGTGGTCTGCTGAACACAATCCATCCCAACTTGGTCTTCTGAGGAACAGGCATGTTCTTATCTGGATGACGCACCAACTCTGGCAGCATTATGTCGGCTAATACATCGCTGCCCAGCAGCAGATCGATTTTGGTTGGCTTGTAAAATGATGGGTCTGCTAAATGTAAACCGCTGAGGTGCCTCCAATCGCCTACGGAAAGGGTTCGGGCCGGGAGATGCCCAGACAGTGACTGGAATATTAACGCCTGTGTGGTCGTTTCGAAGGCTGTATAATACGACGCAACAGTGATATCTGCGACCCTTTTGCAAGTGCCACTGTTGACCAACCCTAACCAGGACACGTCGACATTAGTGGATTTCGATTCCAAACGGAGGAGTTGAACTGCAGATTCCATAATGAAAAAAGCCTCCGAACCAGAATCCATCAATGTCCGGAGAAGTAAACTATCTCCCGAAGACGTCTTTACTTTTACAATGGCTGTTGCTAGCAAAACCTGTGTGTTGGTATCATGTGCTGCGTGATGATTTCTCGCGCCAGAACTGTTTGAAGGTCGTTCCTAATTGGATGGATGGAAAGTTGGAACTTTGCTGTTAAATGTTGAGGTAATCCCTATATGTTTGTTTTTGATGTGGTGGTTGGACCCCTTGAATATGTGTGTTGGTTGGGTGCGAATTTGTAAATTGATTTGTATTGTTAGAAGAAAGAGGGTTAAAATTATATGGGTTATTGTGTAGAAGTGAATGATGTGGCTGTTGACAATAATAATATCTACGTGAACTAGGACATTGTTGTGACGAATGACTATACGCTAAACAGTTAATACATAGAACTAATTTGTTCACATTTTGCTGTTTATCAGAAAGCTCATTTTCAGAAACTTATTGCACTTTCTGATAGCGTGCTGACCTTTGTTACAAAGTTTGCAAGTGAGCTTCGAGGTGTTTGGTTGAACATGGAACGAGTTTCGCTGTGGTACCTTTTTGGACGAATCCACTGATGGTCGACCCTGCTCATAATTAACCGCCTCCAACGTACGGAATCTTGTTTCGAGAATTTGGGTAAATTCCGCAAAAGTGGGTAGCTCCTTGCTGTCTTCATTGGATCCCAGTTTCTCCCCCCAAAGCTGTTGTGTTTTTGAAGGAAGTTTTTGCAGTGTTGTACGGGCACCTTCAAGTTGTCCAAACTGTACATGACTTTTGTTGACGCGTCTAACAGCTCTTTGATGGATTCATCTCACTCCTGGGTTATTGTCGCCAAATTGAATAGACACTTGAGTTGAGTGTTCACCAAAAACCGTTGATGATCGTACCTATCTTGAAGGATAGCCCATGCCTTAGCGTAATTGCCATTAACAATACCCAAATGCGCTAAAATCTTCTCGGTTTCTCCAGAGACACTTGTTTTAACTGGATTTCCGACAACGATGAATTATGGTGAACAAGAGACACAAACAAATCGTGAAAACCTCGCCAAGACTCGTACCTCCCTGAAAACACTGGCAGCGGAATATTCTTCAGCCTTAAATCCGCATTATGGGGTGATTTAGTGTTGTCTGAGTCCATATTAGTGACGTCCATATTGGAGTTTTCCTTTGCTTTGACCTTGTCGATTGTGTCTAGTAGATCACTCCGATACTCAAAATTCAACTCTCGAATTTTCTCGTAAGTAGTCTCAATCTCATCACCCTTTTCATCTTTTTCCAGCTCACTAATACACTTTTCGTATATTTTACCTGCCGACACCATTGTTTTCTCTAAAAGAGACAGGCGGCCCCCGTGCGTGTATTGGAAGCTCTTTTGGAGAAATTTGAGACGTCCTTTTCTAGTTGTGAGAATACTTGAGATAACTTTGTAATTTTCATTTTACTAATTTTGTTTTAATTTTAGCACTCTTAAATATATGTATATATATATGCCACAAAAAGTGAAATAAAATTAACTTACTTGTGAAATGAAGATGTTTTAGATGACTGTCCAAAGTCCAATGGGTCGTTGTTGCAGCCCAAGTCTCCCAGTTGCATACACAAGTCTTCCAAATGGTAAAAACAGCACAATCAAAAAATCAGCAAAAATCCAGCAAATCCAAAATAATCGAATCCAGCAAATCAAATCCACAGCACACAAATTTAATTTTTATTTTTATTTGCAAATCCGCACAACAGTGTTGAGAAAAAAAAAAGAATTAAGTTACAAAAAAAACTAATCCGGCTTGATTGGACCAAAATGTTCTCGTCTGGAACGGATAGAAGTAAACGGATCAAAAGTAAAACGTAACTTTAACTTTAACTGGATTGCAAATAAAACCACTTTGTTCAACGTTATAAAATCTTCTGTGTTTTATTCGGTTTCTTTTTTTTCTTTATATACAGATCATACATATGTATACAGATTGGCATTCGGAGTAATTCGTGGATTTGACATAATTTCCCTCTTGGGAAATTACTCCGTGCGTGGGTGTATTCAGACATCTGGACCTTGACGTCAGCGTCAACATTCTCCCCCAACGATGAACTACGTTCTTAATTTGAACGCCCCTTGCTTCTTCTGCCTTCATACTATTGACCATACTGTTCTCTCTGATCTGCTGTCTAACTTGTTGGTATACAATGCATGTATTTGGGTACATGAAACGAAACAACAGATTATTGTATATGGTAAAATATAAACAGTGACACAAGAAACAGTAACGGACAAATCTACGAGAGAATGCCTATCAACTACTCCAGCAGTCAATCTCGCACATGATCCCGTTCATTTGCGAGCGAGTTATGTTAAGGTAAAACGCGGGGATTAAAAAAATATATTTTATTTGACCGTTCGGTCCGAATTACAAACATTAACTGATTTACATTTTTATTATTTTGGATTCATTTACTTGCAAAAGTGATTTCTGAGAACTTGAATTGCCAGACGCTTAGGTTGCAGTTTCACAGATCGCCTATGCAATCACAATTCTAAAAATAAATTGAACGTACAGTATGAAAGGTAACAGCAAATGCGATGTGAAGCGGTGTCATCAGCGGATGTAACCATATACACGTGCCGGGTGTAGATAAGGTAGATGTTGCGGTGTGGAAGGGGGTCAGCGGGCAGACGTAACTCCTCCCCCCTTAGAATAGAGCGAGGACCTCAGTAACGAAATTGGGGCCGGAGAGAAGGACTGCAGGACTGGAGGTTGCGTGTTGTTGTTCTTTTTCAGGATGATAGTGATGTTTACTACGAGTGCGATTACAGTGATGGCTATTGATGTGGTGGTTATGTAGTGCAGCTTCTCGGTTTTACTTCCTAGATTAAGGAGCTTCGCTTCTGTTTCGAAGTTCTGGTCTCTTAGTCTTTGCAGGTTTAGGACGTCTCTCGTGGAATCTGCGTGGATGTTGCTGCTTGGTGGTGGTGGGACGTGAACTTCATCCCAGAAGGTGTTGGGATTTTCTTGGTATGATATGCCATTTATCTCGACGTTGCAACTCTGGAAATGGAGTAGGGCTGTTCCTTCGACTATTGCGGTTTTGGTACTGCAAGTAGAATTTATTAATACTTTTGCTACATTAAGAAATAAAATAAAATTGGCTTCTGGTTGTGTTATGCTCTCGTTCATTCCCATGTGGTCAAATGAGCAACGAGCGACTTCGCTGTTCATCAGCTTCCCGATGCATTCTGATTCGCTAGTTTCCTCTCGAGTATTCGATTGTGGGTAGTAGTAGACTCCTTCTATCTTGGGGCAAGGTGTGCTATAGTGTTGTATGCTTTCTTTGTTATAGGTTATATAGAGTTTTGTAGTTATCAATTTTGTATTGTTCATTGGAAGAACAATAATGTGATACATGTAATATTTTGATGGTGATGGATTGGGTATAAGGATATTAAAAATAATATTTGAGCCATTGTAATAGGCTTGAAGTCCCAGAAATTCATAAATTTTTTCATTAGATTCAATTTTTACTTCTTGTGCATTTAGTTTATTCTGTATAATTTTTAATTCATCTAAGTTAAGTAAACATTTTGGGATTATATTTAATTTGCTAAGAATCACTGCTTCGGCTATATCTGAGATGTGGTTTGTTAGTAGGTCAATATTGAAATTTATTTGGTTAAGATACTGGGTTTCAATGAGAATGTCTTCTTCACGTTTAACTTTGTTAGCTGTGTATTCTAAAAATGACCCTATTGTGTCTTGTTCTTTGTTAATGTGAGATGTAATCTGTTTGAGTCTTTCTATCATCTGGAAATTTATTGCATGTTGGTTTGATATTTCGTTAGTAAAATTGCCTAGGTTAGTGTTAATGTTTTCTATTTGATTATTAATATTATGTGCATCTTGTGCATCCATGTTTCCTGTAATTAGTTTGATAACGGATCCTAATCCGTCTATCAATCCTCTTTTGCTTCTTCTAGTTGGATATAGTGTTAGTAGTTTCCTTTTGAGTTCTTCTAGTTTAAGTTTTGTTATGTGAACTGAGTTAATGTGTGAGGCTCTTTTTTCGAATAAGTTAAGGGAGTTAGTTATGTTATGGATATTATTAGTGTAATCTTCGAGGTTGACTATGTGGATTAGGTTGTGGTAGTTAATAATAGTTCTTGCGGGTCCTAATTGAAGTGGTAGTATACCGCGATCTTTAGGTAAGTTATAGATTTCCAGTAGTTGGGCGTGAAAGGGTGGTGGTCTAGAAAGAGTTAGTAAGAGTAAATTTATAGGGGCTGAAAGCAGTGTTCTTAACATATGGTAATAACAACGTGATGATTTTATATATAAGTATTTGTGTAATGTGAGAAAAAAGTATGATTATTTCTTTCTTTGATTATTTCTACTTTTAGGTTTCTTATGTTCCTTTCTTAGTTTACTTTTATGTATTTTCTTGTTTTCTGTAGTTAATATGGTAAATTTATTATTTTTATAGGCTATGTGTTTAGAAAATCTTGCGGTAATTTTGTTTCGTCTGGCTTCTTTCCTAAAAACAACGTCATTATCGCTAATATCATCGGGATCTTCCCGTGATTTATTTAAATTTTCAATTCTTGCTTGTGTTATATTTTCTACTTTTTTTTTTGATCTTTGGATATAATTCGTTAAGGAACTCATTAAGCTTTGACAGATATTCGTGTTCTTCTGTGAATCTTAATGTTTTGCTGAATTTATAAGGCCTACCGAAGAAAAGTTCGTATGGGGTGTGTTTTGTTGTTGAGTGTATGTTATGAATACTTCAGACAGGATTTCATTGTGTTCGATTGTTAGTTTATTTTCCTTTCTTTTAGATAATATGACCCTATATATTTCAGTTAGTGTTGAATGCAGCCGCTCTACCGGTGAGTTGCTGCTAGTTTGTTGGAAGGATGTGTAATGTAAATTAATTTCGTATTGCCTGCAGAAATCTCGGAAAATATTTGCGCCGAACTCAGAACCTTGGTCGCATACTATTTTCTTTGGTATGCCGTAAAGGCTTATAAATTGTTTTATATATTTTAGGACAGTTATGCTGCTTCTGCAGCTTAGGGTGTAACCACAAGCGAATTTGGAAAATTTGTCTATTAATGTGAGGATTTGTTGATTATTTATACAATATATGTCAATGTGAATGATTTCTAAAGGTTTTAGTGGTGTTTCGGGTAGCCTATATTGAGGTTTGGGGGGATTTCTATCGTATTTGAGAGTGTTGCACTTGATGCAGTTATTTATGGTTTCTGTTACTTTGTTTTTCATGTTCGGGAATTAGAATTCCCTTTTCGGTTTCGTTTATGCCCCTGTGATTGGAGCGTTCGTGATAGTCCCTAATAATATGTTCCTGTTCGTCATTCTGTCTTATGTCTTTAAGGATTTCCATGCAACGGATCAAACGGTACGTTTTACTCTGAGAAAAATATTTGGAGTAGGTCGATTGCACTACTCGAAAAGTGTCGTCACTCGTAAATATAGCGGTTTGTTTGTTTGGTGCGAGGAATTTCTTGAAAACATCGATTATGGTTTGTTCGTCAAAATTGGGTTTTCGAATGATTCTTCTTTGTCTGTTCTTGAATATGGTTTCGACTGTCATCGGGGATCCTCTGTTGTTTGTTTCTAACACTACCTGTAGATTAAATTCATTCAACGGTTTTTCTGCTATGGTGATCCCGTCATTTAAGTTTTCCTGAGCACTGTGTACGGTATCTACAGTCTCGTCGTCGTTGTTAAAAAGTTCCTGATCTTTGCTACTCATATCGGTGGGGTTACTAATTTTGATGCGACTTAAAGCATCCGCGTTTGTATTGGATTTGCCCTTTTTGTAAATTATCTCGTAGTCGAATTCTTCTAACTTGAGCCGCCATCTAACCAATTTTGAATTCGGTTCTTTGAGGCTCATACGCCAGGTCAGGGGTCTGTGATCCGTTACTATTTGGAATTTTCTTCCAAACAGGTAAGGGCGGAAGTATTTTGTGGCCCAGATTATGGCGAGCAGCTCCTTTTCGATGGTCGAATAGTTACTTTCGCTGGAGGATAGAGTGCGGCTAGCAAAGCAGATAGGTTTATCGCTGCCTATACGACCTTGTGAAAGGACAGCTCCAAGTGCGTAATTGCTCGCATCCGTGGTGAGGATGAATGGTTTAGTGAAATCTGGGTGTTGTAATATTGGATCATTCGTGAGCAGGTTCTTGCATGTTTCAAATGCATCAATGTAGTTTTTATCTACGATAATATCAACGCCTTTCTTTAAACAGTTAGTTAGAGGTTTTGTGAGTTTCGCTCGGTCTTTGACGAATTTCCTATAGTATCCGACTAGACCTAGGAAGGCTTTTATTTCTGTGCGAGTACGTGGAAGGGGAAATGCTTTAATAGCATGAATTTTCATGGGAATAGGTTTTATACCTTCAGACGTTACAATGTGTCCTAGGAAGGCTATTTCCTTCCTTAGGAATTCACACTTGTCCATCTGGATTTTGAAATTTGCTTCCCGAAGCTTTTCAAAGACCAGAGCTATACTGTCCAAATGTTCTTGCAGGGAGGTGGAAAATATGATTATATCATCCAGGTACACAAGGCAAATTTTGCCAACCAAATCTTTCAAGAGATAATCCATCACCCTTAGAAAGTTTGATGGTGCATTTTTCAGTCCGAAAGGCATTCTGACGTACTCATAATGCCCTCCTTCGACGGTGAATGCGGTTTTCTGTATGGGCTTGGGATCCATCTCTATTTGATGGAATCCGCTAGCAATATCGAGCGTTGTAAAGTACAGACATTTTCCCAACTTGTCTAATATTTCATTTATATTGGGTATCGGTCGGAGATGGTTTTGTCATTGACCTTTCTGTAGTCTATAACTAATTAACTAATCTCCATTTTTGTTGCCCTCTGGCATCTTGCTTTTTTGGAACAACCCATACCGGAGAGCTCCATGGAGAATAACTATGCCGAAGATGCCTTGTTCCAGCATCTTAGCGATTTGGGTTTTTACCTCTTCCTTGTGGACAAATGGGTATCGGTATGACTTTGTATATGTTGGACATTCATCTGTTGTATTTATACGATGTTTTATTTTGTTTGTGAACGTAAGTGCTTCGCCTTCCCTATAAATGATGTCGCTATATGTTTTGCAAAGTCTTATAAGTTTTTTCCGCTCTTCAGTGTTAAGGTGGTCTATTCTTAGCAGATTGGTTATGCCTGTAGATGTCGAATGCTCACTATTTTCTTTGTTGAAGTTATTAATTTCTAGAAAATTTGTTGTTCCACATTTAAGAGTTGTTCTAGAAGCAGAGTTTGATCATTTCTGGAGTAGTTTGCCAATTCTATAGTGCTGATTCCGTATTCAGCGTCGTATAGACCTTCAGTTATATAGAGGTTTGGCTTAAGTTCTATGAAGTTAACATATATGTTGCCATTTTCTTTGTTAACGGGGAGTTTTGCCAGTATTTTGGAATTGGCTGGAACTGTTATTTTATTAAGAGGAAGATTGGCTTTGAGTTCTATGTTATTGGTGGCGAATTTTGTAAGAATGACTTTGTTCTCAAGATCAATTTTTGCATTCAAGGACATAAGTGCATCCAGACCTAGGAGGTCATCAAAGAAACTGTGGAATTTGAAAAGTAAGAACTTTAGGGATCCTTCTTGACCAAATTCTGTAAAGATTGGCAGGGTCACATGTTTTTCGATTTGATATTTCTTAAAAACAGTAGTGATAGTAACAGGCTTGCAGCACAGTTGTTTATTTGGTGGTATGAATTCGGGGTTGAAAAAAGATATGGATGCGCCGGTATCTAAAAGGAATCTGAGTGGTCTGCCGAAAGGTGAGGAGATGTTTATGTAAGGTAAAGTTGGTGGGTGTTTTGCTGGGTCTATGTACCCTGTTGGCTCTTTGAGGCTAGCGTTGAAAAATTTTGATTGTCTTCTATGTTAGTGGGATCACTTTGGATATAATGGTCTAGTTTCTGATAGGTGTTATGGTCGATGTTGTTCACATCTTGGAAGTTGAAATTTTGGTTTCTAGTAGTTCTAGTTGATTGGCTAGGATTAGACCTGTTTCGAGAGAATGCAGTTGAATTTGAATTATCTAAGGAACGCGGTACCGAATCTTGTTTTGGATATCTGAAACTGTTATTTTGAGCGCTGTTAGCTGATCTGTTAAAGGGGTTCGAGGGTGTCAGATATTGGGGTCTCTGTTGACTTCCTCTTCCTCCGGCTGGTGGTTGTCTTGAGTTTGAGGGGTTTGTATATTGTTGCCACGGATTCGGGTCGTTAGAGTAGGATGTTCCATTGCGATAGTGGTTGTTGGAATTGTAAGGCCTATATTGGTTGTTATTTCTATACCTAAGGTTTTGGGACGCCCTTTGATAGGAAATGTTTTGTTCCTTAACGCAGTTGCTAAGTGCTGTAGCCAGCTAATCTGGTTGCATTGTTCTTACGCTTGAGCCGAGTGGTTCCTTTAAACCACTGAGGAAGGCTTTTAAACACATTTCTGCATATAAATCTTTCTTTGCTTTTATGACGTTAGAGTCGCTCTCATGGATTAGAATATTGTTACACAGGGCTGATTGTATTTCAATCACTTCCCCATAGAAACATTCTACGGATTTCTCATATTGTTTGAGATTATGCAGGTCTCTGATGAGTGAGGTTTCCGTTCTTTTGTCGGAATAGTGGAGGATGAGATTTTCTTTTATCTCATCCCAAACAAGAGGGGTGCCATACATGTTCAACACCTCGTTGGCTTGTCCCTCTATTTTGTTCCGTAAGGCCCTTAATAGAATCTGACCGTAAGGAGTATTGTCAGTTCCCCTTATGTAGAGGAGAATTTCCTCAACATTGTTAAGGAACTCATAGAGGAGCCTTAGGTTTCCGTCGAACTTTGACAGATCCTTGATGGCATCAGGGATCCTTAACGAATTAAATATATCAATCTAGCTAGTTACCTGACTCCTATTGGTCTGATCTGATTGATTTTGACTCATGGGGTCTGAATTGATACTAAGGTTAGAATTGGAATCTGAATTTCCGGGGGATACCGCGGGTTCACTATTTTCTGGGATAGGAGTCAGACTTTTAGAGAGGTTTTTTAAATTATATGGGGAAAATCTGCCTTTGGGTTCGCCTTTCTTTTTGGAATTATGCATTCAGTTATGTTTGAATGATTAAAAAATATTAAATAAAAATAAAAAAAAGGTCTTTTACTTAATTTCTATGTGCCTGTTTCCACTCTTTATATCAGTTTTGGGTAGCAATAATATGATTTATGATTTAAGTTTAATATATTAATATATAATTCTGTTGCAATAATATATACATAATTCTGTTACAATTTTTTTTTTTTTTTTTTGGTAATTATCAATTATTATTAAAAATGTTATAGCTGGAGTGCCTTTCGATAAGGATCGCAGGTTTTTTTTTATTTGTTTTTATTTCAACTGGAGTGCCTTTCGATAAGGGTCGCAGTTCTTTTATTTTATTTTTATTTGTTATAGCTGGAGTGCCTTTCGATAAGGATCGCAGGTATATTTTTTATTTTAACTGGATTGCCTTTCGATAAGGGTCGCAGTTCTTTTATTTTGCAAAAACAACACAACTTACATGCACCCAAAGACAGCGATGATGATGATCAGCAACATTATCAGTGACAGAGGGATGATTGGTGATCCAGCGATGTAGGTTCCACTACTACACGATTGTTCTCGCGATGATAATTTTGCGACACACACTGTAACGATTTTGAACTATACTTTGCGATAAAGCTATAGTTCGCGACGCAATCAAGTTCACTAAAGTTTTTATATTTTTCACAACTTTTACTGGTACTTAGAAAAACGTTCACTGTTCCGTAGACTGCGCCAGTTATGTTAAGGTAAAACGCGGGGATTAAAAAAATATAATTTATTTGACCGTTCGGTCCGAATTACAAACAATAACTGATTTACATTTTAATTATTTTGGATTCATTTACTTGCAAAAGTGATTTCTGAGAACTTGAACTTGCGCTGGGCGAATTGCCAGACGCTTAGGTTGCAGTTTCACAGATCACCTATGCAATCACAATTCTAAAAATAAATTGAACGTACAATATGAAAGGTAATATAATATGAAAGGTAACAGCAAATGCGATGTGAAGCGGTGTCATCGGCGGATGTAACCATATACACGTGCCGGGTGTAGATAAGGTAGATGTTGCGGTGTTATGAGGGGGTAACGATCGCTGATTGCAGTTTGCTTGTCGTTGTTGTTGCTGTTGCAATGCCCAGTTTGTGTTGACGTCAGATTCGATGACTGTATGGCGTTGCTAGTAAGCTCTCCTGCTGCAGTTGTTTTTGGTGTATGTTATATCGTGACATCTATTTGTACACGGTCGTTTAGTTTCAGTGGTGCGTGTATTAAATCGTATGATAATTTTTATTAAATTAAAAGTTTTAATCCAATGTAATCCAGAAAGTGGGTACGTGTTTTGGTTTGCAGTTACGGACGGGTTTGGTTGACAGTGAGTGTTTAGTACTTTTGAATTTAGATTTGAGTGTATTTGAATTGTGTTTGTCTAATTTTTTTTTTCCCCTGAGGGTTGGTGAAAAATCTCTCGTGTTTTGTCTGATGACAGTGGTGTGAACAAGTTATCGTCCGTATGATTTTTTTTTTGTTGAATGAATGAATGAATGTTTTGTGTTTACTGGATGTGTTGAATTTATGTTGAATTTGTGACGGTTTGCGGTTCGTTCGTTGGTAGCGGACTAAGTTTGTTATTGGTCGGTTTAGAATACCTTGTTGCGTTTGTACTTTGACGACGCGTGTAAGTTTGTCTTTTCCTGGGTAGGTTTCTTGAATGCGGCCTAAACTCCATTTCGCGGGAGGTAGTTGTTCATCTTTTAAGAGAATTAGGTCTCTTACTTTGAGTTGAGGTTGTGACTTCAACCATTTTGGGCGTTGCTGCAGGCGAGCTAAATATTCTCCTTGCCATTGCTTCCAGAACGTTTGCATATGCGCTTGAACTGCTTTCCATCTGTCGATGTGTCCTTGTTTGCCTATGGACATGTCTGGCTCTGGTACGGTGAACAGCGTCGCTCCTATCAAGAAGTGTGCAGGAGTTAGCGGTTCGAAGTCATCGGGGTTTTCGGTTAGAGGGCACAGAGCCCTCGAATTTAAACAGGCTTCGATTTGCGTCAAAAGCGCAGCGAGCTCCTCAAAGGTTAGTGTACCATTTCCAACAATCCGTTTTAGGTAGTATTTGACACTCTTGACCCCTGCTTCCCATAATCCTCCGAAATGGGGGGGAGTTGGAGAAATGAAATTCCACTGGGCTCCTTCTGCTGATATTATATCCGCTATCTCCTTCCAGTCTTGCATGGTGTTCTTCATTAGGCGACGTAGTTCTGCCTCGGCTCCCACGAAGTTGGCTTCTGAGTGGATGGCTTTTGTGGCTAGGCAAACGAACACCTCTATGTACCCCTTATGGCATTTAGATCATCCATGCCCGGATATTGATAGGTCCTGCATAATCAATACCTGTGTGGGAGAAAGGTCTTGATACCGTGACTCGGGGTGCGCATTCTTCCATTAGCTGTTGTGAAGTCTGACTCCGAAATCTGTAGCATGTTGTACAGCTGTTGATGTGTTTCTTTACAGCTCATTTGATTTGGAATGCCCAATATTTTCGTCGTATATGTACCATCATAAGCTGGATTCCTCCGTGCAGTGACCTTTCATGAGAGTCGCGAATAATGAGTTTGGTGAAATGGTTCTAGGTTCCAAAATTATCGGATGCTGTTGGTCATAAGGAATGTTTGCATGACGTAATCTTCCCCCTGCACGAAGAATTCCTTCTCCGTCTACGAATGAATTCAAGGATCCCTTACCTTTTGGATTGCGTGCCTTCGGTGAACATTTCTTGCTGAGTGCATCGCGCAATTATTTTTCTATCGTTGTCCAGTTCATTCGGTGAAAGTGATCTGACGTAACGGTTGGAGGGGTATGCCTTCGCGTTGTTGACAAAGCGCATACACCAGGCTGCTACGCGGATCAGTCGGGTTAAATTTGACGATCGCTGAGTCAGTTGGGTAAGAGTATTTTCTACTAATCCAGAACAGTGGACTTGGATTTTCCTTTTTCTTTCCTCTGTAGTGAGACTTTTTGGTTGCGCTGGCAACTCGAAGATCCAAGTCGAATGCAGAAAATCCGGTCCATTCCACCACAGTTTCTCATCAACTAAAGCCGATGGCAGCATACCTCTGGACGTTAAATTGGCTGGTTTGAACTTCGTTGGGACGTGCTTTCACATGTGCACCTCCGTCAGCCGTTGGATATCCCCTACTCTATTCCTGATGAATGTCTCCCTTCGTGAAGCCGGTGCAAGAAACCAAGACAGTGTTATTGTAGAGTCTGTCCATGCGTGCATCGTGGTATCCTTCAGCTCGACTGTGTGTGCTACGTAACGAAGCAATTTGGCTACAATAATAGAACTGCAGAGCTCTAAGTGGGGTAGACTGACCGGTTGTACTAGTGCGACCTTGGTCTTCGACATTATGAGGTGCATATGGACTTTACCTTGGCTATCTTCAGCCCGAAGGTAAACTGCTATTCCGTATGCCTTCTCCGATGCGTCGCTAAAGCCGTGCAACTCTATACGGTTCTTCATGCCAACTGGTTGAATCCACCTTGGAATCCGTATTTTATTACTGACCGATAAATCGTCGTACAAGCAGTTTCATCCTTCAAGCACCTCATCCTCGATCGGCTCATCCCAAGAGAATTTTCGTTTCCAGAGAAGCTGCATGATGAGTTTCGCCTTTAAAATACACGGTGATTCCATCCCATGGGGTCAAACTGTCGAGCAATTGTTGACAGTACAAACCGTTTTGTTGGCTCTGGGTTATCTGGAGGCGTGAAGCGAAAACAGAAGTTGTCAGCTTTAGGAAGCCAATGAATGCCCAACATTTTTATTCGATCTGAGCCTTCCGAAGGAACTGCTAACGATGCCTCTCGATCCTGGATTATAATTTCCAACTTTCGGGTATTGAACTTCTGCCGCTTTCGCTGTTTCCATCAGTATCCGAATAGCTAGGTAAAGAGCTGAAGCCATTCCAAACATTACCGTTTTCAGATGAAAAATCTTCAACTGGTCCGTAGGACACTTGCGCCAGAAAATCAGTTGGTAATTTGAGTCGAACTCCGTTACCCATATCTTCCGGTACATTTTCTCAATGTCCGCTGAAAAAGAGAAACGGTACAGTCTCCATCGAAGCGTAACATCAGTGACATTGTGTTGCAAAGATGGGCCAGTCATCAGATGATCATTTAAAGAGGATCCATCAGATATCCTATATGATGCACCAAACACGACCCTCAGTTTTGTTGTCGAGCTGGTTTCCTTTAAAACGGCATGATGTGGCAGAAAGTAATGACCTCTGTTGCATACGTCGTCTTCATCAACTTTGCTCATGTGACCCAATTGCAGGTACTCCTCAATTCATGAAGCACATTTGTCATGCAGTTGACGATCGACTGCTAGACGTCTCTCCAGGGACTTGAAACCTTGAAGAGCTCCCTCACGTGACCTACCTAATACAGGATGAAAATTTTCCTTTAACGGAAGTGCTTCTTGATAGCGTTTATCTACCATACGCCTTACATTTTGGACAAAATGTTCTTCGCAAGCCGTGGCTTCGGTGGTTGCATACTGCTCGAATGGAGTTTGCTCAAGTTCTCAGAATCTTCGAAGTTGTGCATCGACGTCGGATGTTTGAAAGAATGTCCTGATGGATCGAGGTTCACTTGGTGGTCTGCTGAACACAATCCATCCCAACTTGGTCTTCTGAGGAACAGGCATGTTCTTATCTGGATGACGCACCAACTCTGGCAGCATTATGTCGGCTAATACATCGCTGCCCAGCAGCAGATCGATTTTGGTTGGCTTGTAAAATGATGGGTCTGCTAAATGTAAACCGCTGAGGTGCCTCCAATCGCCTACGGAAAGGGTTCGGGCCGGGAGATGCCCAGACAGTGACTGGAATATTAACGCCTGTGTGGTCGTTTCGAAGGCTGTATAATACGACGCAACAGTGATATCTGCGACCCTTTTGCAAGTGCCACTGTTGACCAACCCTAACCCGGACACCTCGACATTAGTGGATTTCGATTCCAAGCAGAGGAGTTGAACTGGAGATTCCATAATGAAAAAAGCCTCCGAACCAGAATCCATCAATGTCCGGAGAAGTAAACTATCTCCCGAAGACATCTTTACTTTTACAATGGCTGTTGCTGGCAAAACCTGCGTGTTGGCATCATGTGCTGCGTGATGATTTCTTGCGCCAGAACTGTTTGAAGGTTGTTCCTAATTGGAAGGATGGAAAGTTGGAGCTTCGCTGTTAAATGTTGAGGTAATCACTATATGTTTGTGTTTGATGTGGTGGTTGGACCCCTTGAATATGTGTGTTGGTTGGGTGCGAATTTGTAAATTGATTTGTATTGTTAGAAGAAAGAGGGTTAAAATTATATGGGTTATTGTGTAGAAGTGAATGATGTGGCTGTTGACAATAATAATATCTACGTGAACTAGGACATTGTTGTGACGAATGACTATACGCTAAACAGTTAATACATAGACCTAATTTGTTCACATTTTGCTGTTTATCAGAAAGCTCATTTTCAGAAACTTATTGCACTTTCTGATAGCGTGCTGACCTTTGTTACAAAGTTTGCAAGTGAGCTTCGAGGTGTTTGGTTGAACATGGAACGAGTTTCGCTGTGGTACCTTTTTGGACGAATCCACTGATGGTCGACCCTGCTCATAATTAACCGCCTCCAACGTACGGAATCTTATTTCAAGAACTTGGGTAAATTCCGCAAAAGTGGGTAGCTCCTTGCTGTCTTCATTGGATCCCAGTTTCCCCCCCCAAAGCTGTTGTGTTTTTGAAGGAAGTTTTTGCAGCAGAACGTACACTAATATCACGTTCCAGTGTTGTACGGGCACCTTCAAGTTGTCCAAACTGTGCATGACTTTTGTTGACGCGTCTAACAGCTCTTTGATGGATTCAGCTCACTCCTGGGTTATTGTCGCCAAATTGAATAGACACTTGAGTTGAGTGTTCACCAAAAACCGTTGATGATCGTACCTATCTTGAAGGATAGCCCATGCCTTAGCGTAATTGCCATTAACAATACCTAAATGCGCTAAAATCTTCTCGGTTTCTCCAGAGACACTTGTTTTAAGATAGTGCATCTTCTGGATTTCCGACAACGATGAATTATGGTGAACAAGAGACACAAACAAATCGTGAAAACCTCGCCAAGACTCGTAACTCCCTGAAAACACTGGTAGCGGGATATTCGTCAGCCTTAAATCCGCATTATGGGATGATTTAGTGTTGTCTGAGTCCATATTAGTGACGTCCATATTGGAGTTTTCCTTTGCTTTGACCTTGTCGATTGTGTCTAGTAGATCACTCCGATACTCAAAATTCAACTCTCGAATTTTCTCGTAAGTAGTCTCAATCTCATTACCCTTTTCATCTTTTTCCAGCTCACTAATACACTTTTCGTATATTTTACCTGCCGACACCATTGTTTTCTCTAAAAGAGACAGGCGGCCCCCCAAATAATTCGCCATGCGTGTATTGGAAGCTCTTTTGGAGAAATTTGAGACGTCCTTTTCTAGCTGTGAGAATACTTGAGATAACTTTGTAATTTTCATTTTACTAATTTTGTTTTAATTTTAGCACTCTAAAATATATGTATATATATATGCCACAAAAAGTAAAATAAAATTAACTTACTTGTGAAATGTAGATGTTTCAGATGACTGTCCAAAGTCCAATGGGTCGTTGTTGCAGCCCAAGTCTCCCAGTTGCATACACAAGTCTTCCAAATGTAAAAACGGCACAATCAAAAAATCTACAAAAATCCAGCAAATCAAATCCACAGCACACAAATTTAATTTTTATTTTTATTTGCAAATCCGCACAACAGTGTTGAGAAAAAAAAAAGAATTAAGTTACAAAAAAAACTAATCCGGCTTGATTGGACCAAAATGTTCTCGTCTCGAACGGATAGAAGTAAACGGGTCAAAAGAAAAACGTAACTTTAACTTTAACTGAAAGAAAATACAACTTTAACTGGATTGCAAATAAAACTACTTTATTCAACGTTAGAAAATCTTCTGTGTTTTATTCGGTTTCTTTTTTTTCTTTATATACAGATCATACACATGTGTACAGATTGACATTCGGAATAATTCGTGGATTTGACATAATTTCCCTTTTGGGAAATTACTCCGTGCGTGGGTGTACTCAGACATCTGGACCTTGAGGACATCAACATCAACACTACAGAATAAAGAGCATTAAAAATAAAGCAAACTCGTGGTTTGACCAGAGCTGCAAAAAGCTGTCAGGTTGAAAGAAGTAAGTTTTCGGTCTTATAAAGCCAACAAATCTGAGGAAAACCGAAAGAAGTTTAAACAAGTCAGAAAAGACTGCGATGCCCATATTCGACGTGTAGAATTCTTACATGACTAAAAATTGAGGCAAAGAATCCTACAATGTCCCAAAGGTAGTAAACAAAAATATTAAAAATTATGCCTCGTCTGCCATCCCCACGCTTATTTATAATGACATTCCAGCTGTTAGCTCCTTAGACAAAGCCAATCTGCTTGCTGCTCACTTTGCAGCGAACTCCACGCTGGCAGATAATGCTTTGTCTCCACCTGTATTTGAGAGCGTACAATTTTCCATGGGACAAGCCCGCTTTCGCACTCGTACAGTTGCAGGAATACTCAAAGGTCTTAACATACACAAATCCGCTGGTCCAGATGGTCCACTGGCAAAACATTTGCTTAAGCTTTTCTGTCTATCCTACTTTTCAGGGCTTTTTCCGAACAGATGGAAAACAGCATTTGTTCAGCCCGTTCCTAAAAAACTCGAATCTACCTCCCTGTCTAATTGCCGACCCATTACACTTACGTCCTTCTTTCCAAGGTCATGGAAACGCTGATAAATCGTCAGCTTATGAAATATCTAGATTCACGATAGCTCCTAAATGACCGGCAGTATGGTTTTCGTAGCAACAGGTCGACTGGTGATTTGATGGCATATCCCACCGAGAAGTGGAACCAATCTCTCCATCACTTCGCTTGCGCTTGATATTTCAAGGGCATTTGACAGAGTTTGGCATCAGGCTCTTTTGTCGGAAATGCGTTCATATGGCGTCGATGAGTCTCTTCTTCAGTGGATTATAAATTACCTTTCGGGGCATTCAATACAAGTTGTCTTGGACGGATTCAAGTTTGCAGTTTACCAAATAAATGCCGGTGTTCCCTAAGGCTCTGTTTTGTCTCCGACTCTCTTTCTTATTTTTCCAAATGATCTCTTGTCTGCAACTTGATCTGGTATTCTTTTCTTTTAGATAATTTCCGTTTCTCTTCACAATTTCTTACGTGTCCTTTAAATCTAAATCCACATTATGTACGAGTATATACGTAATGCAGTCTTCGCATATATAGTATGTAAATTTTACCATATCATTTGAACCTAGTATGTCACTGCTGTATCTGTCTACGCCGCTACATTTTACCGTACAATAGAAAATCTTTCCCATACACCCGGGCATCGTATACCAGATTCTCCGCGAATAGAGTTTTCACATTTGAAATAATCTGGCATTATTCGTTACAATTTTCCCCACCATTTGCACTATATTCCTCCTATTCGTCGTATTCTATTAAATTTACAAAAATTGGCTACTATCACCTATGTTCTGCACACCACTTTTTGTGAATTCAAATACCAAAAGTGGAATTACGTGAACGTAATTATGAATTGTGGATTGTATGTTTGAAAGTGAATATTTTGATGTACTACATTCCACTGGAAATGATTTTGATTTTCGAACATGGAAATTGGTGTTCTGCAATTCGAAAAACCTTTGCTTTCATGTGAATTGAATTCACATGCTTTTGTGATGTGAATTTGCCTTTTAGCTGTGATGATCAGAAACATTTTGAAAAATGTAACATAGTTAAAAAAGAAATATGACTTTTCATTGGTGTATTAAAAGAATTTATTTATTCAGGGGAAAACACAAAAATAAAAGGCAAGAAAAAGGTAAGTAATTGTAAAATTTGTTTATTAACAAAATAAAACATTTTTACATATTTTTTTTAGATGTGAGTGAAAAGGAAGACAAATATTAGAAATAAACTTGCTCACAACAGGAAGAAACTAAAGAGTGCCGGAGCTGGAACCAACAATATTCAACCAATTTCAGCAACAGATGATACCATCGCTAAAATCACGGTTATCTATAGCGTTGTTGATGGAGTGAGGGGTTTAAAAACAGTATATAGTTCTTTAGACCCAATTTTGGATATATTGAACGAGCAGGCTGACGCAAAAAGCGTGAAATTTAAGAATCGGACAACTTATAATGGATAAGAATGAAATAAAGAAAAGAATAATATACAATAATTTCGGGCATCGCTCATAGCATTTACTTGACCCAGGGTGTGTCGCATCAATAGCTCTAATTATCATTTAGTGGTCGCAAATCGATGAAAAGTTATTTTAATTATAAATTACGCGAAACTGTTAAGAACACTCTAAAAAGCACATACAATCATAGCTTTGATGCTAAAATAACCTTTCCTATTAAAAAAAAAAAATATTGTTATTCTGATGGGGCTTAATAATTCGAATGTGTGTACCATCCAAACAACCTATTATTCCTGGACTTCAGCATTAAAAGAAAAAAAAAAAAAATTGCTCTACAGTCTAATATACTTCGAACACAACTTGAATTGCAAAACGTTCAACATCTCGCTACAAACTTTGCTGACTGTGGATCTACCAAGGCTAATATCAAAATCCTTTGCCACTGACCTTTGGTAACTTCCTTCAGCCAAAAAAAAGGAGTGTTGCTCCGAGTTTGTGTGTCAGAGGAATCGAAGTTGGCATCATCTCTGACTCCACTTCTCGCAAAATGTAAACAAATAGTTCTTTACTTACCCTAAAACTGTTTTTAAAACTGCAAACAATTATAATATCAATTACTTCTCTTCAGTTGTCGCACTTATAAATACTTACACTGCTTCGGAAAGATCCAAAATATTAGACTTAACGCGCAAAACTTTCCTGCGAACTCTCTCCATTCAGTTTTCTTCGCGGTTTTCACCGATAGTATGCAGAGAAATAGCACAATTTTTTTTATAAAAACTAGTTTATTAATTTTTTAATACACTTTCACAAGAAAAACGAAGCTTTTAACTGAAAATATTTTAAACTTACAGCTGATTTTAACATTTCAAACAACAATTCGAAGTGGATTCAAAAAAATCGAATTCACTCGGAATTCAAAACACTGAATTTAATTTCGAGTGAAATTGAAATTTCAGAACAGGGGTGTATTAATCGATTAATTATTACCAATTTTTTCATTTAAGGCGCACTATGAAAGCATGGCCGAGCCTGCCACTCTCCACCAAACTTCTATGACATAAATAAATCCCGTCTCTCTAATTACTGTCTCTAATTCAGAAATCCATATTGCCCCTTGTCTATTTAACGTTAACCTGTAAGCCAAGCAAAAAAATATATAATAATAACGCAGAGGATACGTGGACCAAAAAGAACAAGAAGCAAGAAAAAGGAGTCACCGACTAACCTCCGAGAAGGTAGCTTTGTTTATCTCCTTACTAATTAGCTCGCACCTTTTCGTCGGTACTCTCTCTCGCTATTTTCACATAGTAAAAATGTTCGACTCATTCCGTTTCCTTTAGTGTGTGAAAAAAAGGATATACGAGTATAGTGCCATATTCAAACGGAAATGGCCTGCAGGCCAAGTGCGCCCTCGGGTCCCCGCTTTAACCGTCTAGATTTATACCCGGCCACCGAACCTAACAAAAAAAAAAAACAAATTCATCTACTGTTGAATTAACTAACCCGCTTCCAACATCGTGGTATCTCCCTCCCGAGAAGAAAAACCGTTCTCTAGTTAAGGGAATTTTTTCTCAAAAACAAAAAAAAGAGATCGACAGCATCAGTACGGCTTATGAATATATCACCCAAGTGCGCGACGGCAACCTTCTGATTTTGGTTAAATCCCAAAAGCTGACAGCATATTCTGATCGAAGAAAACATTGTCCAATCAGTGCCCAATCTCAGTCAAGCTTAATGGGCAAAAGACAATGTAGCGCTCTCGCGTTTGACAGGCTTTCTACCGACTTACGATAATATTTGTCACTACGCGCGACCTCAAAATTTGCAACACCAAATGCGGCTTTAAGACGATCGGGCGTTGGAATATGACAGAATTATGTTCTGTTCCCTAAAATTTCCCACATACGATTTCGCGGCAGAAAGAAGAGTAGAAATGTACTCTTTCTATTTGTATGGTTTGATTTGAAAACAAAAATTTAAGAAATAATTTCGCAAACATGTGTGAATAAGAACATAACAAAACAAACACCTCTGCATACTGTAACATAATTAATTTGTGTTCAGAACATACAGGACACTATGACCTACCTTGTTGTAAAATCGAACAAGTCAAAGAATAATGTCAATCAAAAACAGCTGTTAGCTGTCATAATACTTTTAATCGGTTTTGTGTTGTTAGTTGCAATATATAAATAAAAATATGGATATATTTAATATGGGGACTTTTTCGATTTAGCACTATTTGCTGTTTTGGGGCATGGTGGACACGAAGCAATGAAGCAATATAGATGTCATGCCGAGAGACTTGCGTCCGAGAACGCAATTGGGCTAGGGACGTAGAAGGATTTTATGCCCTAAAATACATAAAGACGCAAGAATGGGTTCCAGAACATTTCTATTCTATTTCCAATTGTCGTTTGCTTATGGTTTTGTTGTAAGTATTGGCTCAGATATATGTACATATGTATTTATATGGAGAAACATTGTTTTGCTTGTATTTATTTCAAGGTACCTATCTCAAGGAGTTCCAAAACAAGTCTTGTCGTGGATTTTTAGAATCCACTGTTTCAAGAATAATTTATGAAACGTGTGAGATTCTGTGGACAATATTAATGCCATTGTATTTATCTCCACCCTTTGAAGCGAACTGGAAAATGATTGCAAAAGATTTTTTCAATTTGTTGAATTTGCCAAATTGTGTGTCAACAGTAGACGGAAAACACATAAATATCTCAGTCGTTAACAGACCTTCGTGGAGTACACGCGTGTGTTTCGACATGCAGTAAGTGTAGAGTAATTCTTCAAGTGGTGAAAAAGACTTTAAATAGTAAGCGGCAGCTTGGCCTAGTGGTCGTGTTAGTGGTCAGTCGTTCACAGACTTTCAAAGAGTGCGTACGTGTTTCGGCTTCTCAGTTAAAATCGGTGTGATTTCAAGTGCAGAATTAAACAGTAGAATTTCAAGTGGTGAGTTAGCCTAGGGGTAGTGGTGGTGAACCGTCAACCCAGGGACCTCGGTTCAATCCCGGACTGGGAAATATTAAATTGTGGACTTTTTTTTCATTTAATAAAAATACGTAAAAAAAAAAACAAACAAAAACAGATATCAGGCGATGGAGAGTGAGCGGTCCACGCTCCCAATAGCGGGACCAGCTGGTGGTGTGACTGCATCAGCCGATGCATTACCGAAAGGCCAGCCAGCAACAGTGGGAAATGCAAGTATGGGTAAAAGGAGAAGGAAATTGAAACCTTCTCCCAACCTTGTAAAGCGTCCCTCCACATCAGCTTCAGCTGAACAGCTGCCGGGTGGAGTGAGGGAAGGGGCGCCGACTACAACAACAGCAGCAGCAGCAGATAAGAAGCGACAAAGGTCGGATGACTCTGTCGTCTTCCCGTACATCTCCGACGGCGGGGAAGGCCGCTGCATCGGAGACGACAACAATTGCTTCGCAGTTCTTGCATCCTCCGAATCGGATGATGAAGATGAAGAAGTTCAAAGTCTGACTAGCAGCATCAGACAGCTAGAAGAGAGGGTGCTTGCCATTAAGGCAAAACAAATGGCGAGAAGAGAGAGGGAGCGGCAGCTAGAGCTCCAGCGCGCTCAACAGCAAGAGAAGCAGCCAGAAGGCCAGGTGCAACAACAACTAATGCAGCAGCAGCAAGAACAAGAGCAGCAGAATAAGCAGCAACAACAACAGTAGCAGAAAACGCTGCAAAAACCGCTGCAGCAGCAGAAAAAGCAGCAACAACCGCAGCAGCAGCAGCAGAAACAGCATCAGCAGCAGAAACAACAGCAACAGAAACAGCAGCAGCAGAAACAACAGCAACAACTACCGCAGCAACAACAAAAGACGACTACAAAGGAGAGGGTGCCGCCAATAAATACCTACAAGGTGGAATTGAAGGATACCATCGAACTATGTAAGTCGGCCATAGGCAAAAATTTTAATATTAAAAGATTAAATGAAAATAGGTATGCTATCCACTGTAATACAGTGGAAGATTATAAAAAAAATTAAGCAGTTACTTAGGGACACGACGACGGAGTTCTTCTCCTTCACCCCGAAGGGGGAAAAGCGGCAAACAATGCTGCTGAGGGGGATAGACCCGTCTACTGATCCGGAGACGCTCCTTGCGCTGCTTAAAGAGAAAGAGTGCAACGAGCTCGAATTCGTAGGGGTCAAGCCATTCACCACAGCTAAGGCAAAAAGGGAGAAGCGGAAGCTGCCGTTCTTCCTAGTTCAGCTTTCACCCAATAGCAAGCTGGATGGTCTAAGAAGTATTAAAGTCCTAGACTACCAGGTTGTCGTCTGGGAAAAATTAAGAAGGAGCGAAAACATTTTACAATGTGTTCGCTGCCAAAGGTTCGGTCACGCCGCGTCGAACTGCGAAATGCAGCCTCGATGTGTCAAGTGTGGAAAGAACCACAAAGCAGAGGAATGCACTCTGGGTAAGGATGGAGTGGCAGATAAGAGCCAGCTCTCGTGTGCTTTATGCAGGAACTCGGGACACACCGCAAACTATCGGGGTTGTCATAAGTTCCAGTATATTAAGAAAGTAAATCTGGTTCGTCAGGAGAAGGTTGTAGTGAAACGTCCACCTGCTCCAATTCAAACACCATCCGTGACTCCCCAAGTGACCTACGCCCAAATGGCGGCAGGTCGGGGAAACGCGGAACAGGAAAGACGGAAGGTTGCTTCAAAGGCCCCAGCGCCTAGAACACCGGAGGCTCAAACCGACTTGCTGGCCATCTTGCTCTCTATTCAAGGGAAGATGGAGCAGCTTCAACGTCAGGTACAGGAGCAGGCGAAGCGGGTGGACCAGATCTACGCACTTCTGCCGGGCCTAACGCATCTCCAGTCGTAATGGGTACGAACATGGAGGAGCAACCCTCGAAGATCCTTGCGGTGAATGTGAATTCACTGATTAGGATCGAGCGAAGAGCCGTATTGTTTAAGTTGCTTGAAGACCAAACCCCTGATGTGCTTATGGTTAGCGAAACAAAGCTATCCCAGAAGCACAAATTGGGGCACAATAAATACAATATTGTCAGAAGAGACCGA
Organism: Pocota personata; assembly: GCA_963082735.1. NCBI lineage: Eukaryota > Metazoa > Arthropoda > Insecta > Diptera > Syrphidae > Pocota > Pocota personata. The sequence continues at coordinate 140,154,327 of OY720429.1, read as the reverse complement.
CCCAACTCCACACAAGGAGGAGGTGTTGCGATCTTCATACGCAAACAACTGCAATTTAAAGTTATGTACAGCGGTGAAGTGCGAAAGTTCCAGGAGCTGGAAGCGTGTATCGTGTGCATCCCTCTCCGTAGTGGAAAGAGGATGTACTTGGTCGCACTCTATGCACCAGAAGCTACTCAATCTACTTTATTTATTTCAGAGCTCGAGACACTTTTTCGATTCCTAAGGCTGGAGTCGGAGGAGAATTATTTCATCATGGCCGGAGATCTCAATGCCAAACATAGAGATTGGGGAAATAACACACCAAATAATAGAGGGAACCTACTATTCAATTGGTGGGGTCGGCACAGTGTCGAGTATAAACTCGATTTGAAAGCTACAGATAGTCCGTCGTTTCCTAGAAGTGGCTCTTATCTGGATCTTATGCTGTTCGACGTACGGTTACAACTGACCGACATGGACCAACAAACTATAAACTGCCTGCACACTTTTGTGTATGACAGTGACCATTGCGGACTCAGTGCCGTAATAACGATTCCCAACGAAATTGTGGAGTTAGAGGAGTTTGTCCAAACGTACTTCTACAATTATAGTAGGACGCGTTGGACTCGCTTCTCAAGTACTTTGACAAGAGCACTCTCCTCGAATTCGCTCTACCCACCGTCCAATAGGAATCAGTCAAACGAGGAGATTGACTGGTACCTAAAACAAATGGACGAGACAATTAAACAAACTATGGACAATACGATACCTCGGTATCAACACACTGACAATGCAGACATATTCCGCAATGCAACAATTGACGCACTACACCAACACAAAAGTAGACTGCTGTCGAGACTAAAAACCTTGTACAGACAGGTTACTGACAGACAGAACTCGGAGGTTAGGACGCTGAAGTCGTTGATTAAAAACCTCCAAAAATTAATTAGAGAAAATTACAGACTTTCTGTAAATTTGCATTGGAACAACAAAATTCGGGCTGTAAAATCCAACAACCCGAGTATGTTCCCGCAAATAAATAAAATATTTCGGAGGAATAATCAAAACGACCTTCCGTGTCTTAAGATCTCCCGAACGACGAACAATGGACGAATACTTATAACAGCAGGTATAGATCCAGATAACGCAGTAGAAGATGACAACTTCTTTGTGATCGAAGATCCGCAGGAGAAGGTAGAGGCTATAGGAGCGACTTTCCAGGAAGTGTACAAGGTGAATGATACCATTTGCCCGAACCGCGACCTGGAAAATCGCGTCCTTGTGCACAACTTCTACCTTCGAAATGATATAGAGCACTGGCGATCCGAGAATATAGGTTTTACCGAGTTCAATGACGATAACATGGCAAATAATGTCATCACCGATGAAAGGGTACATCCCCCGTATATATCGAAGGTGGAGCTCCAAGCGATCTTCGACTCATTGAGGAGGAAGAAATCTGAAGGAATCGATGGAGTGTCGAACATTGTGCTTCGACATCTCCCTCTAGAAGCGGTGGACATTTACACCACTCTGTTTAACAATGCGCTGAATAATGCACATTATCCAGCGCATTGGAAAACAGCAGTGATACAACCCATCCCCAAACGGGGTAAGGACACCTCCAAACCGGCAAATCTCCGGTCGATAAGTCTCCTTCCGAACATCAGCAAGGTATTCGAGAAAGTGATCAATAGAGCCCTGCTTAAGTGGACTGAGAACAGTAATATAATTCCGGATAACCAATTCGGTTTTAAGGCGGGGCATGATACAATACATGCCGCGTCTAAACTGGTATCGGATATCCAATGAAACAAAAGCAAGAACCAATGCACGGGTGCCTGCCTGATTGACTTGGAGAAGGCCTTCGATACCGTATGGTTAGAGGGACTCTTCTACAAGCTGAGCAGGCGGGGCATAAGCAAACAACTGCTGTACATACTTCATAACATGCTCACCAGTAGGCAGTTCATCGTCAAAAATGGCAATGTGACTTCTACTGGAACATTTCTAATTAAAAATGTTCTGCAAGAAGGTGCGGTTAATTCGCCGATCCTTTTCAACATTTACACGAGCGATCTCATAGGATCACTACACCATGCCATAGCGTACGCAGACGACTTGATCGCGTACAGATCAGGACCAAAAATCGAGGTCATTGCAATTCTCTTGCAACGTGACTCCGATAAGATTCAGCGATATTGCGATGACTGGAAGTTGAAGATCAACTTCCAGAAATCGGAAACCATTCTTTTTAGGACGCCGTTGTCTGGTGCCTCTAGGGATACCAGAAAGAATTGGCGAAAGTTCTCAATAGTTGGACCGCACGGACAGCCACTTGCGAGTCGAAATGTAGTCAGATACCTGGGGCTCTGGTTAGACCAATATCTATATTTTAACAAACATATAGATGCTGCTCTGGCCAGAGCCAAAGGTGCTTTTGCCCTTACAAAGAGACTTTTTTATAGCAAGCAACTCGATGCAAGGGTAAAGGTAATCTGCTACATGGCCCTCATTAGGCCCATGCTCGTATATGGATGCCCCGTGTGGTTCAATGTGGGAGCAAGCTTGTTGGAAAAGATTCGGGTGTATGAGAGGTCTTGCCTTCGGCCTTGCCTTCATTTGTACAGAACACCAGAGTCCCAGTACATAAAATTCTATCCCAATGAGGTTCTATACAACAGGGCTAACCTAATTAGAGTGGATAATTTCGTTATCAAGCTGATTCGAAGACACGTTTCAAGAGACGAACAACCTGATCTCCGGGGCTTATTACCCCAATTACGAGTATCATGAGAGAGTGCGCCTTAACGGCTTTGTTCCCCCTCCTTCGTCGTTTCCTCCTAATCCAGGGTAGCCTGTTTGATGCTAAAAGTTGGCTGTTCTTGCCCATGGCCGACTTACATAGTTTAGGTTTAGGTAGTTTTTTAGGTTTATTTAGGTGTAGGTAATAATTTAAAAAAAAAGTAATAAAAAAAAAAAAAAAAAAAAATATCCACAGCACTTGGATGAAAAAAAAAACAAAAAAAAAAAAAACAAAAAAACAAATACAGCACTCGATAAAAAAAAAAAAAAAAAATATTAAAAAAAAAAAAAAAAAAAATTAAAAAAAAAAAATCAAAAAAAAATTTACGTATAGAATACGTAAGGTAGAATAAGATAGGCTAATTTAGAATAAGATAGTTTTAAGATTTATTTTAAGGTAGCTTATAAGTTTTATTTATAAGAATACAAAAAAATTTCAGTCACTAAGTTTTTGACTAATTTTCTTAGTAACACTTAAATTTAAAGTTAAAGGAATGAAATAAATAAACAATTTCAAGTTCGTTACGTCGAAAGACATAGTTTTAAGTGTTAGGTTTAGCTTAGAGCGCCCGCATAGGGCCAGTAAGTTAGAATAAGAATAGTTAAGTTAGTTAAGCTAGTTTTAAGCGTTTTGTCTAGCATGTAAGTTAATAAATTGATTAATAAAAATGCACTAAAAATGAAAAAAAAATGGCGTGTTAGTGGACCGTCAGTCGGTGGTCACGGGTTCAATTCCCGCAAATATCGGGCTTCTTTTTTTTTTTTTTTTTTCTTTAATTAACAAGAAAAGAAAAACACACCGAGATGGGAGACAATGAAAAGTCCGCACTTGAAGTAGCGGACAAACAATCGTTAGCCGATGAGACAGCCAAGTCAGGCCACCAAGCAACGGTGGCCAAAGCAAGTACAGGGAAAAGGAGAAAACTAAAAATAACTCCCAACTTGGTAAAGTGCCCCTCCATAACAGCTGCATCTGAAAATCTGCCGGGTGGAGTGATGGAAGGGGCGCTTGGTACAGCAACAGCAGCAGCAGCAGAAAAGAAGAGGCAAAGGTCTTCAGATGACGATGACCTATACCCATATGTCTTCGATGGTGGTGAAGGCCATTACATGGGGGACAACAACAACTTTGCCGGTATGGTTACGTCAGAGTCAGAGGACGAAGACGATGAGCTGGAGTGTCTTAACACCAGTATAAGGCAGCTCCAGCAGAAAGTATTGGCCGTAAAAGCTAAGCAAATAGCAAGGCGGGAGAGGGAGAGACAGGCTGTACTCCAGTGCTCCCAAGAACAACAGCAAAAACAACAGACACAGCAAAAGCAGTCTAACCAGCATCAATCACAAAAAACAAAGCAGCCGCAGCAACAAAGGAAGCTGCAGCAACAGAAGGAGCAGCAGCCAAAGCAGAAGCAGCAGCAGCAGAAACAACAGCAGCAACAACAGCAGCAGCAGCAAAAACAGCAGCCGAATCAGCAGCAGCAACAACAGCAGACACAACAGCAACAACTACAGCAGCACAATAAGCCAGGCAAGGTGCGAGTTCCACCTATGAATACATACAAGATGGAGCTCAAGGACACCATAGAACTGTGTAAGTCAGCCATAGGCAACAATTTTTCAATTAAAAGTTTCAATGATAATAGACACTCCATCCAGTGCAACACGGTGGAGCAGTACTCGATGACGGAGTTCTTCTCTTTCACCCCGAAGGGGGAATAGTTGCAAACGATGCTACTGAAAGGGATGGAACCGTCCACCGAGCCGGAGGAGCTCCTTAAGATGCTCCAAAAAATTAAGTGCGACGGTCTCACTTTTGTAGGGGTTAAGCCTTTCACCACAGCAAGGGCCAAAAGGGAGAAGCGGAAACTACCGTTCTTCCTGGTTCAGCTGTCGCCCGATAGCAAACTGGAGGGTCTAAGGAGTATCAGAGTCCTAGACTACCAGGTAGTCTCATGGGATAAATTAAAGCGCAGCGAAAGCATTATTCAATGGGTTCGCTGAAAAAGGTTTGGGCACGCCGCGTCGAACTGCGATATGCAGCCTCGATGCGTGAACTGTGGACAGAATCACAAGACAGAGGAATGTGCTCTAGGTAAGGAGGGAGTGGCAGATAAGGGCCAGCTCACATGTATGCTATACAAGAACTCGGGACACACTGCAAACTATCGGGGTTGTCCAGAGTTTCAATGCATTAAAACAGCAAATCTGGCTCGTAAGCAGAAAAATGTAGTGAAAGTCCCACCAGTTCTAGTTCATAAAGCAACCGTGACTCCTCAAATCACCTACGCCCAAATGGCGTCTGGTGGGGGAACCACGGTACAGCAACAACCGACGGTAGCTGCATAGGTCCCAGTGCCTAAGGCACCTGAGGCACAAGGCGACTTGCTGACCATCTTGCTCTCTATCCAGGGGCAGATAGGACAGTTACAGCACCAGTTACAAGAGCAGGCGACCCATGTGGACAGGATCTACGCGCTTCTGCCTAGCCTAACGCGTCTTCAATCGTGATGGGTACAACCGCGACTGAAAATTCCTTAAAGATTATAGCGGTGAATGTAAATTCATTGATTAGGATCGAACGAAGAGAATCGCTCTACAAGTTACTCGACGACCAAAGCCCTGATGTGTGTCTGGTTAGCGAAACTAAGCTAACCCAGAAACGCAAGATACGGCATAAAAACTATAATATAGAAAGAAGGGACCGACCCAACTCCACTCAAGGAGGAGGTGCTGCGATCTTCATTCGTAAGGAACTTAGGTATACGGCCGTGTACAGTGGTGAAGTGCGAAGGTTCCAGGGGCTAGAAGCGTGTATTGTGTACATCCCTTTCCGTAGTGGAAAGAAGATGTACGTGGTAGCTCTTTATGCTGCTGAAGCTGCTCAATCCACTTTATTTATGTCAGAGCTCGAGGCATTGTTTCGATGCCTAAGGCTGGAGTCGGGGGAGAATTATTTCCTCATGGCCGGAGATCTTAACGCTACGCATAGAGATTGGGGAAATAGCACACCAAATCCTAGAGGGAACTCACTATTTAATTGGTGGGGTCAACACAATGTCGAGTTTCGGCTCGATTTGAAGGCTACAGATAGTCCGTCGTTTCCCAGAAGCGGCTCCTATCTGAATCTACTGCTGTTCGACGAACGGTTACAACTGATCAACGTGGACCGACAAACGATAAACTATCTGCGTGCGTTTGTGTATGACAGTGACCATTGCGGACTTAGTGCCGATATAACGATTCCCAACGAAAATGCGGAGTTGGAAGAGTTTATTCAAACGTACTCCTACAACTACAGTAGGACTCGTTGGACTCGCTTCTCCCGAGAATTAACAAGAGCACTCTTCTCGAACTCGCTCAACCCACCGTCCAATAGGAACCTGTCAAACGAGAAGATTGACAGGTACCTTAAACAAATGGACGAGACAATCAAACGAACGATGGACAGTACGATACCTCGGTATCGACCAACTGACAACGCGTTCCGCAATGCAACAATCGACGCACTGCACATACAAAAAAGTAGACTGCTTACAAGACTAAGAAACTTTTATAGGTAGTTTACTGATAGGCAAAACTCGGAGGTTAGGACGCTGAAATCGTTGACAAAGAACTTCCAAATACTAATTAAAGCAAATTATAGGCGGTCGGCCAATTTGCACTGGGGTAACAAGATTCTGGCTATCAAGTCTGATAACCCGAGTATGTTCCCCCAGATTAATAAAATATTTCGGAGGAGCGATGTCAACGAACTTCCGTGTCTGAAAATCCCCCGAACAACGAACAATGAACGCTTACTCACAGCAGCAGGAATAGATCCAAGGGACGCTGTCGATGATGACGACTTTTTTGCGGTCGAAGATCCGCAGGAGAAGGTGGAGGCTATTGGAACTATTTTCGAGGATGTGTATAAGGTAAATGCTAACATTCACCCGAACCACCACCTGGAGAATAGAGTCCTTGTGCACAACTTCTACCTTCGAAATGATATAGAGCACTGGCGATCAGAGAACATTGGTTTTACAGGGTTCAATGATGAAAACTTAGCTATCAATGCCATCGCCAATGAAAGGGTTCACCCCCCGTAGGTATCGAAGGTAGAACTCGAAACGATCTTCGAATCACTGAGAAAGAAGAAATCTGTGGGAATCTATGGAATTTCGAACATTGTGCTTCAACATCTTCCTCTGGGAGCGGTGAAAATTTATGCCACCCTGTTCAACAATGCACTGAATAATGCACACTATCCAGAGCATTGCAAAACAGCTGTGGTACAGCTGATCCCCAAAAGGGGAAAGGACTCCTCCAATCCGGCAAATCTCCGGTCGATAAGTCTCCTTCCGAATATGAGCAAGGTATTCGAAAAAGTGATCTATAGAGCCTTGATTAAGTGGGTTGAGAACAATAACATAGTTCCGGATAACCAATTCGGTTTCAAGGCGGGGCATGATAAAATACATGCCGCGTCTAAACTGGTGTCGGAACAAAAGCAAGAAAAACTGCACGGGTGCCTGCCTGATTGACTTGGAGAAGGCCTTCGATACCGTATAGTTGGAAGGACTTTTTTACAAGTTGGGCAGGTTGGGCATAAGCAAACCACTACTGTGCATGTTGCTTAATATGCTCACCAGTAGAAGTTCGTTGTGAAAAATGGCAATGTGACTTCTGCTAGGACGTTCGAAATTAAAAATGGTCTGCAACAGGGTGCGGTTAATTCGCCGATACTTTTCAATATTTACACGGCTGATCTGATAGGATCTCGCGGACGATTTGATTGCGTACAGATCTGGACCTAAGATCGACGTCATTGCAACACTCTTGCAGAGTGACTTCGATAAGATTCAGCGATATTGCGACGACTGGAAGTTGAAGATCAACCTCCAGAAGTCGGAAACCATTCTTTTCAGAACGCCGTTGTCTCTGGCCTCTAGGGATACAAGGAAGAATTGGCGGAAGTTCTCTATCGTTGGACGGCACGGTCGTCCACTTGCGTGTCAAAATGTGGTCAGATACCTTGGACTTTGGCTAGACCAATATCAATATTTTAACAAACATGTAGATGCTGCTCTATCCAGAGCCCGAGCTGCCTTCGCCCTTACTAAGAGACTTTTTTATAGCAAGCAACTCGATGCAAGGGTGAAGGTAATCTGCTACTCGGCCCTCATTCGGCCTATGCTCGCATATGGATGTCCCGTGTGGTTCAACATAGGGGCAAGTAGGATGGAAAGGATTCGGGTGTTTGAGAGGGTCTGCCTTCGGCCTTGCCTTCACTTGTACAGAACACCAGAGTCTCAGTACAAAAAATTATATTCTAATGAGGTCCTATACAACAGGGCGAATCTGATAAGAGTGGACAATTTCCTGGTCAAGATGACTCGAAGGCACATTGCAAGAGCAATGATCTCGATGAATAACCTGATCTTCGGGGTTTATTACCCCAACCATAGGTACCATGAGAGGGTGCGCCTTAACGGCTTTGTCCCCCCAGAAGCATTCCTCTATTTAGATCAGGCAGGTCTGATCCAGGATAGATCAGCGGTGCCGTTAATCTTCCACGTTGCCCGGACAACTGTGGATAGGCGACTCAACTACAGCCGAGACGTCGCACAGAGCACTGAGGAGCGTCTCCGATTCAGTAGATCGGTACGCGGGGCGATGTTATAGATGTAAGTAAGCAACACCAGCAATTTTGGTGGTTACTAGAGGGAGCTCCCTCGTCGATCCCTTTCGATCCGGGGTAGGTGCCTAGTACGGCAAAGTTGGCCGCCATATTTTTGCCTTGGCCGGCTTATATAGTTCTTAGGTGTCTAGGGTTAGGTAGTATAAGTGTAGGTTTAGTATTTTAAGGCAGGCGCAGCACTTGGATATAAAAAAAAAAAAAAATATGCATATTTAATTATGCAAGTAGTTAAGTTAAGTTAAAATTTATTTTTAAGGTAGCTTTTAAATTTTATATATAAGATAACAAAAATAAGCAGTTCTGATACTAAGTTTTTTTTTTCTCAAAATCAAAATTTTTCTTAGTCATAATTATTCTTAAGTAAAATAGTAATAAATAATAGATTAAGTCGAAAGACATAGTTAGGGATTAAGTTTAGCTTAGAGCGCCCGCATAGGGCCAGTAAGATAGTTTTAAGTGTTTTTGTCTAGCATGTAAGTATAAATGAATTAAAATTAATAAAAAGCCAAAAAAAAATCACATAAATATCAATTGTTTGCCGAACGCTGGTTCCGAATATTTTAACTACAAACTCCACCATTCAATTGTCCTCTTTGCTGCATGTGACGCCAACTATACTTTCACAGCAGTAGACATTGATGCGTATGACAGCCAAAGCGATGGTGGGATATTCGCTAATCATCTTTTGGTAGAACACTTTTGAATGCCGAATTCCGACACCATATCCGACTACTACTTGGTTGGTGATGCAGCATTTCCACTCAAACCGCATTTAATGTGGCCTTATCCAGGTAGACTTTTAGACTTTCTCATCGTCGATACTTACGATGAGAACGGTGAACTTATGCATCACGGTCTATGGCGAGAGGGAGCGGAATCCCTAGAATCAGATGTATTGGCTCCAACTTCTATTCCAAACATGGTTTTAAAATGAGAGATCAGCTGAGAAATTATTATTTGTTTAGAAATAAAGTTAAAAAAAAAGCCTTCATTTCAATAAAACTAGTCCCTTTTTTATATTTTCCTAAATAATTGAGTAACTACTCATTTACATCTTGCAGAATTCTTCCATGGAGTCGAATCTTAACCTCCTGTGGAAGAATTTAAATTTTTTCGACGATCACACTCATGAATAAATCGTTCTCGTCAACTTCCTTCCAAAAAACTCATTTACGGAAATTCACCTGAACGAGCTCTTTTGCTTCTATTTGTAAAGGCAGGTGTCTCTGTATTATCTGGGAAAATATAGCCTTCTGTTGTTGGAGAAAGCACATTTTGTTGTGCCCCACTGCTTTCATCGAAGAAGGGTGGCAGTTCGTGGTTACCTATTTGTCAAGAGGAAGTATCCTTACAATATGTTATGTAGTCATGAAATTAGCGTATAAATATTTCCTGGGTTTCATAGCATTGGCTAAAAACTCCAGTAATGAGTACAGATCCCACCTCTCGACCTAATCAGCACCGCTACCAGAAGGCTGTTCTAACTTTTTTCTTTCCCTTACAATTCTATCTCGGAGGCTTTTTCAGTGTTGTTTGCATTCTTAAACTGTGAAATATATGGAAACATTTATAAGCATATCATTTAGTGTACACACCTCCTGGGTTTCGTAGCATCGGCTAAAAACTCTAGTAATGGGTACAGATCCCACCTCTCGACCTCATCAGCACCGCTACCAGAAGGCTGTTCTAACTTTTTTCTTTCCCTTACAAATCGATCTCGGAGACTTTTTCAGGGTTGTCTGCATTCTTCGACTGTGAAATATATGGAAACATTCAAATGCACATCTTTTAGTTTAAATAAACAACTTGATTTTTGGAGCTTCTCCGAGATTTACGCCCATGCCAAATCTCGCTTTATTATATATTTATAACTTCGTGATTTGGTATTATAAATAAAGTTATGCTCCTTTACAGGTATTATTAAATTTCCTTCGAATAAATTCATTGTTTACCAATAAAAGAGTACTTGCACCCAAAAAAAATACTCAAATGCAAAACAGCTGTGAGCTGCCAAAAAGCGCGACAATATTAGAGAGTAGCTGTACTCCGACGTTGAGGTGGCGTTTACGATAATTACGATCAAAAACCAATCAAACGTCTGAGGTCACATTTGGTGTTAGCCCATAAGATCCCATTGATTCCACTCATTTTGTCAATGCGCGACCGCGCGAGTGCCACATTGTGTTTCTATAGCGTGCCCAGATAAGAACGATAGGAAAATAAACTTAAATAAAACAACAACGGTGTGAGATAATAAATTGATTCTGGCTTTAATTTGAAGATACATTCATGCCATTATGTATAAAATATAAAATAAAAAATAGCACACAATTTAAATGGGCCAATCGGCTTCGCTGGCAGTGCTTCAAGCGGTCGGTCCAATTCCTGATGACTCGGTGCAATATGTGCGGCGTTATTCCGGCAATAGCGTCTCGAATGTTGGCCTCGAGCTCGTCCAAAGTGGTTAGCTTTTTAGTGCAGAGTAAGTACTTGACGTAGCCTCAGAAAAAATAATAGGAGGGTGTCAAGTCACTTGATCGCGGCGCCCAATTGATGAACGCTCGCCGTGAGCTGGCCCAGTCGCTAAATTTCTCCTTCACCAGTTCGAGCGTTGCGTCGCTCGTATGGCATGTAGCGCCATCTTGTTAGAATCACAGCTCGGATATATCGATGTTGTCGAGCTCTGGCCACAGAAAATAGATTAACATCGCTTTATACCGAGGATCATTGACGGTAACGGTGTCTTCTTCCTTATTTGGAGAGAAATTTAAAAATAAAATTTCAACGGTGGAACGAATTGCATGCGCGCTGAAGCCATGATTACGACGATCAACCTCACGACGAAATTCACGTTGCGTATTTACAACTGAGCTGGAAATTCGATATTTTTTTAATAATTTCCACACGTTTGAGAAGCGTCAAACGATGCACGATTAAATGGCAAGCCTTACTAAATATTCTGACAGCTATATGTCATTGACAGTTGCTGAAACATAACAATTGAAAAAATTATCATTGCTATCTGGTCAGCCTTTACTTTTACACCAACCCCAATTCCAATGAGATCGCAAGGTGTTACAGAGGTTTATAAATTTGTAAAGACGTCAGACGGCAAACAACGCGGCTAGTTTCGCCCCCCAACTTTGGTAAATATTGGCTGAAATACTTCCCCAACCGAATGGGCTAACGAAACTATCAGCTTGTAGGCCACGCTAAAACGAACTGGAAATCCCTCATGTGAAACCTTAAATCTCCACCCTCACATGTATAATAAATGCACACGTACTTCCTGTACTACTCGGAAGACCACTCATCGTCTTCCAAATTATGTATACAAGCAAAAGAAATATTAAAAATAAAAACAATAAGAGAATATATTATGGTTTATGCAAAACAAATATACAATGAACAAAACCCCAACGCAGTCTTTCCGCAATCTTATTCTGCCGTTACATATAATGCTTTATAATCTAGACCAAACCAATCATCAGATGTTCAAAAAGTTATTCCCAATAAAAATCAAACATACACAAAAACAATCCATCCACACAAACCCCAACAAACAACACAAAACATATCTCAAACAAGTAAAATATTAAGTGGAATTCAGCTACTAGCCCCAATACCCCAAATTCCATCTGCTGCACAAACCCTCCCGCAATGGACCAAACCCTGCTAATACTAAGGACAACCAAAATCATATCGAAACCCGTGAAAAACTTTCAATTTGAATAACCCCCCCAATAGTCCAATCTCAACCATATCTTCACCCACAAACACTCATCACTCATCAACCCTTTGACTTACCTCTGTAACCCAAACACTCATAAATAACAACGATTATTACATGCAATCCCCAGAATTCGATGATAAAAACATCTAAAAACAATATTTTAAACCATAAGCTCCAGTGGGACCCTAAGTGTCCTCAACATCCGGATTGCAGTCAAAACATTGACTTCTCATTCTGATTTTCCCGTATTTTTCACAACATACTTCAATTTATATTTTACAAAGTCTTCGTTAGCAACATAACCCAAACTAAATATTCTCCAGTGGAACTTTTCCACATTATAAAGAACTTCAACTGCTTACAGACAACCTCATTAATTATAAAGAGCTTTACCTGCTTATGAAAAACCTCATCAGGAAACTCTGCAGGAAACTCATATACAAATCGGTTTTCAGCACGTTCCTCCCAAACAATTTTATTCCTACTCAGGTCTAGCTATTCTAAACGACTAACAACTAACCCACTTCTCAACTCATAAGACCTTTACCCAGGTCTATTTGACCTTAATTTCCCCTTAACTCGTTCCCAGTTCCTTATTCTTTCGACTCACAAGATAGTGACCACTACCCCATTCTTATAACTATACCACTTAGAACCCAAGGTATCAAACATGCCTGAGATCTACTCGCTGTGGTGCTAATCTTGCCATCCTACAATCACAAAATAGCCAAAAGTCAATGATGGGCTGCGACAATGCAATGCAAATGCATTCGTAAGTGAGCAAAAATGAAGGAAGACTTAAGGAATCGAGGCAAAAAGCTATTATGATCACACAATACAAATCCTTTGTATTCGCACTGTCGGAAGTGGTCATACGAAACAATTCTTTTATTATTGTTGCTGACAGAACTGAATGATACCATTCACATTCACAAAATCCACCAGCAGGTACCTCGATGTCCATCGATTGAAAAGAAAAGCTGATGTCATCGAGAACTTGAGGGATGATGCCATTCATCCCCAGTAAAAGAAAGCAGATCGTCGATATCTTTACGAAGAGAAATATACTTAATTTTTAGGTACTAAATCATATTTTTTCTATATATATATATATATATATATATATATATATATATATATATATATATGTTATATATATTTATTTACTTATTCAAGTAATTTACAAAATTAATTTATAAATTATTTACATTGAAGACATCTGGACAGTAAGCCCATATGATGTCGTTTTGTATATATATTGTAATATGCGAGCTACGGCTCGAGTAGATACAACAATATTCTGTGAAATTATTTCTTTATTTTCTAGTAAAGGGTGGTTAAATTTTAAGGGCCGATGTTGAATGTGAACCACACCTAAACGTCAAGTTTTTTTCTGCATTTCATTTGACATTTCTCAATTTCAGACTAACTCAATTTGAACCATGGAAAGATACACAATCGAGCAACGCGTTAAAGTTATTCAGGCTTATTATGAAAATGGGCGTTCAAATCAAAATGCATATCGTGCATTTCGTGATTCTTTCGGTCAATTTAATCGTCCAAATGTGCATACAATCGGAAAAATCGTGCAAAAATTTGTGCAAACCGGGTCTGTAGGAGATGTGAAAACACCAGCGCATGCTCGTACAGCTCGTATTGCAGAAAATATTGGTGCTGTTCGCGATAGTGTGGCTGAAGAGCCGTCCACCTCAACTCGTCGTCGTGCCCAACAATTGCACCTCTCATGCTCGTCGTTGATGAACATTATGCATAAAGACTTGCATTTACGTGCTTACAAGGTGCAATTGACTCAAGAACTAAAGCCTCTTGACCATTTCAAGCGTCGTCAATGGTCACAATAGTGGCAAGAAATGGCAACAGTGGATGATCAATTTTCGAAGAAAATCATCTTCAGTGATGAGGCACATTTTCACCTCAGTGGATTCATCAATAAGCAGAATTGCCGCATTTGGGCGAATGATAATCCAAGAGTGATTGTCGAAAAACCAATGCACCCACAAAGAGTGACTGTTTGGTGTGGTTTATGGGCTGGCGGCATCATCGGGCCGTATTTTTTTCCAAAATGAGGCCGGTCATGCAGTTACTAGCGAATGGTGTTCGCTATCGTGAGATGATAACGAACTTTTTATGGCCCGAATTGGAAGATATGGATGTGGACGATATATGGTTTCAAAGGATGGTGCCACTTGCCACACAGCTAACGAAACAATGGCTCTTTTGCGCGACAAATTCAATGGCCGTGTTATCTCACGTGGTGGCGATGTCAATTGGCCGCCAAGATCATGTGATTTGACACCGTTGGACTTCTTTCTTTGGGGTTATTTGAAAGAAAAGGTGTACGTCGATAAGCCAGCAACAATTCAAGAGCTAAAGGATGAGATAATTCGGCACATTATCGGCATAGGACCTCAATTATGCCTCAGCGTCATCGAAAATTTGGACCATCGGATGGAGGTGTGCCGCCGAGGTCGCGGCGGCCATTTGGCCGATATTTTGTTCCATACATAATTGAACCATACCAATATTATCATAATAAAAAGAAATGACAGTAATTTTCTAAATAATTTGTGTTTTATTCAAAATCAACATCGGCCCTTAAAATTTAACCACCCTTTATATAGAACAATTCAGGTTCACACTATACTATTCTTCGCAATTCTTTTCTTACAAGGTCTCTGTCCTCTCAAATCACTTTATCTCCTTTCAATTACTTAATTCACAAATCCAAACTAATTACTTCTTCTTGTTAAATCTCAACTTTCAATTTATCACAAAATTACAACTTCGCCCATTATCACTTTTCTAATCTCTTCGCCACAGTTTAAAAACTACTGCTGTTTTCTCAATCGCCATCTGTCCTTATATAGCAGAAGTTTCTGATAGCCAGAAACTTCTAGCAAATTCTTCGACCACTGAAACAAGAGAAATTCTGATGTAATAATTCTTGCAGTTATAATTCCCTTTTATCCCTGATATTATCCGTCTCTTTCGTTGACATGAGCTGTGGAGACTTCATCCCAGACACGAACCTCGAATGAAAGGACAGTTCGAACCAAAATTCTGCCAGAATGAAAAGTCACTTCGGAATTTGTTGCGTCATATTTTTAGGGGGCGTAGTTATTATTATGCTACACTGCCCCCCTCTTAGACGTGTTCGTCCCGAACAAGTGCATCCTCATTTCGGCCATTGTATCGACTCAGTCGGTCCACATGAACCACTTTCATTTTGGCCCTCGGTCCTCGCTGGATGCGGTAGACAACATCGTTGATGCGGGTTACTATTCTGTAGGGACCTTCCCAGTTCCGCTGTAATTTAGGGGATTTCCCCTTTTGGCGATGGGGATTATACAGTCACACCAGATCTCCTTCCTGGAATCCTGACGTTGTTGCCTTGGCATCATACCTGGTCTTCATGCGGTCGCTCGTTATCTTAATCTGGCTTCTGGTCCTTTGGTGTATGTCCCTAAGCCTTTCCCTAAGGTCCGCCACGTACTCTCCTTCATTTCTGGGCTCATTGGGAGGAGATAAAAATTTCACCTCACTAGGTAAACGAGCTATTCCACCAAATAAGATTTCGAACGGCGTATGTCGAGTAGTGCTATGTACGGCACTTCTATAGGCCATCAAAAACAAGGGAATCTGCCGGTCCCAATCCCGTTGGTAGTCACCTACGACCTTCGAGAGATGTTCGTCCAAAGTCCTATTGAAACGCTCCACCATACCGTCCGACTGTGGATGAAGCGGGGTTGTCCTTGTCTTTTTGATTCCGAGTAGTTGACACATCTCTTGGAAGATTCTTGGCTCGAAGTTCCGCCCTTGGCCAGAATGCAATTCCAAGGGCACACCGAATCTGCTAACCCAATTGTGGACGATCTGCTCCTCCACGGTTCTGGCTTCCTGGTTAGGGATCGGAAACGCTTCCGGCCACTTACTGAAGTAGTCCATCACTACGAGTATATACCGATTACCATTGTCGGTTTCCGGAAAGGGCCCTGCAATGTCAATGGCGATTCGTCCGAAAGGTGCTCCCACGTTGTATTGGTGCACCTTACCTCGAGTTTTGATTCTCGGACCCTTGCTAGCTGCACACACGTCGCATTTTCTGCAGCAGTCTTCGATATCTTCCTTCGCTTTTAACCAATAAAAACGTTCTCGTACCTTTTCTAGCGTTTTATTCACTCCCAAGTGGCCTCCGGACGCCCTAATTGACCCTCGTCCGCGGTACGACAAGCTGCATTACAAACGTCTTTCCGTCGGAGGATTCCCATTTTCTTCTCAGAACACCTTCTTGGACATGGAGGGAGTCCCACTGCGCAAAATATGCCTTTAAGGTCGGGCTTCTGTGAGAGATGTCCTCATGATCCGGTTTCTCCATGTTCTCCTTCCAGGCCAGAATCGGCTCGATATCCGGGTCTTCCTTCTGAGCGTTCCGGATCTCATCTACGCTCCAGCTGGTGATAGGTTCGGCTCTCATTCTTTGGCTGGAAACCAGCTCCCGTTCTTCCTGACGCGCACAATGTTTACAATCCGTTCTGCATGGTCTCCGGGACAGTGCATCCGCATTAGAGTGGAGCCTTCCTTTACTATGCTGTATTTCGTAGTCGTAGATTTGCAGCCTTTCGATCCATCTTGCGACCTGACCCTCAGGACTCTTGAACTGTAATAGCCATTTTAAGGCTGCATGGTCTGTGCGAAGAACGAACTTCCTCCCATAGAGGTATTTGTGAAAATGCTTCGTAGCCAAGATTAAAGCTAGAAGTTCCCGCCTTGTCACGCAGTAGTTCCTTTCTGGCTTAGAGAGCACCTTGCTGAAGTACGCAACCACCTTCTCTTGGCCGTCATGCACCTGGGAGAGTACGGCTCCTACCCCGACATTACTAGCATCTGTATCCACAATGAACGTTTCCCCGGGAGTGGGGTAAGCTAGTATCGGGGCATCGCATAGCCGTTGTTTAAGTGCCTTGAAGCTCTTCTCGCACTCAATTGACCATTTGAATTGTTTCCCCTTTTCCGTCAACTGGTGCAGGCTCTTTGCGATCCCGGCAAAATCTTTCACGAACCGTCTGTAGTAGGTGGCTAGGCCCAGGAAGCTCCTTAGTTGGTGTTTGTCTTTGGGGACTGGCCAGTTTTTCACCGCTACGACCTTCTCCGGATCGGTTCTCACTCCTTTCGCTGAAATTTTGTATCCCAGGTACTTGACTTCTGCTCTAAACAGGGCGCACTTCTTGGGATTGAGCTTCAGGTGGGCACATCGAAGCCTTTGAAACACATCCCTTAGATCGTCTCGGTGTTGCGCAAACGTTTTTCCTACGACGATGACATCATAAAAGTATACCAAACAGGTTTTCCATGTTAACCCTTGCAGGACACATTCCATCAATCGCTTGAAAGTCGCCGGAGCATTGCACAGCCCGAATGGCTTTACCGTGAATTGCCATAGCCCATTTCCTGCGGTGAAGGCGGTTTTCTCCCGATCTTCTGGATGGATCTGTGCCTGCCAGTAGCCACTCTTCAAGTCGAGAGTGGAAAACCATCGGGCTCCTGATAGTGTGTCTAGCGTGTCGTCAATCCGTGGCAGAGGATAGCTGTCTTTCTTGGTGACGTAATTGAGCTGCCGACAGTCCACGCAGAACCGCGTGCTGCCATCTTTCTTCTTAACCATTACAACCGTTGATGCCCACGGACTTTTGGAACTTTCAATCAGACCTTCTTCTCCATTGCCGACACCATCTCTGCAACTTCTGTCTGCTTTGCCAATGGAAGGCGCCTAGCAGGTTGACACTATCAGGAGCCCGATGGTTTTCCACTCTCGACTTGAAGAGTGGCTACTGGCAGGTACAGATCCATCCAGAAGACCGGGAGAAAACCGCCTTCACCGCAGGAAATGGGCTACGGCAATTCACGGTAATGCTATTCGGGCTGTGCAATGCTCCGGCGACTTTCGAGCGATTGATGGAATGTGTCCTGCAAGGGTTAACATGGAAAACCTGTTTGGTATACTTGGATGATGTCATCGTCGTAGGAAAAACGTTTGCGCAACACCGAGACAATCTAAGGGATGTGTTTCAAATGCTTCGAAGTGCCCAATTGAAGCTCAACCCCAAGAAGCGCGCCGTGTTTAGAGCGGAAGTCAAGTACTTGGGGCACATAATTTCAGCGAAAGGAGTGAGAACCGATCCAGAGAAGGTCAAAGCGGTGAAAAACTGGCCAGTCCCCAAAGACAAACACCAACTAAGGAGCTTGCTGGGCCTAGCCACCTACTACAGACGGTTCGTGAAGGATTTTGCGAGAAGAGCTTCAAGGCACTTAAACAACGGCTATGCGATGCCCCGATACTAGCTTACCCCACTCCCGGGGAAACGTTCATTGTGGATGCAGATGCTAGTAATGTCGGGGTAGGAGCCGTACTCTCCCAGGTACATGATGGCCAAGAGAAGGTGGTCGCGTACTTCAGCAAGGTGCTCTCTAAGCCAGAAAGGAACTACTGCGTGACAAGGCGGGAACTTCTAGCTTTGATCTTGGCTACGAAGCATTTTCACAAATACCTCTATGGGAGGAAATTCGTTCTTCGCACAGACCATGCAGCCTTAAAATGGCTATTACAGTTCAAGAGTCCTGAGGGTCAGGTCGCAAGATGGATCGAAAGGCTGCAAATCTACGACTACGAAATACAGCATCGTAAAGGAAGTCTCCACTCTAATGCGGATGCACTGTCCCGGAGACCATGCAGAACGGATTGTAAACATTGTGCGCGTCAGGAAGAACGGGAGCTGGTTTCCATCCAAAGAATGAGAGCTGAACCTATCGCCGGCTGGAGCGTAGATGAGATCCGGAACGCTCAGAAGGAAGACCCGGATATCGAGCCGATTTTGGCCTGGAAGGAGAACATGGAGAAACCGGATCATCGGGACATCTCTCACAGAAGCCCGACCTTAAAGGCATATTTTGCGCAGTGGGACTCCCTCCGTGTCCAAGAAGGTGTTCTGAGAAGAAAATGGGAATCCCCCGACGGAAAGTCGTTTGTAATGCAGCTTGTCGTACCGCGGATGAGGGTCAAGGAGGTGTTACAGGAAATGTATGGCGGGGCGTCCGGAGGCCACTTGGGTGTGAATAAGACACTAGAAAAGGTACGAGAACGTTTTTATTGATTAAAAGCGAAGGAAGATATCGAAGACTGGTGCAGAAAATGCGACGTGTGTGCAGCTAGCAAGGGTCCGAGAATCAAAACTCGAGGTAAGATGCCATTGACATCGCAGGGCCCTTTCCGGAAACCGACAATGGTAATCGGTGTATACTCGTAGTAATGGACTACTTCATGCACGGACTACCATGCAGCCTTTTAAATATGCGCGAGCTACTATTTAAAATTGTTTATTACTAATAGAGAGTACAATGTATTGTATTTATAATGTATGGACAATGTGTTGCGCAGAGCGATGTATGTTGGATGACGTTTGGAAATCGACTGACTGTACAAGCAGTCAGCTAAACAGTTGCATACACAACACCCCTTAACACCCAGATGCGTTATAAAATTGTGTGGCTTGTCGAATGCGACCCGATCTGCGGGGAGTCATAGGTGCCGGTGACGATGGGACGCCTGTAGCAATTGGGTCCGCTAGTGATGATCGTGCGTGTTGTCCAAAAGTACACTGCTCAGTTTCTGCAGTTGACGATACTACGCTGGCCTCTGAGTCGTAAACGGATGGGGACTCTCCAACGACAACATCAGGTGGTGATGACGGCACATGACTGCGTAGCTGATCTTGATGACGTTTAACTACCCGAGAGTCGTATAGCTGGATGATGTAGGAAATGGGGCCAGTTTGTGCAGACACCAGACCCTCAATCCATTTTGGCCCAGCAGCATAATTTCGAACCCAAACTGGACTACCTGTAATGAAACGTTTAGCGCTATTAGGGGTGCAGACCTTACCAAAGGTTATCCCTTGTGGTTGTATTTTGTCGAAGTATGTCTTGAGCTCGCGACGGAGTAGTAGTTCTGCGGGCGATCGATTTTGAGTAATATGCATGTGGAGTAATATGCTTATTGAACAAATATCTGGCCAGACTCAGATCGATATTTGTGTTGTGGCCCAACTTCTTTAGATAGTTCTTCGTACTTTGCACCATGCGCTCCGCTTGACCATTTGTGGCTGGATGAAAAGGCGCAGATCGAATGTGCCGAATTAAATTGCTTTCCATGAAGACCTTAAATTCCTCAGATGTAAATGCTGTTCCGTTGTCTGATACCAATTCGTCAGGAAGCCCATGGGTGGCGAAGAGTTGATGAAGGAACTTAATGGCGGCGGCTGCGGACGTTGAACTAACAACGGCGACTTCGAGCCATTTTGAGTAGGAGTCGACAACCAAGTAGAACGTTTTGCCTTGGAATGGCCCGGCGAAGTCGACATGGAGCCGGGACCACGGGCGTTTAGCTGATTCCCAAAGATGTGCTGCAGTTTGTGGCTCTTCGTTACGGTTCTGTTGGCATGAGGTGCATCTCTTCACGACGAGCTCAATTTCGGCATCGATGTTAGGCCACCATACATAGCTGCGCGCCAATGCCTTCATTTTGACGATGCCATTGTGTGGTGCATGAATGGCATTTAAGATTACTTCTCGAGACGACGGAGGGATGACAGCACGATTTCCCCAAACTAAGACTCCTCTATTGGCAGAAAGTTCATCTCGACGGGAATAATATGGATACAGGTTGCTTGTGCGGTCAATTCTAGTGCTGGGCCACCCCCTTAACACCAAGTTCAAAACTTTGGATAATTGTGGATCCTTCAACGTTTGTGACGCTAACAGCTGTGCGGTCACGACTGGCGTAGCTGCCAATTCGATCATAAGAACTTCTTCGGTCGTTGTTGTCTCCTCTTCGGTCAATAATGGACAGCGGCTCAGGAAATCTGCGTTGCTTATCTTGGTTCCAGCGTGATATACCAGGTTGAAGTCGTAAGCATTAAGAAATATTGAGCGGCGCAGCATTTGGTTCGATATTATGTTGGGGACTGATTTTGTTGTAGTGAAAATTCCCAGTAGTGGTCGATGATCTGTGACCAGAGTGAATGAACGGCCATATAGATAATTGTGGAATTTTTTTACTCCTGAAACGAGAGCCACTGCTTCCCTGTCGATTTGCGCATAGTTCCGTTCGGTCTTGGAGAGTGTTCTTGAGTAGAACGCAATGGGTTTTTCAGACCCATCTGCTAACTTGTGACTGAGGACTGCCCCGAGTCCATATGGTGATGCGTCGCATGTTAGTACTAATGGCAGCTTGTCATCGTAGTGAACTAACACGTCGTCTGATGCGATAAGCTTCTTAAGCGTAATGAAAGCCCTTTCGTGGTGTTTCTTCCACGACCAGTGTGCATTTTTATCCAATAGGCGGTGTAAAGGTTCTGCTACAGTTGCTTTGTGTGGCAAAAAAGAGTGATAGAAGTTCATTAAGCCCAGAAATGCTTGTAATTGCTTCTTATCCCTCGGTGGTGGTGCATTGTGGATTGCCTTCACCTTATCAGCCGATGGCCGTACACCCAGGGCGTCGATTTTAAAATCCAAGAACTTCACAGATGGCACGCCAAATTGACACTTTTCTTTAAGCAGTCGCAGACCAGCCTTGTCGAAACGGGACAACACCTCATTTAATCTCACTGCCAATTCTTCTTCTGACTTACCCATAACGACGATGTCGTCAAAATATGGCAAGACCCCTGGAATGTTTTGTAGGGTGTTTTCTATGCAGCTTTGAAATATTTCCGGCGCTGAGAAGATGCCAAATTGAAGCCTGGTTACCTTGAACGCACCCTTGTGCGTAGATATTGTTTGTAGCAATGCTGTACGTTCATCGACCACCAAATGCTGGTACGCTTGTGCCAAATCGATCTTAGCAAATATTGATCCACCTTCAATGGACGCCAATAATGTGTTGACCGCTGGAATTTGGTGGCAGTGTGGCTTAACTGCCCGATTTAACGTCGACTTATAGTCCCCACATATCCGGATAGAGCCATCCTTTTTAACAACTGGCACCGTCGGAGTAGCCCATTCGGAGTATTCTACGGGTTCTAGAATGCCTTGACTGCATAGCCGCTCAATTTCTTCCTCGTATGGGCCCTTGATGGCGAATGGTATACGCCGTGGAGGCAGCCTCACAGGCGGAAACGCTGAATCGATGTGTAATGACACTGGCGGTCCCGTGTAACGACCAAGTTCGGGTGAGAATAAGTGCTTAAACTTATCCAATGTTGATTCGATGCCTACTCCGCTGTTGACGGCGTAAATGCCTTCGATGCGTATGCCCAGTGCGTCGAACCAGTTGCATCCAACCAAATTTGACCCACCGCCAGAGATGATGATTAGTGGAAGATTGTCAATTTTACGACAGTTGTAATGAATTGACACATCGATGACCCCCTTCACTGGGATCGGGTTACGTTGATAGTCGTTTAGATCCAAGTCGCATTTGGAAAGATCTGGACTTCCTTTTGGCCAGATATGGTTGAACGTAGCTTCCTTCATGATGGTCACAGGCGACCCAGAATCCACTTCGAACGTGCATGCACGACCATTGAGGACGACGGAGATCGATTTCTTTTGGTTGACCAATCGTAGGATTTGGTTGACAGCAGATTCTCCACGAGATAATCTGCGCTGTGATGCCCCTTGAAGTGCTGATGTCAGTTGGGGACTGATTTTGTTGTAGTGAAAATTCCCAGTAGTGGTCGATGATCTGTGACCAGAGTGAATGAACGGCCATATAGATAATTGTGGAATTTTTTTACTCCTGAAACGAGAGCCACTGCTTCCCTGTCGATTTGCGCATAGTTCCGTTCGGTCTTGGAGAGTGTTCTTGAGTAGAACGCAATGGGTTTTTCAGACCCATCTGCTAACTTGTGACTGAGGACTGCCCCGAGTCCATATGGTGATGCGTCGCATGTTAGTACTAATGGCAGCTTGTCATCGTAGTGAACTAACACGTCGTCTGATGCGATAAGCTTCTTAAGCGTAATGAAAGCCCTTTCGTGGTGTTTCTTCCACGACCAGTGTGCATTTTTATCCAATAGGCGGTGTAAAGGTTCTGCTACAGTTGCTTTGTGTGGCAAAAAAGAGTGATAGAAGTTCATTAAGCCCAGAAATGCTTGTAATTGCTTCTTATCCCTCGGTGGTGGTGCATTGTGGATTGCCTTCACCTTATCAGCCGATGGCCGTACACCCAGGGCGTCGATTTTAAAATCCAAGAACTCCACAGATGGCACGCCAAATTGACACTTTTCTTTAAGCAGTCGCAGACCAGCCTTGTCGAAACGGGACAACACCTCATTTAATCTCACTGCCAATTCTTCTTCTGACTTACCCATAACGACGATGTCGTCAAAATATGGCAAGACCCCTGGAATGTTTTGTAGGGTGTTTTCTATGCAGCTTTGAAATATTTCCGGCGCTGAGAAGATGCCAAATTGAAGCCTGGTTACCTTGAACGCACCCTTGTGCGTAGATATTGTTTGTAGCAATGCTGTACGTTCATCGACCACCAAATGCTGGTACGCTTGTGCCAAATCGATCTTAGCAAATATTGATCCACCTTCAATGGACGCCAATAATGTGTTGACCGCTGGAATTTGGTGGCAGTGTGGCTTAACTGCCCGATTTAACGTCGACTTATAGTCCCCACATATCCGGATAGAGCCATCCTTTTTAACAACTGGCACCGTCGGAGTAGCCCATTCGGAGTATTCTACGGGTTCTAGAATGCCTTGACTGCATAGCCGCTCAATTTCTTCCTCGTATGGGCCCTTGATGGCGAATGGTATACGCCGTGGAGGCAGCCTCACAGGCGGAAACGCTGAATCGATGTGTAATGACACTGGCGGTCCCGTGTAACGACCAAGTTCGGGTGAGAATAAGTGCTTAAACTTATCCAATGTTGATTCGATGCCTACTCCGCTGTTGACGGCGTAAATGCCTTCGATGCGTATGCCCAGTGCGTCGAACCAGTTGCATCCAACCAAATTTGACCCACCGCCAGAGATGATGATTAGTGGAAGATTGTCAATTTTACGACAGTTGTAATGAATTGACACATCGATGACCCCCTTCACTGGGATCGGGTTACGTTGATAGTCGTTTAGATCCAAGTCGCATTTGGAAAGATCTGGACTTCCTTTTGGCCAGATATGGTTGAACGTAGCTTCCTTCATGATGGTCACAGGCGACCCAGAATCCACTTCGAACGTGCATGCACGACCATTGAGGACGACGGAGATCGATTTCTTTTGGTTGACCAATCGTAGGATTTGGTTGACAGCAGATTCTCCACGAGATAATCTGCGCTGTGATGCCCCTTGAAGTGCTGATGTCAGTTGGGGACTGATTTTGTTGTAGTGAAAATTCCCAGTAGTGGTCGATGATCTGTGACCAGAGTGAATGAACGGCCATATAGATAATTGTGGAATTTTTTTACTCCTGAAACGAGAGCCACTGCTTCCCTGTCGATTTGCGCATAGTTCCGTTCAGTCTTGGAGAGTGTTCTTGAGTAGAACGCAATGGGTTTTTCAGACCCATCTGCTAACTTGTGACTGAGGACTGCCCCGAGTCCATATGGTGATGCGTCGCATGTTAGTACTAATGGCAGCTTGTCATCGTAGTGAACTAACACGTCGTCTGATGCGATAAGCTTCTTAAGCGTAATGAAAGCCCTTTCGTGGTGTTTCTTCCACGACCAGTGTGCATTTTTATCCAATAGGCGGTGTAAAGGTTCTGCTACAGTTGCTTTGTGTGGCAAAAAAGAGTGATAGAAGTTCATTAAGCCCAGAAATGCTTGTAATTGCTTCTTATCCCTCGGTGGTGGTGCATTGTGGATTGCCTTCACCTTATCAGCCGATGGCCGTACACCCAGGGCGTCGATTTTAAAATCCAAGAACTCCACAGATGGCACGCCAAATTGACACTTTTCTTTAAGCAGTCGCAGACCAGCCTTGTCGAAACGGGACAACACGTCATTTAATCTCACTGCCAATTCTTCTTCTGACTTACCCATAACGACGATGTCGTCAAAATATGACAAGACCCCTGGAATGTTTTGTAGGGTGTTTTCTATGCAGCTTTGAAATATTTCCGGCGCTGAGAAGATGCCAAATTGAAGCCTGGTTACCTTGAACGCACCCTTGTGCGTAGATATTGTTTGTAGCAATGCTGTACGTTCATCGACCACCAAATGCTGGTACGCTTGTGCCAAATCGATCTTAGCAAATATTGATCCACCTTCAATGGACGCCAATAATGTGTTGACCGCTGGAATTTGGTGGCAGTGTGGCTTAACTGCCCGATTTAACGTCGACTTATAGTCCCCACATATCCGGATAGAGCCATCCTTTTTAACAACTGGCACCGTCGGAGTAGCCCATTCGGAGTATTCTACGGGTTCTAGAATGCCTTGACTGCATAGCCGCTCAATTTCTTCCTCGTATGGGCCCTTGATGGCGAATGGTATACGCCGTGGAGGCAGCCTCACAGGCGGAAACGCTGAATCGATGTGTAATGACACTGGCGGTCCCGTGTAACGACCAAGTTCGGGTGAGAATAAGTGCTTAAACTTATCCAATGTTGATTCGATGCCTACTCCGCTGTTGACGGCGTAAATGCCTTCGATGCGTATGCCCAGTGCGTCGAACCAGTTGCATCCAACCAAATTTGACCCACCGCCAGAGATGATGATTAGTGGAAGATTGTCAATTTTACGACGGTTGTAATGAATTGACACATCGATGACCCCCTTCACTGGGATCGGGTTACGTTGATAGTCGTTTAGATCCAAGTCGCATTTGGAAAGATCTGGACTTCCTTTTGGCCAGATATGGTTGAACGTAGCTTCCTTGATGATGGTCACAGGCGACCCAGAATCCACTTCGAACGTGCATGCACGACCATTGAGGACGACGGGGATCGATTTCTTTTGGTTGACCAATCGTAGGATTTGGTTGACAGCAGATTCTCCACGAGATAATCTGCGCTGTGATGCCCCTTGAAGTGCTGATGTCGCCTCTTCTGAAGGAGTTGCCGGTTTCGATGCATGAGCGCTACGGCAAACGCGCTGAAGATGACCCCTTAGGCCGCAGGAATGGCAAACAGTTTCACGATGTGAACACTGTTTCCGTAGATTTGTCCCTCCACACCCGGCGCACGGTCCATGGTTGCTGGGAAGGTTACGCTGTTGTAGACCAAAACGGTTCGCTCTGACGTTATGAATG
Source organism: Pocota personata (assembly GCA_963082735.1). NCBI lineage: Eukaryota > Metazoa > Arthropoda > Insecta > Diptera > Syrphidae > Pocota > Pocota personata. The sequence goes on along the minus strand of OY720429.1, from coordinate 140,127,851 downwards.
GATTCATTGTATTGCGACTCGTTGTAACGTGACTCGTTGGAGTGCCTCATAGCCATAGCACTGATCGCTGCAGCTTCACTTGTCATTGCACGCTCCATGACAAGTTGCACTGTTAGAGCGCTCTCCGCTAGGAAACTCTTCTGTAAACCTTCGTCCTTCATGCCGCACACAAATCGGTGGCGTAACATGCGGTCCAGCGCTGTGCCAAATTTGCAGTCCACAGCCAATGTGCGTAGTGCTGCCATATAATTTCCGACGGACTCATCCGGATGTTGATCACGCTTGTGGAAATGGTAAAACGCAGCGATTTCCGAGGGGGGTGGAGACAAATGGTCGGTTAGTATCTTATTAATTTCCACCAATTTCAATCCACTTACCAGTTTGGGGGATGCCAATTATGTCAATAGATCGTAAAGCGGCGCGCCAGCCAACGTGAGGAAAACCGCTTTTTTACGCTCTTCCTCTTTGACATCATTGGCCAACAGAAATAAATTGAAACGCACCATATACGACGTCCACTTGTTTGGATGACCCAAGTCGAAGGGTTCCAAGCTACCAAGTCCAGCCATTATAACTCTTGGAGAATAATCAGCACTCACTGTCCTTGATCTTGCAACTGTAGTGTCTGTATTTTCCATATCTGTTTTTATGACAGTCGCGGCACTTCCACTTTTTTCGTCTTTCATGCGCTCTTAGCACAAAACCCAAAGAATAATACAACGCGAGTTGATTTACGCAACGGTTCTTATGAATGTACGGTATTCACTCTGCACTGTTGTATCTATGCACATATGTACATTGTACTGGAATATAACTCGCGCACCTTAATTTCAGTGTCTTTTTAATATCCCATCCTCGTCGACGATTTTAAATATGCGCGAGCTACTATTTAAAATTGTTTATTACTAATAGAGAGTACAATGTATTGTATTTATAATGTATGGACAATGTGTTGCGCAGAGCGATGTATGTTGGATGACGTTTGGAAATCGACGGACTGTACAAGCAGTCAGCTAAACAGTTGCATACACAACACATAATTTCAGCGAAAGGAGTGAGAACCGATCCAGAGAAGGTCAAAGCGGTGAAAAACTGGCAAACACCAACTAAGGAGCTTCCTGGACCTAGCCACCTACTACAGACGGTTCGTGAAGGATTTTGCCGGGATCGCAAAGAGCCTGCACCAGTTGACGGAAAAGGGGAAACAATTCAAATGGTCAATTGAGTGCGAGAAGAGCTTCAAGGCACTTAAACAACGGCTATGCGATGCCCCGATACTAGCTTACCCCACTCCCGGGGAAACGTTCATTGTGGATACAGATGCTAGTAATGTCGGGGTAGGAGCCGTACTCTCCCAGGTGCATGAGGGCCAAGAGAAGGTGGTTGCGTACTTCAGCAAGGTGCTCTCTAAGCCAGAAAGGAACTACTGCGTGACAAGGCGGGAACTTCTAGCTTTGATCTTGGCTACGAAGCATTTTCACAAATACCTCTATGGGAGGAAGTTCGTTCTTCGCACAGACCATGCAGCCTTAAAATGGCTATTACAGTTCAAGAGTCCTGAGGGTCAGGTCGCAAGATGGATCGAAAGGCTGCAAATCTACGACTAGGAAATACAGCATCGTAAAGGAAGGCTCCACTCTAATGCGGATGCACTGTCCCGGAGACCATGCAGAACGGATTGTAAACATTGTGCGCGTCAGGAAGAACGGGAGCTGGTTTCCATCCAAAGAATGAGAGCCGAACCTATCGCCGGCTGGAGCGTAGATGAGATCCGGAACTCTCAGAAGGAAGACCCGGATATCGAGCCGATTTTGGCCTGGAAGGAGAACATGGAGAAACCGGATCATCAGGACATCTCTCACAGAAGCCCGACCTTAAAAGCATATTTTGCGCAGTGGGACTCCCTCCATGTCCAAGAAGGTGTTCTGAGAAGAAAATGGGAATCCTCCGACGGAAAGTCGTTTGTAATGCAGCTTGTCGTACCGGGGACGAGGGTCAAGGAGGTGTTACAGGAAATGCATGGCGGGGCGTCCGGAGGCCACTTGGGTGTGAATAAGACGCTAGAAAAGGTACGAGAACGTTTTTATTGATTAAAAGCGAAGGAAGATATCGAAGACTGGTGCAGAAAATGCGACGTGTGTGCAGCTAGCAAGGGTCCGAGAATCAAAACTCGAGGTAAGATGCACCAATACAACGCGGGAGCACCTTTCGAACGAATCGCCATTGACATCGCAGGGCCCTTTCCGGAAACCGACAATGGTAATCGGTATATATTCGTAGTAATGGAGTACTTCAGTAAGTGGCCGGAAGCCAGAACCGTGGCGGAGCAGATCGTCTACAATTGGGTTAGCAGATTCGGTGTACCCTTGGAATTGCATTCTGACCAAGGGCGGAACTTCGAGTCAAGAATCTTCCAAGAGATGTGTCAACTACTCGGAATCAAAAAAACAAGGACAACCCCGCTTCACCCACAGTCGGACGGTATGGTGGAGCGTTTCAATAGGACTTTGGACGAACATCTCTCGAAGGTCGTAGGTGACTACCAACGGGATTGGGACCGGCAGATTCCCTTGTTTTTGATGGCCTATAGAAGTGCCGTGCATAGCACTACTCGACATACGCCGTTCGAAATCTTATTTGGTGGAATAGCTCGTTTACCCAGTGAGGTATAATTTGGATCTCCTACCAATGAGCCCAGAAATGAAGAAGAGTACGTAGAAATGAAGAAGATTAAGATGACGAGCGACCGCATGAAGACCAGGTATGATGCCAAAGCAACGACGTCAGGATTCCAGGAAGGAGATCTGGTGTGGCTGTATAATCCCCATCGCCAAAAGGGGAAATCACCTAAATTGCAGCGGAACTGGGAAGGTCCCTACAGAATAGTAACCCGCATCAACGATGTTGTCTACCGCATCCAGCGAGGACCAAGGGCCAAAATGAAAGTGGTTCATGTGGACCGACTGAGTCGATACAATGGCCGAAATGAGGATGCACTTGTTCGGGACGAACACGTCTAAGAGGGGGGCAGTGTAGCATAATAATAACTACGCCCCCTAAAAGTATGATGCAACAAATTCCGAAGTGTCTTTTCATTCTGGCAGAATTTTGGTTCGAAGTGTCCTTTCATTCGAGGTTCGTGTCAGCGGTTTCCACAGTTCATGTCAACGAAAGAGACGGATAATATCACGGATGAGAGGGAATTATAACTGCAACAATGATTGTCATCTTGGAATTTCTCTTGTTCCAGTGGTCGAAGAATTTGCTAGAAGTTTCTGGCTATCAGAAACTTCTGCTATATAAGGACAGATGGCGATCAAAAAGGGAGCAGTAGTTTTTAAACTGTGGCGAAGAGATTAGAAGAGTGATAATGGGCGAAGTTGTAATTTTGTGATAAATTGAAAGTTGAGATTTAACGAGAAGAAGTAATTAGTTTGGATTTGTGAATTAAGTAATCGAAAGGAGATAAAGTGATTTAAAAGGACAGAGACCTTGTAAGAAAAGAATTGCGAAGAATAGTATAGTGTGAACCTGAATTGTTCTATAGACTAGAAAATAAAGAAATGTGTATATATATTGTAAACTCTATATTTGAATAAAAGCTTGGCATACTGGAATACCTGCTTAAAGATTTTAAAGATTCGTAGAAGACGGACGGTCAACATTTCTAAAAATTAAAGTTGAATATACGAGCGGCGGCGACATTTCTAGACGGATAGGATGTGGCCAGTGCGACAAATGCCAGAAGTGGCTCTACTACGGCTGTGCTGGGGTCGACGATTCGGTTGCGGAGCAGAGTTGGGAGTGCAATGTTTCCACTTAACTCTACGTAACCATTCGCAGCGAAGGTACAGTTGTTGAAAGGAGTACGGACAGTGCGTTGGCACTTCAGGAAGCTGAATCAAACGTCGACAGAATAAGTGTAGCGTCTACAAGCAAAAGTCAGCGGGCATTGAGGTTAGAGATGCGACGTCTAGGAGAAAACAGGACGATAAGTTCTTTGAGGAGAAACGAGAAAGGGACCAAAAATACCCCAATAAGAAATATAAGCTGTTGGCTTTGGAGCAGGACCATGATGGCGGTAATGAAGCAGAGCCGATTCCTCTTGACCAGCGTCAGATTTCAGCACGCCAAATCTTGGCGAAGGAACCTCGAGAATTCTCGGGAAAGACTGAGGAGTGGCCGCTTTTTGTAAGCAGTTTTGAGAACACCACAAAGCTCTGTGGTTTTACGCAGGAAGAAAATTTGTGGCGGTTGCAAAGGGCCTTGAAGGACAAGGCATTAGAAGCAGTTTGATATCGTCTGCTGTTGCCGTCGGCAGTTCCGGAGGTGATCACGACCTTGCGTATGCAACGTATGTACGATGTATTCCGGGCGACCGGATGCTGTTGAAGAAGATTCGTTCAGAGCCACCACCGGTGAGTAGTTTGCACAGCACTATGGAGCATCAGGGTTGACCAGTCACCTGAACAACACCACTTTGCTGCAGGAACTATTGGAAAAGTTCCCACCCCAAATAAGGTTAGCTCAGAGGAGCACAACTTGACAAGGTTCAGTGAATGGCTGTACAAGATGGCAAAAGCGGCAAACACCGTAGTACCCTTCACGGCAGCAGATATAACGGAATGCATTCATACACACTCACGCTGAAGGCCAAGCAGTAGGACGGACAGATCACCAGAACAACCCAGGCAGTGGGTGTTATATATTGTCATATGCGAGCTACGACTCGAGTAGATAAAACGTTATTCTGTGAGATTATTTCTTTATTTTCTAGTCTATAGAACAATTCAAGTTCACACTATACTATTCTTCGCAAATTCTTTCCTTACAAGGTCTCTTTCTTCTCAAATCACTTTATTTCATTTCAATTACTTAATTCACAAATCCAAACTAATTACTTCTTCTTGTTAACTCTTAACTTTAAATCTATCACAAAATTACAACTTCGCCTATTATCACTTTTCCAATCACTTCGTGCGGTTCGAAAACCAACTGTCTTGCCTCGATCGCCATCTGTCCTTATTTAGTCGCATTTCTGATAGCCAGAAACTTCTAGCAAATTCTTCGACCACTGGAACAAGAAAATTCTGATGGAATAATTCCAAGATGACAGCTGCAGCCAATAATCTCTTGCGGTTATAATTCTCTTGTGGTTATAATTCCCTCTTAATTCCGCGACGTCGTCTTAGACATAATCCGTACACGAACCTAGAATGAAAAGACACTTCGGAATGTGTTGCATACTTTTGGAGCGTAGTTATTATGCTACATTATGTTACAATATGTTGACAGAACCACAAACTGGTGGAGTGTGACCGGTTCAGGCAGCTCAGGCAGATAAGAGGCGGGAGCTCACCAGAAGCCGAGGGATTTCCGAAGTATGTTTGGGACATCCAAAGAGGTTCAAATGTCGAGGCGGGCCAGCCTGCGAAGCCAGGGGATGTACAAACCGCCATTATTCATTGCTGCAGAGTCATAGGGAAGACTCCCAAAAATCGAATCAAATGGAAGGAACACGATCTTCAACGTAGTCCCAGTCGTATTCTATGGCAATGGTAGGTCCTTGGAAACGTATGCTTTTCTCGACAATGGCTCCTCATTGACATTGGTCGAGGATTCCCTGGCAAACAGTCTGGGGCTTAACGGAGAGGCTAAGCCATTATGCCTAAAGTGGACAGCTAATACACCTCGTCTGGAGGAACAGTCGAAGGTCGTTCCGATGCAAATCTCGGTGTTTAAGACTAATCTCATTCAATTAATTTGTATTTATTTATTATTTTAAATTTTCGTTTAAATATTTTTGTTATTATCTGTTACTTTGTTTAAAAATTATGTGACCCACTGCACATCATTTGAATCGAACCACTTTCTGCAGTTGCATCCTAACAACAATTGCACGCACTGAGGATCACGCGATGCACTTGCACTCACACACACATCAGCGCACCCGCTCCTACATTGTGATGACACATACGCACGCTCTCCTGCACTGCCTAGGTGTAATCGGATGCTGGGATGTGTAACTGCAGATGAACTTCGAAACAAGCGATTCTCTTTCACTTGGATTTTGGTCGCAGCAGGCATCACAGGTTGTAAGGTATCCATTAAAATAAATACCTATTGTAAATAAATTTCAATCTCTCTGCTTTTCTTTTCTTGTTTGAATCATCATTATTCTTCGTCGATTAATTATACTAAATCCCAACCATAAGACTGGTCCTTCTTAGCTGCATTAAAAAAAAAAAATTTAATCATACCGTGTGTTTTTTTTTTCCTTTTTCGGTGTATTTATGATAGACTTATCGGTAGACATAATTGCTTCCTAAAGTTCATTAAATTCGTTAGTGAATTTTTTGTTGAAGGTTAATCGCGTAGAACTTTCGTTTTGGTTTAATTCAGCTTAATATCGAACTCTCGTCTTCAATCCAATTATGTGTAAAACGAATTCGCTTAAGATAAAATGTGGTCGTGCAAAAGGTCGACTAACGCGCGCGGAAGCTTTTATAGAGACAATCGGTGATAAAACACCTATCGAAATGCTACAAATTCGTGTGAGTAAATTAGATGAAGTGTGGGCAGATTTTTCGTCGCTTCATCATGAGCTGTTAGACAATGCGAATGATGATGAAGTTATGGAACTAGAAACTGAGTTCGACGAGTATGAGAATAAAGATTTTAACGCGCATTCCAGTCTGATGAAAGCCATCCATCAAAGGCAGTCTCTTTCAAAAGGGGCGGACAAATCAGTAGTTGAACTCTTGGCGAACCAGCAATCGACATTGTTGGGTCGATTGAAGTCTACTGCAACCAACTCATCAACGATTAACCTGCCAAAAATTAGCATTCCACTGTTTTCGGGCAACTATAAGGATTGGCCATCGTTCCGCGATTTGTTTACGGGCACAGTAGATTGCAAACCTGATCTCACAACCACGCAAAAGTTTCACTACTTGAAAATGTTTTTACGCGGTGATGCTGCAAACCTGATAAAACATATACCCATCTCCGATTCAAATTATATTGAAGCGTGGGAACGCCTTGAAAATAGGTATGATCGTGACCATCTAATTGTACAGTCGTATATACAAACATTTTTGTCCTTGCCGTCAATTCATACGGGCAATGTGCAGATGCTTCGAAAGTTATCTGATGGTACGGATGAAGTCATTCGGGGACTCAATGCAATTGATCAAGCCGGTCGCGATCCGTGGATAATTTATCTATTGTTAAATAAAGTGGACTATGAAACGAGACAAGCGTGGGCAGCGGAAGTCGGCTCTCGTAACGATTGTACTGTTGCTGAACTTTTGATATTTTTACAATCGAGGTGTGATGCACTTGAATAATGCCAATCACTTATTCGTCCGATAGTATCGCGGAATAAATTACAAGGTCAGGTAAAATCTCATTTCGCTGCATCCCTTGAAAATAAATCGAAATGCCCCAAGTGCGACGGTGATCATATTTTACCACAATGCTCGCAATTTGTGTCACTAGATATCGATTCGCGTCGAAGTTTCGTGAAATGCAAATCGCTTTGCTTCAATTGTCTTCGCAGCGGTCATTCATGCAACAATTGTCGATCCACATTTCGCTTTCGGATATGTAAATCTCATCACCATTCTTTGGTTCATTCATCAGCATCCGATTCTGCGCCTGTACCATCTGTATCGAACAACCGTTCATCTGAAACCTATCGTTAACAATCATTCGCTTGAGCTTGACCATCGAAAACAGACCATACTCCCAACCTTACTGGCTAGAGCTCAAGATAATCAAGGGCAATTTGTGAATTGTAGGATTTTGCTTGATTCGGGGTCACAAGTTTCTTTTATTACAGAATCCTTTGCCCAGGTGCTCGGTCTTCGTCGCAGAAACGCTCGAATACCAATTCTTGGCTTATCAACCACCGAAGCAGGGTACACAAAAGGATGCATTTCATTAAAATTGCACTCACGTTGTAATTCATCTTCTTTATACGTCGGCGCATTTGTTCTTCGAAAGCTGACTTCGAATCTGCCTTCTCAGGGCGTTGATATTTCTTTTTGGCCACAAATCTCGAGGTTAGAATTAGCTGATCCTTATTTCAATCAACCAAGTGCTATTGATGTTTTGTTAGGAGCCGATAAGTTGTGGGGAATTATGAGGGGAGAGCAAATTCAAGGTCCTCTAGGTACACCTGTTGCTCAAAATACATCGTTTGGCTGGGTTATATCCGGTGAAGCTTTTGACCCTAGTCAATCCAATTCATTTTCGTCGTTCCACTCTACTATTGATGTTGATCTTCTGCTGCAAAGGTTTTGGGAACTGGAGAATGTCACCCCCTCAAAAGATCGATGCTTCAATGAGGATCGGGCAGAAATCCATTTTCGAAGGAGATTTTCCCGTTCGTCGGAGGGAAAGTACATCGTTCACTTGCCCTTTAAATCTTCATCACCAAACTTCGGAAACTCATTGAAATTGGCGGTATCTCGGTTGAACTCTAAGGAACGTCGTTTTCAATTAAACCCGGAACTTCATAAGGCATATTCTAAGTTTATGCAGGAATATCTGATGCTAGGCCACATGAGATTAATTCCTCCGGAGGAGTTGGACAAGGCTACCGGGAAACATTTTTATTTACCGCACCATGCAGTGTTCAAACCGGACAGCTCCTCAACGAAATTGCGTGTAGTCTTCGATGGTTCAGCCAAGGATTCCTTAAGACAGTCATTGAATAGTTTTTGCTAATTGGTCCTCCAATTCAGCGAGATTTAGTAGGTGTCTGTTTGCGTTTTCGCCAACATCGCTACGTCTTCACGGCCGATATTTTGAAGATGTTTCGTCAGATATGGGTTCACGATCAGGATACTGACTTTCAACGCATCGTCTGGCGTGAAACTCCTGCTGAACAAATCAAACATTATCGTTTGTGTACCGTCACATAAGGTACTGCCACAGACACCAAGCCGGGCGGGCTGGTGATGCTAAGCTCAGGCGACTGTGGGGGTCACAGGTGGCGGATAGTGAACGGCCTGCAGAAATGGAGGCTAACTGCGAATACCCAATAAGCAGTCCCCGACCAAGAGCGGCAGAGAAGGAGGGCTTGGCTGAAAAGGTTAAAGGAACCCCTATGAACTCTCTGCGACAAGACGAGTAAGCACCGTCTTCCATATATGTGCTTTCCACCTCAAGGTGGCTACGAGGGATACAGAAAGGAGAAAATGGCGAGATCCGGACAAACCCGCCACATCGTAAAATGCGCAGCTTCTTTGCCCGAAAGGGATGCTGCATATATACATACATATATATATGTATATACATAGGTATATATATATATATATAAATAACCATAACCACTACCCTAAAACATTAAGACTGAGCCCAGTAAGGTCTTAATTAAGGCATACTGGAAAACGAATTGGAATGACAGCTATGAGGGCTGACGTTTGTAGTATTCTGTTACCTGAGTAAGCAAGAGTGAAATCTTGCAGAAATGGCTTTCAGGCTAATGCTACAAGCGCCTCCATCCCGTTAAAACCTTGGCCTGCCTAAAAGTACGTTCAATGTTTCGTCACCATTAAGTTGGTGGTGTAGGTCCAGATGTAACATTCCTGGTTAGCACCGATCCGGCTCTGGCACAAAACCCCATAAGGGCTCGTGTCAACCCTCGCATGGCCTCACTGCTTGCAAAGACAACCATGGGGTCCTTAGGTGACTACACATTCGAACATTGATAGCGGCTTTGAGTGGGGATCCACTAGAAATGATTACAACAAAAACAAACAAAAACACCGGAGAAATTGAAGTAGAGGAGAATGAGGAGAACCCCTTCCAGAGGGGATCAAGGATGCTGAGGTCACCAATTGACCAAGTAGCAGCATCACAAAGAAGTGCGGAACGACGCGAGTCACCCGCAATACGAAAGGTGACGGTCGAACCACCAACCCATAAAACTGATTTCCACAAGTTAGGTGAGCAAATTAGAGGTCTGGTAGAAATGCTGGAAGATGGCAAAAGGCGTTCAATCCACCAAGCGATGCGAGATGCTACTGAAAGCATCAGAGCTCTCTACGAGCTCTCGGCGATTCAGCTACACGATGAGGAAGCAAAGCAAGTGATTCGCCGGAACAACTCGTCGCAAACTTCGCCATGGCTAAAAACAACATCTGAACCCAAGAGAAGGCAAGTTGCAGACGACGAACCCCCGGAGCCAAAACGAAAACAGCAACAGCCACCGAGTGGCGCAGCAGACAACGAACCACCGAAGCCAAAACAGACGCAGAAAAATACATCAAACGATGTTGCAGGCAAAAAGCGCTCGGAGCCAAAGGTAAACAAAAACAAACTGCATTGATAAACACCAAGGAGAAGGATGAGACCACCGGCGTAGAGACTCCAGTGGTCAGACCTAAGAAAAAAGTTACAGCCACAAACAAGAAGCAAGCGGCAGGAGAAGAAGAATGGGTAAATACCACCAAAAAGAAGATCGCCAAAAAGAAGCAACAAGAGGTCAAAAGACCTAGACCTGACGCTATCGTCATTAAAGCGACGGGGTCCCTCTCATACGCGGAGATACTACGCAAGGTGAAGGCAGACCCCAAACTGGAAACAGTGGGAAAGGCGGTAACTAAAATCAGGAGGACACAGAAGGGAGACCTCCTTATACAATTCAATGAGATGGGAAATAAGACAAACGAATTTAAAGGCGTCATTAGTGAAGCTCTAGCAGAGCAAGCGAATGTAAGTTCGATTACGCATCGCACTACCCTTGAGATCAAAGACATCGATGAGGTCACGACTATAGACGACGTAATCAATGCAATCGAAGCCCAGTTTGGAGTGAAAGTTTCACCGGCAGATATTTTGTCCCTGCGGAGGGCGTACGGAGGAACACAAACAGCAACGATCAGCTTTCCCGCAGTAGACGTAAGAAAGCTGTTAGAAGCAGGAAGGATTAAAATCGGCTGGGTTAACTGTCGCATGCGCGAACGAACCCTCCTTAAAAAGTGCAAAAGCGAGGAAGACCGCTCCAAGCTATGTAGGAGATGTGGAGGAGAAGGCCACATAGCGAAGAATTGCAACAAGGATCCATCCTGCATGTTCTGCAAGAAAGACCACCCGGACGCCGCGCAGCATGTAGCCGGCAAATGCCCAGTATTTCGGAGAGCTATTACAAGCAAAATACCATGAAGATTCTACAGATAAATCTTAATCACTGTAGAATAGCACAGGACATCCTAGCACAAACGGCCAAGGACGAAAGCGCTGACGTTATTATGATCAGTGAACCATATAAATGTCCCGAAGAGAACAACAATTGGATCTGCGATAAGGCAAAGCAGGCGGCGATATGGATGTGTGGACGCTATGCCTTTCAAGAAACAAACGACCAAGCAGTCGGCTTCGTGCGGGCGAAAATAAATGGGATCCATTTTTATAGCTGCTATGCCCGACCCAGTTTGACGGCCAGCGAGTACCAACTAATGCTGGATAATCTAACCACGGATGCGCTCCAGAGAGCCCCAGTGGTTATAGGAGGAGACTTCAACGCGTGGGCAACAGAATGGGGCAGCAGGCTCACCAACACCAGAGGACAGGTCTTATTGGAGACATTCGCTCCCCTAGCGATAGGCATTGCTAATAAGGGCCGGACAAATACTTACCGGAAGGCTGGAGTAGGGTCCATTATTGACATCACCTTTGCGAGCAACTCCATCCTGAAAACCATAAAGTGGAGGGTCAGTGAGGAATATTCACACAGCGACCATCAGGTGATAATACTGGAAATAAAAGGGAAAAAACCAGTCCAGCTCCCAAAACTTACTGGCCCAAAATGGAATGACAGATCTTTCGATAAGGATGCATTCGAAGAGATGTTGAACGGTGATCAAGCTCCAAGCGGAACAGCGGAGACCCTCGCTCACCACCTCACAGGCACCATCACCACAGCGTGCGACGCATCAATGCCTAGGAGAGCAAACACCAGGAACACATCACCGTGTTACTGGTGGAACGAGGAAATATTCGAACTCCGGGCAAAATGTCTGCAAGCCCGGCGTAAAGTCCAACGATCAAGAAGGAGGGCGGATTTCCAACAATGCCTGGACACCCTTAGACTGGCGAGACGTAGCTTAAATAGAGCCATTAAGGAAAGTAAAACTGCATGCTTTAAACGTCTCTGTCAAGAAGCCGACATCAACCCATGGGGCTCGGCATACAGAATGGTGATGACAAAACTAAAGGGCTATAGGACTCCTCAAATAACATGTCCGATAATGCTGAGATCCATAGTAGAGTACCTCTTCCCTCAAAGGCCTGCTGCTATGTGCAATATTATACGAGAAGTCAATCCAGAAGATATTCCTTTAATTACTCACGAGGAACTGCTAAGGGCATGCAGCAAGATAGGTGACAACAAGGCTCCGGGACCCGACGGCATCCCGAACAAGGCAATAAAGGCAGCTGTAACAAAAAGACCAGACCTCTTCATAACAACAATGAAGCAGTGCCTTGAAGAAGGAACCTTTCCCGAAAAATGGAAAACGCAGCATTTGGTCCTACTGGCTAAAGGAAAGAAGCCCCCAGGAGAACCATCATCCTATCGCCCAATATGCCTATTAGACACCATGGGAAAGATCCTCGAGAAGATAATCTATAATAGATTACTCGCAGTAGTAGAAGAGAAAGGAGCCCTCTCAGATCACCAATTTGGCTTCAGAAGAGCACGATCTACTGTTGATGCCATAAGAGCGGTAGTCGATATCGCCAAAGGTGCCATCGAAGGAGAAAGATGGCTGTACGGCACAAAGGAGTATTGTGCAGTAGTAACGCTGGACATTAAAAACGCATTTAACTCTGCGAACTGGTCGTTTATTAGAAGGTCACTTGCCAGGATGGATACGCCATATTACCTGCTACGGATAGTGACGAACTACTTCAATAACAGAAAGCTGAGGTACAATACCGATGAAGGCGTAAAATACTACAACGTAACCGCGGGAGTTCCACAGGGATCGGTTTTAGGGCCACTATTGTGGAACATCATGTACGACGGAGTACTACGATTAGCGTTACCTGGGGGAGTAACGATAATTGGATTCGCCGATGACATTGCAGTCGTGACAGTAGCTAAACAAATCCGTGCAGTAGAATCAGCTACAAATGAAGCAATTGCCCGGATAAAAGATTGGTTAGTATCCGCCGGACTAGAACTAGCTGACCATAAAACAGAAGCTGTTCTTATAACCAGCCGGAAAACTGTCGAATTTGCCAACTTCAGGTTGGTAACCAAACCATCAGGTCGAAAGAGGCAGTTAAATACCTTGGAGTAATGCTGGACAACAGGCTACGGTTTAAAACGCATGTTGACTTTGTTACCAAAAAAGCATCGCAAATGCAGGGAGCTCTCTCGCGTATCATGCCTAACATCGGTGGACCTGGATACGCTAGAAGGATTCTACTCTCTAGAGTTATCACCTCAGTTCTGTTATATGCCGCCCCAGTCTGGGCGGAGGCACTGAGGACGAAGGAGACCAAAAGGAAACTATCGTCATCATACAGACTCTGTGCGCTACGGACAATCAGCGGCTTTCGAACCATCTCTGACGAAGCTGCATTTGTCATAGCTGGAATGGTCCCCATCGATATTCTCGCAGATGAAATGCTGAGGATATATAACAGAAGAGCATTGAGTCATCACGACGCCACTGGTATCAAGGTGATAAAAATTGAAGAAAGGGCAGCGTCAGCAGCTATGTGGCAAGCTCGTTGGGCTAATACAACAAAAGGCAGATGGACATACAAACTTATACCGACAATCCAAGATTGGATAAGTCGAAAGCATGGAGACTGCAACTACCATCTAACGCAGTGCCTGCCTGGCCACGGTGGCTACCGCAAATATCTACACCGATTCGGACACGACAACTCACCATCCTGCCCGGAATGCCCAGGTGAAGATGAGGATACGGAGCACGCAGTGTTTTACTGCACACGTTTCACGGCATGGAGAATTACTCTGCCCAGTCCGTCATTACTCCTCGACCATATGTTACGGTTGGAAGAAAATTGGATGGCAATATGTTCTTTCGTAACAACTCTACAAAAAGAGTTGCGGAGAATAGAAAAGCTAAGAAGAGCAGCAGAAGCAACAGAAGCATCAGAAGCAGCAATACAAGAAGCATAGCATGAATTGCTAACCAGCCCCGCGAAGTAATACCTAACGGCAGTCCCGCGGGGAGAGTGGTTGAAGTGTGTAGGGTGTGTGTTTAGTACGTAGGCGTATTCCTGGCATCGAGTACTCAGGTTTGCGAATCATGCATGCTAGTAGCACTCGGGCTACTAGTATCTATGAAGATTACACATCCCTGGCGCAATCCAAAAAAAAAAAAAAAAAACATAAGGTACTGCCCCCGCTCCATTTTTGTCCATTCGTGTGTTGAAACAACTTGCTGAAGATTATCAGGCTGAATACCCTGTCGCTTCTCGGGTCCTTTTAAGCGACGTATATGTAGATGACGTGATGACCGGCAGCAGCTCAGTAGAAGGCCTAATTAGTCTACAGAGCGAATTGATTGAGCTTTTATCTAAAGCCAAGTTAGAACTCCGGAAGTGGACATCGAATTGTTGGCCATTACTATCCAACCTACCTCAAGATGCCTGTGAATTCTCGTGGACTAATCCTGAGCAATCGAAGATGTTTATAAAGGTTCTAGGAATGTTTCGGAGTCTTGCCAGTGATGAATTCTCATTTCACATGGGGAAATCGCGGGAAACACCTTCACCGACAAGACGAACTTTACTGTCGGAAATATCACGAATCTTCGATCCATTAGGTTTTTTAGCTCCTTCGGTAGTATTGTTCAAAATCATGTTCCAAGAGCTCTGGTCATCTGAGTTAAAACTAGGATGGGACGATCCATTACCTCTTCACCTAAGTCGCAAATGGATAAATTACCGTGAAGAGCTTCACTTATTTGAAAGGATTCGGGTTCCTAGAAATATGTCTTCATTAGTGTCTGAAGAAATTCAGCTTCATGGCTTCTCTGATGCCTCCTCGGTGGCTTATGCAGCCGTTATATTCGCTCGCTGCAAGACTGATTCAGGCAAAATCAAAACGACTATAGTCGCAGCAAAGACAAAAGTTGCTCCTCTCAAACCAGTCACGATCCCTCGTCTCAAGCTATGTGCCGCTCTCTTATTAACTCGGTTGTTCAGCATAGTAAAATCGTCGATATCAACCAAAGTCTCCAAGGTCTTTGCGTGGTGCGATTCAGAGATCGTGCTACATTGGCTCTCTTCACCTCCTCGTCGATGGAAAACGTGTGTGGCCAACCGAACAGCTGCTATTCTCGAATCGATTCCGCGACACTCTTGGCATCACATCGCGTCCGAATCAAATCCAGCAGACTGTGCATCGCGCGGTATTCTTCCGTCAAATTTAGTCAACCATAATCTTTGGTGGAGTGGTCCATCTTGGCTATCCGCATCAGAACAACACTGGCCTATATCATCATTTACTTCACAGGAATCCACATGTGAGGCCGCTATCGTGGAAGAAAGGCGCTTACCGAAAGTAACACTCACTGCAACGATAGAAAATGACACTCTGCAAAACCTCATCATCAAAGTCTCTTCGTGGGATCGATTGCAAAGGATAGTCGCATATTGTCTTCGTTTTTTATCAAATTGTCAAATACCTCAATCAAATCGACTGTGTTCGGGCTCAGCCTCAATGAAATCCAAAAGGCCAGATTAACTGTTTTAACACATATTCAACAACAATCATTCGCAGATGAAATTCATCATCTTACCAGCAGCAAAAATCTCCCAACAAAATCTCCACTGGCCAAATTGTCTCCATTTGTTGACCAGGACGGAGTTCTACGCGTAGGAGGAAGAATAAAACAAGCATCTGTTTCCTATAATATTAAACACCCTATTATTCTCCCTAATAATAATCATGTTTCGTTTATTATAGTGAAGGATCTTCATATTAAATATCTGCATGTTGGTGTATCTGCGACCTTCGTTATTGTTCGACAACAGTATTGGATATTGGGCAGTCGGAATCTTATCCGGAAGATAGTCTACAGCTGCAAACCGTTTTTTTTTTGCAAAGGAAGCACACTAGCACTCAGTTGATGGGCGATCTGCCAGCGCAAAGGATTCAACAAAGTCGACCGTTCTCCAATAAATTGAAGCAATTTTAAATTCTTGTCCTTTGTGTGCTTTGTCAGACGATGATATAAACCCACTAACCCCAGCGCATTTCATTATAGGTGAGCCATTAACTGCTGTTCCAGAACCCAATCTCCTAGATATCCCGCCAAACCGCTTAACACATTGGAAACATATCCAAAGCATGGTCCAAGGTTTTTGGAAACGATGGCAGATGGAGTATATCACAACTCTCCAAGAGCGGTCCAAATGGCAGCACACCAAAATCAATGACAAACCCGGCGATATAGTAGTTATCAAGGAGCCCAACCTTCCACCAAGTAAATGGTTTCTGGGACGAATCCAAGATGTTGCTCCAGGTGCAGATAACCGCGTACGTGTTGCCACAATCACCACCAATAGAGGTACCTTTGTGCGTCCTATCTCATAGTTGGCTGTGCTCCCAATGTCCTGAAACTCATTCCAGGGGGGCCGGAATGTTTAAGACTAATCTCATTCAATTAATTTGTATTTATTTATTATTGTTAAATTTTCGTTTAAATATTTTTGTTATTATCTGTTACTTTGTTTAAAAATTATGTGACCCACTGCACATCATTTGAATCGAACCACTTTCTGCAGTTGCATCCTAACAACAATTGCACGCACTGAGGATCACGCGATGCACTTGCACTCACACACACATCAGCGCACCCGCTCCTACATTGTGATGACACGTACGCACGCTCTCCTGCACTGCCTAGGTGTAATCGGATGCTGGTATGTGTAACTGCAGATGAACTTCGAAACATGCGATTCTCTTTCACTTGGATTTTGGTCGGAGCAGGCATCACAGGTTGTAAGGTATCCATTAAAATAAATACCTATTGTAAATAAATTTGAATCTCTCTGCTTTTCTTTTCTTGTTTGAATAATCATTATTCTTCGTCGATTAATTATACTGAATCCCAACCACTCAGAAATGAACGATGATCGTCAACCGAAGAAGTACTGGCTGAGGGATGTGCGGGCAGTTCGAAAGCTTTTCTTGCCTGTGCAAACCTTAGACTTGGAGGAGATGCGGTCGAAGTACTCACATCTAAGCGGTCTACCGATCCACTCATACCAAGATGCCCGATGTGGTATTCTCATCGGATTGAACAATCAGCAACTTGTACTTCCGCAAAGAGTCTGAGAAGGAGGTTGGAGTGATCCAGTAGCAATGAAGACTAGGCTGGGATGGTGTGTTAGTGGCAGTAACGTAAGAGAGACCAGTACGAATGGAGTTTTCCACATATATTAAGCTTGTGACTCCAGCAAAGACTTTCTCGAGATGGTACGGCAGCACTACGTTCTGGAGGAGCATGGTATTGATAAATATCTGATCGAATCGGCTAAAGAGGTTCGTGCTAGGAACATCTTGAAAGCCACTGTGACGAGAGAAAGCAATGCATTCAGTAGCGGCTTGTTGTGGAGATACGATGACATCATTCTACCGGATAGCTTACCCATGCCACTTAAGAGGTTAAGGTGCCTCGAGAAGAAAATGTAGGTTAACACTTCCTTGCTTCGGACAATCAACGGGCAGATCTGCGACTAGTGTGGGATGCAGCAGCCTCTACGCAGGGTGTGTCACTAAATAGCATGCTATTGAAGGGTTCAGACGAGCTAAGAGTCCTCACAGATGTTCTACAAGCTTTTCGAGAACATCCAATAGGAATTACTGGGGACATAGAAGAAATGTTCCACCAGGTCGTCGTGCGCTTTGGTGATTCGGAACGGGAACTAGATGTCTATGTCATGCAGGTGCTGACATTCGGAGCAACATGTTCGCCGAGCATTGCACAGCATGTAAGGAATACGAATGCCAGGGAGTTTACCAATGACTTTCCCCGTGCAGCTGAAGCGATAATTTATCACCACTACGTGGATGACTTGCTAGATAGTGTTGCCACGATTGAGGAAGCAATCCAGCTGGCCAAGGATATAAAGTACGTGCACTCCAGCGCAGCGTTTAATATACGCAAGTGGCTGTCGAATTCTGAAGAAGTTCTGCATGCTCTCGACCAGCCTGATGACTGATGGGACAGCGGAAACACTCCAGTTGCGAGACGAGTCTTTACGGTCCATGCTCATCGAGGTCGAAGGAATAATAAATTCGCGGCCATTAATGCACGTATCCGTGGCAGCAAACGACGCAGAGGCACTGACACCCAACCATTTCTTGCTGGGTTCATCGAGTGGTAGGAAGCCGCTTGGAGAGTTCGGGGAAAAGAATCTTCTTCTCCACAAGAGCTGGAGAATCAGTTAGCAGTTGTCTCACTCATTTTGGAAGCATTGGATTAGGGAGTATTTGCCAACATTAACAAGAAGAACTAAGTGGTTCTAGCCAGTAAAGAACATCGAGAAGGGTGACGTGGTGATCATTGGTGCCAAGAATCTGCCGAAGGGTTCCTGGCCAAAGGGCATAGTGAATAGCATGGTCAAAGCGAAGGATGGCTAAGTCAGAAGAGCTACGGTTCTTACCGCGACCGGCATCTACGAGCGACCCGTGGTGAAGCTGGCAGTGCTGGACGATAGCAAGTCAGAGAAAGATGAAGCAACAGCGAGAGCGGCTCCTCCACCGGGGAGGAGAAATGTTGCAGACAGCACTGAATAATACCATTCACATCCACAAAATCAATCAGCAGATACCTCGAAGTCCTTCGATTGAAAAGAAAAGCTGATGTCATCGAGAACTTGAGGGATGATGTCATTCATTCTCAGTAAAAGAAAGCAGATCGTCGATATCTTTACGAAGAAAAAAATGCTTAATTTTTAGGTACTAAATCACATTTTTTCTATATATTTATTTTGTTAACTTATACTGGATACTGGAATACCTGTTTAAAGATTTTAAACATTCGTAGAAAACGGACGGTCAACAATTATATCTAGTTCGGCCTTAACTTGCCCATTTGAAATTGCCCAACAATAATTGCCGATAATAATTTCTGATCTGCATTTCTCCAATTGAAATCCTCAAGTTGTGCTTCCATGTTTGTGGTTGTCTGACGGACGCTCTCCTTCCTTGTAGTATTATTTGAAGGAGTTTGTATTTTTCATTTCTGATGTCATGCCCTAAGTATTACGTATTTGAATTGTTTTAAACAAGGACGAATAGAAATATAAGTGAAATAATATAAGATTGTTCTCAAAATCTAATAAGAAAATTAGTGCATTTTGTATCGGGAAATATAATCTAATAGAAAAAAAAATGTCACACTAGCACAAAAATAATAAAACGAAGTCATGAAACGTCAAATAAACTTAAAAGAATCAAAATAACGAAGAAGTCTCCATGTACAGGCAAATAGAAGTATAGAAACCTCTTGTAGTGACGAAAAAAGAAAAGCATATATGCAATAAACATAAAGTACAGTGAATTTATAATTTAAGAACTCAAAGACAAAATGAACAAAGATGAAATGAAAATGCTTATAAAAATATTTAAAGATGAAATGAGAACCGAATTTAAAATGCAGCTTGAGGCGACACAAAAGGATTTAAAGAAAGAAATAATCGGAAACAATGAATTTTTAAGGGAAGATATAAATAGTTTAAGAGAAGACCTGAAAGAGAAAAACCATTCGCTTAAGTCCGTTTGTGATCTTCCCATAAACCCTATCGTGAAGGGTAGTTATGGGAACACCAAACTCCCTATTCGCTGCTCGAAAACTTAAACCACCCTCCCGAATAGCCTCTAAACCGTTTGCTAATGAAGCTTCACTATAAGTCTGGTATTTTCGCTTCATTATATCTGAAATAAGTTAGTTTTCAAATTGATTTAAGAAAGGTAAGATATTTTCCACTTTCAAAAGTGAAAACATAAAACCTGTTCGGACAAAGGCAACAAAAAATATAAAGTTTCCTTCAACCGAACACTGAGGAAAAAAGTGTGCGAATATTGGTCCCTAGGTTTCGATATGATTATGAAAAGAAAAACACTAAAACAAATTTTTAATTCTGTATTGTTCATTACCTGAACGGGAAAAAACTTTTTTGACAAAGAACACTAGTGATCGATTAGGAAACTTGAAAAAGTTTAGTTCCCTATGATCGAACGTTCAAAAAATAATAAAATTATTACGTTTTCAGATAAAAATTTTAGTAGATATAAACTAATGAAAAAAGCATTGAAAATAAATATTTACCTCGATTTTCAAACAAAAAACACACTTTACCCGGACACTCGCAACAGTTTTTTTTTTCTATTGAAACCGCACTCTCTGAAGACTCAATTTAAACTGCAATTTTGAAACGTTAAAAATAATTGTACTAGATGATATTGCCAAAAGGATTAAATGTAATACCACAATGTAGCATTTTGCGTTTGCAGAAGCTGAAAATCTTAAAAATAATACAGTTTAGACGTTTTTTTAAAAAAAAGTGTTCGACTACTGAGAGTGTTCGGAATTAGGCGATCCTACCCTATTTGTCAATGGAAGAGAAATAAATCATAGTGAAATAGAAACAAGAAAATTAAAATTAATAAGATCTCCAGAAAAAATAAATAATAGAAATGAAGTCCTGAATGAGCCACTAAATGGAACAACAAACCCTTCAAACAGCAGATAATCTCCTACAACTCCCTGCGAAAGCAGAAAGGGCCAAAGTAATCAACAAATAACATAAAAACTCATTTCGATCAAATAGGAACAATGATAGTAACATAGTTTGGCACGATCTCACGGCAATAAGCAGGATTTTGTAAACAAGGGCATAATTTAGAATTTTTATTTTTTTATTTTTTGGTTGAGGATAATTTTATAGTAGCAACAGGTAATGGTGGGTATTTTTTTGGGAACGAGTACCCCAATAAATGCCATAACCCCGACGATACGCTAAGCATTCCCAAGCAACAAAAAAAAAATAAAGCAAAAAGTGAAGCACTACAGTATACCTAATAATGAAATTAGCAATGCAATTAAAAGGATAAAAAACAAATTAAAATAAATCAGATTAAGACTTAATAAATGCAAAAAAAAGTATTATGAATATACGAGTATGTACATACATATTGTAGCATAATAATAACTACGCTCCCTAAAAGTATGATGCAACAAATTCCGAAGTGTCTTTTCATTCTGGCAGAATTTTGGTTCGAAGTGTCCTTTCATTCGAGGTTCGTGTCTGCGGTTTCCACAGTTCACGTCTACGAAAGAGACGGATAATATCACGGATGAGAGGGAATTATAACTGCAACAATGATTGTCATCTTGGAATTTCTCTTGTTCCAGTGGTCGAAGAATTTTCTAGAAGCTTCTGGCTATCAGAAACTTCTGCTATATAAGGACAGATGGCGATCAAAAAGGGGGCAGTAGTTTCTAAACTGTGGCGAAGAGATTAGAAAAGTGATAATGGGCGAAGTTGTAATTTTGTGATAAACTGAAAGTTGAGATTTAACAAGAAGAAGTAATTAGTTTGGATTTGTGAATTAAGTAATTGAAAGGAGATAAAGTGATTTGAGAGGACAGAGACCTTGTAAGAAAAGAATTGCGAAGAATAGTATAGTGTGAACCTGAATTGTTCTATATACTAGAATATAAAGAAATAATTTCATAGAATATTGTTTTATCTACTCGAGCCGTAGCTCGCATATTACATTGGTGTCAGAAGCGGGATAAAACTTATTCTGTGAATAACTATTTCCATGGTGTGAAATTGTACAAAAAGAAAAAAAAAAAAAAAAAAACATTTCTGTGTTGAGTTAATTAGTTGCGCAAAATGGGTCGCAAATTAGGAAAACTAACTATAATTCAACTAAAGGCAGAACTCAGTAAGCGGAACCTCGACACAACTGGGGGAAAAGATGCCCTACTGATTCGTCTGGAAGAAGCAGTAACGCAGGAAGGTGAAAATCCGCACGACGTAGAGTTTGACGTGGAAGAGGAACGAGCAAGTACAGCAGCCGACCCAGGTATAACAAGTCTGCTTCTGCAACTTAAGTTAGTCATGGACGAACAAAAGAAAGCAATAGAAGATCAAAAGAATTCTCTAGAACTTAAGCTGGACGAACAAAAGAAAGCGATGGACGAACAAAAGAAAGCAATGGGCGACCAAAGGTTAACTTAAGCTTGACGGACAAAAGAATTCTCTAGAACTTAAGCTGGATGAACAAAAGAAGCAATGGACGAACAAAAGAAAGCAATGGACGAACAAAAGGAAGCAATGGACGAACAAAAGAACTCTCTAGATGCTCTGGAAAGTAAACTTGATGAGCAAAACAAAAACTTGGAATCCAAATTCGAAGTGATCGAAGAGAAAATCGAGAAGGTCGAGACGCAACTCGAAAAAGTCGAAACTAGATTCGATGAAAATTTTGAGAAACATGAAACTCAGTTCGGGAAGATAGAGACTCAGTTTGGAAAAGTGGATACGCAATTCGAGATAGTAGGAAAGCAAGTCGAGAATCTTGCTAAGGAGCTCAGCAACGTGAAGAGACAGAAAGCACGGGAATATTCCACTGACGGTCTGAGAAGAAAGGAGATGCAGCCTCCTATCTTCGATGGTCAAACATCATGGCCAATTTATAAAAGGCAATTCGAAGCGGCCGCAATGACCAATAACTGGGACGATGAAGAGAACTCTATTGCACTCACACTTGCACTGAGGGGTCCAGTTGCGGAGCTCTTGCAGACCATCCCGGAAGATAAACAGCAGAACTACGACTCTCTGGTTCAGGCTATCGAGATGCGGTTTGGGGATGAACACATGCAGCAGGTGTACAGGGTTCAGCTGCGTAGTCGAGTCCAGAAAAGGGGAGAAACGCTCCAACAGTTGCAAGCGGATATAGAGCGACTAGCCCATCTTTCATACCCTAAAGCCGGTGAGGAGCTTATCAACGAAATGGCGGTGGAAGCTTTTATTCAGGCCATAGAGGACAGACAACTGCAAATGGCTGTAAGGATGGCTGAGAAGCGAACACTCCCCTAGGCATTGGCATTCGCTTTGTCAATGAAGGCTGCGGACCAAGCATACCAGGGAATACACCGTGTCAGGGAGATATCCGTGGTGGAATGCTCATGCCAGAGAACAGCCGTCATGGATGAAGACAAAGCTCGCGGGAGTCAAATCCGTTGCTGGGATTGCAACCAAACCGGACACCTACAACGGCAGTGCAGAAGTGCACCTAGACGAGGAAATTGTCCACATTGCGGAAGTAGGAGAAGCAGAGAGGAAGCATCTGGCGGTGATAACATCCATCCTGTCGGTCAGACTTCCCAAAACCAGCAGTCGGGAAATGCGTAAGGACCAACTTCGCGGGGCAGAAGTTGGTTACAGGAATCGAGTCCCCCAGGACCACCATTCAAGTTTCGCAAACCAAACGGGGTAACAAGAGCCTGACAGTGGAGGCACTAATCAACAAGAAGAAGTGCGTAGCCACCATCGACACAGGTGCCACTGCCTCCATTGTAAGAAGAGATATCGTCAGAAGCGCCTGGCTGCACAACACCAACAGCTACTGCCTGAAGACTGCAACAGGGGAAATGGCGAAAGTGTTTGGAGAAGTTCGTCTTACGATTACTCTGGCGGGACTGACGTTCTCCCATGCGTTTCTGGTGGCAGATATATGCGACGAGTGCATCATCGGAATAGACTTCATGAAAGCAAATGAAGTAATCCTGGACATCGGGATGCAAGTACTGAGGTATCGAAATGTGGAGATTCCGATGGTGTACGGAAACGAGAATGCCGTAACTCTCAGGACAGTCATCAGCAAAGACGAAGTTTTGCCGCC
The DNA here is from genome assembly GCA_963082735.1 of Pocota personata. Classification (NCBI taxonomy): domain Eukaryota; kingdom Metazoa; phylum Arthropoda; class Insecta; order Diptera; family Syrphidae; genus Pocota; species Pocota personata. The sequence continues at coordinate 140,103,928 of OY720429.1, read as the reverse complement.
GTCTTCGGAGACAATCATTTGGACGAAGCTGGAAGGTGATCTTGGGAGCCACCGATTCTACATAGTAGAACCAGACCCAGAGAAGCATTCTCAAGACTACATCGTGGGAAAGACGTTACTCAAACCAAAGAACACCATGGTTCCAGTGAGAGTTTTGAACGCAAGACCGCACACTGTCAAACTAAGGCGAGGGGAGGTGACTGGAAAATGCACGCCGATTACCGCCGTCGCAACAATTCTGAACGTGATGCTCCAAAACCTCTCCCATCACGTTGGACAGCAGAAACGAGAGAGACGATTCTCCAGTCCAGTGAGCTGAATAAGGAGCAGCGAACTATGGCAGAGAATCTTATCAATGAGTACGCTGATGTATTTGCCTCACAGGACAGAGAATACGGCCGAACACACCTGGTACAACATCGAATAGACACTGGTGATACTAGACCAATTCGTCAGCCTGCTAGGCGCCTTCCATTGGCAAAGCAGACAGAAGTTGCAGAGATGGTGTCGGCAATGGAGAAAGAAGGTCTGATTGAAAGTTCCAAAAGTCCGTGGGCATCACCGGTTGTACTGGTTAAGAAGAAAGATGGCAGCACGCGGTTCTGCGTGGACTATCGGCAGCTCAATTACGTCACCAAGAAAGATAGCTACCCTCTGAAACGGATTGACGACACGCTAGACACACTATCAGGAGCCCGATGGTTTTCCACTCTCGACTTGAAGAGTGGCTACTGGCAGGTACAGATCCATCCAGAAGACAGGGAGAAAACCGCCTTCACCGCAGGAAATGCTCTATGGCAATTCACGGTAATGCCATTCGGGCTGTGCAATGCTCCGGCGACTTTCGAGCGATTGATGGAATGTGTCCTGCAAGGGTTAACATGGAAAACCTGTCATCGTCGTAGGAAAAACGTTTGCGCAACACCGAGACAATCTAAGGGATGTGTTTCAAAGGCTTCGAAGTGCCCACCTGAAGCGCAACCCCAAGAAGTGCGCCCTGTTTAGAGCGGAAGTCAAGTACCTGGGACACATAATTTCAGCGAAAGGAGTGAGAACCGATCCAGAGAAGGTCGAAGCGGTGAAAAACTGGCCAGTCCCCAAAGACAAACACCAACTAAGGAGCTTCCTGGGCCTAGCCACCTACTACAGACGGTTCGTGAAGGATTTTGCCGGGATCGCAAAGTGCCTGCACCAGCTGACGGAAAAGGGGAAACAATTCAAATGGTCAGTTGAGTGCGAGAAGAGGTTCAAGGCACTTAAACAACGGCTATGCGATGCCCCGATACTAGCTTACCCCACTCCCGGGGAAACGTTCATTGTGGATGCAGATGCTAGTAATGTCGGGGTAGGAGCCGTACTCTCCCAGGTGCATGATGGCCAAGAGAAGGTGGTTGCGTACTTCAGCAAGGTGCTCTCTAAGCCAGAAAGGAACTACTGCGTGACAGGGCGGGAACTTCTAGCTTTGATCTTGGCTACGAAGCATTTTCACAAATACCTCTATGGGAGGAAGTTCGTTCTTCGCACAGACCATGCAGCCTTAAAATGGCTATTACAGTTCAAGAGTCCTGAGGGTCAGGTCACAAGATGGATCGAAAGGCTGCAAATCTACGACTACAAAATACAGCATCGTAAAGGAAAACTCCACTCTAATGCGGATGCACTGTCCCGGAGACCATGCAGAACGGATTGTAAACATTGTGCGCGTCAGGAAGAACGGGAGCTGGTTTCCATCCAAAGAATGAGAGCCGAACCTATCACCAGCTGGAGCGAGGATGAGATCCGGAACGCTCAGAAGGAAGACCCGGATATCGAGCCGATTCTGGCCTGGAAGGAGAACATGGAGAAACCGGATCATGAGGACATCTCTCACAGAAGCCCGACCTTAAAGGCATATTTTGCGCAGTGGGACTCCCTCCATGTCCAAGAAGGTGTTCTGAGAAGAAAATGGGAATCCTCCGACGGAAAGACGTTTGTAATGCAGCTTGTCGTACCGCGGACGAGGGTCAATTAGGGCGTCCGGAGGCCACTTGGGAGTGAATAAAACGCTAGAAAAGGTACGAGAACGTTTTTATTGGTTAAAAGCGAAGGAAGATATCGAAGACTGCTGCAGAAAATGCGACGTGTGTGCAGCTAGCAAGGGTCCGAGAATCAAAACTCGAGGTAAGGTGCACCAATACAACGTGGGAGCACCTTTCGGACGAATCGCCATTGACATTGCAGGGCCCTTTCCGGAAACCGACAATGGTAATCGGTATATACTCGTAGTGATGGACTACTTCAGTAAGTGGCCGGAAGCGTTTCCGATCCCTAACCAGGAAGCCAGAACCGTGGCGGAGCAGATCGTCCACAATTGGGTTAGCAGATTCGGTGTGCCCTTGGAATTGCATTCTGGCCAAGGGCGGAACTTCGAGCCAAGAATCTTCCAAGAGATGTGTCAACTACTCGGAATCAAAAAGACAAGGACAACCCCGCTTCATCCACAGTCGGACGGTATGGTGGAGCGTTTCAATAGGACTTTGGACGAACATCTCTCGAAGGTCGTAGGTGACTACCAACGGGATTGGGACCGGCAGATTCCCTTGTTTTTGATGGCCTATAGAAGTGCCGTACATAGCACTACTCGACATACGCCGTTCGAAATCTTATTTGGTGGAATAGCTCGTTTACCTAGTGAGGTGAAATTTTTATCTCCTCCCAATGAGCCCAGAAATGAAGAAGAGTACGTGGCGGACCTTAGGGAAAGGCTTAGGGACATACACCAAAGGACCAGAAGCCAGATTAAGATAACGAGCGACCGCATGAAGACCAGGTATGATGCCAAGGCAACAACGTTAGGATTCCAGGAAGGAGATCTAGTGTGGCTGTATAATCCCCATCGCCAAAAGCAGAATCACCTAAGTTGCAGCAGAACTGGGAGGGTCCCTACAGAATAATAACCCGCATCAACGATGTTGTCTACCGCATCCAGCGAGGACCAAGGGCCAAAATGAAAGTGGTTCATGTGGACCGACTGAGTCGATACAATGGCCGAAATAAGGATGCACTTGTTCGGGACGAACACGTCTAAGAGGGGGGCAGTGTAGCATAATAATAACTACGCTCCCTAAAAGTATGATGCAACAAATTCCGAAGTGTCTTTTCATTCTGGCAGAATTTTGGTTTGAGGTTCTTGTCTGCGGTTTCCACAGTTCATGTCTACGAAAGAGACGGATAATATCACGGATGAGAGGGAATTATAACTGCAAGAATGATTGTCATCTTGGAATTTCTCTTGTTCCAGTGGTCGAAGAATTTGCTAGAAGCTTCTGGCTATCAGAAACTTCTGCTATATAAGGACAGATGGCGATCAAAAAGGGGGCAGTAGTTTCTAAACTGTGGCGAAGAGATTAGAAAAGTGATAATGGGAGAAGTTGTAATTTTGTGATAAATTGAAAGTTGAGATTTAACAAGAAGAAGTAATTAGTTTGGATTTGTGAATTAAGTAATTGAAAGGAGATAAAGTGATTTGATAGGACAGAGACCTTGTAAGAAATGAATTGCGAAGAATAGTATAGTGTGAACCTGAATTGTTCTATATACTAGAAAATAAAGAAATAATTTCACAGAATATTGTTTTATCTACTCGAGCCGTAGCTCGCATATTACAATATGTAGTAATAGCAACTTATAAAAGTGAGGAAGGCAACGGGAAACCCCCTCACATTAATTTGTTCTCTAGTATAAAATCATCCTATGAATACAACAAGAAATCAAATGGCCCTCCAGGTAAATTTGAAAATGTTTTACAAGTAATGAAAAGAATGAATATTGATAGTAATCTAATAAATAATAAGCGATGTACAATGGATAGGTAATTTAGAACTAACAAAACAAAATTATGCTACATATATGTATATTATACAGGTTCAGATGATAATCACAGATACGGTGTGGGGTTTATTATTAAGGCGACCTTAAAGAAGCTTGTCACCGGTGTAGCCAGAATATCAGAGAGGGTAAGTGCTATAAAAAAAAGACACGAGAACAACAGTTAATATTATAGAAGTATATGCGCCAACAGCTGATTGTGATGAACACATTGTTGATGACTTCTATTCGCAGATTGATCAAGCGATATCGTTAACAAAAAAAGGGATAAGTAACAATGCTCTTAGAGACTTCAACGCAAAAGTTTGTAAAGGACGGGTAGGAGAAACAGTTGGTGACTTTGGTCTCGGTAAAGGAACGAGAGAAGTCAAAAACTAATAGATTAATATCAATTAAAGGAAATGACAATAATGAACAACTGATTTGAACTACTAAAGAGAAGACTATACATCGACATCGCCAAGGCACATTGAAAACCAAATTGATTACTTCATCATTAATAAAAGATCCAGGAATGGAGTGAAGTCAGACAAAGCATATCCCGGACCAGACATCAACTCAAATCATAAACCGGTAATCGGAGGAGTGGAAATAAAACTGAAGAAAATAAAAAGAAGGAGCTATAATAAGAAAATGGATTTAGAACTACTAAAAGAAGAAGAAACGAGAGATAGGATAGCGAGAGAAATTGTTAATAAATTCCAATGATTTAAAACCAACAATGAAAATAACGAACCAATAGATCTAAGCTAGAACAAAATAAAAAATGACTTATTAGATGCAGGAAAAAGACTTCCTCAATCATAGACCTCTGTTACCAAAGAGATGACAAATGAGAGTCTCAATCTGGTGGAAGAAAGAAGGATTTTCAAACGGAACAAGGCAAGGTACAAAGAAATCAATGCAGAGATTGGGGCTCTGCATGGCGATTGATCGGGAAACTACTGACTGTCCAAAACATGGATTGGACCAGTAGCGCAGCAATCAAGTTCGTAATGTAATGCTTGCTTTACCTCCTCGTGGTGGTCCCAGGGCAACTGCATGTATAAATCCTTATTCATGTAGGCCAAAATTGCAAGTGCGAGATTGTCTAGGGTCTTATGCCTAGGCTAGGTAACCTGGGCCAGCAACCCGCGTTACCGAAACTTCAATCGCTACGGAAACCGACACAATGCCTCGGATAAGGACTGATAACACGTTGACGACCTTTGGCTATCGTACCCGGACTAAGATTGGTTTCTGGAATGTGAAGACGCTCCTTGACTCTGACAGGTAAGCAACCTCCAACCAAATTGACCATTTTGCCATTAGTCGCCGTTTTAGAAGTAGTCTCCTAGACGTCCGAAACAGACGAGGTGCCGACATGGGGTTGGTACGAGATCACCAACTTATGATAGCTACTCTCCGATTACGCACTGCTGCCGTTCATAGATCTAACGACACAAGAATACCTAGGTTCAACGTAGACCGACTGAGAGTTCCCACAGTGCGCCAAGAATTAAGGGACCATCTCTCACGACCATTGGTGCGCTGTGAAAACTGTTCTCACATCAGGTGCTGAAAGGATTGTCGGTCGATCGCAGGGAAACCATAGGGCGTGGCTTTCCGAGGCTACCTGGAGAAGGATCAACGAACGAATACAGCTAAGAGCTCGAAATGCAGCAACTCCAGCAGCAGGGATGATCGAGCTTGAGTCCCTATGAAGATGAGAGAAGTACAGCGTAGCGTGAGACGTGACAAGCGCAAGAACATCAATCCGCTGGCTACGGAAGCAGAAGAAGCAGCAGCGAGGTGCGACAGCAGAACCGTTTATAGAATCACTAAAGAGCTTATAGGTGGCCGAAGCTCTACTCAACACCCAGTGAAAGGCTTAGACGGTTCGTTGCTAATATCGGATTAGGATCAACTGAAGAGATGGAAGGAGCAGTTTGCTTCGGTTCTAAACCGAGTATTCGCCAGCAATATGCACCCAAGTCAGACTGAAGTGTCCGTAGAAAGAAGTTCCCGAATTCGCACCACAACTCCCAGTAAAGAGGAGATTATTACCGCAATCAAAGCACTGAAAACTAATAAGGCGGTAGGACTTGACGGCATACCCGCTACTGTTCCCACTTGTCGGGAGAACATGGGAAGCCGAGAGTTTTCCGGATGAGTGGAAAAAGGGAATGATTGTCAAGCTCCCTAAAAAAGGTAACCTAATGCAGTGCGAAAACTGGAGAGGTATCTGCGTGCTGCCTGCTGTGGCCAAGATAATAGCTAGAATCATCCTGGAGCGAATCAAAGAACACCTTGAAGACACACTTGACGCCGAACAAGCAGGTTTCCGCTCTGGATCCTCCTGTGTCGACCACATCAACACCCTGCGGATCACCATCGAGCAATGTGTTGAATATCGATCACCACTTCACCTGTTGTTCATCGATTTTGAAAAGGCGTTTGATAGTGTCAATTGGGAATTTATTTGGCGTGCCTTGCGCAGGAGAGGCATTCCGGATAAATTAATAGCAATTATCAAGGCTAGGAACGTGACATGTGGACCCATCATAGTCCACATGTCACGTTCTGCACAGAGGAAGGCTTTCTGAGGAGTTCGAAGTCCAAAGTGGGGTTCGACAAGGCTGCTTACTTTCACCCATACTGTTTTTATTGGTGATTAGCGATGTGCTGCATGCGGCTTTTTCAACAGGAAATGGAGGAATTCTATGGACTCTCACATCTGAACTCAAACACCTCGACTACGCCGACGATGTATGCCTACTGTCTCACAGAATAATGGACTTTCACCAAATGACAGCAAATGTGGAGAGGGAAGCAGACGTCGTTGGGCTGAAAATTAACTCGGCAAAAACAAAAATGATCAGCCTAGGACCAAACTCATCAACTCATATATGCATTGCTGGACAAACGGTTGAGAGAGTAGAGAGTTCCCAATACCTTGGGAGTATTGTCTCAACCGATGGCAAAACCGAACTGGATATAGCCAGCCAAATAGGTTAAACAAAATCTGCGTTTGGGATGCTATCCATAGTTTGGAGAAGAAATGCAATTAGCTTAAACACCAAGCTACGACTGTTCCATTCTAACGTTGAATCCGTGCTGCTATATGGATGTGGTACCTGGAGAGAAACCGTCACTATCACGAGGAAGCTACAAACGTTTGTCAATAGGTGTCTACGTTACATCTTAAGGATATTCTGGCCAAACCGTATCTCTAACGAACAGCTTTATCAGAGAACGGGCCATGAACCTATAGGCACAACCATACGACGACGAAAGTGGCAGTGGATCGGTCACACTCTCCGAAAGGGTGACAGGTCCATAGCACACCAAGCGATGCAATGGATCCCCCTTACCTAGGATGGCAGGATACGCGGCGGTCGTAGTGTACGTGGCGCAGAACAGTTGAGAAGGAAGCATGGCAACTGTGAAAGAGTTGGGGAGAGCTGAGGCACATTTCCCGAAATCGCACACGATGGCGCGTAGGTGTTGTAGAGGCCCTAGGACCCACAAGGGCATACAGGACATTAGTAAGTAAAGAGATTGGAATTCATAAAACAACAATGATGACATCTTCAACATTCATTTAAAATTTAAACAACTAACTGGCATCGGACGTAAAAAACAATATAGCTATTTAAAAGATGAGACTGGCAACATAATGATGGACACAAAGGAGAAATTAACAGGATGAGTAAAATACATCAAAGAACTTTTCTATGATGAAACATATGAGCAACTTCCGGTAACCGATTTATCAGGCCCAAATATACTGCCAAAGTGTCTAAGGTGATCAGAAATAAGAAAGATAAAAAGGCGGTAGGTCCTGATGAAAATCCAAATGACCTAATCAAGTTGATTGAAGAAGACAATGTAAAAGTGAGCACGGATCTTTTCAACCGAATCTACTCGTATAATGGAGAAATCCAAAAAAATTATTGAAACCCACTTTTATAACGCTTTCTAAGAAGAGTAAAGCATCAAAATGTGAAGACCACTAAAATTCTTATTGAAGATAATACATAACAGGATTTCCAAAAAACTAGAGGCAGGTATTAGCAAAACCCTGTTCGGCTTCAAAGAGGGTGTTTTAGTGAAATTATTTGTTCAATAGTTTCAAGGATGGCGATGAAACATTTGGCTTCAAGTTCAAGCTCAAGACAATTGTTGAATCCGTCCAATAAGTGATATTCTCGAATTTGACGAAGTTAAATATTGCTTGAATACGTTTGACAAGTTGTACTATAACAACAACTGCACAAAGTTCGAGTTTTGGGAGGCAACATCTTTTAACAGGTGCAACCTTCGATTTTGCATATAGTAGCTTAACTGTGATGATTTCATCATCGCTCACAGATCTCACATAAATGCATGATCCATACGCGTTTTCGGAGCTATCTGAGAATGCATGGAGCTCATAACGCGCTTTGGCACAAAACACTAGCCGATCTATTTCTAGATCATCCAACCTTCTCAACTGACTTCTGAACTTAACCCATGGCTCTCGTGGCGCAGAACAGTTGAGCAGGAAGCACGGCGAAGTTATTAACTTCTGTTAATTACGAATATAAAAAAAATCTTTTTTCAGAGACAAGTGTCTCGATTGCTTTATTGCTGAACTAAATCTAACATATAATGAGTCTTACACTTCTATTTATAGATTCTAAATTACAATATTATGGGAAAGCATATTTCTTCTGGATCTCACAGAGTCAGCATAACTGATGAATGTGCCAGACGGATATATGATCCGTATCCGCTGCGAATGCTGTCGAATGCTTGGCGCGTGTGCTGACGGTGCGGTTTAATGTTTGAAAACTCTTCCCTCCTTTAAAGTCCACGGCCCGTGGATCAGAATTTAAGTTTGATGGGCTGCGGCAAGGGGTCTAGTTTTATATCCTTAATTGTCAGGTTAGCCCGAAGGATCGGCGGTAATATCTGATACATGGTGACTTCTTCGTTGTAATACTCTTGATCATTTATAGCGATGGAGTCATTGTAGAACTGTACCAGGAAGGTACCATTCAAAATTTTGGTCTCGGTCTGATGTCTTAGGGTTCCGTAGAAATTTTTCAAAAAGACAGTGTTATCGTTGATGAGTTCGATGACCCCTTTTCTGCAGAACTGGTGATCACATCTGGCACTCACTCCTTTTAAGAGCTGACTGATGCAATGGTCTGAAGGTAGTTTTTGAAGTTGGTTGCCTCGACATACTACTACGTCACGAATTTTAGTGCAACGTTCCTTGATTCCATATTGCTCGTCATGATTTACAAGTAGTTCATTAGTCTCCAGATGTATTCTTTTATTGTCTTTCACTGTCGATCTGATTTGAAGATGATTAAATTCTTCTGCTTTTGTTTTTGGTAGTGCTAAAGCATATAGTAAGGTTGAGTCTTTCTGTACTACTACTGGTTCTGCATACTCAATAGCTTCGACTTCATTGCTGTAAGGAAGTGTTTCCATCTGTGCAAGTATCTTCCGAATCTCCGCTGTGCTCAAAAGGTTAGTGTTGATTATTCCTTTTTTAGCTAACTGGACGGCTAGAACGATTTCGTTGACTTCGTCCTTGATTACAGAAACCTTGTTGTATAGCATCTGTTCGTATTGATCCATTCCTGTGCTATCGATTTTTTGGATGATTTGTTGTAGTTCTCCAAAATTCCTTGAGTTAGCTCAGTAATATGTTGATTGATGAGGTATTGATTGTTATTGTTCTCGATCATGTCATTCTGAGTTTTTAGAAGACTGTCCCAATCTGTAGCATCAGGCGAGCCAGCGACCCACTTCTATGCGGATCTTATCCAATTTATAGATCTGGCTCTCCTTAGTCCTTTCCCATGCAATTTTCCTAGTAATTCCTCGATCAAATGAAGTTGATAGAGAATTTGGGGCCTGAGTATATTAGTCTTGTTTACTCGCTTTTCTATTATAGGTGTAAGTATGCTAGCAATTTCGTCATAGGATGTAAGATTTATTACGTGCACTAATTTAAAATTACCATTTATGATCTTTCCGGTTCCTTGTTTTATAGTAATTAAGGGGGTGTTGTATTCATATATATTCAGGATGGCTGTGGCCAATCCTATAATTGACCTAAAATGGGAAGAAGAAAGGATATTTGTTACTGGTTTATATTTTTAAGCTGACTTTTATGAATCCTTTTCCCATTTTCTGTTATAATTGTAACTCGATTATCTTTTAGGACCTTTTCTTTTTTGAATGGGGGCTTTCGCTTTCCGTCACGGCGCTTAACAGCTGCAAAACTGTTTCTCCTTCTTGATATGTCCTGGGTTTGCTCCTGTTACGGTTTCGTCTGCTTATCTTTTTCCTTTGGTTTTTACGGATGAGCTCCGTTAAATCCTCGTTTACCTTTTCCTGGAAATCAATTAAGTTTTTGTAATTAATCCTTTGGATTTTGCCCAGAAATACATCGCTCGGCTTCCTCTTGGTAACAGAGTGTATTGAGTTGTTGTAGCGATCAACTGCGAAGTTTATCAGTTCCTTTGTAGTAAAATCAGGGTATTCTTTCCTCAAGCACCGGGTCATTTTAATTATTGTCGAATGGACCCTTTCAATTGTGCCATTGACCTCGCTTTTTTGTGTTGGTGTTAAATATATTTGAACTCCTAGTGTTTTGATATAATTAGCAATTATTGGACTAATAAAACTACTTTCGTTGTCCATGACTAAAATTTTGGGTACCGAAAAATAATGCAGGACCTTTATTATTTTACTTCTAAGGTATAGGGCGGATTTTTCCTTGATATGGAAAAATTTCGTAAATTTAGTAAATTTGTCGATGCAAGTGATACATTTTTGGTGATCTATTTCGAAAAGGTCTACGTGCAAAATCTCTGAAGGATACGTGGGGATAGGAGTTTCTTTGAATTCTGGCTTCAAAGGATGGCGGTCATATTTGTTGGAGTTACAAATATCACATTTCCTGGTTTATTTGTTTATTAGGTTACTCATTCTCGGGAAGTAATACTTTTCCAATATTTGGTTTTTATTTTCCTTGTGGTTTCGATGAGCCCTACTGTGTTCCTCTTGGATGACTCGTAATTAGTTGTTTTCATTTGACAAGTCTTGTACTACTCTTTGTGTTATGCGAATTTTGTATTTGTTAAAGTTTTCGCTGTAGGTTTCCTGCAGTAGTTGAATGTACTCTTCGGGAATTTTGATGCCATTGAGAATATTAGGGTTAAGTTTCTCCTTTAATGCCTGTGTAAGATTCTCCTTGTTTAACACTGGTAAGCCGATGTAATGCCGATGGTAATTTGGGTGAGGCTCCTCATGAATGCACATTTCGGTTCCTACATTGAAGATTAATTGGTTTTTAAATACATTCAGTGGAACTTCGCAGTGAGAAATTAATTCTGAGCCGTCTTCTTCTGCACTGTGCATTGTTGCTGCGCTAGAGGAAGTCAGATTGTTTACTTCTGTCTTTAGTCTTGATAATGCGTCAGCTACTAAAGCTCATAATTATATTCCTCGATTCTCGCCTTCCATCTTTTAAGCTTCGCGTTAGTATTTCTGCTGCTTAAGGCAAATGTCAAGGGCTGATGGTCGGTTAATATCCTAATTTTCTTGGCTCCATACAAGTAGTTCCTCAGGCTGTCTAGTGCCCAGACAATCGCTAACATCTTCTTTTCATTTGTAGCGTAATTTTCCTCAGTTTTGCTGAGTGATCTTGAGACATAAGTGATTGGCTTGTCTTTTCCGATATCACCTTGGGATAATACCGCACCGATTGCTGTGTTTGAGGCGTCTGTTGTTAAAATAAAGGGCCGGTCGAAATCAGGAAAAATTTGTATTTCAGAGAATGTAAGGAGTTCTTTTAAGTTGTTAAACGATTTAAGTTCCTCGGCGTTTAATTCTATCTTAACCTTTTTTCGATTGGTTGGCTCTGATTTGAGCCTTCTCTCTCCTCGTAAGATTCGTCAAGGGCTTTGCTACTTTTGCAAAGTCTCTTATGAATCTTCTGTAGTAGGAAGCAAGGCCAAGAAATCCTTTAAGTTCTTTTAGGTTTTCTGGTGGTCGAATTCTTTTTATTGCCTGTATTTTTCTGGGGTCTGGCTTAATACCTTCGCTTCTTATGAGGTATCCCAGAAATTCCGTTTCATCTCTTGGGAACTCCGTTTTATCTAAGTTAACTCTGAGATTGCCCTGTTCTAGCTTTGTGAATATAGTTTCGATATTTTTGAGGTGTCTCTCTTCATCTTCTCCGAGTCTAATAATATCGCCTATATACACAAAGCAAAACTTTCCTATCTCCTCCTGCAAAACGTTGTCTATTGTCCGTTGAAAAATGGCCGGGGCATTCCTTAGACCGAATGGAAGTCTAGTAAATTTATACTTGCCATTCATCGTGGAGAATGCCGTCTTTGATATATCTGAGTTTTTCATTTTGATTTGGTGAAACCCTGACGTGAGGTCAAGGGTTGTAAAATACTTTGATTTTCCTAAACTGGCTATTGTGTTTGAAATATCTGGAATTGGATACGTATCAGGTATTGTGATGGCCTTGATACATTTATAATCTATCACTATTCTGAATTGTCTTTCTCCCGAAGCGTCCATTTTCTTCGGAACTATCCAAAGAGGAGAGTTGTACGGACTTTTGGAAGGTCTTATGATGCCATCTTCCAATAACTTTTTTATTTGTTTATCCACTTCTGCTCTTAGATTTGCAGGATAAGGGTAAGATTTTGTATATATCGGTTCATCTGTGGTTGTTTTTATTTCTGCTTTCACATTGGTATCTATCACTTCGTGGTCGTTGATTGGACCAAAAATCTTGTTATGTCTTTTCATGATAAGTTGGAGGGCTTTTCTTGTTTTTTTCGGGCAAGTGCTGAGCTCTGATTTCTATATTGTTTATCTGGGTGGATCGTTTATATTTGGGCTTATTGTAAGTATATTATTCTTCCTTTCTATGACGGCTTCTAATTCTTTTAAAGCGTCATCACCTACAATTCCTACATCAAAAGATTTTAAGCCTGGTAGAACAAAGAAGTCTAGAGTAGAATTGTTGCCTATACTTTTGAAAAATTGACCGCTTACTTTGCGTTCGATAGTTATTTCACCACCTGCAGATTGAATTTGGAAAGGTTTTTTCACGCGAACAGCATTTTTAGGTAAAGAAGGGCTGATGAAATTCTTATTTGCCCCCGTATCGATCAGGAATTTCAACACTTCCCCTTGACTAGTTCCATACTCTAGGTATGGAATGCTAGAGAGGCATCTGTAATAAAATTTGCCTCAGAGGGATGTTCTTCTTCCTCGTTTTCATCCACGTTTGCAAGTATTCTTCTACTTCATCGTAGTCTTCTCTTTCGTCCTCTTCTTCTTCCGTAACGATGTTGAAAAGCCTTTGCTGCTTTGGACGGTAGTTGTCCGAATTGTTTTCTCGTTTGGAGTGGTATTGATTTGGTTGGTTTGCCGGTCTATTCATGTAATTGACCTGTCTCGACTGGACAGATCTATCTACTTCCATCCGCTCCAAAGGCTTAGGAGGTCTAGGTGGAGCGGGATAGTTTCGTTGATGTTGTTTATTATACTGTATATTATAGGCTTTAATCCTTTGTTGTATCGGTAGAGGTTTTGGAGGTAAGGGATGTCTACTAGGCTCTCGTTGGCTACTAAATATTTGGTTTATAGGGGCTGAGACAGTGTTTGTCGTGTCCCTTTTGTGGATTGAGACATTTCTGAAGTTTAGATTCTGTACTTCTAAACAAGAAGTGTATGCCTCCGGTAAGGTTTGTGGTTTCTGAATGATTAGCATTTTAGAAAGGTCACCATTCAAACATCTTATGAATACATCCAGAGAACGATTCCTATAATTTTCTGTAAGTGCTTTTACAGTTTCTGCTGAGTAGTCTTCAGTTTTTATTTTATTTATAATTAAAGAAAGTTGGTAGTTAACACTTGCATAGAATTCATCAAGGGTTGATCCTCCTTGCGACATGGTGTTTAGTTGGTGTTCGAGTGTCCTAATATCCCTTTTATCGGCGTAATGGAGGGATAGGCACTTTTTGATTGACGCCCAGTCCTCATCAAACAAATTGTATGATATGAGGGCCGTATCGGCGTGTCCTCTAATTTTTTGTCGGATGCTTTGAAGTATTGATCTATATATTGGTTTATTGCGGACTACTTTATAGTCCCTAAGAATATTTTCTACGGTATGTACCCAGGATAGGTATTGTACTCAATTACCGTCAAAAACTTGCAGTTCTCTGACGCAATCCGGGAGTTTGCTGATTTCTTTTAGATCCTGTTCGGTAAGTGGAGTTTCAGGATTGTTTTGATTTGGGTCTGTGTTGCTGGAAATTTTAAGTTCCAACGCACCTAATCTGAGTTCTATTCTTTTTACGAGCTCGAATTGAGCATTCATTGCTCCAGTTAACTGGCAAATTGCATCCTGTATGTCTTCCATTTTACTGGTTTTATTTAATTTATATATTTTACTTTTTAAGTAACCTTTCTTTTTTATAATCTTCTAATTACTCCCTTATTAGTTTAATTTTTATAACTCGTTTAAATTTTGTGCTCTTCATTATTATTATAGTAATGAAAATTGTACTCACATGAGTAAAGTTGCTATTTTCATCCTTGCTTGAGATCGTTCAGCAGTAAGCAGCGAGGGTTAGAATATTTCCGGATGACCCGTATTGTTCCTTTTTGGCTTAGTTTAGGCCTACTAATGGTACGGAATCACTCACGCACTTGTTTCTCACAATGTCAAAAAATCCTGTCTCTTTCGCGGATATACACTCGCGGCACTGTATTTTATTTGGCGTTGTTCTTATTATTAACACTCGCGACAATGTCTTTTTTCTTACAAAGTTCATTAGCTGTTCCGATGGTAAGCTAGTACTTCGACACACGTTGTTCTTATTATTAACACTCGCGACAATGTCTTTTTTCTTACAAGGTTCATTAGATGTTCCGATGGTAAGCTAGTACTTCGACACACGTTGTTCGTATGGATTTAAACGCGTGTCCATACTCGGGCGCCAGTTATTAACTTCTGTTAATTACGAATATAAAAAAAAATCTTTTTTCAGAGACAAGTGTCTCGATTGCTTTATTGCTGAACTAAATCTAACATATAATGAGTCTTACACTTCTATTTATAGATTCTAAATTACAATATTATGGGAAAGCATATTTCTTCTGGATCTCACAGAGTCAGCATAACTGATGAATGTGCCAGACGGATATATGATCCGTATCCGCTGCGAATGCTGTCGAATGCTTGGCGCGTGTGCTGACGGTGCGGTTTAATGTTTGATAACTGCAACACGATGGCGCGTAGGCATTGTAGAGGCCCTAGGACCCACAAGGGGATACAGGACATAAGTAAGTAAAGAGATTGGAATTCACAAAACAACAATGATGACATCTTCAACATTCATTTAAAATTTAAACAACTGACTGGCATCGGACGTAAAAAACAATATAGCTATTTAAAAGATGAGACTGGCAACATAATGATGGACACAAAGGAGAAATTAACAGGATGAGTAAACTACATCAAAGAACTTTTCTATGATGAAACAAATGAGCAACTTCCGGTAACCGATTTATCAGGCCCAAATATACTGCCAAAGTGTCTAAGGTGATCAGAAATAAGAAAGATAAAAAGGCGGTAGGTCCTGATGAAATTCCAAATGACCTAATCAAGTTGATTGAAGAAGACAATGTAAAAGTAATCACGGATCTTTTCAACCGAATTTACTCGTATAATGGAGAAATCCAAAAAAAATTATTGAAACCCTCTTTTATAACGCTTTCTAAGAAGAGTAAAGCATCAAAATGTGAAGACCACTAAAATTCTACATAACAGGATTTCCAAAAAACTAGAGGCAGGTATTAGCAAAACCCTGTTCGGCTTCAAAGAGGGTGTTTTAGTGAAATTATTTGTTCAATAGTTTCAAGGATGGCGATGAAACATTTGGCTTTAAGTTATCTCAAAATAAAACTGCAGACACGGTCTGGTTCGTACAAACAGTAGTTTTTTAATAAATATGTGTGATACTTTGACAACCGAATGAAACCAAAAAAATGATTTATAACACATGTTATAGTTCAGTGGATTCTATGTATAATGACAATTGGGTATGAATGTACAATACAGGGTGTTAATTAATTTTCACTAAAACTACTACTACTACTTCTCAACATCCTGCCCGCCTTGAGGGGACAAAGTCCGTTCAATTGGAATACGTCTGACCTTCACCGCAGCCCTTTTTATTTCACCATTCATTGTTTTGAATAAGATCCAGTGTGTATGAACCGCGAGATAAAATGTCCGCTGGATTAACCTTTGCTGGTATGTGCCGTCATTGAGAGTACGTTGAGTTGTCCTGAATAATTGTAACCCGTTTTGCAATAAACGTTGCCAATTACACGATTCCTCTCTGATCCAGCTCAAGACAATTGTTGAATCTCGAATTTGACGAAGTTAAATATTGCTTGAATACGTTTGACAAGTTGTACTATAACAACAGCTGCACAAAGTTCGAGTTTTGGGAGGCAACATCTTTTAGCATGTGCAACCTTCGATTTTGTATATAGTAGCTTAACTGTGATGATTTCATCATCGCTCACAGATCTCACATAAATGCATGATCCATACGCGTTTTCGGAGCTATCTGAGAATGCATGGAGCTCATAACGCGCTTTGGCACAGAACACTAGCCGATCTATTTCTAGATCATCCAACCTTCTCAACTGACTTCTGAACTTAACCCAAGGCTATCGATATTCTTGCGGTAAATCATCCCAATCCAGCTTTAATCGCCACAATTGTTGCACAAATATCTTAGCTAGAACAATAACCGAATTAATGAGGCCAAGGGGATCGAAGAATTGAGCAATCTCTGACAAGACATCTCTCTTTGTGGTATGGTCATGAAATTTGTTATTATTTTCATAAAAAAATTGTCGATTAAAGGATTCCATATTATTCCTAGTGCCTTGGCTGCATCAATGCTCCTGATTTTAAAGAGGGTTTCCCTATCTGCTTCAGCTATGTCCTTTAATAGGTCAATGTGAATTGCGCACCACTTTCTCAAATTAAAACCACCTTTTGATAGCATGGCCTTCAGCTGTTGTTGCAAGTCAATAGCTTCTTGTATGGTCCTTGCACCTGCTAATATGTCATCAACATAGAAATCTGAACATACTGATTTGGAAGCGAGAGAGAAACCTTCACCTTCGTCAAGAGATAACTGCTTGAGTGCACGAATTGCAAGGAACGATGCGGCTGCTGTGCCATATGTTACTTTCGTTAATTTATAAAGTTGAATTGAATCAGTTGGATTTGATCGCCAAATAACGTAGTGATCGCCTATCATCTGGGTGTAGAACAACTTGTCTATACATTTTTGTAATATCGGATGTAAAAACATAGGTATAAAATCGAATTCGCAAATGCTATTATAAGTAGATCTGGCTGAATAGCAGGACGTACCATTAAAAGCTCGTTAAGCGATATTCCTGTACTCGTCTTTGATTATGCGTCAAATAATCAACTGATCGAGCTGGCTCCATATGTGAAAGCTGAATAAATTCACTCTGTATACTGCAGTCGAAGATCTTCATTTTTGCGAAACTTTCTCTCAAGACCCAGAAATATTTTCAAAGCAACATCATACGAGCTGCCTAAATTGCGTGGATTTGCTTTGAACGGTAGCCTCACATGATAGCGCCCACAGTCGAGTGAAATTTTTACAAAAGTGTCGCTCACACTCTCTCTCTTCATCAGATAATTTTACACGAGACGATTCAAAATTCTATATCTTCCAAAAGGCCCTTACTGCTATATTTAATTGATGATCGCGCTGATCAATGTCTGATACTTGTAGAGAATTGCACTTAAAAAATGAATTTGATAATGCAGATGTTGGTAGCCTTCCAGCTACAACCCATCCTAACAGAGTGTTGATAAGTTTGGACCAAGTTTGATCTTTCCCGATTCTAAAATATTGTACTATGCTGGCTACGGCTCGAGTAGATAAAACGATATTCTGTGAAATTTATTTCTTTATTTTCTAGTCTATAGAACAATTCAAGTTCACACTATACTATTCTTCGCAAATTCTTTTTTTACAAGGTCTCTTTCCTCTCAAATCACTTTATCTCCTTTCAATTACTTAATTCACAAATCCAAACTAATTACTTTTTCTTGTTCACTCTCAACTTTCAATTTATCACCAAATTACAACTTCGCCCATTATCACTTTTCCAATCTCTTCGCCACGGTTCTAAACCAACTGTGTCTTTTTTTGGTCGCCATCTGTCCTTATATAGCAGAAGTTTCTGATAGCCAGAAACTTCTAGCAAATTCTTCGACCACTGGAACAAGAGAAATAATTCTTGCAGTTATAATTCCCTTTTATCCCTGATATTATTCGTCTCTTTCGTTGACATGAGCTGTGGAGACTTCGTCCCAGACACGAACCTCGAATGAAAGGACAGTTCGAACCAAAATTCTGCCAGAATGGAAAGTCACTTCGGAATTTGCTGCATAGTCATAGGAGCGTAGTTATTATTATGCTACACTGTCCCCCTCTTAGACGTGTTCGTCCCGAACAAGTGCATCCTCATTTCGGCCATTGTATCGACTCAGTCGGTCCACATGAACCACTTTCATTTTGGCCCTCGGTCCTCGCTGGATGCGGTAGACACCATCGTTGATGCGGGTTACTATTCTGTAGGGACCTTCCCAGTTCCGCTGTAATTTATGTGATTTCCCCTTTTGGCGATGGGGATTATACAGCCACACCAGATCTCCTTCCTGGAATCCTGACGTTGTTGCCTTGGCATCATACCTGGTCTTCATGCGGTCGCTCGTCATCTTAATCTGGCTTCTGGTCCTTTGGTGTATGTCCCTAAGCCTTTCCCTAAGGTCCGCCACGTACTCTTCTTCATTTCTGGGCTCATTGGTAGGAGATCCAAATTTCACCTCACTGGGTAAACGAGCTATTCCAAATAAGATTTCGAACGGCGTATGTCGAGTAGTGCTATGCACGGCACTTCTATAGGCCATCAAAAACAAGGGAATCTGCCGGTCCGAATCACGTTGGTAGTCGCCTACGACCTTCGAGAGATGTTCGTCCAAAGTCCTATTGAAACGCTCCACCATACCGGCCGACTGTGGGTAAAGCGGGGTTGTCCTTGTCTTTTTGATTCCGAGTAGTTGACACATCTCTTGGAAGATTCTTGACTTGAAGTTCCGCCCTTGGTCAGAATGCAATTCCAAGGGCACACCGAATCTGCTAACCCAATTGTAGACGATCTGCTCCGCCACGGTTTTGGCTTCCTGGTTAGGGATCGGAAATGCCTCCGGCCACTTACTGGAGTAGTCCATTACTACGAGTATATACCGATTACCATTGTCGGTTTCCGGAAAGGGCCCTGCGATGTCAATGGCGATTCGTTCGAAAGGTGCTCCCACATTGTATTGGTGCATCTTACCTCGAGTTTTGATTCTCGGACCCTTGCTAGCTGCACACACGTCGCATTTTCTGCACCAGTCTTCGATATCTTCCTTCGCTTTTAACCAATAAAAACGTTCTCGTACCTTTTCTAGCGTTTTATTCACTCTCAAGTGGCCTCCGGTCGCCCCGAAATGCATTTCCTGCAACACCTCCTTGACCCTCGTCCGCGGTACGACAAGCTGCATTACAAACGTCTTTCCGTCGGAGGATTCCCATTTTCTTCTCAGAACACCTTCTTGGACATGGAGGGGGTCCCACTGCGCAAAATATGCCTTTAAGGTCGGGCTTCTGTGAGAGATGTCCTCATGATCCGGTTTCTCCATGTTCTCCTTCCAGGCCAGAATCGGCTCGATATCCGGGTCTTCGTTCTGAGCGTTCCGGATCTCATCTACGCTCCAGCCGGCGATAGGTTCGGCTCCCATTCTTTGGATGGAAACCAGCTCCCGTTCTTCCTGACGCGCACAATGTTTACAATCCGTTCTGCATGGTCTCCGGGACAGTGCATCCGCATTAGAGTGGAGTTTTCCTTTACGATGCTGTATTTCGTAGTCGTAGATTTGCAGCCTTTCGATCCATCTTGCGACTTGACCCTCAGGACTCTTGAACTGTAATAGATATTTTAAGGCTGCATGGTCTGTGCGAAGAACGAACTTCCTCCCATAGAGGTATTTGTGAAAATGCTTCGTAGCCAAGATCAAAGCTAGATGTTCCCGCCTTGTCACGCAGTAGTTCCTTTCTGGCTTAGAGAGTACCTTGCTGAAGTACGCAACCACCTTCTCTTGGCCCTCATGCACCTGGGAGAGAACGGCTCCTACCCCGACATTACTAGCATCTGTATCCACAATGAACGTTTCCCCGGGAGTGGGGTAAGCTAGTATCGGGGCATCGCATAGCCGTTGTTTAAGTGCCTTGAAGCTCTTCTCGCACTCAATTGACCATTTGAATTGTTTCCCCTTTTCCGTCAACTGGTGCAGGCTCTTTGCGATCCCGGCAAAATCTTTCACGAACCGTCTGTAGTAGGTGGCTAGGCCCAGGAAGCTCCTTAGTTGGTGTTTGTCTTTGGGGACTGGCCAGTTTTTCACCGCTTCGACCTTCTTTGGATCGGTTCTCACTCCTTTCGCTGAAATTATGTGCCCCAAGTACTTGACTTCCGCTCTAAACAGGGCGCACGCCTTTGAAACACATCCCTTAGATTATCTCGGTGTTGCGCAAACGTTTTTCCTACGACGATGACATCATCCAAGTATACCAAGCAGGTTTTCAATGTTAACCCTTGCAGGACACATTCCATCAATCGCTCGAAAGTCGCCGGAGCATTGCACAGTCCGAACGGCATTACCGTGAATTGCCATAGCATATTTCCTGCGGTGAAGGCGGTTTTCTCCCGGTCTTCTGGATGGATCTGTACCTGCCAGTAGCCACTCTTCAAGTCGAGAGTGAAAAACCATCGGGCTCCTGATAGTGTGTCTAGCGTGTCGTCAATCCGTGGCAGAGGATAGCTGTCTTTCTTGGTGACGTAATTGAGCTGCCGATAGTCCACGCAGAACCGCGTGCTGCCATCTTTCTTCTTAACCAGTACAACCGGTGATGCCCACGGACTTTTGGAACTTTCAATCAGACCTTCTTTCCGACACCATCTCTGCAACTTCTGTCGGCTTTGCCAATGGAAGGCGCCTAGCAGGCTGACGAATTGGTCTAGTATCACCAGTGTCTATTCGATGTTGTACCAGGTGTGTTCGGCCGTATTCTCCGTCCTGTGAGGCAAATACATCAGCGTACTCATTGATAAGATTCTCTGCCATAGTTCGCTGCTCCTGATTCAGCTCACTGGACTGGAGAATCGTCTCTCTCGTTTCCGCTGTCGAAGGTGATGGGAGAGGTTTTGGAGCATCACGTTCAGATATTGTTGCGACGGCGGTAATCGGCGTGCATTTTCCAGTCACCTCCCCTCGCCTTAGTTTGACAGTGTGTGGTCTTGCGTTCAAAACTCTCACTGGAACCATGGTGTTCTTTGGTTCGACTAACGTCTTTCCCACGATGGGTCTGGTTCTACTATGTAGAATCGGTGGCTCCCAAGATCACCTTCCAGCTTCGTCCAAATGATTGTCTCTGAAGACGGCGGCTAAACTTCGTCTTTGCTGATGACTGTCCTGAGAGTTACGGCATTCTCGTTTCCGTACACCATCGGAATCTCCACATTTCGATACCTCAGTACTTGCATCCCGATGTCCAAGATTACTTCATTTGCTTTCATGAAGTCTATTCCGATGATGCACTCGTCGCATATGTCTGCCACCAGAAACGCATGGGAGAACGTCAGTCCCGCCAGAGTAATCGTAAGACGAACTTCTCCAAACACCTTCGCCATTTCCCCTGTTGCAGTCTTCAGGCAGTAGCTGTTGGTGATGTGCAGCCAGGCGCTTCTGACGATATCTCTTCTTACAATGGAGGCAGTGGCACCTGTGTCGATGGTGGCTACGCACTTCTTCTTGTTGATAAGTGCCTCCACTGTCAGGCTCTTGTTACCCCGTTTGGTTTGCGAAACTTGAATGGTGGTCCTGGGGGCCTCGATTCCAGTAACCAACTTCTGCCCCGCGAAGTTGGTCCTTACGCATTTCCCGACTGCTGGTTTTGGGAAGTCTGACTGACAGGATGGATGTTATCACCGCCAGATGCTTCCTCTCTGCTTCTCCTACTTCCGCAATGTGAACAATTTCCTCGTCTAGGTGCACTTCTGCACTGCCGTTGTAGGTGTCCGGTTTGGTTGCAATTCCAGCAACGGATTTGACTTCCGCGAGCTCTGTCTTCATCCATGACGACTGTTCTCTGGCATGAGCATTCCACGACGGACATTTCCCTGACACGGTGTATTCCCTGGTATGCTTGGTCCGCAGCCTTCATTGACAAAGCGAATGCCAATGCCTCGGGGAGTGTTCGCTTTTCAGCCATCCTTACAGCCATTTGCAGTTGTCTGTCCTCTATGGCCTGAATAAAAGCTTCCACCGCCATTTCGTTGATAAGCTCCTCACCGGCTTTAGGGTATGAAAGATGGGCTAGTCGCTCTATATCCGCTTGCAGCTGTTGGAGCGTTTCCCCCCTTTTCTGGACTCGACTACGCAGCTGAACCCTGTACACCTGCTGCATGTGTTCATCCCCAAACCGCATCTCGATAGCCTGAACCAGAGAGTCGTAGTTCTGCTGTTTATCTTCCGGGATGGTCTGCAAGAGCTCCGCAGCTGGACCCCTCAGTGCAAGTGTGAGTGCAATGGACTTCTCTTCATCGTCCCAGCTATTGGTCATTGCGGCCGCTTCGAATTGCCTTTTATAAATTGGCCATGAAGTTTGACCATCGAAGATAGGAGGCTGCATCTCCTTTCTTCTCAGACCGTCAGTGGAATATTCCCGTGCTTTCTGTCTCTTCACATCGCTGAGCTCCTTAGCAAGATTTTCGACTTGCTTCCCTACTATCTCGAATTGCGTATCCACTTTTTCAAACTGAGTCTCTATTTTCCCGAACTGACTTTCATGATTTTCCCAAAATTTTCATCGAATCTAGTTTCGACTTTTCCGAGTTGCGTCTCGACCTTCTCGATTTTCTCTTCGATCGCTTCGAATTTGGATTCCAAGTTCTTGTTTTGCTCATCAACCTTCCTGCGTTACTGCTTCTTCCAGACGAATCAGCAGGGCATCTTTTCCCCCAGTTGTGTCGAGGTTCCGCTTACTGAGTTCTGCCTTTAGTTGAATTATAGTTAGTTTTCCCAATTTGCGACCCATTTTGCGCAACTAATTAACTCAACACGGAAATCGTTTTTTTTTTTTTTTTTTTTTTTTTTTTTCAATTTCACACCACGGAAATAGTTATTCACAGAATAAGTTTTATCCCGCTTCTGACAC
Organism: Pocota personata; assembly: GCA_963082735.1. Taxonomy (NCBI): domain Eukaryota; kingdom Metazoa; phylum Arthropoda; class Insecta; order Diptera; family Syrphidae; genus Pocota; species Pocota personata. Next base: position 140,080,658 of record OY720429.1, on the reverse strand, counting down.
CAATGTCCAATGCTGGCTATGGCTCGAGTAGATAAAACGATATTCTGTGAAATTTATTTCTTTATTTTCTAGTCTATAGAACAATTCAAGTTCACACTATACTATTCTTCGCAAATTCTTTTCTTACAAGGTCTCTTTCCTCTCAAATCACTTTATCTCCTTTCAATTACTTAATTCACAAATCCAAACTAATTACTTTTTCTTGTTCACTCTCAACTTTCAATTTATCACCAAATTACAACTTCGCCCATTATCACTTTTCCAATCTCTTCGCCACGGTTCTAAACCAACTGTGTCTTTTTTTTGATCGCCATCTGTCCTTATATAGCAGAAGTTTCTGATAGCCAGAAACTTCTAGCAAATTCTTCGACCACTGGAACAAGAGAAATAATTCTTGCAGTTATAATTCCCTTTTATCCCTGATATTATTCGTCTCTTTCGTTGACATGAGCTGTGGAGACTTCGTCCCAGACACGAACCTGGAATGAAAGGACAGTTCGAACCAAAATTCTGCCAGAATGGAAAGTCACTTCGGAATTTGCTGCATAGACATAGGAGCGTAGTTATTATTATGCTACAATATCATAAAAAATGTCAGCACCTATAAGCATGTCAACGCGCTGTGGTATGTTGAATAGGGGATCAGACAGCTGAATATATCTGGGAATGTTCCAATTTAACACACTAACTTTGGTATTAGGTAGTAGACCTGTAATTTGGTCTATGAGTAATGCCTCAATAGTTGTAGAAAACGAGGTAAAGAGTGACCTAATTGTAACGGAGCATTTGAATTTTGAAGAACCCAGTCTATATTTGCGCACATGAAATTTGTGGGGAAATATCGACGCTTTATTCCAGAAATTCCAATCATGCGTTCGGAAATCATATTATGCTGAGACACTCCGTCTAATAATACACGACATGGGATGTTTTGATTGCCTTTCCTCACGAGATTAACGATAGCGGTTCCCAAAATATTGTTTTCTATTGACTTGTTATGAAGCAAATATGTATTATTTAATGATGGTGAAGAATGAATGTTTATTTGATTGGAGGAGACATACTACCTAGTGTCGATGATGAACAAGGGGTGTTGTTTAATTTTTTTTTTTTTTTTTTTTATAATCTGCGCGCGCCAAAGGGAGTATTAATACCCTTTAATTGTTTCAGGGCACGGGCGTCAGGGAAAAGGGGGAAGAGGAACAGAGGAGGTACCTATGCACGTTGGCTTTGAATGTTTGAAGGTTGTAGTGATGGGGAAATACAGAGCCTGGTAGATCGTTCCACATTCGTGTTGTTCGGCTTATAAACGAATCCCTATATTTGACAGTACGACCGAAGTTTGGCTTCAGGGTAAACTGATGTGCATTCGAAGCATGTCGCGTATTGCGGGTGAAATTTTGAAGGGGAGGAATGCAACTGGCTATTTCGCTGGAGCATTTTTTGTGGAAGAAACGATAAAACAGGGAGAGACAGGAGACATTTCTCCGATGTTCTAGTGAATGAATGGAATTCACAATGTCTCTATCACCTATAAGTTTTAACGCGCGATTTTGTACCCTATCAAGAATGTGCAAAACGGTCTTGGGTGCACCAGACCAGATATGGGCGTTATATTCCAGCTTAGGGCGGATGAATGCCTTATAAATTGAGGCCAGATCAGACGGGGTAAAATATTTCTTGCACCGTTTAAGGAATCCTAGACATTTTGCAGCATTTTTGGCGACCTCGAATATGTGATCATTCCATCGAAGATGGTTATTAATACACATACCGAGAATGGCAAGTCTTTCGGTTTCAATGATGCAAGTACCATCCATGGATAATGGTTGAGGGTTTTGGTTTCGCTTGAGAGACAGAAGACAGCATTGTGTTTTGGAAGCATTAAATTCCACTCGGTTGGTTGAACCCCATTTAATGCTGTTAAAGTTTGCCGATGGAGTAGCGAATGGTGTTTACCTCCACAAGTATGACAACAGCTCTTTGATGGGTATTCAGCCAAGCTGTGGTTGTTATTTTTTAAACAATTTGGGCAGAGCTTAAGCGTGTTGATCTTATGCAATCTTTCCGATACAGACAGGTTTAGAAACTCTAGGCATCGATAAATAAAGTGACCCTGTTTGTTGCAAAAGTTGCATGCCTTTTTAATTGTCATAAGGGCTCTTGGTTGTTTATGATTCTTATTCGAAGTAGCCGTATCAAGTTTTGTATAAGATAGTAGTAAAAATGGGCTTACGTTACCTTCTAGAATTTGGCATCTCTTCTTCAGAAACGACATCAGTTCTGCGAGTGTTGGTAGACGATCCACTGGAGATTCCTCGTTCCATTTAAGTGATGTTTCCGTATCAAGCTTGGAGGTTATGATGTTAACCATGGGGTCGTCCCAACCGTCAACAGGCCGTTTGATATTTTTCAGTCCAGCAAGGTGGTTGTTCATATTATCTATTAGCTTCCGTAGCTCTGCAGCGTTGGGTTTGACTACTTTGGGATGTTGGAAAATTAGTTTAATGTATGGAACACATAATATTTTTTTTATTTTCAAAACGATCCCTCAATCGTTCTAATATTACCTCATCATTCTTAGCAACAATTTTCAAACCTGCGATCGGTGACAAAAGGGTCTAACTTTGAAACGAGATGACGAAGTTTAGCAAATTTGGTAAGGTTTTCATTATTATGAACAAGAGAAATGAGATCATCATACCAGCTCATTCACGTGGTAACATCACCTGAAAACTCTTGAAGCTCAATTTTAGGTAGTTTAATTGAATCATACCTTTCGTCCCGTTCCAGCATGGTGCTGGTTTTATTTAATGGTTCCCTTTCATCCTGCTTCATAATAAGAACCTTTAAAGCTGACGCTACTAGGTAGTATAACTCCTCGTACGTTGGCCTGTTCGGCTTTGTAATTCCGTCGAAGTCCTTCTCCTCGATTTTTGCTTGCACACCTTTAAAAGTTTGAAATGCTGCATCTAATGCCTCGAGGCGTTTGAGGTTATGCCAGTGAGGTTATGGTTGGATCCTCTTTGACGAGGTCCAAATATTCCTTCACGCGGTCCATCTGTTGTTCGCACACAGACCGACGTGTTTTTAAAATTGTAAGGGCCTTGATATCCGACCATTTCTTCGGTGAATTATCTCCTACATCTTCAGACGGCTTGGAACTAGTACGTACGTCTGCTGCTCTAGCTGCAGACTTGTCCGTCGATGTTTGGTTTGACTTATCGTCGACCATGTTCACGTGATTGCACAATGCACGCGAAAGAAAATAAAAACTGAATTCTTAATATGTATTTATGTTGAAATACTTGAAAGCCTATCTCGCCGGGGCCTCCAAATGTTTTAGTGAAATTATTTGTTCAATAGTTTCAAGGATGGCGATGAAACATTTGGCTTTAAGTTATCTCAAAATAAAACTGCAGACACGGTCTGGTTCGTACAAAGAGTACGACAACCGGATGAAACCAAAAAAATGATTTATAACACATGTTATAGTTCAGTGGATTCTGTATATAATGACAATAGGGTATGAATGTACAATACACGGTGTTAATTAATTTTCACTAAAATAAAAAGGAGTACTACTTCTCAACAGAAGGCTTTACAACGCGCGAGGCCATTTTCTCGTTAAACAACCTAGCGCAAAGAAACAAGAATTATATATAAGTTAATATGAAAAGATGTTTCCTTTTTAGATTCCAGTCTATGACTGATATCTTCCTTTATTTTCTTGAAATCACTTAATTCTAACTTAACATAATAATGCTTACTCAGTAATTGGGAAATGTGCATGGGGTGAGTGACTGAAATGTGATAATAATGTAGGACTGGGTTACGTTTGAGGTGAATGGGTGAATGTTCTTGGGTTAAATGTATGGAAGTATAACGTGTGACGGAAGTACAGTGTAAGCTAAAAAGGGAATGTGCGGGGAAGTGAATTATGGATGTGCAAGTTAGGGTTATGCTGCGGTTAACACCTCCCCTCTTCAAGTTTGGACGTCCTCGTTCATAAATGGTGATTTTGCCGTCTCGTGATCTGCAATTGTTCTGATAGTAAGTTTCCTTGGTTTGAGTTTAGCGTACAGTAGAACGAGAATGATTATTGCAAGTATTCCTGCAACGCCATACCATATCCACTTATTTGTCTCTACAGTAATTCTGAATTTCTTAATTTTTTCATTGTTGATGAAATACAACTTGTGTAAGTAAGGTAGCGAAATTTTTTCATTGAAGGCAACTTCGTTTAAAACCGTCTTTTCCGGTGCTGGTAGGTGCACTATATCGACCGGCTGATTTACGCGATATTCATTTCCGTTGATTTGGATTTTGGTTTCAAATATTACCAGTAACGATCTATTTAATACAATATGCTGATCTTTGTCCTCAATTGTTATATTTTCATCTCTGGCGATGATTAGTCCATCCGCAAACACTTCAATTTTTTCCAGATGATAAGCATGCGTAGTCGGAAATTGTGCTGTGTGATTACTTAGAAGTTGGGAGAGGCAAGGATTTTGCTGATCTATTTCGCAGTAGGAATATAGCGGAGCTTTTCTACATGGACTCAGAAGATAGTAATTTTTGTTACAACTTGCGGAAAGGTTGGATCTTAAATCTATAATCTTGTTATTGTGAATAACTGGAGCAATTTGGAATAGTTTACACATTTCTTGAAATTTAGGAATCTTAACTAAATATACTAGGGTTTCATTTTAATAATACATTTTGACATCGGCGACATTTAAGAAATCGCTTAATTCGGTTACAATATTTCCTTCTACATTCAAAATGAGAGGATTTACAATATTGTTTTTTGCTATTATTAAAGAGTATATGTTATTACTTAAATTATCTATTATAATTCTATTTCTTCTTGACATAATTGTGGTCAGCAACTCATAATCATCATAATAATTATATTGTTAGTTCTATCCGTAATTTCATCTAATTTATTTTAAATTTGGGTGTTTATGTCGATCTGTCTGTTATTGGATCTGGTCAACCCATCTTCCTGCATTTTTAGTATTTCGAAATCTTGGTGATCAGGCGTGCCTGCAATTAACTTTATTGCGGATCCTATCAAATCTATTGATCGCCGGGTTCTAATGGGAGATTTAAGCAATTGAAGTAATCGATCAATATCGTGTATGTAATGCTGCAGAACTTTTTTTGCATTTCTCATCCTTCAGCTGATTCAACATATTGTAATATGCGAGCTACGGCTCGAGTAGATAAAACGATATTCTGTGAAATTTATTTCTTAAATTCAAGGTCACACTATACTATTCTTCGCAAATTCTTTTCTTACAATGTTTCTTTCATCTCTAATCACTTTATCTCCTTTCAATTACTTAATTCACAAATCCAAACTAATTACTTCTTCTTGTTAACTCTCAACTTTCAATTTATCACCAAATTACAACTTCGCCCATTATCACTTTTCCAATCTCTTCGCCACGGTTCTAAACCAACTGCCTGCACTCGATCGCCATCTGTCCTTATATAGCAGAAGTTTCTGATAGCCAGAAACTTCTAGCAAATTCTTCGACCACTGGAACAAAATACCTAAAAATTCTGATGTAATAATTCCAAGATGACAATCATTTCGTGCAGTTATAATTCTCTTGCGGTTATATTCTCTCTTATCCGTGACGTCGTCTTAGACATCATCCATCTCCTATCGTGTACATGAACTGTGGAGCCTAACCGCAGACACGAACCCCGAATGAAAAGACATTTTGGAATGGGCTGTAGGAGCGTAGTTATTATGCTACTTTATTGTTGCATACTTTTACATGATTTTACACTGCCCCCTCTTAGACTTGTTCGTCCCGAACAATACCTGGTCTTCATGCGGTCGCTCGTCATCTTAATCTGGCTTCTGGTCCTTTGGTGTATGTCCCTAAGCCTTTCCCTAAGGTCCGCCACGTACTCTTCTTCATTTCTGGGCTCATTGGTAGGAGATCCAAATTTCACCTCACTGGGTAAACGAGCTATTCCAAATAAGATTTCGAACGGCGTATGTCGAGTAGTGCTATGCACGGCACTTCTATAGGCCATCAAAAACAAGGGAATCTGCCGGTCCGAATCACGTTGGTAGTCGTCTACGACCTCGAGAGATGTTCGTCCAAAGTCCTATTGAAACGCTCCACCATACCGTCCGACTGTGGATGAAGCGGGGTTGTCCGTATCTTTTTGATCCCCAGTAGTTTACACATCTCTTGGAAGATTCTTGACTCGAAATTCCGCCCTTGGTCAGAATGCAATTCCAAGGGCACACCGAATCTGCTCACCCAATTGTAGACGATCTGCTCCGCCACGGTTCTGGCTTCCTGGTTAGGGATCGGAAACGCTTCCGGCCACTTACTGAAGTAGTCCATTACTACGAGTATATACCGATTACCATTGTCGGTTTCCGGAAAGTGCCCTGCGATGTCAATGGCGATTCGTTCGAAAGGTGCTACCACGTTGTATTGGTGCATCTTACCTCGAGTTTTGATTCTCGGACCCTTGCTAGCTCCACACACGTCGCATTTTCTGCACCAGTCTTCGACATCTTCCTTCGCTTTTAACCAATAAAAACGTTCTCGTACCCTTTCTAGCGTCTTATTCACTCCCAAGTGGCCTCCGGACGCCCCGCCATGCATTTTCTGTAACAACTCCTTGACCCTCGTCCGCGGCACGACAAGCTGCATTACAAACGACTTTCCGTCGGAGGATTCCCATTTTCTTCTCAGAACACCTTCTTGGACATGGAGGGAGTCCCACTGCGCAAAATATGCCTTTAAGGTCGGGCTTCTGTGGGAGATGTTCTGATGATCCGGTTTCTCCATGTTCTCCTTCCAGGCCAGAATCGGCTCGATATCCGGGTCTTCCTTCTGAGCGTTCCGGATCTCATCTACGCTCCAGCCGGCGATAGGTTCGGCTCTCATTCTTTGGATGGAAACCAGCTCCCGTTCTTCCTGACGCGCACAATGTTTACAATCCGTTCGGCATGGTCTCCGGGACAGTGCATCCGCATTAGAGTGGAGTTTTCCTTTACGATGCTGTATTTCGTAGTCGTAGATTTGCAGCCTTTCGATCCATCTTGCGACTTGACCCTCAGGACTCTTGAACTGTAATAGATATTTTAAGGCTGCATGGTCTGTGCGAAGAACGAACTTCCTCCCATAGAGGTATTTGTGAAAATGCTTCGTAGCCAAGATCAAAGCTAGATGTTCCCGCCTTGTCACGCAGTAGTTCCTTTCTGGCTTAGAGAGCACCTTGCTGAAGTACGCAACCACCTTCTCTTGGCCCTCATGCACCTGGGAGAGAACGGCTCCTACCCCGACATTACTAGCATCTGTATCCACAATGAACGTTTCCCCGGGAGTGGGGTAAGCTAGTATCGGGGCATCGCATAGCCGTTGTTTAAGTGCCTCGAAGCTCTTCTCGCACTCAATTGACCATTTGAATTGTTTCCCCTTTTCCGTCAACTGGTGCAGGCTCTTTGCGATCCCGGCAAAATCTTTCACGAACCGTCTGTAGTAGGTGGCTAGGCCCAGGAAGCTCCTTAGTTGGTGTTTGTCTTTGGGGACTGGCCAGTTTTTCACCGCTTCGACCTTCTTTGGATCGGTTCTCACTCCTTTCGCTGAAATTATGTGCCCCAAGTACTTGACTTCCGCTCTAAACAGGGCGCACGCCTTTGAAACACATCCCTTAGATTATCTCGGTGTTGCGCAAACGTTTTTCCTACGACGATGACATCATCCAAGTATACCAAGCAGGTTTTCAATGTTAACCCTTGCAGGACACATTCCATCAATCGCTCGAAAGTCGCCGGAGCATTGCACAGTCCGAACGGCATTACCGTGAATTGCCATAGCATATTTCCTGCGGTGAAGGCGGTTTTCTCCCGGTCTTCTGGATGGATCTGTACCTGCCAGTAGCCACTCTTCAAGTCGAGAGTGAAAAACCATCGGGCTCCTGATAGTGTGTCTAGCGTGTCGTCAATCCGTGGCAGAGGATAGCTGTCTTTCTTGGTGACGTAATTGAGCTGCCGATAGTCCACGCAGAACCGCGTGCTGCCATCTTTCTTCTTAACCAGTACAACCGGTGATGCCCACGGACTTTTGGAACTTTCAATCAGACCTTCTTTCCGACACCATCTCTGCAACTTCTGTCGGCTTTGCCAATGGAAGGCGCCTAGCAGGCTGACGAATTGGTCTAGTATCACCAGTGTCTATTCGATGTTGTACCAGGTGTGTTCGGCCGTATTCTCCGTCCTGTGAGGCAAATACATCAGCGTACTCATTGATAAGATTCTCTGCCATAGTTCGCTGCTCCTGATTCAGCTCACTGGACTGGAGAATCGTCTCTCTCGTTTCCGCTGTCGAAGGTGATGGGAGAGGTTTTGGAGCATCACGTTCAGATATTGTTGCGACGGCGGTAATCGGCGTGCATTTTCCAGTCACCTCCCCTCGCCTTAGTTTGACAGTGTGTGGTCTCGCGTTCAAAACTCTCACTGGAACCATGGTGTTCTTTGGTTCGACTAACGTCTTTCCCACGATGTAGTCTTGAGAATTCTTCTCTGCGTCTGGTTCTACTATGTATAATCGGTGGCTCCCAAGATCACCTTCCAGCTTCGTCCAAATGATTGTCTCTGAAAACGGCGGCAAAACTTCGTCTTTGCTGATGACTGTTGTGAGAGTTACGGCATTATCGTTTCCGTACACCATCGGAATCTCCACATTTCGATACCTCAGTACTTGCACCCCGATGTCCAAGATCACTTCATTTGCTTTCATGAAGTCTATTCCGATGATGCACTCGTCGCATATGTCTGCCACCAGAAACGCATGGGAGAACGTCAGTCCCGCCAGAGTAATCGTAAGACGAACTTCTCCAAACACCTTCGCCATTTCCCCTGTTGCAGTCTTCAGGCAGTAGCTGTTGGTGATGTGCAGCCAGGCGCTTCTGACGATATCTCTTCTTACAATGGAGGCAGTGGCACCTGTGTCGATGGTGGCTACGCACTTCTTCTTGTTGATAAGTGCCTCCACTGTCAGGCTCTTGTTACCCCGTTTGGTTTGCGAAACTTGAATGGTGGTCCTGGGGGCCTCGATTCCAGTAACCAACTTCTGCCCCGCGAAGTTGGTCCTTACGCATTTCCCGACTGCTGGTTTTGGGAAGTCTGACTGACAGGATGGATGTTATCACCGCCAGATGCTTCCTCTCTGCTTCTCCTACTTCCGCAATGTGAACAATTTCCTCGTCTAGGTGCACTTCTGCACTGCCGTTGTAGGTGTCCGGTTTGGTTGCAATTCCAGCAACGGATTTGACTTCCGCGAGCTCTGTCTTCATCCATGACGACTGTTCTCTGGCATGAGCATTCCACGACGGACATTTCCCTGACACGGTGTATTCCCTGGTATGCTTGGTCCGCAGCCTTCATTGACAAAGCGAATGCCAATGCCTCGGGGAGTGTTCGCTTTTCAGCCATCCTTACAGCCATTTGCAGTTGTCTGTCCTCTATGGCCTGAATAAAAGCTTCCACCGCCATTTCGTTGATAAGCTCCTCACCGGCTTTAGGGTATGAAAGATGGGCTAGTCGCTCTATATCCGCTTGCAGCTGTTGGAGCGTTTCCCCCCTTTTCTGGACTCGACTACGCAGCTGAACCCTGTACACCTGCTGCATGTGTTCATCCCCAAACCGCATCTCGATAGCCTGAACCAGAGAGTCGTAGTTCTGCTGTTTATCTTCCGGGATGGTCTGCAAGAGCTCCGCAGCTGGACCCCTCAGTGCAAGTGTGAGTGCAATGGACTTCTCTTCATCGTCCCAGCTATTGGTCATTGCGGCCGCTTCGAATTGCCTTTTATAAATTGGCCATGAAGTTTGACCATCGAAGATAGGAGGCTGCATCTCCTTTCTTCTCAGACCGTCAGTGGAATATTCCCGTGCTTTCTGTCTCTTCACATCGCTGAGCTCCTTAGCAAGATTTTCGACTTGCTTCCCTACTATCTCGAATTGCGTATCCACTTTTTCAAACTGAGTCTCTATTTTCCCGAACTGACTTTCATGATTTTCCCAAAATTTTCATCGAATCTAGTTTCGACTTTTCCGAGTTGCGTCTCGACCTTCTCGATTTTCTCTTCGATCGCTTCGAATTTGGATTCCAAGTTCTTGTTTTGCTCATCAAGTTTGCTTTTCAGAGCATCTAGAGAATTCTTTTGTTCGTCCAGCTTAAGTTCTATAGAATTCCTTTGGTCTTCTATTGCTTTCTTTTGTTCGTCCATGACTAACTTAAGTTGCAGGAGCAGACTCGTTATACCCGGGTCGGCTGCTGTACTTGCTGGTTCCTCTTCCACGTCAAACTCTACGTCGTGCGGATTTTCACCTTCCTGCGTTACTGCTTCTTCCAGACGAATCAGCAGGGCATCTTTTCCCCAGTTGTGTCGAGGTTCCGCTTACTGAGTTCTGCCTTTAGTTGAATTATAGTTAGTTTTCCCAATTTGCGACCCATTTTGCGCAACTAATTAACTCAACACGGAAATCTTTTTTTTTTTTTTTTTTTTTTTTTTTTTCAATTTCACACCACGGAAATAGTTATTCACAGAATAAGTTTTATCCCGCTTCTGACACCAATGTACTATGCTGGCTATGGCTCGAGTAGATAAAACGATATTCTGTGAAATTTATTTCTTTATTTTCTAGTCTATAGAACAATTCAAGTTCACACTATACTATTCTTCGCAAATTCTTTTCTTACAAGGTCTCTTTCCTCTCAAATCACTTTATCTCCTTTCAATTACTTAATTCACAAATCCAAACTAATTACTTTTTCTTGTTCACTCTCAACTTTCAATTTATCACCAAATTACAACTTCGCCCATTATCACTTTTCCAATCTCTTCGCCACGGTTCTAAACCAACTGTGTCTTTTTTTTGATCGCCATCTGTCCTTATATAGCAGAAGTTTCTGATAGCCAGAAACTTCTAGCAAATTCTTCGACCACTGGAACAAGAGAAATAATTCTTGCAGTTATAATTCCCTTTTATCCCTGATATTATTCGTCTCTTTCGTTGACATGAGCTGTGGAGACTTCGTCCCAGACACGAACCTCGAATGAAAGGACAGTTCGAACCAAAATTCTCCCAGAATGGAAAGTCACTTCGGAATTTGCTGCATAGACATAGGAGCGTAGTTATTATTATGCTACAATATCATAAAAAATGTCAGCACCTATAAGCATGTCAACGCGCTGTGGTATGTTGAATAGGGGATCAGACAGCTGAATATATCTGGGAATGTTCCAATTTAACACACTAACTTTGGTATTAGGTAGTAGACCTGTAATTTGGTCTATGAGTAATGCCTCAATAGTTGTAGAAAACGAGGTAAAGAGTGACCTAATTGTAACGGAGCATTTGAATTTTGAAGAACCCAGTCTATATTTGCGCACATGAAATTTGTGGGGAAATATCGACGCTTTATTCCAGAAATTCCAATCATGCGTTCGGAAATCATATTATGCTGAGACACTCCGTCTAATAATACACGACATGGGATGTTTTGATTGCCTTTCCTCACGAGATTAACGATAGCGGTTCCCAAAATATTGTTTTCTATTGACTTGTTATGAAGCAAATATGTATTATTTAATGATGGTGAAGAATGAATGTTTATTTGATTGGAGGAGACATACTACCTAGTGTCGATGATGAACAAGGGGTGTTGTTTAATGCTGTTAAAGTTTGCCGATGGAGTAGCGAATGGTGTTTACCTCCACAAGTATGACAACAGCTCTTTGATGGGTATTCAGCCAAGCTGTGGTTGTTATTTTTTAAACAATTTGGGCAGAGCTTAAGCGTGTTGATCTTATGCAATCTTTCCGATACAGACAGGTTTAGAAACTCTAGGCATCGATAAATAAAGTGACCCTGTTTGTTGCAAAAGTTGCATGCCTTTTTAATTGTCATAAGAGCTCTTGGTTGCTTATGATTCTTATTCGAAGTAGCCGTATCAAGTTTTGTATAAGATAGTAGTAAAAATGGGCTTACGTTACCTTCTAGAATTTGGCATCTCTTCTTCAGAAACGACATCAGTTCTGCGAGCGTTGGTAGACGATCCACTGGAGATTCCTCGTTCCATTTAAGTGATGTTTCCGTATCAAGCTTGGAGGTTATGATGTTAACCATGGGGTCGTCCCAACCGTCAACAGGCCGTTTGATGTTTTTCAGTCCAGCAAGGTGGTTGTTCATATTATCTATTAGCTTCCGTAGCTCTGCAGAGTTGGGTTTGACTACTTTGGGATGTTGGAAATCTCTGTTGGGATCTCTTCACGTTGCTGAGCTCCTTAACAAGATTTTCGACTTGCTTTCCTACTATCTCGAATTGCGTATCCACTTTTCCAAACTGAGTCTCTATCTTCCCGAACTGAGTTTCATGTTTCTCAAAACTTTCATCGAATCTAGTTTCGACTTTTTCGAGTTGCGTCTCGACCTTCTCGATTTTCTCTTCGATCGCTTCGAATTTGGATTCCGAGTTCTTGTTTTGCTCATGAAGTTTGCTTTCCAGAGCATCTAGAGAATCCTTTTGTTCGTCCATTTTAAGTTCTAGAGAATTCCTTTGGTCGCCCATTGCTTTCTTTTGTTCGTCCATCGCCTTCTTTTGTTCGTCCAGCTTAAGTTGTAGAGAATTCCTTTGATCTTCTATTGCTTTCTCTTGTTCGTCCATGACTAACTTAAGTTGCAGGAGCAGACTTGTTATACCCGGGTCGGCTACTGTACTTACCGGTTCCTCTTCCACGTCAAACTCTATGTCATGCGGATTTTCACCTTCCTGCGTTACTGCTTCTTCCAGACGAATCAGTAGGGCATCTTTTCCCCCAGTTGTGTCGAGATTCCGCTTACTGAGTTCTGCCTTTAGTTGAATTATAGTTAGTTTTCCCAATTTGCGACCCATTTTGCGCAACTACTTAACTCAACACAGAAATCGCTTTTTTTTTCTTTTTTTTTTTCTTGTGCAATTTCACACCACGGAAATAGTTATTCACAGAATAAGTTTTATCCCACTTCTGACACCAATGTAATATGCAAGCTACGGCTCGAGTAGATAAAACGATATTCTGTGAAATTTATTTCTTTATTTTCTAGTCTATAGAACAATTCAAGTTCACACTATACTATTCTTCGCAAATTCTTTTCTTACAAGGTCTCTTTCCTCTCTAATCACTTTATCTCCTTTCAATTACTTAATTCACAAATCCAAACTAATTACTTCTTCTTGTTAACTCTCAACTTTCATTTTATCACAAAATTACAACTTCGCCCATTATCACTTTACCAATCTCTTCGCCACGGTTCTAAACCAACTGCCTGCTCTCGATCGCCATCTGTCCTTATATAGCAGAAGTTTCTGATAGCCAGAAACTTCTAGCAAATTCTTCGACCACTGGAACCAAATACCTAAAAATTCTGATGTAATAATTCCAAGAGGACAATCATTTCGTGCAGTTATAATTCTCTTGCGGTTATATTCTCTCTTATCCGTGACGACGTCTTAGACATCGTCCATCTCTTATCGTGTACATGAACTGTGGAGACTAACCGCAGACACGAACCCCGAATGAAAAGACACTTTGGAATGGGCTGTAGGAGCGTAGTTATTATGCTACATTATTGCTGCATACTTTTACATGATGTTACAATATTTATGTTGTCAGATATAACCGAAAAATTGTTAACATGCTTCAAGTAAAAGTGATCTTGATAAATAGCAACATCGCTTGCTGATATGGGGATAAATAGGGCTAAAGAATAGTTAGCAATCCGCGTTACTCCCCTCGATATTTGGGTTAATCTGGAAGTAAAGAGTCACAATAAATTATTTGTGTGCGTTTGTCTTCCATCAATTGTGCCTAAATCTGCCTGTACTGTTTTTGAGAATATATTGTAACATCATGCAGCATAATAACTACGCCCTCGAACAGGCAACAAATTCCGAAGTGTCTTTTCATTTGAGGTTCGTGTCTGCAATTAGTCTCCACAGTTCGGAGACTAATTACAAGAGAGAATTATAACTGCACGAAATGATTGTCATCTTGGAATTATTATATCAGAATTTTTCTTGTTCCAGTGGTCGAAGAATTTGCTAGAAATTTCTGGCTATCAGAAACTTCTGCTATATAAGGACAGATGACGATCGAGAGCAGGCAGTTGGTTTAGAACCGAGGCGAAGAGATTGGAAAAGTGATAATGGGCGAAGTTGTAATTTTGTGATAAAATGAAAGTTGAGAGTTAACAAGAAGAAGTAATTAGTTTGGATTTGTGAATTAAGTAATTGAAAGGAGATAAAGTGATTTGAGAGGAAAGAGACCTTGTAAGAAAAGAATTTGCGAAGAATAGTATAGTGTGAACTTGAATTGTTCTATAGACTAGAAAATAAAGAAATAAATTTCACAGAATATCGTTTTATCTACTCGAGCTGTAGCTCGCATATTACAATATTTTAGATAATTTATTTTCTAATCTTTTATTGGTTTTTAAATATACTTTGTCACCTGGGCTAAATTCTTTTGGTGTGGTCCTATTATTGTGGTATTTCAGATCTTCAGAGTGTTTAGTTTTGAGTTTGGACGTAATTTCGTTCTTCATTTCGTTGGAGATGTCATGAATAATGTCCGAAGGCTTAAAACCTGTAACTGAATGAATTGTGTTATTGTATTTATTTGTTGATAGAAGCATCAGTTCAATAATATCTGAAGTAGTTCCTTTCGTACACCTAGCAATTTTAGCAAGGGTTGAATGAAAACGTTCCACTTGCCCGTTGCTTTGGCTGTGGAGTACTGGTACTGAATGCGTTGAAATGTTAAATTCATTTTTTAATAGCGCTTGAGTTTAATTAGATGTAAAAGCACCTTCATTGTCTATTACAACTATCTTCGGATCTCGAAATTGAGAGATGATTTCAATTCATGGGATTTTTATGTCAACAGAGTTTGTAGAAATGCTGTATGCCATTATAAAAATGGCAAATTTAGAAAACTTATCAATACAAGTAATAAAATATTTTTTGTCTGTGTTCTAAATATTGTAACATCACCTAAAACGATGCTACAATAATGTAGAATAATAACTACGCTCCTCCAGCCCATTCCAAAGTGTCTTTTCATTCGAGGTTCGTGTCTGCGGTTAAGTCTCCACAGTTCATGAAAGAGACGGATAATATCACGGATAAGAAAGAATTATAACTGCAAGAAATGGAATTATTACATCAGAATTTTTCTTGTTCCAGTGGTCGAAGAATTTGCTAGAAGTTTCTGGCTATCAGAAACTTCTGCTATATAAGGACAGATGGCGATCGAAAGGGGGCAGTTGGTTTAGAACCGTGGCGAAGAGATTGGAAAAGTGATAATGGGCGAAGTTGTAATTTGGTAATAAATTGAAAGTTGAGAGTGAACAAGAAAAAGTAATTAGTTTGGATTTGTGAATTAAGTAATTGAAAGGAGATAAATTGATTTGAGAGGAAAGAGACCTTGTAAGAAAAGAATTTGCGAAGTATAGTGTATAGTGTGAACTTGAATTGTTCTATAGACTAGAAAATAAAGAAATAAATTTCACAGAATATCGTTTTATCTACTCGAGCCGTAGCTTGCATATTACATTGGTGTCAGAAGCGGGATAAAACTTATTCTATGAATAACTATTTCCGTGGTGTGTAATTGCACAATAAAAAAAAAGCGATTTCTGTGTTGAGTTAATTAGTTGCGCAAAATGGGTCGCAACTAAAACTAATTATAACTCAACTAAAGGCAGAACTCAGTAAGCGGAACCTCGACACAACTGGGGGAAAAGATGCCCTACTGATTCGTTTGGAAGAAGCAGTAACGCAGGAAGGTGAAAATTCGCATGACGTAGAGTTTGACGTGGGAGAGGAACCAGCAAGTACAGTAGCCGACCCGGATATAACAAGTCTGCTCCTGTAACTTAAGTCAGTCATGGACGAACAAAGGAAAACAGTGGAAGACCAAAAGAAGTCTCTGGAACATAAGCTCGATGACCAAAAGGAAGCAATATACGACCAATAGAACTGTTGTAATAAATAAAATGTTGAGTGTTCCATTCAATTCTATTGTTATCATTTAATACCTCTATAATGTTAACCTTATAGCACTATCCGTATAACAATTAGAAATCTTATTACAAATGTCATTTATACTTTTTTGACAAATAAACTTTCTTTTCTCTTTTGTATCATCAAACGACTTGGACGTCTTTTAAAATTATTGGGTAACTAATCTGCGCACTGTTAATTAATCACAACTTTATTTCATCAGGTTATGGGCCCAGATTAACGATTAAATAATTGTTAAGACGTCTTCACACTTATTTCGAGCGATTTTTGGTTTTTTGGTTGCAAATTTTTGGGTAGACGCGGTAGACGTCTTAGAGATAAAATTGCAATGGGTAAACCAAAGAAATTGGAAGGTCGAAAGAACTTTGATGAGTGGAAGGTGGAGGCAAAAGCGTATCTTGCCACAAAGGGTCACTGGAAATGTTTCGATGGAACAGAAAGAGATCCAGATAAAAACTTTCTGGCGATACAGATGCTGAACTTGCTGTTGTCATCGGCTCTTTATACGTACACAGAAAAGTGTACAACAGCAAAGCAAGCATGGGACTCTATTTGTTCTGCATTCGAGAATACAGGCATTGGTCGTAGGGTGGATTTACTTAAGCAGTTGGTCGGACTGCAGCAACTGGACTGTCCTTCTATGGAGGATTATGTCCACAAAATGGTGCTAATGGCTACGAAGGTAAAAAAGGCTGGTTTGGAGATTGGTGATGAAGTGGTGGCAGCGCTTATGCTGGCAGGTTTGCCAGACGAATTTCGTCCAATGGTCATGGCAATCGAAAATTCAACACCGAAGCTGTCAACTGACTTCGTCCAAAACCGCCTTCTTCAAGAAGTTACGTACAACAATACAGAGAATTCAGAGACTGCATTGTACGCCAAGAAACGCCACAACAATCAAAAAACAAAAAAAAAAAACTGTCTCACAAGTCTGTGACATGCTACGTGTGTGACAAGGTAGGTCATTTCGCGAACAAGTGCCCACATAAAAGGAACAAAGACGAGAGGTTACTTATATGTTCATTCATGGCTCAATCAAGCTCGTCACAAGACTGGTATATTGATTCCGGGGCATCCGCGCACATGGCAATGAGTGACGCCAATCTAGTCGATGTGCGTGAACCTATAAAAAATAAAATCGTCGTAGGAAATAACTCCCATCTTGCCGTGGAGCGAGCTGGCGACATAAAAATGTCAATTGGAACAAGTTCTCATCAAAACCACGATGTCACAGTGAAAGATGTATTGCATGTTCCAAATATCTGTGCAAATCTTATGTCTGTGAGTCAGATGGCTAAACATGGCAACACTATGGTCTTCGATAAGGAAAGCTGCCGAATTTACGATTCAACGAAATCATTAATTGCAACTGCACCTCTTGTTAATGATCTCTATAAATTAAACTGTTCTACAGATCGATCAGCAACTGCGATGATGGCAATCGACAAAAATATATGGCATCGTCGTTTGGGCCATACTTGTGATGCAAACCTAAAGAAGATTCGGACGGCAGTGATTGGGGTGGACTTTGCGGAGGGTAGTGACGGCAATAAGTGCGAGGTTTGTGTCAAAGGGAAGCAGACACGTGCATCTTTTGAGGCAAGTGACAACCGAGCAACAAGTGTACTAGAGGTAGTGCACAGCGATGTCGCATTCATGCCCACACGCTCCTTTGGAGAGGCAAAATACTTCGTCACATTTATTGATGACTACAGCCGCAAGGTGTTCTTGTACCCGATGAAAAATAAAAATGAGGTTTTTAACATTTTTAAGAATTTTTTGAGTTTGGTGCAAAATCAACAAGGTTGCAAAATAAAAACCCTCCGCACTGACAATGGCACCGAATATTGTAATAAAAAATTCGATGAATTAACGGCAAAGCTTGGTATCCTTCATCAACGAACAGTTCCACATACACCGGAGCAGAATGGTGTGGCCGAGCGTATGAACCGAACAATACTGGAGAAAGTTCGGTGTATGCTTTTTGATACCAATTTGAGTGACAGTTTTTGGGGCGAGGCGGCGGCAACAGCAGCTTATTTGATCAACCGTATTCCATGTCGAGGTATGACACACGAAACACCAGAGGAGAGGTGGACGAAGCGAAAGCCAGACTTGTCAATGCTAAGGGTATTTGGGTGTAAGGCTATGGTTCACATACCAAAAGTTCAGCGCAGCAAATTGGCACCGAAGGCAGTTGCGTGCATTTTTGTTGGATACAGCGAGCAAAGCAAAGCTTATCGGCTGTATGACAAAAAGGCGAGAAAAGTAATCGTGAGCAGAGATGTTACTTTCATCGAATCGAGTGGAAAACAGGTAACTAAATCAAATCTCAATTCTAATGGTTTTGTTTCTCTCCCAAAGTCACCTACTGAAACTCAAGTAAGCGATTTTTATGAAAGCGATTCAAGTGAGGAGAGTGAATCGGATGGCGAATTGAGTGAGGCTGGTGATGACGACACAAATAAGACCAGGGTAATCAATCAAAAATAGTCAAATGTTTGCATGAACTATGCAGAAGCTGATAATTCAGTCATCGTTATGGATCAACAAGACGAAACAACTGTAGAAATCAGCGATACCATGGAGGAAAATGAATGTACAAATAACGAATTCAGTGAGGCGAATAAGATTGAGAATTCGTCATACACTTCCGTCACCGAGACTGATTTCGACGTTGCTGCCAGCGAAGTAAATGTTGTTCCATGCCTTGTAACAACCGATCAGATCGAAAGCCCAAGACAAACTGCGAGAGCTCGTGATGCTCTAAGTTTATATGCGATGATTGCAGCAGCTACGGAAGACTCTTGTGAACCAAAGTCTTATGAGGAGGCTACGCAATGCAGCGAGAAAGGGGAGTGGGAGGTTGCGATGAAGTCAGAATATGGGGCTTTGGTGGCGAATAACACTTGGGAGCTTTGTGAGCTGCCTGCTGGCCGAAAAGCAATTGATAGCAAGTGGGTCTTCAAAGTCAAGCGCGATGCAACTGGTTGTATCGAACGCTACAAAGCTCGGCTTGTAATCAAAGGCTACAGTCAAGTTAAAGGCATAGATTATGATGAGACGTATTCGCCCGTTGCTCGTTACTGCTCAATACGATTTTTGTTGGCCATGGCAGCCAAGTACAAAATGATCATTCACCAGATGGATGCGGCGACTGCCTTCCTTCAAGGCGATTTGACGGAGGAGATATATATGCGTCAACCGGAAGGGTTTATTGATAAAACGGCGAAGGTATGTCGTTTGAAGCGAGCGTTGTATGGTTTGAAGCAGTCGAGTCGTGTGTGGAACGACAAATTAAATGAAGTGCTCGTTCGGGTACTTAAATTCAAGCGATCGTCAATAGACCAGTGCATCTATTATAAACATTCAAACCAAAATACCATTGTACTAGCTGTATGGGTAGATGATATCATGATATTTTCGAGCAACGCAACGATGTGTACCAAGTTAAAAAATGAATTGTCAACCCATTTTAAAATGAAAGACCTAGGTGAGGCGAAATCGTTGCTTGGGATGAATATTACTCGATACGCGGATGGTTCTCTTTCGATTGATCAGCGTCACTATATATCAACATTCCTTAAGCGCTTCAACATGGAGGAATGTAATCCAGTCAACACACCATTGGACCCCAACCAAAAATTATCTGAGGAGTTGTGCCCGAAAACAGATGCTGAGAAACGAGAAATGGCAAACGTTCCTTATCAAGAGGCGATAGGGTGCATTATGTATGCTGCACAGATTAGTCGGCCAGATGTTTGTTTCGCTGTTAGTGCACTTAGTAGGTACAATAATAATTATGGTCGTGCACACTGGGCAGCGGTGAAGAGGGTTCTACGATACTTGAAGGGTACAATCGACTTCAAATTGTTCTTTGATTCAAAGCTAAATGATGAACTGGTTGGTTACTGCGATGCCGATTGGGCTAGTGATTTGGACAAAAGACGTTCAACAACTGGCTATGTATTTTTATCACAAGGCGCTGCAATTTCTTGGACTTGTCGTCGTCAGCCAACAATAGCTTTATCTTCTACCGAAGCGGAGTTTATGTCGATGATCGCAGCCATACAAGAGGCACTTTGGTTAAAGCGTTTTGAAACCGAAATTTTTTTGGCGGCATCAAAGACGATTCTTTTGTATTGCGATAACCAAGGGGCAATCAACTTGGCGAAGAATAAAAATTATCATGCGCGCACTAAACATATTGATGTGCGCAAATATTTCATACAAGAACACTTGTACCAAGACACCGAAGGTGAAATCAAATTGAATCTACAATACAAGTCGACAAATGAAATGGTTGCGGACATATTGACCAAGGCTGTTAATAGCACAAAACTAAACAAATTTATTCCAGATTTTGGATTGAATTGTAAATAATAATTTTGAATATTCTCATAAAATTTCTTTAATTTTTCTTATACTTACATATTTACATTGAATTCTTAATTAACTTTTTTTAATGAAACACTAGTGAGGCTGTTGTAATAAATAAAATGTTGAGTGTTCCATTCAATTCTATTGTTATCATTTAACACCTCTATAATGTTAATCTTATAGCACTATCCGTATAACAATTAGAAATCTTATTACAAATGTCATTTATACTTTTTTGACAAATAAACTTTCTTTTCTCTTTTGTATCATCAAACGACTTGGACGTCTTTTCAAATTATTGGGTAACTAATCTGCGCATTGTTAATTAATCACAACTTTATTTCATCAAGAACTCTCTAGAACTTAAGCTGGACGAACAAAAGAAAGCAATGGACGACCAGAGGAATTCCCTAGAACTTAAGCTGGACGAACAAAAGAAAGCAATGGACGAACAAAAGAATTCTCTAGAACTTAAGATGGACGAACAAAAGAAAGCAATGGACGAACAAAAGAATTCTCTAGATGTTTCCAGAGCATCTAGAACAAACTTGATGAGCAAAACAAGAACTTGGAATCCAAATTCGAAGCGATCGAAGAGAAAATCGAGAAGGTCGAGACGCAACTCGAAAAAGTCGAAACTAGATTCGATGAAAACTTTGAGAAGCATGAAACTCAGTTCGGGAAGATAGAGACTCAGTTCGAAAAAGTAGAAAGGCAAGTCGAAAATCTTACTAAGGAACTCAGCAACGTGAAGAGACAGAAAGCACGGGAATATTCCACTGACGGTCTGAGAAGAAAGGAGATGCAGCCTCCTATCTTCGATGGTCAAACATCATGGCCAATTTATAAGAGGCAATTCGAAGCGGCCGCAATGACCAATACCTGGGACGATGAAGAGAAGTCTATTGCACTCACGCTTGCACTGGGGGGTCCAGCTGCGGAGCACTTGCAGACCATCCTGGAAGATAAACAGCAGAACTACGACTCTCTGGTTCAGGCTATCGAGATGCAGTTTGGGGATGAACACATGCAGCGGGTGTACAGGGTTCAGCTGCGTAGTCGAGTCCAGAAAAGGGGAGAAACGCTCCAACAGTTGCAAGCAGATATAGAGGGACTAGCCCATGTTTCATAATCTAAAGCCGGTGAGGAGCTTATCAACGAAATGGCGGTGGAAGCTTTTATTCAGGCCATAGAGGACAGACAGCTGCAAATGGCTGTAAGGATGGCTGAGAAGCGAACACTCCCCGAGGCATTGGCATTCGCTTTGTCAATGAAGGCAATGTCCGTCGTCAGGGAAATGTCCGTCGTGGAATGCTCATGCCAGAGAACAGCCGTCATGGATGAAGACAGAGCTCGCGGAAGTCAAATCCGTTGCTGGAATTGCAACCAAACCGGACACCTACAACGGCAGTGCAGAAGTGCACCTAGACGAGGAAATTGTTCACATTGCGGAAGTAGGAGAAGCAGAGAGGAAGCATCTGGCGGTGATAACATCCATCCTGTCAGTCAGACTTCCCAAAACCAGCAGTCGGGAAATGCGTAAGGACCAACTTCGCGGGGCAGAAGTTGGTTACTGCAATCGAGGCCCCCAGGACCACCATTCAAGTTTCGCAAACCAAACGGGGTAACAAGAGCCTGACAGTGGAGGCACTAATCAACAAGGCACAGGTGCCACCGCCTCCATTGTAAGAAGAGATATTGTCAGAAGCTCATGGCTGCACAACACCAACAGCTACTGCTTGAAGACTGCAACAGTGGAAATGGCGAAGGTGTTTGGAGAAGTTCGTCTTACGATTACTCTGGCGGGACTGACGTTCTCCCATGCGTTTCTGGTGGCAGATATATGCGACGAGTGCATCATCGGAATAGACTTCATGAAAGCAAATGAAGTAATCCTGGACATCGGGATGCAAGTACTGAGGTATCGAAATGTGGAGATTCCGATGGTGTACGGAAACTGGAATGCCGTAACTCTCAGAACAGTCAACAGCAAAGACGAAGTTTTGCCGCCGTCTTCAGAGACAATCATTTGGACGAAGCTGGAAGGTGATTCTACATAGTAGAACCGATTCTACATAGTAGAACCAGACCCATCGTGGGAAAGACGTTAGTCGAACCAAAGAACACCATGGTTCCAGTGAGAGTTTTGAACGCAAGACCACACACTGTCAAACTAAGGCGAGGGGAGGTGACTGGAAAATGCACGCCGATTACTACTGTCGTCACAATATCTGAACGTGATGCTCCAAATCCTCTCCCATCACCTTGGACAGCGGAAACGAGAGAGATGATTCTCCAGTCCAGTGAGCTGAATCAGGAGCAGCGAACTATGGCAGAGAATCTTATCAATGAGTACGCTGATGTATTTGCCTCACAGGACGGAGAATACGGCCGAACACACCTGGTACAACATCGAATAGACACTGGTGATACTAGACCAATTCGTCAGCCTGCTAAGCGCCTTCCATTGGCAAAGCAGACAGAAGTTGCAGAGATGGTGTCGGCAATGGAGAAAGAAGGTCTGATTGAAAGTTCCAAAAGTCCGTGGGCATCACCGGTTGTACTGGTTAAGAAGAAGGTATCGGCAGCTCAATTACGTCACCAAGAAAGACAGCTACCCTCTGCCACGGATTGACGACACGCTAGACACACTATCAGGAGCCCGATGGTTTTCCACTCTCGACTTGAAGAGTGGCTACTGGCAGGTACAGATCCATCCAGAAGACCGGGAGAAAACCGCCTTCACCGCAGGAAATGGGCTATGGCAATTCACGGTAATGCCATTCGGGCTGTGCAATGCTCCGGCGACTTTCGAGCGATTGATGGAATGTGTCCTGCAAGGGTTAACATTGAAAACCTGTTTGGTATACTTGGATGATGTCATCGTCGTAGGAAAAACGTTTGCGCAACACCGAGACAATCTAAGGGATGTGTTTCAAAGGCTTCGAAGTGCCCACCTGAAGCTCAACCCCAAGAAGTGCGTCCTGTTTAGAGCAGAAGTCAAGTACTTGGGGTACATAATTTCAGCGAAAGGAGTGAGAACCGATCCAGAGAAGGTCGAAGGGGTGAAAAACTGGCCAGTCCCCAAGGATAAACACCAACTAAGGAGCTTCCTGGGCCTAGCCACCTACTACAGATGGTTCGCGAAGGATTTTGCCGGGATCGCAAAGAGCCTGCACCAGTTGACGGAAAAGGGAAAACAATTCAAATGGTCAATTGAGTGCGAGAAGAGCTTCAAGGCACTTAAACAACGGCTATGCGATGAACCGATACTGGCTTACCCCACTCCCGGGGAAACGTTCATTGTGGATGCAGATGCTAGTAATGTCGGGGTAGGAGCCGTACTCTCCCAGGTGCATGATGGCCAAGAGAAGGCGGTTGCGTACTTCAGCAAGGTGCTCTCTAAGCCAGAAAGGAACTACTGCGTGACAAGGCGGGAACTTCTAGCTTTGATCTTGGCTACGAAGCATTTTCACAAATACCTCTATGGGAGGAAGTTCGTTCTTCGCACAGACCATGCAGCCTTAAAATGGCTATTACAGTTCAAGAGTCCTGAGGGTCAGGTCGCAAGATGGATCGAAAGGCTGCAAATCTACGACTACGAAATACAGCATCGTAAAGGAAAACTCCACTCTAATGCGGATGCACTGTCCCGGAGACCATGCCGAACGGATTGTAAACATTGTGCGCGTCAGGAAGAACGGGAGCTGGTTTCCATCCAAAGAATGAGAGCCGAACCTATCGCCGGCTGGAGCGTAGATGAGATCCGGAACGCTCAGAAGGAAGACCCGGATATCGAGCCGATTCTGGCCTAGAAGGAGAACATGGAGAAACCGGATCATCAGGACATCTCTCACAGAAGCCCGACCTTAAAGGCATATTTTGCGCAGTGGGACTCCCTCCATGTCCAAGAAGGTGTTCTGAGAAGAAAATGGGAATCCTCCAACGGAAAGACGTTTGTAATACAGCTTGTCGTACCGCGGACGAGGGTCAATTAGGGCGTCCGGAGGCCACTTGGGAGTGAATAAAACGCTAGAAGAGGTACGAGAACGTTTTTATTGGTTAAAAGCGAAGGAAGATATCGAAGACTGGTGCAGAAAATGCGACGTGTGTGCAGCTAGCAAGTGTGCGAGAATCAAAACTCGAGGTAAGATGCAAAAATACAACGTGGGAGCACCTTTCGGACGAATCGCCATTGACATCGCAGGGCCCTTTCCGGAAACCGACAATGGTAATCGGTATATACTCGTAGTGATGGACTACTTCAGTAAGTGGCCGGAAGCGTTTCCGATCCCTAACCAGGAAGCCAGAACCGTGGCGGAGCAGATCGTCCACAATTGGGTTAGCAGATTCGGGGTGCCCTTGGAATTGCATTCTGGCCAAGGGCGGAACTTCGAGCCAAGAATCTTCCAAGAGATGTGTCAACTACTCGGAATCAAAAAGACAAGGACAACCCCGCTTCATCCACAGTCGGACGGTATGGTGGAGCGTTTCAATAGGACTTTGGACGAACATCTCTCGAAGGTCGTAGGCGACTACCAACGTGATTCGGTCCGGCAGATTCCCTTGTTTTTGATGGCCTATAGAAGTGCCGTGCATAGCACTACTCGACATACGCCGTTCGAAATCTTATATGGTGGAATAGCTCGATTACCCAGTGAGGTGAAATTTGGATCTCCTACCAATGAGCCCAGAAATGAAGAAGAGTACGTGGCGGACCTTAGGGAAAGGCTTAGGGACATACACCAAAGGACCAGAAGCCAGTTTAAGATAACGAGCGACCGCATGAAGACCAGGTATGATGCCAAGGCAACAACGTCAGGGTTCCAGGAAGGAGATCTAGTGTGGCTGTATAATCCCCATCGCCAAAAGCAGAATCACCTAAGTTGCAGCAGAACTGGGAGGGTCCCTACAGAATAATAACCCGCATCAACGATGTTGTCTACCGCATCCAGCGAGGACCAAGGGCCAAAATGAAAGTGGTTCATGTGGACCGACTGAGTCGATACAATGGCCGAAGTGAGGACGCACTTGTTCGGGACGAACAAGTCTAAGAGGGGGGCAGTGTAACATCACCTAAAGGAATGCTACAATAATGTAGAATAATAACTACGCTCCTCCAGCCCATTCCAAAGTGTCTTTTCATTCGAGGTTCGTGTCTGCGGTTAAGTCTCCACAGTTCATGAAAGAGACGGATAATATCACGGATAAGAAAGAATTATAACTGCAAGAAATGGAGTAATTACATCAGAATTTTGCTTGTTCCAGTGGTCGAAGAATTTGCTAGAAGTTTCTGGCTATCAGAAACTTCTGCTATATAAGGACAGATGGCGATCAAAAAAAAGACACAGTTGGTTTAGAACCGTGGCGAAGAGATTGGAAAAGTGATAATGGGCGAAGTTGTAATTTGGTGATAAATTGAAAGTTGAGAGTGAACAAGAAAAAGTAATTAGTTTGGATTTGTGAATTAAGTACTTGAAAGGAGATAAAGTGATTTGAGAGGAAAGAGACCTTGTAAGAAAAGAATTTGCGAAGAATAGTATAGTGTGAACTTGAATTGTTCTATAGACTAGAAAATAAAGAAATCAATTTCACAGAATAACGTTTTATCTACTCGAGCCGTAGCTTGCATATTACAATATCTAAGTGCAGGATTCCTCCTACGTAATTGGGAGTTGGTGTTGCACCAATTGGATGTTGAGTTTGTTTACGTTAGTATTTATTTTCCTTACATATTTTGCATTGAGGCCTACCAATTCCTACTCTCAACCTCCACGAGGTGACCACTGGGTGCCTAGTACATTGTTCCAAGAAGCGGTAACCATCCCAGTTTGGAGGATCTTTGGCGGCAGCCGAATAACTTGCGAAGACCCTAGACTGCTGTAAAGCAGACATTACCGCCATCCAAGAAGTGTGATGGGTTTTGCCGGGCAAAAGGAGGATGAAAAACTGCGACATCTACTACGGCGATTGCTACAGACAACAAAGTCAACGTCTATTCGGGGATTCGTCATTGGAGGCAGACTTAGGCAAGAAGTCTTGAGTTTCCGGCATGTGAACGAGTGCCTCATGACAATCTTCATCAAGGCTAAATTAGCCAACATTAGCCTAATATACGCTCACGCCCCTCACGAAAAGATGGACGACGCGACGAAGGATGACTTCTACCAGCTCTTGGACAAAACGTATGAGCAATGCCCTAGCCACGACGTTAAAATTGTCCTCGGTGATTTTAACGCAAAGCTAGGAAAGGATTACGTCTTTATTAGCGTCGTTGGAAAGAACAGCCTACACGACATCACATCCGACAACGGAATCAGGCTAGTCGACTTCGCGGCGGGGCGAAATGTTGTCGTAGCTAGTACGCGGTTCCCACGTCTTGATATCCACAAGGGGACATGACTATCTTTTGATCGAAAAACCGTCAACTAAATCGATCACATTGCGATCGACGCATGGCACTCTTCCAGTGTTCTGGGTGTCCGGGCTTTCCGAGGAGCCAACGTGGACTCGGATCACTACCTAGTTGTAGCCAAGGTACGGATGCGGATATCCAGAACGGAGCGAAATCAACGAAATACTGTGAGGAAATTTAACGTCGGACGGCTAAAATCGCAAGAGACTGCCAGAGCCTTGCCGATCGAGTCTCCTTTAATCTCAATCTAAGTCTAAGGAAGACCAGTGGCAGCGTTGCCAACAAGCCATCAGAGATGCCGCCTCTGATGTACTGGGTTTCTCTCGGCCACCACAACGAAACCCCCGGTTTGATGATGAATGCCGGCAAGCACATGCAGCAAAACAAGAGGCGTACAAAGCGGCGCTGCATAGAAGGATTAGAGCCACTTGCGAGCTCTACGAGCGGGGGAGAAAAGAAGAACATCGACTTCTAAGAAAGAAGAAAAAAAGAACATGAGAAGCTTTCGATCGAGGAGATTGAGAGGCTTTATTGCACTAATGATGTTCGTAAATTTTACCAAAAGGTAAAAAGAACATGACAGGGTTTCAAAGCCAGAACAGAAGCCTGCAGGGACGAAAATGGTAACATAGTAGTAGAACCCCAGTAGGTGGTGAGGATATGGAAGGAACACTTCTGCAGACTGCTAAACGGCGATGATGACCAATATTTCGCTGTCAGGCAGAATGAACCATTCAACAGTGATGATAATAGTCAAGATTCTCGTCAACCCGATCACAATGAAGTGAGGATAGCGATATCTAAGCTTAAAACCTACAAAGCTGCTGGAGCCGACGGCCCTGCCGCCGAACTTTTCAAGGCAGGTGGAGATGATTTGGTAAGGAGCATACACCAACTCATTTTTAAAATCTGGTCGAATGGAAGTATGCTCGATGAATGAAACCTCAGCATCGTTTGCCCGATCCTAAAGAAAGGAGACCCTCTGAACTGCGCCAACTAAAGAGGCGTAAGTCTTCTCAACATCGCTTATAAGATCTTGTCTGCCGTATTATGGGAACGCCTAAAACCGATCGTCAACAACCTGAAAGGTCCGTATCAGTGCGGTTTCAGGCCTGGTAAGTCCACCATTGACCAAATATTCACACTACGGCAGATTTTGGAAAAAACCCATAAATATAAAATCGATACGCATCACCTTTTCATCGATTTTAAAGTTGCCTATGATAGAGACGAGTTATACAGAGACATGTCCAGTCTTGGCATCATTGCCAAGCTCGTTCGTTTGTGCAGGATGACAATGGGGAACTCTCGCTTCTCCACCAAAGTCGGTAAAAACATCACCGAACCGTTGGATGTCAGGAAGGGTCCTAGACAAGGTCTTTAACATAGTACTTGAATGAATTGTACGAAACTCACAAGCCAAGATCGGAGGTACAATCTTTTACAAGTCTGTACAACTACTCGCTTACGCCGATGACATTGACATAGGCGGAAGAACTCAGCGGGCCGTCAGTGGGGCGTTTTCGAGTATTGAGATCGAGGCAGCAAAGATGCGTTTAGCGGTCAATGAAAGCAAAACAAAATATATGCGGTCAACAAAAAAGGACACCCAACATCGGTTGGTTACTTCGAGAGAAAAGTTCTTCGAGTGATCTTTGGTGAGTGGAGGAGAAGATACAACACCGAATTATACGGCATATATAATGACATCGACTTAGCCAGAAGAGTTCATATACAGCGACTAAGATGGCTGGGTCATGTAGAACGGATGGAGTCCAACGTTCCAGTCAAGAAAGTCTTCGAATCCACCCCGGATGGACAGCGAAGTAGAGAGGACGACCTCGTGGTAGGTGGCGCAATCAAGTGGAGAAGGACTTCAACCAACTTGGCTTGCGCAACTGGAGGCAGCTGACTCATAACCGGGCTGGCTGGAGAGGTTTGTTGGTTGAGGCCCAGGTGCACCCCGGACTGTAGCGCCACCTAAGTAAGTATTTTGCATTTAAAGGCATATGCCTTACATAATTTTTTTTATGTTCGGGAAATAAAATTCAATTATTTGCTTATAGTTTTCCTGTGGTCCCCTATGTACTCTGGTATGTTCGTACGTCTTGAACAAACTTTTTTGCGTATTTAATTTTTACTTTAGGGAACGCGTTCATAAGGTTATTCTGTACTTTCCCTAATACTTCAAGCCTGCAGTAGATTCCATTAATTGTATCTACATTAAGAACGTCACTCATTATTTCTATTAGTTCTGCAGTTGATCTAAATTATAGTATGTCTGACCTGTTCTTGGAAGAGAATTTTTACTTGTTTGCTTTTATCGCGACCGTGAATAATAATAGCATTCTTTACTGAGGGTATCACCTTTGTTAGCGATTCTTCACTGTGAGCAGTTTGTCCTGAAGTAGAGAGAGTGTTAATGACTTTATTTTCCTTTCCGGGTTTATAGTGAAAGCTTGGAGAATATTCTTCAATGAATGCTCTCCAACTTTTCAATTTGGTGTTAGGATTTTTGTCGGATATCGCAAAGGTGAGTGGCTGATGATCCGTAAATATATTGATATTAGGAGCACCGTATAGGTAGTTTCTGAGAGATTTTAATGCTCAGACTATCGCTAACATTTCACGTTCATTTGTAGAATAATTCTTTTCGGTTCTACTCAAGGTTCGAGATATCATTGTGATTGGTCTACCACCTTGAGAGAGTACTGCACCTATTGCTTGCGATGAAGCGTCTGAGGTCAACTCGAATGGTTTAGGGAAGTCGGGATATAACAGTAGGACATCTTCTGATGCTAAAATGTTCTTTATTCTGTTAAAAGCGCATATAGCTTCTGTAGTCAATTGAATTTTAACGTTCTTGGATTTGCTTGTTCCTATGTGGCTGTTTTTTTCCTCTAAGGTATGTTGTTAAGGGTTTGACTATTTTAGCGTAGTCTTTTACGAACCGACGGTAATAGCTGGAAAGTCCTAGGAAATACCTTAAAGCACGGAGGGATTTTGGCATTTTATAATTAACTATATCTTTGACCTTATCGGGGCAGGTTTCTATGCCTGTAGCAGATATGATAAATCCCAAGAATTCTACCTCATTCTTAAAAAACCCACATTTTTGTAGAGCTATTCGCATGTTGGCTTTAAGAAGTTGGGAAAATATTATGCGAATATCTTCTAAATATTTTTCCTTTGATATACAGAAAATAACAATATCATCGATATAAACGTGGCAGCGTATTCCTATATCGCTCCTAAGCACGCCGTCGATTGCTCGTTGAAATGTGCTAGGCGCATTTTTCAATCCGAAAGGTAATCCACAGAATTGGAATTACCCATTGTTAATTGAGAATACCGTTTTTTCTCTGTCTTTCACCTCTAGGACCATCTGGTGGAACCCGGATTTCAAATCGATCTTTGTATAATATTTGGCTTGTCCTAAATTGGATAAAATAAGGGAACTTTCGAATTGGATACCGATCTGGTATAGTCAAACACTAACCTAGACTTTGGAGTACCGTCTTCATCCATTCCTTTTTTGCCTACCACTAATATGGGGGTTGTTACAAATCGGCAACTGAAAATAAATTTGTGAATACTTGTTTTGCTTTACTTCTCTTTATTTCTCTTAACAAAAAAGACATTACAAACTTTGTTTATGTTTTTCATCTCTTGTCCTGTTGTTACGATCCCTATTGTACGACGCCAAAGCTAAAAAGAAGGAAAAAAGGCGGAAGCCCATCTTGCCTCGTGCTCGCTATCAGATGTTGAAAAGGTGTCCTTATTTGACCTGACATCAAGGACAGCTAGCCTTACCGCAGGTCTATGATAGATACCAGATTGTGTTACAACTGTAGCGCTTCTCACCAGTCCATCTTGACCCAGCTTGGTCTCGACCACTCGTCCCTTTGGCCAACAATTACGAGGACTGTTGGGATCCACTATTACCACGATATCTTTCTTTTAAGTGGCTCGGCAGGAGTAGACCACTTTGTCTTTCTTGTTATAGTAGGTAGGTATTCGGAAACCCAACGTCGCCAAAACTGCTGCTCATACGTCTGCGATATTAACCAGTTCCGCTGAAGTACTTCTTTATCGTCGTTAAGAACAGCCCATGGCTTGGATCCTCTGGATGAACCCAAGAGAAAATTGGGCGTTAGCGCTTCTTCATTCTCGTTGTCGATGGGTATGTATGTTAGAGGTCGATGTATGGATGGCGATCCGGTTTTATTTTGTAGAGAACTGATTTGATAGAGCGAACTAAGCACTCCCACCTCCCACCCATATGGGGTGATCCTGGCGGGATAAATGTGCATTTGGTGGTCACAGTTGTAAACATATACATGAGCTTGTTGTTGTCGATGTTTTTGAATGCCTTCTTCAGCTCACTTTCGGCTCCTCTGAAATTTGTCCCATTATCACTGAAGAGTTCGAGTGGTGTTCCTCGCCGTGCCATAAAGTTCCGTATCGCAAGTATGCAGGAATCGGTTGTCAGCGAAGGCGCGATTTCGATGTGAACCGCCCGCGTCGTCTAACATGTGAACAATACTCCGTACCTTTTTTCGATCCTTCGAAGATTTACTATAGACATCGGGCCGAAATAGTCTATGCCGGTGTATGAAAATGGTCGGCAAAACGCTGATAATCTGGCTACTGGAAGCTGGGCCATCATAGGGGGACGCGGCTCCGCCGCGGCTTTCTTGCATCGTTGACATGCTCTTCTTACCTTACCCAAAACCGTTCTCATATTTGGGATCTGAAACCTCCGGCGTAGCTGGTTAACCACAATTCCATGATTTCCATAATGGTAGCGGTTGTGGTAGTTACGAACGATGAGTGTTGTGATATGGTGCTGCTTAGGAAGAATTATCGGTCGTCTAACGTCGTTATATATTTCTACGTACCTCTCAATCCTGCTACTAGCTCGAAGAACCCCGTGTTCGTCAAGATGTGGACAAAGCGATACAAGTGAACTTGATTTGTCGACACGACCAGTTGATCCTATACTTAGAATATCTTCAGCAAAGACGTCCCATTGAGCTTGCTTAAAGAGTTGATATTCGGCGTTTTTAAGTTCACAGTGACTGATTGGACCTGTTTTGTGTGTCCTTAACCGCAAGCGAGCAAGCATATTTTCCGCAAATCGTAGAGCTAGAGCCGCGCATCGCAGAAGTCGACACCACTCGGAAAATATTTCTGGTGCAAAGACATCTTTACTGATATTGCTATGTACGCCAAGAAATTGAGCCTGCAATTCTTCTTCAGTTTGTTGTTCAACGGAGTCATCCTGAGGCTAAAACTCTGATGCTTCTAGGAGAAATTCTGGCCCAGTCAGCCTTAGGCTTGATGCGCTGAAGTTTGGATTTTTCTGCCATTTTGTTCCTTCGTCGGCCACGTTGAGTTTGGTTGAGATCCAGCGCCATTCACGTACATTGGTGCAGTCCAAAATTTCGGTTACTCGAAACGCGACGAATTGTCGATAGCGGCGGTGATCAGATCGCAACCAACTTAACACTGTTTATGAGTCCAACCAGAAGAAGCGAGATTGAAACGTTATTGAATGTGACTCAATGATGCTGGCAGCAAGATGAACTCCTATTATAGCCGCTTGGAACTCCAGTTATCTGGACACCACCCTTGGAGTTTACTGAAACTTAATACCACATAAGTTTCAAACCCACTACACCAATCTATCTTTCTCTCTCTCTCAATTTATACAATCGCCCGTGCCCTGAAATAATTTAATGGTATTCATATCCCATTTTGGCGCACGCAAATTATTAAAAAAAAAAAAAAGCCGTGGAATTGAGAGCGACTTCAGTGGGGCAACTTTCGTCTTGGCTCCTATAAGGGCACATTCGACCACATTTCTTGAGCTGGACCTGGCGTATGCTATGGCCGCGAAACCATCTTGGCTTGCGTCCACGAAAACGTGCAGGTGCATCTCAGGATAGCTCTCGAAAACGTTTGAGATGTAGCATCTGGGAATTGCGGCAGAAAACGAGTCCAATGAAGCCACTTGCTATACTGAGGTTCCAGGATTAGGTCATCCCAGCCGATTCCACTGCGCCAAACTTACTGCAGCAGTATTTTGACATACATGAGAAAATTCGCCAAGAATCCTAGCGGATCGAAGATCTTCATAAGAATTGGCAGAACTTCGCGTTTTGTGGGAATCCTTGCGCCCAAAAACACGTCTTCATTTCTCGAGCTCGACGAATTTCTAAATGTGAAGTAGTCCTCTCGAGTACACCACCGCATTCCCAATACCTTTCCAGCTCCGAGCCCAGTTTTGGTATTAAAGTTGACTTCATCGGTGGGTATAGACTCCAGTGCTTCAATGACTGCCTTCGAGTTGGAAATCCAATTGCGTATGTAAAATTCTCCCTGCTGATGAATAAATGCTATTTCCCGCGCCAACTTAATTGCCTGCTGCTCGGAATCCACGCTGACCATCAGATCGTGCACGTAATGGTTCTCACGAATCGATTTTGCAGCTCGGGAAAATTTAGCTTCAAATTCTTCTGCATTCTTATTTTTCACATACTGCGCGCAGCTAGGCGAGCAAATGGCTCCAAAGGTCAATACCATCATGACGTATTCCTCTATGTTATTATTCTGGTCAAACCATAGAAATCGCTGATAATTTTGGTCTTGTTCCCGAATTCGAATCTGGTGGAACATTTCTTGGATGTCGGCACAGATTGCAAATTCTCTCTCTCAAAATTTAAAGACGACAGATGTTAAAGGCGTGAGTAGGTCGGGACCTTTTAAGGGCACAGAGTTTAAGCACAGTCCTCCAACTTTTGCAGCTGCATCCCAGATCAGAAGCACTTTCCCAGGTTTGTTAGGGTTCTTGACTGGGAAGATTGGAAGATACCATGCTTTTGCTCGGCTTCCTACGACTTCTTCGGATGATAGCTTCCGTACATGACCTTTCGCAATGTAGTCTTCAATTTTCTGGTGAAGTACCTTTGTTGCTGAAGACATAAAAGGCGCCTTTTTGCCATCGGAAAGCTATCTGGGAGGTTAGGTTGCTCGTACCTCCAGAGCAGCCCCGTCTCGAATCGGTCATCCTTACGCCGGGTGTGTTTTCGTAACTGCTCCATGGCTCGTTGGTCGCCTGAAGATCGAAGAACGCCGATGGAATTTGTGGTTCCAAAATCTTCGGTACAAAGAAACTCCTTTAGCAAGCGTTCCAATTCGGAGTTGTTACCTCGATTGCAGTAGCAGTTATGGAAGTTGGTGTAGGCAATGGATTCAGCAGACTCTGGATGCTTCTCTGAAGACGAATAGCAGCCATGGACACTCCACCCCAAGCGTGTCTTAGTCGCAATAGGTTCTTTCGATTTTCCCTCTTTACATTTTAGCGGAAGCCCAATCTTTCAATTGTTCAGCCCCATAAGCAAGTGAGGGACAGCGTTGGTGTAAGATTCGATTGGCAAATCTTTCAGATGTCTGTACCGGTTTCGAAGTTTTTCGGCGTTGATTGTTTGTTGCATAAGCTGAAGACTCTTCACAGTATGCACGTTCATTAGTGGGTACCTTATACACTTCTTATCAGTACCAGATATGTGAAGGTTCAGCACTCGGGAATCCTCTTCGTATCGGTGTGTATTAGCCGTCCATTTGAGACACAATGGTTCACATTTACCGTCAACGTTCAACAGATCGGATATTTCCTCATCCATCAATGTCAGTGAAGAGCCATCGTCCAGGAAAACGAAAGTTCTTACCTCCAAGTTTTTACCATGTGAGATGACGGGAACGATCCGGAACAAAACTGCGTTTGAGTTGTTAATGTGTGCGTTGTTTGGCTGCGCTGTTAGCTGGGCAGGAGCACGTACATTTGTTGATGGGATCTTGCTGTCCCTAACATTGTTGTGAAGAAATCTGTGATGCTTAAATATACAGCCA
Organism: Pocota personata; assembly: GCA_963082735.1. Classification (NCBI taxonomy): domain Eukaryota; kingdom Metazoa; phylum Arthropoda; class Insecta; order Diptera; family Syrphidae; genus Pocota; species Pocota personata. Next base: position 140,045,834 of record OY720429.1, on the reverse strand, counting down.
TCTACGCCACACTCAGCGTCCGTCTTGCATCTGTAGTTCCCATGCCTTCTTAAACAGCGTCGACATAACCTATGGTCTCGTACGACTCCCCATCTAGACGAGTGACTCAACTGCATGAATTGACTGCATTTCTCGATTGAAGGGCAGCCTCCACTGCAGACAAAACACTTTCGTTCAGTAGGAACTCCTCTGGGTTTGAGCAATGAATCTCGGGGGTCAGATGCTGGTGCTGTGACTTCTAAATGCGCGTGAAGAAAACCTTTTTCTTTCTTACTGTGTGGTGCTCGCTTACCTCCTCCGGTTGAAGCTGACGAACTTGGAACTATTACGAAGTTTGTGCTTCCGCAAGTTGATAAATCCATATACTGAACTCAGATAGCGTACACGTGTGTAGAGTCTGCCTGTGTAGGGCCCAATTCAGTCGGATGGAGGATGGTAGTTTCCCAATTAACTCCTGTAACAGCATAGGATTATTTAGATGATTTACCAACCCGGAGGCCTCCAGTGTGGCGCAGAGATTCTGTACCGCTATAGCAAAGTTCACCAAAGTTTCCAACTTATCCAATTTTGGTGATGGCGTGGCCTGGATTTTCTGGAGCAGGGAACTTAAAATTAGCTCCGGCCGCCCAAACATCATGTGCAGGGTAGAAATCACTCGTGGAACGCAGCTGGGCTGACACAGAAGGACTTGGACAGCGTTCAAGGCATTATCCTTGAGGGCCTTTTGAAGGCGAACCAAATTCTCCTCATCCGAAAATCCGCAAAGCTGTGTCGTGCGCTCATAGCTGGAGATAAATAGGGTCCATGTCTCCGGGTTGCCATCAAAAGTGGGGAGTTCCCTAAGAGAGGACTAACGAGCAGCAAGATGGTTCCTGGTGAGTACTGGAGGAACTGACAATTGGCCATGATGGTGTATTGGCTGTGGCTGATGGATAAAAATCTTCTCATCAAACCGGGAGTAATGATGTCTCGATGATGTTGCACCGATATCTGCATTTGGCAGCGACTGAACACCCATTGTTTCTCGAAACTGTTGATGATGCTGGCTCGATGTTGTTGGTCTGGCGTGCGTGCTTGGCTGCTGTGGATATGAGCACATGCTATTTGGATGAGGATGTGAAAACGTCATCTGCTTGTTCGCTAATGGTCCACGTAGATGAGACTGTTGAGTTGATGGTCGCTTGACATGAGGTAGTTCATACCGTAAGGCAGAAGAGTGTACAACTGGCTGCTGCACCGTAGAAATCAGTTGTTGAAGGCACTGCAATAGTTTCTGCTGCTGCTGTTGTGGTATGTTCACGTTAGCACCCAGCCACGTGGTTGTACTATTCGTCACATGGCCTCAAGGGTTCAGCATATTGGGCATTGACTGGTTTGCAACTGGCCTACACATTTGTGTTGAGCTTTGCGCTTGCTGCATCCACTCCTGAACTTTACCATTTCCATCTGTAGAGATGCCGTCGTCGCTACTGGAACTCTCTTCAGCATACTCATCTAAAAGTTGACACTTTTTTTCTAAGTACTCCTTGTTTATTTTGCACTCCTCTTCCAACTTCTGAAGCTCACGTCCCAGTCTCTTTGAAGAACTTTTAGAGTCCTTGGATGATGCCGCCGCAATCCGCTGTCTGTTCCCAGAACTTGCCGCAGCACCTGGTTTGTCAGCATCGATTTGGATATGAGCGATTTCTTGTGAAAGTACGCAAATTTGTTGCTTTTGGTCGACAGATGTAGGCTGCAATGCGGAATTACCTCGCTCAAAGAGTCCACGTGCGGAATTCACAAAGGAATTAGGATCCCGCGATTGACTCAAACTTTCTGTGGGTTGTTCGGCTTGTTTGGCAGCAGGTAGGCAATGTGAGTTGTCCTGATCACTGCTTGGTAAGGGAGACTGCCGTCCGGTAGGTGTAGATTGCTGGCTGCTGTCCTTACAATGAGTGCATATATACTCCTGGTTTTCGATGGAGCCATCAACTCCAGCGCACGTGAAGTGGATCCATGAGCCGCATCTGTCACAAGCCACCATATTATCCACCGAATCATTCGCACTGCACAATTGGCAATTGGACGCCGCGTGTAGATTCCCTTCCGCTGACACCGACTTGTTGGCGTAACAAAATTTGTAAGAAATGTTGCGAATCGGCAACTGAAAATAAATTTGTGAATACTTGTTTTGCTTTACTTCTCTTTATTTCTCTTAGCAAAAAAGATATTACAAATTTTATTAGTTTTTTCTTCTCTTGTCCTGTTGTTACGATCCCTATTGTTCGACGCCAAAGCTAAAAAGAAGGAAAAAAGGCGGAAGCCCATCTTGCCTCGTGCTCGCTGTCAGATGTTGAAAAGGTGTCCGCTAGAGATGTGCAGTCAGTGTGCTCATTAGCGATGTGCAGTCGCAACATGGGTATTATACGGGGAATGTTATCTAACATTTTCCTAATTTCTATATTTACAAACGGAGCAGCCGCCATATTGTATGGTCTTGGTTTTGAATACATTGGTTGTGAATCTAATGTTCTAATGTGTTAAAGGGTTTAATATTCGTCTTCGTATTCGTTTGCATATTCGGTTTCGTATTCGCAACTATTCTTGGGTTCTTTTACTATACTTTTTGGTTGTAGAAAATGTATGCGCTCAGCTTTTGCTAAAGGTATCCTATCAGATTCGCGTGGGCGTTTAGATATTCTATTAATTTTGGACATTTGTGGTTGCTGCCTAATGGTTTGTTTACTACTGTCCGCTATTGGAGGGCGGTTTGCAGTGTTTGGTCGCATTTGAGTTTGCGTCAACCGCCTCGCATTGTATTGATATCTCGACGAGTTATCAATACTCATGTGATCGTCTTCTGCCACTGGTGTTTCTGTTGGTTATTAACTAAATTGCTAAATCTGCCACCAGCATAGAGAGTGTTATCGAAAGCTCTGGCAAAATTATACCTATGTTGGTTTGCCTCGAGTTCCTGGGCCTTAGCTAATACAGAGGGCAAATCTTCGCAACCGGCTGAGAAAAGAATATCGGAAATGGGTTTATTAAGACCCGAAATGAAGACACGTAGCGCATCTTGTTGGTATTTCGCTCCTAAAGAATTTATTAATTCGTCATTACCTGAGTATTCCATGGAAATTTTATTCACAATCAAAGTCAGATTCTTTTCGATTTGGTAGAAGTACTCGGAGATGGACATACGACCTTGACATGAGATGGTCATTTGGTTTTCCAAAACATGCAGTGGACGTTTATCAGCATGAGTGTGATCTAATCGTGCAATTATGGCATCGAAATTGAGAACTGTGTTAAATGAAGATAATCACCTCTATCGTGGAATCCGTTGGGGGGAACGATTCACTAATAATGAAAAATTGCATCGTGCAATCCGCAGACGTGAACCATTCACATGTCGATAAACGATCGGATCGAATATCCCCATACATTTGACATCCGCAGCTATTTCATTCCGGATTTGGTTGTTGTGTGATTAACTGCAATGGAAAAAAGACACCAGCTGTGCACAATGAAAGTGTAAATTTGTTTCTTATTCCTAGCCTAATGTTGTATTTTAAGGAAAAAACAACAAATAGAGAACAATTTAAAAATTTGATAAGTGCAATGAGGGAATATCTGGATATTGCCAAAAAGGACTCTAAAAGTCCGCGCGAAGAAATACGGGAGTTCTAGAAAAACTTACAAGTGAAATTAAATACTTTGGGCCCCCCATGTTAGGAAATTATCGAATGGAAGAAGGTAATAATACAGCATTTTTATATAAAAAATGGCTTCAAATCGAAAGGAAATGACGGCTACAGTTGGTGGACCAAATGGAACGCTATCTTTCACTGCTGAGGAGGAAGACGTAATTAATTTGGTTCAACTGATTGAGTCAGCTGAAGGAGTCAAAGGTACAAGAAATTTCGGAGTACTCACCCAATTAAGTGAGGAACTTCCTTCTCCAAAGCGTGTACGGTTAAGTCAAAATGAGGAGGTTGATTCTGCTCGAAAATATAAAAAATGCTGGCAGTCGAATCTCGCAATCAGATCTTCCTTCCAAACAGGTAACCATACAGGAAAATCTGTATTAGGAAGTAGCTAAAGTCTTGGAGATCCAAAAAGAAAATGCCGTGGAATTAAATGCGAGCATCAAACAAATATACAAATATCTGGACAAGATCTACAGGTAAACAAAAGATCTAAGGATTGAGATTGCAAGGCATAATGCTCAAATGAAAGAGATTGCCAAGCAGAAATTAATAGTGAAACAAAAATTGTTGGAGCTGGAGATTCAAAGATTAAATCTTGCACTTGGTGTAAATTAGGTATGTGTTTATGTGAACGTACATATATATGCTTTTAAAGTGTAACATATAATTTGTAATATTTACTACTACAAGTGTACCTTTTTGTTACAGAATGAATAGGGTTTTGAAATTCGAAATGAAGTGCGATACTAATTTTTAGTTTTTTTATGTTACCACTACAAGTGTACCTTAGTAAACACTAATCTTTCTTTTATAATTTATATTTCATGTTATTTTAATTCTTAATTTTAAGCAAACGCCCGAATGAATAGGGTTTTGAAATTTGAAATGCAGTGCGATTTTAATTTTTAGTTTTTTATGTTACTACAAGTTTACTGTTCTCGTTTTAGGAAGGAAAGGCATTCGCTGTTAACGATGTATTTACACGTTTATTCCTAAATAAAATGATGGCGGTTTACACCTCTTCCATTTGGCTTAGAGAACAAAATGACAGAAAAAATGCCGGAAACAAAAGATGGCCGATCATTGGAAGAAGTGCCAACTGCGGCAAGAAAAGTAGTGCCAAGTAGGTCTATCCATTTCGTCGGATAGATGGCGCTCTCCGGCTAAAGGGTTTTCCACATCCCCGCCCCCGTGAATCGGTCCGATTCACCATCGGCTTCCACATCCAATACGGCCAATCTTGAAGTTGGACGGGATAGGACTCTTATGTTTGTCTGCACCTCAACTCGCCTGACGACTCCATCTGCTCCCAGGTGTACACGTTGAACTCTGGCTCGCTTCCATTCTCGCCTGGGTATATTGGGGTCACAGATAAAAACACCAAATCTCGACCTCGAGTGTCTTCGCCATTCGGCACCACTTGACTCGTCGTGTCAAAGTTGGAAGGTACTCAAGCACCCATCGCTTCCAGAACCTGTTCCTCAATTGGCGGGCGACTCTCCACTGCTTCCGTAGGCGGCATAGCTTCTCGTCTGCCTCCAGCATCATAGGCGTCTGAGCTGTGTTGGCTGACCCTAGCAGAAAGTGGTTGGGCGTAAGCGGCTCCTCCTGGTCGACCGTCACTGGTAGATGCGTTAACGGTCTTGAATTTACCACATTCTCGGCCTCGATCATCAGACAGCGCAGCGTGTGCTCTCATGGCGAGACCTCCTTAAGCGTGTGTCGGAGAACCCGCTTTACACACTGCACCATGCGCTCCCAAGCGCCTCCTTCGGACGGGTTATTCGGACAATTGAAGCGCCAGTCGACCCCCTTTGTTGACAGCTCATTTTGGATTCGGTTATGATCGAAGACTTCAGATAAACGCTTGGACTCCTGATCGGCACAAATGAAATTCTTCCCATTGTCGCTACGTATCCTTAGTGGCACTCCTCGGCGATTGATGAAGTTGCGTATCACCATGATACACGCATCCGTTGACAAGTCATGCGCTACTTCCAGGTGAATCGCTCTTACCGTCAAACAAGTGAAAAGCGCAATCCATCGCTTCTCGATGAGGCTACCAGTGGAGACGGTAAGTGGCCCGAAGTAGTCCAGACCGGTGTTCGAGAATGGTCTCATGTACGGCATGAGACGGTCCTCTGGTAAGGCTGTCATAACTGACGGGGTCGGAATGGCTTTGCGAAGTTTGCAGACCCTGCAGTAGGTGATGACTTTCCGCATAAGCTGTCGCAGGCGAGGCACCCAGTACTTGCGACGTGCCTCGCAAATCGCAACTTCCGTATTCTGGAGCATCATCTTGTCATAGCAATGGGCGACCACGAGCGTGGTAAGTCGGTGAACAGAGGGAAGAATGATAGGTCTTCTGGCGGCATACTACAACCCTGTGGCGGCATCAATGCGTCCATAGACGCGGAGGACGTCTTCTTCGTCGAGGTACGGCATAAATTTGAAGAGCACGTTCCCCTCTGGAACTGGCAGGCCACGCTGAATGAGACTTATTTCAGCGCTAAAGGTTTGGCGTTGCGCTTGCGGCAGAGTTGTCTTTCGGCGGCATCCAACTCATCAGCTGTTAAGGCGTTATCCTTATTGCGATTGAAAACACGCAATACCCAGGCCATAGTTCTAATGATCCGTCTAAAGGAGGAAAAAAGGTTCCAATCTATCAAGCTGTTACTTAACCCCAACATGGGTGTATTTATAGCGGAGCTCATCGTCGAAGTCGTTGGAACCTTGGACGTTAGCATTGGCTGGCCAGTTCTCCTCCGACTGGAGTAAAAAGACCATTTAACCACCTGGTTGATGAACTAAAGTCAACCTGACTCTTAGCCCTCGTAGCGTCGTCTGCTGGATTCTCAGTTGTCGGCACCCACCTCCAGCTGGTCTGCTCTGTGGTCTCCAAAATTTTCGGCGATTCTATGAGCCACGAAAGGCTTGTACCGACGGCTCTCACTGTGAATCCATTTGATCACAGTCGAAGAATCGCCCCAAAAGACCTTTTGGGAAACGGCGACAGAATGTCCTTCAAGCACGGTGGTCATGAGCCTTGAACCCAAAACTGCTGCCTGAAGCTCGATACGAGGCACAGTGAACGGTTTCAGTGGAGTGCATTTCGTTTTCGTGCATATGAACGCGATCTCGACCACGTCATCCTAATTCATCGCCCTCCAATATGCGACGGCTGCAAAGGCGTCCTCACTTCCGTCGACAAAGACGTGAAGCTGAAGATCTTTAGGAGCACCAGCTTAGAAGTAATAACGAGGAACTGTCATCTCTATGACGTTGGGTAACTGTAGGCGCCATTTGTACCAGAAGTTACCGATATTTTCCGGCAACTCTTCATCCTACCACGAAGGGGCTCAGGAATCTTAACGGATCGAACTCCGATATAACGACGATGAGCAGCTCCCGTTTTGTGGGAAGTCGGCTTCCATCAATGACGTCCCTGCTCACTCGGTGGAACTGCAACTTAAATTGGAATTTGTCCTTACCTGGCTACCAGAACATTCCTAGGACCTTTTCATCTCGCAGAAGAATCTCTCCGTTGGCTGCTGTAGGACACTTCAGGGCTCAGAGGACGGCTTCTGAGTTCGAACTGAAGTTCCGCAACTCAAAACCGGCTGTAGAAGTAGTTGGCACCATTGATTCCATGCTTTGGTTACGTGGGCTGCGTCGAGGCGGAGTGCGACTTATCATCTGGTGCACGAGAAAACAGCAATCACACTGAGATGGGTAACCACGCGGAATAAAGTTGGATAACCACGCGGAATAAAGATGTTCTCTTTTTAGAAAGGAAAAGCATTCGCTGTTAACGATGTATTTACACGTTTATTCCTAAATAAAATGATGCTATAAATATAAAAGCATTAAGTTCCAAATACAAAACCTTACCAACTAACACTTGCGATGATTGCAAGACGCCCACCTCTCTTTCATGTTCCACCTCAGCAATGAAATCTTGTTCCATTTCCTCCCAATGTGCATTGATGTGCATGCAAATATTGTGCAAGGCACAACAAATATTTATAATTTGCACCGCTTTTTTAGGACTGTAATGCATTGTTCTCACACCCATTAGGCATCTAAACCGATTTTTGAGGACACCAATTGTTCTTTCTATAATATTTCGTCCTCTGCTGTGGTGCTTATTAAATCTGTTTTCATGAGAGTTTAACTGTGCCGATCTGAAAGGTGTCAAAAGCCATGGTAGCAGAGGATATCCTGCATCACCCACAAGCATGTGAATACATACAAAATTAATGAAATGTAGACACTCATAGAAGTTAATTTTACCTAGAAGCCTGGTATTTCTATTCCCGTTTTGATACAGTGAATGAAAATACGTACTAGCATCGGTGTTGTTCCATATGAAAGAATCGTGATTTGATCCTGGATACTTTGTGTCAACACATCTTATTAATTGTTTATTTTCACAAAGCTGAAAAACAAACGCAGAGTTTAACAAAAAATAAATGGAATACAAAAGAAACATTTGCCAGCAAGGTATTTCAAACTATAAAATCCTTTCCTATTGCAATAGAGATGAGGATTCTCTGAAGGCTTTTTTATAGCAATATGTGTTCCGTCCACACACATAATCACACCAGGAATCTGACACTTTTCATAAAAATATGTTTTGCTTTCTATTCTTTCGGCTTCAGGTATTTGTAAGCTAATCCAAATGGGGCATAATTTGCTCTTCAAAATATCCAGTACTTCTTTTAAGACTTCCGAAAAAGTCGATTGAGCTACGCAAATATTATAGTCCTTTCCAGCACCATATTGATAGCAACCTTCCACAAAAAATCGTAAACAAGCCGCTAACTTCTGTTTTGGAGAGATTAAGGACTTTGAGGTAGGAGGCAGATCCGATATTAAGCCTGAAGCATTTTATAAACTTTTAATTAAAAATAGTATGAATTAATTTCATAAAAAATAATTGGTGTACGTCGCTTCTGGTAGTTCCATAAGATTTTCCATTTTTTAACTGAGAGCGCGTTCTTCTGTCTGAAGATGATCTTTCATTAAAAAACATTGCTACGCTATCCATTTTCACAACAAAATAATTTTAATTCTTATAAATTGAATTCTCACAAAGCCATATGTGTTTCAAATGAGCTGTCACAATAAAACTTCCTTATTAACATACTCGTCGGTAAGGAAGAGTATCCGACGGATCCCGCGATAGCGTTTCCATGTTCACGTGAATCAAATATGTGAAGGGAAACTCAGATCCGACGGAACTCACGATAGGTGTGAATATTAAATCGGCCGATCCGACAATTTTATTTCCCACTATGGCCACAGCCTGATAATATTTTTCCGTGCCCTCATATGATTTAAATAACTCTATTGCAGTCTTAGCTGCTTGACGCCACGAAATATATTTCGCTCGCTCACCTGCGAAGTCTGGTAAGAATTTTATCAAATCGAGCGATATTGGGCATGTTACATTTGGTTTATTTAAAGAAATGGGTTCATAGGCGACGACTGAGGGTGAGGGTAGATGCACTAAATTTACTTTGCTTGTTAATTCTACAATCTGTAAACTGACACTATCGTTAATCTGTTTATTTTCTGCCATCAAATCACTCTTTTTTTTAACTATTGCAGCACATGCTGTTTCAACTGCAGCCTCAATAGCTGATGATATGATATGTGCTGTATATTCAGGCTTATTCAGTTTTTTCTTTATTATTATTTTTTTGAATTAACAGTAATCACTGCACTATTTAGATTCAATATTACACTTTAAAAATCAATATAGTTTAACTTCTTCATCCAGTTTGGATGGTTGGGTGGTTGGATGAATGGATGATTGGCAGTTTTGATGTTTCGTCTCTCTTTAGAGGATTTGTCGCGTTTTTTGTTTTTTTTATATATGAAGATGTTTGGAGCACGCAATTCTTCGCGAAAATTTAGTTGGGCGCCAGTTAATATGAAAAGATGTTTCCTTTTTAGATTCCAGTCTATGACTGATCTCTTTCTTTGTTTTCTCGAAATCACTTGATTCTAACTTAACATAATAATGCTTACTCAGTAATTGGGAAATGTGCATGGGGTGAGTGACTGAAATGTGCTGATAATGAAGGACTGGGTTACGTTTGAGGTGAATGGGCGAATGTGCTTGAGTTAAATGTATGGAACTGTAGCGTGTGACGGAAGTAGCGTGTGACGGAAGTAAAGCAGAATTTTGTATGTACAGTCGATAGTGTACAGTCAATAAATCAATTTTTATAACGTGTGAGATTCGGTTTTTTTATTTAAGAGATTTTTTTCCAGTAATTCCCCGTATACTGCGCGTGAGCTAACATTTGGTCATATCGAGCCGGACTGTGCGTGCGAGAATGTAAACAATTTAAACAATAAAAACAGAAAACATTACAGTGTGTGACAAACAATTTAAACTAGAACAGAACTTACATATAGTACAGGTGTACACAGATACTATACAGTGTGAAAGTACAAAGGGCAAAATTGTTCTATCTTCCATTGTTCGGCAATTGAAAATTTCAATCGTGCAGATCGGAATTCCCGCGTCGTGCAACTCAATTTTCACCGTCAACTCAAAGCATAACACGTAAGTCCTCATTTTTTTCATTTCCTTTTGTTCTTTTTCATTTATTGATAAGAAGAGGTCCTGGCATGTCGTTTGGAGAACTCCAAAAAATGTTTTTAGAGCAAATAGGGCGTGATCGCACTAATTTTAAAAAAACAGGCGAGTCTCGTCGTACATCCAATTATTTGGCAGCTCGTCTTTCGGTGTTGGAAGAGAATCTGGCATACTCTAGGCGATACCATGAGGAGATTATAAGTGCAGGCAAGTTGGAAATAGGGTTAAAAAAGGAGGATTTGGTTCAGGTATACGAAAAAATCAACCACAATTACCTGGAATATCGGACGGAATTGTTAGATGCCATCGATAATTGTGCTCCGGGCCCGAAAACTCCTCAAGCTTCGCTGGTCGCTCCTTCAGTTGCTCCTTCGGAGAGAGATCTTCATCTTCCTAAGATACAGATCCCCGAGTTTGCTGGATCATACATCAAATGGCGGTCATTTCATGACATCTTTGTATCGTTGATCCACCATAACAAAGCACTTAGTGAGATTCAAAAGCTGCATTACCTTACCTGCATTACCTTAAGTCAAGTCTCACGGGTGATGCAGCCAGACTCCTGCAACATTTGGCTTTAGATGCAGGAAACTACACCAAGGCCTGGGAACTGCTGAAAGCGAGATTTGACCATAAACGCGTATTGGTTAATGTGTAGCTGAGAATCTTTTTCAATCAGTCTACCCTTATGAAAAAGTCTGCAGAGGGACTCAAATCGATTTTAGATGTGTCTCAAGAATGCTTGCATACATTGGACAATCTGGAATTGCCTGTTAAGCATTGGGACACAATAATTATTTATGTCATTTTTCAAAAGCTGCCCATACTTACTCAACAATTGTGGGAAGAAGGACTTGGCAGTACGAAGGAGCTACCTACCATGTCTGAATTTACAGATTTTTTGGAAACCCGGTTTCGAACACTGGAGGCCATCGGGCAACAATCAACACTGAAGCCCAACGCCAAGCCAGGGTCAAGATCGGAGAACATGCCGAAGGTGTTTCAAGCTAAAACACAGGCGAAGCAATTTTAATGTAAGGTGTGTCAGAAAGGACAATGAAAAATGTCTCCGATTTTTGGGCATGGACGTGACGCAGAGGCTTCAGATTGTTCGCCAAGTGGGTGTTTGTGACAACTGCCTCGCCTATAGCCACTTCAGCCGAGATTGTCCTAGTTCCAAAGACTGCTACTTCTGTCATAAGCGACACCACACACTTCTGCATACAACTCCACCCGCACACACTTCCTCACTTTACACACAGCCACGCGAGCACACATCGTTACCCCACACTCACACATCAGCACTACGGAGTCAACACCCTAATGGTAACAGTCAACCGGAGCAGGTAGCCATGAACCCAAATGCGCCTGACTTCCATACGACAACTACCGAACAACCGAGCTCCAGTATACGCAACACTTATTTCGCATCGTCAAAGGTCAACGCGAGCATTTTGTTGGCCACAGCGGTGGTCAAACTTAGGTCGGCTGACGGGAGATATGTCAATTTACGTGCCCTAATTGACTCCGGTTCTTAAGCAACATTTATCTCCGAATCAGCTGCCCAATTACTCCGCCTTAAAAAACACCGCACTTTGGTTAAAATATCAGGGCTGGGGAAGGTCAGCAACGGCACTAGTCAGAGCTACATCGACATTGCGTTCATGTCGAGCGATTCGAATTTTGTGAGCTCTGCCAGGGCCTACGTTTTCAAGTCGTTGACTGGGCTTCTTCCGGCCCAACCAATGATGCATGCCGATTGGCACCATATAACTGGGTTACAGTTAGCCGATCCCGCCTTTCATTTACCTGCCACCGTCGATATTCTCTTCGGTACCGATGTTTACTCAGACATCATCCTCCCAGACATCATTCGAAATGCCGATGCCAACGCCCCTATTGCACAAAAGACGCAATTAGGTTGGATCATTTTGGGAAAGGTCGCCGAAAGGGTTTCAAGGACCATTCAAAGTTTTGTGCATCTGGTAGATCTCGACACAGAGATGAGAAAGTTTTGGGAGATAGAAGAAGCACCGTTTCAACCCCAAGCAGCGGAAGAGGACACGGTATGCGAACAGCATTTTACTACACATACAAGACGACTAGCCGACGGAAGATATGAGGTAGCACTACCATTTAGAGGAGGGAAACCTCCTGCGTTAGGTTCAAGTAGGGAGGTTGCGGTTAAAAGACTGGCTTGCCTAGAAAAACGTTTCCAGAACGACGAACGGCTACACGATAGATATAGCCAGTGTATTATGGAGTATCTGACACTGCAACAAATGGAGGAGGTCGATCTGGACAGCGACGTCATTATCAAGTCACCCTACCACTCTTTTCTCCCGCATCATGCCGTTCTAAAGGAAGCCAGCTCTACGACCAAGCTCAGGGTCGTGTTTGACGCTGCTTCAAAAGCATGGATGGGATGTCATTGAATGATCATTTGATGGTGGGCCCCAAACTTTAGACCAACATCGTCGATATAATCCTAAGGTGAAGAAACTATCGACACACATTTACGGCGGATATCGAGAAAATGTATCGTCAAATCTGGGTCACTGAGGCCAAATAAAGGTCAGCCTGTCAAAGCCTTTAAGATGAAAACGGTCACTTTTGGCACGGCATCAGCGCCTTTCTTAGCTATTCGCGTTCTCCATCAAGTCGCCGAAGATGAAAAGGAGAAGTATCCTATAGGGGCGACAGTCATCAAGAGTGATATGTACGTTGATGACCTCATTAGCGGAGCGGATACCATCGGAGAAGCACGGCAAAAGCGGGATGAAATCCGGAAAATGCTCGCAACCGCTCCAATTATGGCATCAAGGAACTGATTGGGACCAACCAATCCCATTGGAACTGAGGGAAGAATGGGAAGTATTTCGCCGGGAGCTTCCACTCGTTCAGCGGATCAAAATTCCCAGATGGACTGGGATTCCAAAAAACAGCAAGTCGACAGAGCTACATGGTTTCTCCGATGCTTCACTCAAAGCCTACGGCGCAGCGGTCTACCTACGAGTATTGGATGATGACAATAAAATACGCATGCACCTTATTCTTGCGAAGACCAAAGTGGCTCCTTTAAAAACGGTAAGTCTTCCGCAACTAGAGCTGTGTAGAGCAGTCATGCTAGCCACACTGCTACATCACGTCAAAAGGGTCCTAGATTTATCGCACGCAAAGGTCTATGCATGGTCGGACTCTACGATCACCCTAGCATGGATTTCCGGACACCCTACAAAATGGACAACATTTGTCAGCAATAGGGTCTTGGAAATTTAGCGGCTCACGAACAGCGACGAATGGAGACAACATAATGGAGACAACATAACCCAGCTGATTTTGCATCGCGAGGCATCTCTCCTTCAGCCTTAGGAACCCAGGGTATATGGTGGAGAGGCCCAGTCTACCTGAGACATCAGTGGGAATTCGAGGAACCCGACCAACTAGCAGTAATGGAAACCGAAGAAGAATTGCGGAAAGTCAAGGCTCTCCACATTCGAACTTGCGACACCAACAATGAGATACGAAAACTCATCCAAAAATTCTCAAAGCTTTCTAAGGTGGTTAGAGTTTTGGCTTGCTGTCGTCGTTTCTGCCAAAATTGCGGGGCAGGGTCTACCTCCAAACAGCTCTGTATACTCGGACCAGAAGAACTTCAAGCAGCAACACAAGTGGCGGTTCGATCGTCTCAAATGGACATGTTCTCTAACGAATTAGATGATAATGTCACTATCCCGAAAAGCCTAAAATCACTAAATGCCTTTAGGGACGGCCAGGGTATTATACGAGTGGGCGGTCGACTTCAAAATACAATACTGCCATATAGTCAACAACACCCTGTAATTTTACACCCTAGTCACCCCTTCACAATCCTGATAATCCACGACGCACACGAGCAAACCTTGCACGGTGGAATTCAGCAAATGACAGCATTCATTCGTACTGCCCAGCTCAATATCAAAAGAAGCATCAAGAAGCATATCCACAAATGTGTCATTTGCTTTCGATTCAAGAAGCAACATATGCAGCAGTTGATGGGGAGTCTGCCAGCTCCTCGAGTAAGTACCTGGAGAATACCAAAGTGGGTAGATACGGTCGAGACACCAAAAGTAGGGGACCTAGTTCTACTCAAGGATGAACGCTTACCACCCTCTCAGTGGATGCTCGCGCGCATCCTTGAACTTCATCCCGGAACCGATGACTTGGTACGAGTGGTAGCTCTAAAAACGAAAAACGCAACAATCAAGAGGCCAATAACAAAACTTTGCTATTTACCATCGAACAAAACTAATGAAATCGAAACGCTAATCTAACAAATTAAACATAAATAACAAAATATGCTACACATTTAGTATACAGTCCACTAAAACTAAACTAATAAATTAAACAACACAATTACGAGTACCTATTGTCAAAAAGCAATACATATCTCATATACAACACAACACAGAAACGCTAAACGACACTTTTAACAACACAATATACTTATTAAATAATATTTTTAATGCAACATAATGAAAATTCTGCATTTTCTATAACTCTACACAACACAAAATTTACATCGATCTTTACGCTATTCTACCAACATGATCAGCAATAGCTGTTAACAAAAAAAAAAACCCCGCTGATTCTCGCAGGTCATTGCACGCAACGAAAAGCTCAAGTGCAATCCAAAAGCACTGTATGCTAAACCAATACAAAAAAAAACCAACGCGTATCACAAAACATTCGCTCGCCTTTACCCTCAAAACTGTATCATGCATTACATGCACTCACGCACATACACCTGATCACACAAAAAAAAAAAAATAAATCATCAAATAACACGATTAATTTACAATTATTATTACGATTAATAACGATCACTCATGAAAAAATTATCAAAACATAATAAACTACCCGACACCGAAGTAATACAATCAAATATACTACAAAACACTTATGTCAATTCATCTCATTAATAATCACAACACAAAACCAAAACAAAGCAACGCTAGGGCGAAAGGGAAAGCTGGACAACGACGAGTACATACGATGATAAAAGCAAGAAAAGGACAGGAGATAATATTAACACCGATCGTTGCTTTGATAAACCAAAGTCATCAACCAATAATGTGTTCGTCTCATCACTCCACATACTTCCATATATGTCGCATTGTGTTATCTCTTTTATGTTCCGATTCACTAATTCCATTTCTCTTTACATGTAACCTTTACAAGATCGACATATATACAGTAGATTGACTCAGCAGCACAGGGCCACAGGGTGGTCCGAAATTAAAACTTGAAGACTGAAAATTGAAGAGGTCTATGGGCAGCAATTTGCGAACTCCGTTCACGGCCGGGGAAAATGTTGATGATTCAACTCAATTTAATTAAAAATGCATTTAATTAAATAGTATATTGGCAATTCTAATTATGTATAACGTAACGTAATGTAAAGATCAAACCCAATATTATTAATTGACAGATATCGAATGTATATATATATAACCTGTAATTTCCCGCCAAATTATGGGTATAAAACCCAAAAAGCAGAATTTTGTATGTACATTCGATAGTGTACAGTCAATAAATCAATTTTTATAACGTGTGAGATTCGGTTTTTTTATTTAAGAGATTTTTTTTTCCAGTAATTCCCCGTATACTGCGCGTGTGCTAACACTACACTATAATTGAATTTTTATATCGAAGTCAGAAAACCTGTATTCATATAGACGCTTAAAAATCAGAGGAGATCGAGATCTTAAGAGGAGTCCGACAGAGTTGTATTCTATCCCCCCCCCTTAGTATAACATATACTCGGAAGAATTCTTCAAAGAAGCTCTGAGAGGAATTTCAGACAATGGAACCAGGATTAATAATCTACGATACGCGGATGCCTCTATAATAATTGCGAAAAATTAAAGGGAGCTAAATACGACAGTAAACAATACAGACCGAGTTAGCAAACAATGCGGGCCTCAAAATTAACACTTCCAAAACTAAATTTATGGTAGTATCTAGATAATTCATTCATTTTGCTATATGTTTTTTAATCTGGAAAACATACAGCAGATGCAGAACTAAAAATAGGCAGATTGAAAACAGATCGCCTATACAAAATGAAGTAGGTACTTAGGTACACAGTTCTGCAAGATGAGAAAGGTACTATGCGACAGTGACACATAGTTACCAATGAAGATACGGCTGATAAAGTGTTACATCTGGGCCATTCTACTATATGGAGCGGAAACCTGGACATTACATAAAGCTTCGATGAAGAGGACGGAAACCTTTGAAACGTGGCTATTCCGGAAGATACTAAAAATCTCATGGACAGACAGAATCTCCAACGCAGAAGTTCTTACAAGAATTGGTACACGAAGAGAGATTTTAAAAACAATTAAGAATTAGAAATATTAAAATGTCCATCAATGCATTTGAGCTGTCTTAGTTCAGTCCGAAGCAAAACACTTGGTTTTGACCGAGTATCATACACGATGTTAAATAAATCGGCTTCTCTCATTATACAAGGAAAGCCGAGGTGTTATACCGCAGTCGTGTTGTCCATATACTAAAAGCCAACAAGAACCCCATTAAAGTCTGCGGACACCACCCGATTTCATTTCTGCCATGCACTGGTAAAATATTAATAAGATATTAATACAAACTAGATAGCATTTAAACATGGGTGTCCCATGAACCACGTTTCAATTTTGCAAATTTGTTCGAAGACGAATTTCATAGAATTGAATGAATCTAATAGTCCCTTTCATAATCGATTTTGATGAACTAAACGAGATTGCCCTTAGGTACAAAACCATCCAACCCTCCTGCAGACGATCTTGTTTTGTTCTCCAAATGCAAGAAATTAGTTACAACTGCTAGTGAGTTTTCTAATTTTCTAACAGATCTCTCGACTGTGATCGCTCCGGGGCAAAGATTTCGCTTGAAAAAAGCAAAAATACCGCACATATGTATGTATCTAGGAGTATCAAAACAAATAATACTTAACTCAAATCTAGCAACTTTGCAAAATGTTAATACTTTAAAAATTCTAGGTGTTGTATTTGATTCTAAGTTTAATTTTAAAACACATTCAGCCCTATCGTGAATTTTGACGCAGAAAAAGTTCCCTCGGAAAACTGTATTCCCTCGAAAAAAATTTCAGTATCGTGAAATTCCTGTGGAATTTATTTTCCCCCGGAATCAATCTCACAACTTGCAAATGTGAAAACACATCCGAAATTATATTCGAATGTTTTGACAGCAACTGTTGTGTACTTGAAATCTTCAAAATTGGTTGAATATTTGAGATTCTTAAAAATTTAAAATAAAGAAAACATCGAAGGATGTTCACGATTGCATCTATAATAGCAGCTGAATTACATGAAGAGATGCAGCAGGATAAGTTAAGGATAACTCGAAGAAATCTAAGGGATAAAAGTAATCCCTTAGAGCTACCGGATACATTGTAAGTAGGAACATAATTTCTATTATTTAACTCATTTAATAGATTTCAGAGGCATTTCAGAGTCAACAAGTCAATGTTCGCATATCTGTTAGAAATACTATCCAGCCCATTACATCCTCGCAAAAAGCACTTTGCAGTTGCACCAATAATAAAACTGAGCAAATGCCTACGCTTCTTAGCTGAAGGTGGGTATCAAAAAGGTGTAGGGCGAGAGCACGATATTGGGTTGGCACAGGCTTCCTTATCAGAAATTCTTTCTGAAGTGTAAGACCTGTTCGAGTCAGAACTTTGTCCAACTGGGATAAATATGACATCAGAAGAAAAATTAGCAACGCGACTAAATTTCTATGAAAAATTCAACATTCCTGGAATAATAGGGTGTATAGAAGGTACCCATCTGAGAATAATCGCACCAAAGAAATAAATATCTATATAATAATAGAAAAAGCTTTTATAGTCTCAACGTTTTACTCGTAAGTTTGTTATATTTTGCTTTGAGTCCCTATTTTATCTTCAGTTCATTCTGCATTATTAGCTTTGTGATTCCGCTTTGTTGATGCGACTCATCCTGGAGCGTGTCATGATTCATTAATATGGAATGTTGGTGCATTACGATCGAGGATGAAGCAAAAATATTTAGCTGGAGAAAGAAATTCTTGGCTGCTCGGTGTGTTTTCTTTTTTCCGTTCATTTTCATTTAGTAGTATTTACAATATTTGGATTATTTTTTAAAGGAGATGCTGGCTATCCTTTGGAACCCTGGTTATTAACTCATTTTAGAACTAATGAGGAAAATTCACCGGAAGTTAATTTTAGCAAAGCCCACTCTAGCGCACGAAATATAATTGAAAGAACAAATGGAGTTCTCAAAAACAGGTGGAGATGCTTGCTGGGTGCAAGAGAACTTCACCACCATAAATAGGTGAAAGCAATGATGTACAGGAGCCCTGCGACTCAGTATTCCTTGCTGAAGCACAACATCTATGTTGTAGTGATGAGGGAATTTAGGGTTGATTTTACCAACATTCGTGGGCTTCGAACGAATTTCTTCGATATGTACGCCCACGCCCATTCCCATAAACCAGCTGTTCTGGCACTAAGCGAAACACAGGTAGTGGAAGAATCTTCCGATTTGAAACTGCCTGGATATAACTTAGTGTCATTATTCTTTCCCCACCGTGGCCTCGCCATTTACGTCCGTAGTGATATTGCTTACCAAGTTCTACCACAGTATGGCCACTGTTCCAACCCGGAATTTAATTTCATATGGCTAAAATTCACCGTCCGTAAGCAAATAATTCACCACTGCTTTATTTATAGAAGCCCTAGTGCGGACAGCAACTCAACTTTTGACGAATTTGATGCACTGTCCGATTCCATCACTCGAATTGTCTCCTTGTACCCTCATACTGAAATCGTCATTGCGGGCGATTTCAATATACACAATTCGTATTGGCTTCAACACTCTGGACAGACAACACCCGAAGGAAGGTATGTTGAACTTTTCGCTGAGGTAAACAATTTGACTCAGCTTGTAAATGAGCCTACACGTATACCGGACATTGAAAGTCATTCCGCCAACACTTTGGACTTGTTTCTTACTTCGCACCCTGATAAATACACTATTGACGTTTTAGCGCCTCTAGGTCGGTCTGACCATAATATTGTATCAGCTAAATTCTCGTACTTCGACCACTCAGTTAAAGAAAAAACTCCTAAAAGAAAAGTATGGCAATACGAGAAAGCCAACTGGAGCGGCCTCAATAGCTTCTTTAGGAGTTTTAACTGGTCGCTATGCTTCGTCGATAGCGACGAGGATGCCGCTGCTGATATGATCACTAACACCATACTCTTAGGTATGAATGACTATATTCCTAACAGAATAAAGAGCATTAAACCTAAGGCAAACTCGTGGTTTGACCAGAGCTGTAAAGAGGCTATCAGGTTGAAAGAAGTAAGTTTTCGGTCTTATAAAGCCAACAAATCTGAGGAAAACAGAAAGAAGTTTAAACAAGCCAGAAAAGACTGCAATGCCCACATTCGATGTGTAAAATTCTTATATGACCAAAAATTGAGGCAAAAAATCCTACAATGTCCCAAAGGTAGTAAAAATTTTTGGTCATTCGTCAAAAATATTAAAAATTCTGCTTCGTCGCCATCCCCACGCTCATTTACAATGACATTCCAGCTGTCAGCTCCTTAGACAAAGCTAATCTGCTTGCTGCTCACTTTGCAGCGAACTCCACGCTGCCAGATAATGCTTTGTCTCCACCTGTATTTGAGAGCGTCAAATTTTCCATGGGACAAGTCCACTTTCGCACTCGTACAGTTGCAGGAGTACTCAAAGGTCTTAACATACACAAATCCGCTGGTCCAGATGGTATCCCCCCCCCATAGTTCTGAAGAGGTGTTCTTCTACGCTGGCAAAACCTCTGCGTAAGCTTTTCTGTCTATCCTACTTTTCAGGGCTGTTTCCGAGTAGATGGAAAACAGCATTTGTCCAGCCCGTCCCTAAAAAAGGCGAATCTTCCTCCCCGTCCAATTACCGGCCCATTGCACTTACGTCCCTTCTTTCCAAGGTCATGGAAACGCTGATAAATCGTCAGCTTATGAAATATCTCGATTCACGAAAACTCCTTAACTTAATGACCGGCAGTATGGTTTTCGTAGCAACAGGTCCACTGGTGATTTGATGGCATATCTCACCGAGAAGTGGAACCAATCTCTGCATCACTTCGGCGAATCCAAGATGGTTGCTCTTGATATTTCAAAGGCATTTGACAGAGTTTGGCATCAGGCTCTTTTGTCGAAAATGCGTGCATATGGCGTCGTTGAGTCTCTTCTTCAATGGATTAGAAATTACCTTTCGGGGCGTTCAACACAAGTTGTTTTGGACGGCTTCAAGTCTGCAATTCACCAAATAAATGCTGGTGTTCCCCAAGGCTCTGTTTTGTCTCCGACTCTCTTTCTTATTTTTATAAATGATCTCTTGTCTGCAACTTCTAATCCTATCCATTCCTTCGCTGATGACAGTACCCTCAGTTTTTCATATTCGTTCCCTAACTCACGTCCTTGCTCTTCGGCCGTAGAAGGGGAACGGCAACGTATGTTAAACACATTAAATTCCGACCTGGACAGCATAATTAAATGGGGTTCAACCAACAGAGTGGAATGTAATGCTTCCAAAACTCAATGCTGTCTTCTGTCTCTCAAGCGAAACCAAAACCCTCAACCATTATCCATGGATGGTACTTGCATCATTGAAACCGAAAGACTTGCCATTCTCGGTATGTGTATTAATAACCATCTTCGATGGAATGATCACATATTAGAGGTTGCCAAAAATGATGCAAAATGTCTAGGATTCCTTAAACGGTGCAAGAAATATTTTACCCCGTCTGATCTGGCCTCAATTTATAAGGCATTCATTCGCCCTAAGCTGGAATATAACGCCCATATCTGGTCTGGTGCACCCAAGACCGTTCTGCACATTCTTGATAGGGTACAAAATCGCGCGTTAAAACTTATAGGTGATAGAGACATTGTGAATTCCATTCATTCACTAGAACATCGGAGAAATGTCTCCTGTCTCTCCCTGTTTTATCGTTTTTTTAATGAAAAAATGCTCCAGCGAAATAGTCAGCTGCATTCCTCTCCTTCAAAACTTCACCCGCAATACGCGACATGCTTCGAATGCACATCAGTTCACCCTAAAGCCTAACTTCGGTCGTACGACACGAATGTGGAAAGATCTACCAAGCTCTTTATTTCCCCATCACTACAACCTTCAAACATTTAAAGCCAACGTGCATAGGCTTCTCCTCTGTTCCTCTTCTCCCTTTCCTTAAAAGCCCGTGCCCTGTTAACAGTATAAAGGTATTCATATCCCTTTTGGCGCGCGCGAATTATAAAAAAAAAAAAAAACAAGTTCCCTTTAAAATTCATACATTTATTTTATTAAAGAAAAGAGTAATACATATGTATCTACATAATTCAATAAAAAAAAAAATAAAAAACAAGACATAATTCAATAAATCAAAAATAAAAGAAATCATGTATTTCCAACAACAAAAATTAAGGAATTCTAATTTAATTTCTGAAGTTTCTCCCTTTCTATTTAAAGGATTTGTTCCTTTAGCTTTAATTTTGTCTGAATTTCATATGTTCTAAGACGTTCGACTTCCTCATTATGTCGTTTAAATTCTTGTAACATAAGCTTATGTTGTTCATAAATTCGATCTATAGACCGGTATTTTTTTTTAATATTTGCCTCCATTTGATTCTGATGATTTTTGATTGCATCGATTCCAACAGCCACATTATCACAAAGTTCGCGCTGTGCTCTAAGTTATTTTTCTAGAATGTCGGTTGTACTCCTACATTGGCCCGATCCGTTCTTTTTTGGTGTATTGGTGTTTTTACGTTGAGGTGTTTCCTGAGTTTTATTGGTCGGTTTCTCTAAACTATTCATAATGGCTGTTAATTCATTCTCCTCTATTTCCTCCATCTGGTATGTTGATAAATTTACATTTTCTTTATTTGATACATCCAAAGTTTCCAGATCTACGCCTGGCGAACATGAAGGTATCCCAAAATATTTCGAATTCTGGAAACCTTCGACGGATTCACTCATTGCACATATTTTTATTATTGTTTCTACCAGAGTGGAAAATTTGAAATCTTTCGAATGGTCTCCACCTGTTGCATTTATTTTTTTTTCCGCCAATTTCTTTCGTACGTATTTTTTTTTTATCGGCCCAGACCTAATTTTAGAAAATAAAATTAAATAAAAATAGACTAAATAATATTGAAGTATTTTATTATACTTTATTCCACTCAAAGGTGGTCTTCTTTGGAGGACCAACACTATTTAACTCCTTCTCCACAGATTTCCAAAATTTACATACATATGTCCTCTTTATTTATTTTTTTGTAAACCTATTGGCGATGTTCGGATGCCTTTCCATAAATTCAATAAGGACCTCTAATTGCCTTTTATTCGATGCATTTGACCTAAAATTAAATAACAATGAAATATTTCAAATTGAAAACAATGAAACTCTTACATTTTGCCTTCTTCACCAAAATTCCCCAGCCAAATGACAGAAAAATAACTCGGAGGAAAATTAACATAAATTTCCAAGGGAACCGTTATTCCGATAGCGATCATTCGAGGGAAATTTTTCGAAAATCCAGTGACGATACCAATTTTTCCAATATAGGAAATATTAGCCATTATAAAAGTATGCGAATGTTTCCAATCGGTATTACAATTCGCGAAATTAGAAAAGTGCTTCGCCTTAAATATCAAAGTACTAGCGAATGTAAACCAAACGAATTACTGTTCGCGAATAAAACAATTTCCTTCGTTTTAAAGGTCAAAAAAAGGCGAATGATAAAAGTTTGTGAGCATCGTGCGAATATTCGTCGATTTTGCACAATTATTTTGTTAAAAACAATATGCGTGCGCAAATAAATAAAAAAACCTAAGTAATTGATAATAATTTATGCATAACATGAGAAATTTGTTTTTAGTATGACAAATGCCAATCAATTCAAAAAGCTGGTTGAATTGATGGAATGTAACCAGCACCTTGCGAAGGGCCTTGCAAAATTCGGCTCATCGAAAAGAAAACGCAAGGATATTTGGGATACCTTTGGAGTAGAACTCAATAGTTTGGGACCGCCTTATCGAAAAAGCAATGAGTGGAACAAGGTATTTCAATGGAAATGAAAACCGCTTTTTTAAAGATTTAAGCATATTGTATTGTAGGTTTGGTTGGACTAAAGGACAAAATTGAAAGCAAAAATTGCAACCCATAAAAGGCACGGGAGGTGGGCCCACATTCCACTGACCCTTTCGCCATCGGAACAGGCAGTGGACGATCCTCTTGGTCTTCAAAGTGCGGTTGATCCAACTGGTACAGTTTTTGGTCCAAATTCGTATAACCCGCCAGCCAGTTAAGACGATATACCTGGTGATGAAAGGCAAGAAGAAAATGAAGATAGCGCGGCACCTCAAGAAGACACGCCAATTCGTAATAAGCAAAATAAAGTACCGAAAGCTGAAAGTGAACGTCTAGAATTCCTCAAAACCCAAGACGAATTACTTGAAGCAACACAGGGAATGGAAAAATGTTTAAATGAAATTGCAATATTTTCAAGAAAAACTTAAACTTAGTTAAGGAGCAGTTGGGGATAATGAAAGCAAAGGAAAAACGGAGGTTACAAGAAAACGCCGACAAAAATAGACACCACCAGGAGAATATGGAGATAAAAATTAAGAAAATTAAATTAAAAGCAGCCAAATAAGATATTTGTGATGCCACAAATTAAATATGGTTCTTGTGTTCATTAATGTTCATCTTTGAAAAAAATTGTTCGTTCCTTTAACGTTTTATTTTATTTATTAATGTATGCTTACTTCTTCTCCGTTAAATTAATAATAATAACAAGTTTTATAACTATTTAAAGGGAATCTCTTATTTCGTTTTAACCCTTTGTCCTTCCGTTCTTAAAGTGCTATTGCTGTGTGCTTCATTTTCCAAAACTCTTTCGGTAATATTTCTTTCTTCGATTTGCAATCTTTCTGGATCTGCAATCTTAAAGTGCTTTCAAATGTTATGCAAGGCACAACACACGTTAACGATTTTCGCAGCTTTTTTTGGAGAATAAAATAGTTTTCTTTCATTTAAAAGGCATTGAAAAACAGCTTTTAAGGCACCTATTGTCCTTTCAATAATGTTTCTTCCTTTCCTCTGCATACGGTTAAACAAATTCTCTCGGCTGCCAGGATCCGCATTTCTATACGGTGTCAGTAAGAAGGGTAACAAAGGATATCCGGAGTCACCTTAAATGTTTATATTTTTTAATTTGGAAATGTAACGAAACACATTAGTAGATAATAAATTACCTAACACGGCACATCGTTCACCGTTTTGGTACCACGATTCCAACACAGTATTTAATTGTGTGCATTTCCAGACAAAAGCATCATGAGTAGATCCTGGGTATCTAGTATCGATGTATCTAATCATCATATTGTGATCGCAAGCCTGTAAAACAGAAATAACAATTGAACCTAATTTCTAAGAAGTTACTTACTTTCAGGCTTTGTGTAGAGTTTCTTGCCTCCTGCTTTTCAGACGTAGTCGTCATATCAGTTTTTATCCACATTGCACAAATCCCGTTCTCTAAAATCCTTAGTACATCAGACAAAATCACTGAAACTGTGGGCTAGGGTAATCTTAAGTTGAAATCATTTCCTACGCTTTTCTGGTAGCTTCCATCAGCAAAAAACCGCAAGCAATTTTTATTATTGGGGGGATGGCACAAAAACGCGTAGAAACAAATTTGTCCTTTATTTCGTCCAGTAAGTATATGAACGCTTCTTTGCTCAGCCTGAAATAAGAAACGAATCTGAAAACACATGCTTGATAAAAGTTTAATTTCTATCTTTGTATTAACTCAAGTCGTATTAGGGAGCTCCAGAGAATTTGAAGTGTCCCTTATATTTCTTCGGAGCCGCAACATGTTGGTAGTGGCTATAACATTCTTGTTCTCTTCATTATCATCATAAAACAGGTCGATGGAGCTTATCACTTTGTTAAAAAATGTGAATGTAGCTCAATGAAGATACAAATTTATTAATAATTGTTTTCACTTTGACACTAATGCAAAAAATCCTGGGTTTTTTTTATTCTGGCGGCATTGGATTTTAAGCGAATGAATTTATTTGCCAACGGTAATACAAAAACACAGAACATTCACTAAAGCGTTCGCCTCTAGGCTAATTTTTGCTTCGCAAACGATAATAGGGCACTGATTCTGAATAAAATTGACTTCGCCATATCCATCAGCCTTATTTCAAATGTTCATATTACCTCAAATGCGAAATAGTTTCAGCCAGTCTGAAATGAACTCAACTTTTCGAAATAAATCCGGTCAGCCGCTTAGGCTGCAGTCCGATATGCAGACGGACAGAATCCACACCCACTTTTTGAGTTATTTTTATTACCTATATGTAGTAACACTAAGATTGATCAAAATCTCGAAATCATATTTTCTTACGAAAACAATTTTACTTTTGGGTTTCCGGAATTTTGAAAACCACGAAATCGTGGCCAATCGATAAGTTGAATGTTCTTTTTCGGCACTAATGTAGTTTCAAACTGGACACGAACGTAGTTTAGCTCCTCTGCGAATTTTTCTTTAATTTAACATCGAATTAACTATCGGAAAGCGAGCGCTTTGTAAATTTTATTGTACATTTAAACTTCTGAAGCAATCTACACGATTGAAATAAGGCAACTTCAAGGTGTTCCGGTAATGGGCACGATGCAGTTTAGCTCCGAGTCGGAATGTTGTTCTTGAAACTTTTTTGATGCTGTTAAATGCATGCTACTGTTGTAAAATCTTACTTTATCGGAACATCTTCAAATCCTATATCTTTACCTTGATGCGCTCGCTTAATAATAATAAATTATAACCATTTAAGTCCATGACATTGACGCGGGAATCGAATCGAATGTTGCGTGTCATACATTTACTCTGAATCCGACTTTTAAAACGCATTGGATGTCATCTAAATTTCATTCGTGCCAACAAAAACCGAATAATTGCACCAGTTTTTATTTTAGTTTATTCATTTATTGCATAGGCTTTATTCAGTTTATTGCACAGGCTAAACCTTTTAAAAGGCTCTTAACTAATTATCGGTAAGCGAACGAACTTGAGCTTTTTTTTAAGCTTATCCACACGATAAAAATAACAACCCGGTAGAGTAAAATCTAGACAAAACTGGAATAAAAAAAAATACCTTCCGACCTTAATCTAATTTCAGCTTAAAACGCAAATCGTACAACGCTTATTGGAATTATTGGAATAGCTCCAGCAACTCACCCAAGAGTTAATGCAGATATTAATATGTATAAATCAAATTTGTGATATGGTAATTTCAAACGGCTATACTTATAAGCGAACCCTTCTGTTTGTTTTGAAATCAGCAGAATTACATGCACCGAATGGCATTAAACACATTAATAAAGTCAGTTGAGCAGCATTCGCGCCCGATAGAGTAAAACTAGCCGATATCAACCCCAAAATTAAGGAAAACAAAATTAATAAATTTATCGACAATTTTTATTGCTGCAATGTTTACACTTTACTTTCTATTTGGATTATTTTGTCGTTGCATATCCTTTGGGAAAGTCCTTACAGGAGGTGTTCGAATACGCCTTGCTTCCTTTGAACGATTACGGACCACTTTCGAGTGAATAGCACATGATACACAATAATGCAACTTCGCATATAGTTTAGGTAAAACATAAGTCTCCCATATAGAAGCCTCGGATATATCCCTCACTGCAGCAGCTTCAACGATATTTCTTATGACAAACTTCTTGATTGCTTTGTCTTTCGGAACGCATCTTGCGCAATTAGTGCAACGCACAGGTTTCACGTGACCACGGTTATGTTTGCAGCGTCCTCCATTACGGCGTTTCTTCGTCATTTTAAACGACCTCACCTAGTTAACACCAAACGGAAAAAGAACGAGATATGCCTTTGCCTGCCAGAAAAATATTGAACTTAGTCATATAGAAGAGGAATTCACTTATTCCCAATCAGCTGTTTAGCGATTTACATGGGGCTATATTCAACAGCCTTCATTGTTAGAGAAAACATCAGGCGACCTTTTCACGCAACGTAGTACCATACTTAGATATCTACGCCGTATAAATTTAAGGTAGATGAATTTATACTCTTTTTTATCCTAGCAGCTATCGGCAGTTCTCTTTTGAACTTCCACTGCTCTAACGTATTTACATCTGCAATGAAAACTTCATAAAATAAATCTGTCGCTGTTTTCCAATGACGTGTTGAAATGGTGTGGCATATTTCTATTACGAAAGTTGTAGATAAGAACATTTTTCGAAAGGAATTAAGGGCTGAATAGAATGAACAATCCCAATGAAATCGGCTGTTCAATTTACATCTTGTGTTTTTACATCTTCGAAATATTCCTACTTTTCAACGAGTTTGTTATTTGTAGAGATGAGACGAACAAGGAGAAATCCGTTTCATCGATTAAGTTTTGCACATGTGTCACTTAACATTAAAATTAATAAACAAAATAAATAGGAAACGCTGATGATGGGTTCGTAACCCTTATAAGGAAAGGAAAGTGTTGCGAAGTTCCGAGCACTTTGACAATGTAATTCTTGCCTAAGGCGCTGGTTCACGATCGTCTTCGCGGACAGATCCTTTTAGCTGTTAGTTTAAGGTTTTTCTGCCCTTTTGAATTAACGTGCATTCCATAGTCAATCAACCCCGAATGAAGTCGTGAACCAGGTGCCAGCAAGTAAGTAATTTTTGTTAAGATATTTATTTAACACTATACAAACTAATACATCATTTAGGAAATAAACCTCCTAAATCCAACCCCAACGAATTGAACAAATTGGATGTGTTTTGTTTGTGGAAAGTTGATAACAACTTAATTTTTTGCTGCCAGCCATTTTTCTTTGTACTAGAAACGCCATTTTGTTGCAACAGCCAGCAACAACGAAGCCGTAAGTTTGCCTTTGCCGCAGAAGAAAAATTTGTAAAGAAGTCTGTCGCCGTTAACGAAATTGAACAACCAAGCCAGGAATCTCTCCCGAAGCTACGTATCCAGCAACAACAGTCCACGCCAAGGCAAGCCATCCTACGAGTATTGGTCAATCGGGTACATCGCTGTAACGGAATAAGCTGTTGCAACCAACCGAAAACAAAGCGTGCCGTCGCAGCCAGTGACAATCGAAAAAGGACATCGTAAGGACGAATGTCTCGTCCAGAGAAAGTTGAGGAAGGTGAGGGAGATTTTGGAGTCGAAGGTGGATCTAATCGTGGAATTCGCCACCAAAGTGCAGAATTTTGCTGCATTCTTCGAGGCAAGTGGTATGCACCAATACCTGATGGATCCTCTGATACTCGACGAGTTGTTTGGGAAGCTTCAAATGACCAGGAGATTGGAGTGGGCACAGACCAGTATGCTTATCTAGCCGTGTGCTACTATCAAGCACTTTAATGAATGGCTGAACCATCTATCGCGAATATATGTGTTGCCATGACGACGTCACTATCTCCTTCACCACAAGCTAGATCAGGATCGAAGATGAGGACAGGGTAAAGAAAAGCGGCATCCTATAACCGAATGTAGCAGCTTTAAGAAACAAGATTCCCCAGCCAAATGGGAATTCGCCAAGACAAACAAGCTCTGTTCCGGATGTCTAAGACGCGGACATGGAATGCGGACCTGCAGATTAAGAAGAGTTTGTGCGATCAACGGGTGTTCCAAAAAACATCACCAACTGTTACACGAAGAAGAGCCGAGAAGGAAAGATGATCCGAAGACGAGCGCCTGTGCACAAAGTGATGTCCAAAAGCCAGTGCTAAGTTACAAACGAAGCGGTGGTTTCAAAATTCTCTTTCGAGTAGTGCCAGTGAGAGTTTACAACGGTGACATAATGGATCGAACGCATGCCCTGTTTGATGAAGGTTCTTCGGTGACCCTGATGAGCTCCAACCTTGCCAGACGATTACAATTAAGTGGAACTTCAAAAATACTGAACTTGCGATGGTTCGGAAACGAAACTTTGTCTGAAAACTCGTCCATCTTCGATGCTCAAATTAGTTCTGATCACAATAAAGCTAATAAGTTCAACATGTGTGGAGTTCAGACGATTGAGGATTCAGATTGTATTATTAGGGACTATTTCAAGATGGAGAACTTCGTCGTCAAAAAACCGAAAGAGAACCTAGTCTCTGATGATGGCAAGCGTGCGTTGATGCTTCTTTCCACGACAACGGTACCAACTGGTAATCGTTACTCTACAGAGAGTGGAGAAAGGAGGATGGCTACCAACTACCTGAGAGCTATCAGCAAGCCAAAAGGAGACTGCTCAGCCTCGACCTAAAAATAGAGAAGAATCCTGATTTTGCCGCCAAATACAAAAACATCGTGACGGGCTATGTCAACAAGGGGTATGCCAGAAAACTAACACGCGCTGAAACAGAAATGAAAGGTCCGACTAGTGTTCGACGCAGCAGCAGCGGTGTATGGGGTGTCTCTAAACTATCTTTTATTGAAAGGGCCCGATGACTACAGGCCACTAGTCGCTGTCTTGTCCAACTTTCTTATGCGGCCAATAGCTGTCATCAGGGACATAAAAGAGATGTTTCAACAAATACTTGTCCAGACAGAAGACTAGGACTCTCAACGCTTTCTGTAGAGACATAACAGAGATATGCCAATAGACGTCTACGCGATGGAAGCCATGACCTTTGATGCCAGCTGATCGCCGTGCTCCGCCAACTGAATAACTTCAATTCTTCAAGATTCTCAACGGAAAATGCCAGAGCCGTCGAATCAATAACGCGGAATCAGTACGTCGATGATTATGTCGACAGCTTTGAGAACATAGACGAAGCCATCAAGGTGACAAAGGCCGTTGTCGCTATCCATAAGAGTGGCGGTTTTGAGTTGCGAAACTTCGCTTCCAATGCGCATAAGCTAATTCAAGATATTGTCAATCATCAAGAGGGATCTTGCAGCCATGCAAACGACTTGAATATGGATTCAGCGACAGAAAAGGTTCTCGGCTTGTATTGGGATACCCTGATGGACGTCTTCGTTTTCCATCTCAGCTTTGCACGTGTAAGCCAAGACATCGTTAAGGACAGCCGACATCCGACCAATCGAGAGTTCGTGAGTATAACAATATCTATTTTCAATCCGTTTGAGATGATCGCAAATTTCTCGCTTCATCTAAAACTCCTGTTACGATCGATTTGACGTTACGGCATCGGATGGGAGGAACAGATCCCAGATGAAGTCTTTGCTCAGTGGACTGAGTGGAAAATGAAATTGCCGATCTTGACGCGTCTGACTGTTTTAAGACGCCACCACCTCCATCTATCGAAAGCAGATCGAGTGAGCCTTCACACCTTCGTGGATACAAGCGAAGAGGCATTCAGCGCAGTGAGCTATTTCCGCGTCGAGTTCAACGGAGAATTCCACGTGTCGTTCGTGTATGGGAAGACAAGAGCCAGTCCGAAGAAACTTCTTTCCATACCACGCCTAGAGCTTACCGCTCTAGGGCACGAGGCAATATCATGAAACATCACGATTTGTCGATCACCGGGCACGAATTTTGGAGCGACTCAAAAACGGTATTGCACTGGCTCGATCCGATCCTCGCCGCCACAAGGTATTTGCGGCCTTTCGGACTGCCGAGGTCTTAGATAGCACTCAGATCAAGCAATGCAGATGTGTACCCTCCAAGATGAATCCAGCCGACGATGGTACGCGAGCGCGCCATCCTCCGAAGTTTCAATTAGACAACAAGTGGATAAATGGGCCTGCCTTTCTGAAGCTGCCGGAAGTGGTATGGCCGCAACTGCCAGATGACCTTCCCGCGTATGAAAACCAAGATGAGCTGCGTCCCAAGCACATACTTAACGTGACCCTAGCCGAGAATGCTTGTTTCTAAAAATCTAGATTTTCGACATACCTGAAGCTGCAGAGGTCGATGGCATGGGTGCCCCACTTTCTAGCTGCATGCAGTGGTAAGCAGTTTGAGCCAGGAGGATTAAGCATTTCGGAGCTTGCCAGCGCTGAGCGTCTGATAGTTCGTCAGATACAAAGAGATATACACAGGCTGCGACGCAACTTACACCATATCTCAACGAATCTGGAATCCTTCGCATCATGGGCCGGATTGATGCTGCTACGACTGTATCGTTTTCCACAATACGTCATATTATACTGCCGGAGTCCCACAGAGTGATGAGACTACTGATAGATAAATTTCACAGCCGCTTGGGCCACCAGGGAAATGATACAGTGATCAACGAGATCAGGCAGAGTTTCTGGATAATCGGCCTGCGCGATGCTGTAAAGATGGTGAAGAACGAATGCCAACAATGCCGCATCCGTCAGACCATTCACGTTTACTGGCCTCGACTACTTTGGACCCGTCGTCATAACCAACCGCCGAAGAGAGGAAAGGTGGATAGCGCTCTTCATATGCCTGACTATATGAGCTGTACACCTTGAAGTCGCAGCGGACAATGAACTGACGCGTGCATTTTATGCGTGCGTAACTTCGTCAATCGAAGAGGAGTGCCGGTACGCATAAGGAGCGATAATGGAACCAATTTCATAGGCGCCAAGAATGAAAGCAGAACTCGCCACCAAAGGCATCGA
This sequence comes from Pocota personata, assembly GCA_963082735.1. Taxonomy (NCBI): domain Eukaryota; kingdom Metazoa; phylum Arthropoda; class Insecta; order Diptera; family Syrphidae; genus Pocota; species Pocota personata. Next base: position 140,013,828 of record OY720429.1, on the reverse strand, counting down.
ATGGGTGTTCAATTACCCTGCAAACCCACATGCAGGAGGATGCTGGGAACGACTGGTGCAATCCATCAAGCGGGTGCTGTCACGAACTTTGTCCGAAGTAGCACCTAGATTAGAGACTCTGCTGAGTGCGTTAATAGAAGCAGAGAATATTATCAACAGCCGGCCGTTGACATACCTACCCATCTCAGCTGAGGACGAGGAACCTCTCACTCCGAATCATTTCATCCTCGGATCTACCAGTTCAACTCAGATACCAGGACCAATCAGTGACAGAGTTCTGTGTCTTCGGAAGCAATGGAGGATCAGTCAACAGCTTAAGGACCGATTTTTGAGGAGATAGACGAGGGAGTACCTTATTGTTCTCAACAAGAGATGCCGTTGGTTATATCGGTCCTGGCGTCTGCGTCGAGTTTGAAGTGCCCAAAAAGAAAATGGTTGGGAGTTCCTCGTGGTTCCTCGTCTTCAACTGACACCGGTAAATGGGTTAACGTCCTACTTTTTACTGTTTAGGACAAAACTCGCTTGATGGATTGAACTAATTGCTCCCTGCATCCTCCGGTGTGTGGGTTCGAAGGGCTGCTTTTTCAAAGCTCTGTTTTGCTGGCTTCGTTAACGAAGATACTATTGTTAACCAGCTCCTTACTAGATCCAATAAATTTGGTCCCATTATAGCTCCTTATGCGCGGAGGAATCCCTCGCTGATTGACAAAGTTACGCACGCACGGGATACAGGCATCCTACTAGTCTGATTCCCAAAGCAGCGGCTGACAACTGAGTTGTGGTATGAATATGAGTTTGTTTGGACCAGTTCTAGTTTTGCCGTAGACGAATGATGTGTAAATTTTGTCATTGTGCTCGATCCGGAAATACGTGACGGCGCTGAATGTTACCTCGCTGGCATCAGCGAATGTGTGAATGTCTGGGGACCTTAAACTGCTTCCGGTTTGGTAACTGTGTTTTCCGCAGTCTCCATCGCTCAACGAACTCCTCGGGAATCGATTCGTCCCAATCAAATCCATAACGCCAAATCCATCGCAACAGCAACTTCAAATTTGCGATCAACCCAAATGGATCGAATATCGACATCCTAATGCCAAGGAACTCTCTCTTCGTAGGACACCCTTAATGTGACCGCTTGCTTCACCAATGGAAAGTTGGGGCGAAAAACTAATACATCCTTTAAGCACAGATAATAAACTTACCCAGATGTCGGATCCCCATACAAAAAAATGTTGATCTTTTTTGCGATGTATAAACACGATGGGCAAACAAAAAGCTATTCTGCTTCGCAAAGAAAAAACCGAAAATAAATTTTCTGTGCGGAAAGCTTTTTCCTTTGCTACTCTTTGTACCTTCGACTACGAGACACAATTTCATTTAAATATACATATGTATGTACTTATATTCATATGTAGGTACGTATTTTCCCTTTTCATTTTGCTATATTGACAGAAGTTTCGATCTGTGTAGATCTGTGGTGTGGTAAAAAATATTTAAATTGTATTTTTTTGAAGTGAAAAGTGATATTTTACTGTTTGTGTCCAGTAAAAATTTTGAAGAGATAATCTAGGAAAGGTAAAATATATTATTTAAGTTTATTTCAGGCTGATTAGGTACCTTGGTACTTACAAATACAAAAAAGGTTCCGCCAACACCTTGGACTTGTTTCTTACTTCTCACCCTGATAAATACACCATTGATGTTTTAACGCCTCAAGGTCGGTCTGACCACAATATCGTATCAGCTAAATTCTCGTACTCTGACCACACAGTTAAAAAAAAACTCCTAAAAGAAAAGTATGGCAATACGAGAAAGCCAACTGGAGCGGCCTCAATCGCTTGTTTAGGAGTTTTAACTGGTCGCTATGCTTCCTCGATAGCGACGTGGATGCCGCTGCTGATATGATCACTAACACTATACTCTTAGGTATGAATGACTTTATTCCTAACAGAATAAAGAGCATTTAACCTAAGGCAAACTCGTGGTTTGACCAGAGCTGTAAAGAGGATATCAGGTAGAAAGAAGTAAGTTTTCGGTCTTATAAAGCCAACAAATCTGAGGAAAACCGAATGAAGTTCAAACAAGCCAGAAAAGACTGCAATGCCCATATTCGACGTGTAAAATTCTTACATGACTAAAAATTGAGGCAAAAAATTCTACAATGTCCCAAAGGCAATAAACATTTTTGGTCATTCGTAAAAAATATTAAAAATTCTGCCTCGTCTGCCATCCTTACGCTCATTTACAATGACATTCCAGCTATCAGCTCCTTAGACAAAGCTAATCTGCTTGCTGCTTAGATAATGCTTTGTCTCCACCTATATTTGAGAACGTCAAATTTTCCATGGGACAAGTCCACTTTCCCACTCGTACAGTTGCAGGAGTACTCAAAGGTCTTAACATACACAAATCCGCTGGTCCAGATGGTATCCCCCCCATAGTTCTGAAGAGGTGTTCTTCTACGCTGGCAAAACCTCTGCGTAAGCTTTTCTGTCTATCCCACTTTTCAGGTCACTTCCCGAGTAGATGGAAAACAGCATTTGTCCAGCCCGTCCCCAAAAAAGGCGAATATTCCTCCCCGTCCAACTACCGACCCATTGCACTTACGTCCCTTCTTTCCAAGGTCATTGAAACGCTGATAAATCGTCAGCTTATCAAATATCTCGATACACGAAAACTCCTTAATGACCGGCAGATACGATAGCTTTGATAGCGGCCTGGCTATCAATGAAAATGGCTATGGTGTTAAGTTGTATCGATGTATGTTTGAGGAGACGGCACGCCTCTCGTACAGCAAGAACTTCCGCCTGGAATACGCTGCATGAATTGGGAAGACGGAACGAACTAGAGATATTGAGGGATTCAGAAAAGATTCCCGCCCCTACACCGCAGTCCATTTTCGACCCGTCAGTGAAAATGATTTTATTGAACTCGTTAGTCACCGTGCCACATTTCCATTCCGCCCTGGAAGGGAATCTCACAGTGACATCATTTCGAAAGTTCACCCTGTGAATTATGTAGTCGGTCGGATTTGCCGCCAACTCCCGAGGTAACAGATTAAGGATGCTGTTGTGGCCGTAGAGACTATCGCACCAGCTACCTATTTCTCTTAATCTAACCGCACTACATGCTGATATGTACTTTATATGAAGGTCGAGTGGTATAAGGTGAAGGATTACGTTCAAGGCTTCAGTTGGGCATGTTCTCATCGCCCCTGTAGCACCTAGAGCCACAGTCGTTTGTACTTTGTTGGTGAGTTTTGTAATGTATGCTTTATTAACCGCCGGCCACTAAACCAGCGATCCATAGGAAAGAATAGGGCGCACCACCGCAGTATACATCCAAATGACCATCTTTGGACGGAGTCCCCATTTCTTACCGAATGTTTTGCTACAAGCATAAAAAGCCACACAGGCTTTCATTACTCGCTGTTCAATGTTAAGCTTCCAGCTTAATTTAGGGCCAAGTACCACACCTAGGTACTTAGCACTAGATGATAACGAGAGTAATTGTAAATTAAGTAAATTAAGCCGTGAAGGCGTGAAAGCCGGTATTTTGGTTTTTGTGGTAAAGAGCATCAGTTCAGTTTTGCTCGGATTGACGCCAAGTCCACATCCAGTGGCCCAAGTGCTAATCTTATCCAAAGCTCCTTCCATAATCTCACTGATCACAGAAGGAAACATCCCCGATACCAACACTACCACATCATCCACATACGCGACAACCTTGACTCCGTCTCGGTCAAGCCTACACAGAATTTTGTTGATTACCATAAGCCAAAGAAGAGGAGAGATAACCCCACCCTGAGGAGTTCCCCTTACAACGGATATGGTGGAAACACTATTACCGAGTGTCGATTGAATGATTCTGGTTTTTAGCATAGTCACTATCCACTTGCTAATAAACTCCCCTACACCCAGTTGGGATAGAGCTTCCTGAATCGATTCAGTACTAACGTTATTGAAATCACCTTCAACATCTAAAAAGGTGGCAGGAGTAAATTGTTTGTAGTGTATTGTCTTTTCTATTGTACGCACAACTTCATGAAGCGCCGTCTCAGTCGATCGCCCCTTAGTGTACGCATGCTGAGATTTTGATAGAAGGGATGTATCTATTGTATTACGGATGTGCGTATCTAATATACGTTCCAACGTCTTAATAAGGAAAGATGACAAGCTGATGGGTCTGAAATCATTTGCAGATTCATGCCCCCGCTTCCCCGCTTTCGGGATAAACACAACACGAACACGCCTCCAACTCAGGGGGACGTGGTTTAGAAGAATACAACTTCTATAGATCGGAACTAGCCAAGGGACCACCTGATCCAGTATTTTTTTCAGCATTACCGGGAGTATGCCGCCAAGTCCAGCCGATTTATAGGGAGAGAAGCTGGAAATGGCCCAAGAGGTATTAACCTCTGTAATTGTTGTCTTAATGTCATTCCAAGATGAGGATTGCACATCTTGAGGACAATTTGAGTGAGTAAACTCATTTTTGCACCCTGGAAAGTGAGTTTGCATTAAAAGCTCCAGAGACTCGCTAGAGGAATCCGCCCAAGTCCCGTCCGGTCTTTTGATAAAGGACGGACTGGAGTGTTCCTTGGATAGGATCTTACTCAGTCTGGCAGAGTCCTTAATGGTTTCAATGGACTGACAATAGTCCATCCAAGCCAGAGACTTTGCCCTTTTAATGGATTTCTTATATTCTTTTAGGCAATCCTTATATGGTTGCCAAAGCTTGTGTCTATAGCAGACATTGAAGATTTATCTGGTAATCTTCCTAAGATTAGAAAGATCTTCGTTCCACCATGAGGGACATTTTTTCTTACTGAATTTAATAGGGCACGAAACCTTAAAAGCCGTACCCATGGCATTTTCTAGGGTTATGATCTTATCGTCAAGCTCCTTGACTGATTCGATTTTCGCACTGGGTGTACTGTGAAGTTTAGATTTAATAACCTGACCAAATTTGACCAGTCAATTCTCTTAGGGTTTCTAAATGGCTTAGGTGCCTCGACCTCGAGGCTAACATTAAAGATTATCCATTTGTGATCAGACAAAGATGGACGATCGGATACCCGCCAATTAGTTACTCTAAGGTTGTCAATATTGGTCTTGAGTGTAATGTCCAAGACTTCCTCCCAACCTCTGAAATTATCCGAACTCGGAAATACAAAAGTTGGTTTGTTACCCACATTACAGACAGAAATGTTGGACATCACAAGGAAATCGAATAAAGACTCACCGCGTTTGTTGATTTCCGAGCTGCCCCATAGCGTATGTCTGGCATTCGCATCGCAGCCTAAAATCAATTTGCAATTTTTCTCCGCGATCGCTGATGTCAGCTGTCGTACCTCCTCAGGCGGTGATGGACTGTCTCGATCCATGTAAGCTGAGGAAATAAAAAGAGTGTCTGTTGCAACCTCCAATTTAACTACAGTTAAATCGGCAGAGCTAAAATTAGGATATAGAAATATATTTATATGTTTTTTAGCCAGGATGCAGGTCCCAGGTTTATTACTAACCTGGTTAATGGTATTGTAGAAGATGTTGTACCGGTTGTCCATCAGCCCTTTAACGGCTGAACCTTTCACCCAGGGCTCCTGAATAAGGCAAATGTCGATGTCTTCCTCGTCTAGGAAAACACGGAAACCACGGAATGGTGGAGTTGGTAATGGCGTCGACAACCATGTCCTCCAACAACTTGTTGGTGCCATCAATTTCGCCTGTCTCATCGTCAGGACCAGAGGGGCGGAAAACCTTGATTTTGGCATGCCCTATGCCAAAATGCAGTTTATTAATCAGAAGCAGGAAAGAGGAGCTATTTTTCTGAGGTTCCTTTGTCTTGATGACTGCCCAGTCATCCATCGGAACCGCCGGGTTGTGAAGTTTTAGGCATTGGAGAAGCCTTCCTCCGTCAACCTTCATATTGGGCAACCAGATGCGGGCCCTAGTTCTCCTGGGCATATCCTTGGCAGGGATAAGCTTGAGCTTCAAGCCCTCCCAGGCATCACTAACCTTAGTGATGCACTCTCCAAGGAAATTCTTAGAGAACTGGTCCTTGCATCTGATGACCCGATATCACCTGACCAACTCGGCGGAGTCGAAACATGGCAGAGGTTCCCCTGGGTTTGCCAAAAGGTAGTCCATGACCATATTGAACAATCTAGCCTCTATGCTGACCCAAGCTTCACCTATCGTCTTGCCGTCGGAGGAGCGCTCGTCCACCAGAGCGACCTGCAGATGGTCCCTTGCCACCTCGGAGAAGTGTCGCGTCATCTGGTTCGCACTCGCAGAAGAGGGGGTCCTGGCAAACTTGGTCTTTTTTGCCGCGCGATTGGTCTCATCTAGAGACCTGTTGCGCTTGTTAGCAATGGGTACCTTCTTCTTCTGTTGTTGTTTTTCAAGGTGGGCGATGTACTCATCGACCACAGCTTGGTACTTAACTTTTTCCGCTGCATCTTTCTCATGAACGCAGCCGTCCGTTTCATTTTCTCGTGAGAATGAAACGAGCCATCTTGTACTTGCCTTTCATGAGGGCTCCCGACAATTTTTTCTTGTTAGGCGAACCGTTGCCACTAACCTTAGTGGAGTTGGTTGCCGTTTTGACAATGCGTTCTGTTGTTAACTTGTGAGCCGGCCCCTGTGCACCAGAGGGAGTACTGCTAGTACTGGCTGCGGCTGAGGGGAAGACTGTCGACTCCTGACTGTAGGCCAACAATTCGTCTTCAGATGAGGGGCCAATGTCCTCTCGGCCTTGTTTTTTTTCTCTTTTTCTTCTTTTTTTCTTGCGTTTTTTTCTTTATTTGGATTCTTTTTGGTCCCACGAGTAAGTCCGGAAAAGAGAGTCCATCCTGGTAGAGCCGACATACCAGGATAAGGCATTTATACTACCGACCTCGCCAGGGCATCGATATTGACCGTTAACAACCAGCACCTTTAATCACCTGCTGGCCACGAAACCATCGGCACGGGTACCTCAACACCTTGGCTTAAGTGAGATTTATAGTTTACTCCAACCTCATCCTAATGGACCACAGCGCACGATTGAAGCATGCGTGTAAATCCTTAGCTGACGCTAAACACCCGAAAGGTGAATAGCCATTTCCGGCGGGCGCCCACGGGGAGGACCAAGGACGAGGATTTTGCCCGCCTTCATCCGCCCTAAGCTGGAATATAACGCCCATATCTGGTCTGGTGCACCCAAGACCGTTCTGCACATTCTTGATAGGGTACAAAATCGCGCGTTAAAACTTATAGGTGATAGAGACATTGTGAATTCCATTCATTCATTAGAACATCGGAGAAATGTCTCTTGTCTCTCCCTGTTTTATCGGTTTTTCCACAAAAAATGCTCCAGCGAAATAGCCAGTTGCATTCCTCCTCTTCAAAATTTCACCCGCAATACGCGACATGCTTCGAATGCACATCAGTTTTCCCTAAAGACTAACTTCGGTCGTACTGTTAAATATAGGGATTCGTTTATAAGCCGAACGACACGAATGTGGAATGATCTACCAAGCTCTGTATTTCCCCATCACTACAACCTTCAAACATTTAAAGCCAACGTGCGTAGGCTTCTCCTCTGTTCCTCTTCCCCTTGTCCTTAAAAGCCCGTGCCCTGTAACAGTATAAAGGTATTCATATTCCTTTTGGCGCGCGCGAATTATAAAAAAAAAAAATAAAGTACACTAATCACAAAAGATTAAAAGTGCAAACGAGTACCGATTTATAAATTGATGAACTAAATGAAGTTTCAGCACTTATAGACTGCAACAGATCTATAGATTCCATAGAATCTGTATGCAAGAAATGCGAAGCGAACACAATAAAGCAATTTTTTTTATATTCAACAAATAAGTAGACTGAAAAAAATTAACAGAATCCTCTAAGAGAGAGCTAAAAATAGTTTAAAATTCAGAAATATCCTGGCAATTAAAGTCAGCAGGCTAAAAAAAGATAAAGCACAGCTTAGAGAATATCAAAAGCAAACAATAGAAGAAAAATAGATTTCTTATATGATATAAATGAAAATTCGAAAACATTTTGCAAACTCATTTTATCACAAGGCAAACGACAAAGAAGAAAGGATGCAAAAGAAGAAAGGATGCAATTGCACTTGCCACACCCAGCTTCATTGCAAAGATGGATAAAACTTAAAAGTTTATCTCCTGATCTAAACGAAAATGTCCTTGAGGAAATACAAAAAAATGTTTTAACATTGGAACCAAAAGACAAAGACGTCATTTTAATATTCAATGAGATGAGTATCCATTCGAATTTAACATACAATCAATATAAAGACATAATCGAGAGCTTCGTTGATTATGGAGAAAATCAAAGATTAGATTTGTGTGCGCAATCAGTTTGCGTGTTCATGATTCGGGGTATATATGGTAAATATAAACAAGTGCTTTATCATGTGACCTGTCCAAGTAATATACTAACAAAGCAGCTCGAAATTGAAGTATACAACTGTATTGACATATGTAGAAATCTGGGACTAATCGTAAGAGGCATTTGCTGTGACCAAGGCGCTACGACTCGAAGCCTTTTCATTGAATTAAAGCTGGATGAAGACAACAGTTCCTTTCTTTATAAAGAAAAAAAGTGTATGGAATGTATGATGTACCACATTTAATCAAAAGTGTAAGAAACAATCTTTTAAGGTCAGACTTACAAACTCTGTATGGAGTTGTAAGCTGGAAAATAATTGAGTATATCTATAAAACAGAAAGAAATAATACCACAAAAATGTGTCCAAAACTAAAATATGCTCATATAGATCCCACAGAATTTAAAAAAATGAATGTGAAACTAAATCCGTGGCTTGCGCAATTAATGCATTACAGCGCTTGAATAAATTTCCAGAGAAAATTGCACAGTTTGCGCAACCAAAAGCAGAATTCATAAATAAAATCAATAAAATATTTGATTTATTGAATGGAAGACCTGCACTTATTCGAAATGATGCAAATATTGGATTTTTAAAAGAAAGGCAATTATATTTAAAACTAATTCAGCCAATCAATGCAAAATGTAAACCCTTCTGCTTTAAAGGCCTGATTATGACAATTGAAAGTATTTTAATGATAAAAAAAATTATTCAATGATTACATGAGTTATATTATATATATGTTAACAAGTTCAATTAGGACCCACTTGAAAACCTTTTTGGAAAAATAAGAGCAAGAAATTTTAATATTGTAAAAATAATCCAAACGCGTCTGAATTTGGCTCATTACTGGCCAAAATTATGGCTCTAAAATTTTTGTTTAAGTCAAAATTTTCCAATTGTGAAGAAGAAGATTCTGAATATTTACAGTTAGATTGGAATGCTGTGTTGGATACTGAAAATAAAACAAAGATTGTCCTAACACAGGAGCAAGAGAAAAATGAAAACATATTCGATCCAGCCAAATATTGTGAATCCGAACTTCTAGCGATAGAATTACCAGATGAAGACACGATTTCAATAAAAATGACAGAAATGAATGACATAGCCACAAGGTATTTTGCAGGTTACTGTTTTCTTAAAACACTTAAAAAAATTAATGCAGTTTGTGAGAATTGTGTCAAAGAAATGACAAAAGACAAAACCAATTTCGAGCTCAAGTTGAAAGAATATGAACACTCGAATGAAAATCCAATACTTGTCTGGCCATCAGACAAGTACTTCAAAATATGTCAACTTCATATACAAGTATTTACCACTTGCTTTCAGAAATGTCCATTTGCATCTAATCTTAGAGAAAATATAGTAAATCAATGTATCTCAAAAACAAATTTGCACTATCCAGATTGGTTTGAAACGACAAATAATGTTATTCGCACAAAATTGGTACAGTCAATTTCCTTGTGGTAGTTTTGCTTTGGAAAAATTGTAAGTGGTTTATTGACAAGAGCATAAACAAGAAAAGGAATCCAAAACAAAAGACAAAAAAGTTGCAAAAATAAATATTTACATAAATATGTATGAATGTATGAATATTTGAAAAAAAAACTAAGGCGGAGGTGAGGTAAGGGAGGTGGTGGGGGTCAATATTCTGGCACGTCCGCGTTCGTGTCCCCTGGAAACCACTTTGGTTAAGGCACTGTGACTAGCTAAAAATCATACTTCTAGTATGTATTATGTAAATGTCTAAAGACAAAAAGAGTTTACAAATGTAATTTCACATAAATGACTTTAACTAAAGTGGGCTAAGAGCAGAGTTGATTTTGTTTCCTATTATTTAACGTGCTTGAACCAAAAATAATAAAAGAGTGGCTATGGCTACCTATCAGACCTCTTCCTTTATGTAAAATGTAAGAACCAAACATCAATCGTACTGTAAATGAGAGTAGGAGTACCACAAGGATTTGCAAAAGTCAGATGTATTCAAACAATTAGGAAATAAATAAACATAATGATTTATCTCAGCCTCAATCTTATAATACGTATATACCTACATACATATGAATAAATTAACGTAAAATAAAGTTAGCCTACAATACCTACAGTATCTACCATTTAAATTTTTTGTACCGTACCAACAAATTCTTAACATCATCGCAGATCGCATTAAAATTATTCCTGATCTTAACCTACCCTAATTTAATGTACATATGTAGGTATACATAAATATGTAGGAATATTTCTGCTCTGTCTGTTCCTCACCGTGCCAAAGTCGCAGGCCAGGACAAAAAATATGAGAATACAAAACAGAAAATATATTTCGCTGTGGGTATGTCACAAACTCTACGCTGGTGGTGAAAGCTTTTCGCAAAGGAAAAGAAAAAGCTTTTCCCACAGAAAATTAATTTTCGGTTTTTTTTCTTTGCGAAGCAGAAAAGCTTTTTGTTTGCCCATCGTTGTTTGCTCATCGCAAAAAAGATCAATATTTTTTTGTATGGGGGTGCGACATCTAGGTAAGATTATTATCTGTGCTTTGAGTTTTCCCAGCACATCCCAAGAACCTTCTCAGTCATCACAGCGGCGTTGATGTCCATATTGACCATTGAACTTGCGCTTTCTGCTCTACTTGGTTCAGAAATGCTTTGAATGAGTTCTTTGGAGCTTGATGCAAAGTTTCGCAGCTCCTACCCGGCACTCTGATGGGTAGTTATGACGGCCCTTGTAACGTTGATGGCTTCAGAAATGTTCTCAAAGCTGTCCACATAGTCGTCCACATAGTGATAACCGGTTATTGCGTTTATGGCTCTGGGATAAACGTCTGCGAATCTTAAGGCGTTAAAATACTTGACGTAATTAGCTGCGCATGATGTAGACATCGATCGTTTTCCCCTCTTTCTCTCGCCAGAGAATGTGCTGCGAGTGTTGGTCTTCTTGCTGAATGAGGACTTTGTAAAACATTTCCGTGATATCTCCTATTATCGCAACGGCTCGCATTCGGAAATTAAATAGTACGGCTACTAAAGGTATGTAGTCATCGGGGCCCTTTAGCAAAAGGGAGTTCAAGGAAATGCCATGCAGTTCTGCCGCCGTATAAAATACAAGACGAACCTTTCCTGGCTTGCTGAGATTCTTAACTCCAAAGTGTGGAAAATACCAAGTCCTGAGTGTCTGTACATCTCTTTCCTCTCTGGGTAGTTTAACGGCGTACCTCCTCTTGTCGTACACCACCCATTCAAGCTTCGTTTGTGCTGCAATTGGTACCTCACCCGCAGATATGAAGGAGCTAATTGGTGCCCCAAGGTGGCCATTGTCGAGTGCGATGAGTAGTTCAGGCTTCGCATTGATGTATTGAACTAGATGGACTGCGATCTGCTGCCATCTTAATGACTCCAACTCCGAGATACTAAGCGTCTGCGTGGGCAGGTACAAGTGTTTGACAGTTTGTACCCCATACATATCAAACCTTTCCGCATTATCCTGGTCGGCGCTTACATCAACGTCCACGGCAAATGATTTCCTGCATTGGGTTTCTCGTCCGAGCCACCGCAAATTGAAATCCTTGGCTTTACCTTTCAATCGCAATAGCTTGGAAAAGTCTGAACCCATGATGCTAATAGAAGATCCCTCGTCGAATAATGCAAATGTCCTTGCCACCATCTCACCGTTATATATTCTTACAGGAAGCACTCGGAAAAGGATATTCACATCTCCGTCGCTTGTGCAGTTAAGCACTAACTTCTGGACTTCTGAACTTTTGTCATTCGTCGTTGGCTTTGACGTCTGAACCGGGTCGGCTTCGTAGAGTAAGGGGTGGTGCATCTTGGAACATTGATTTATTCTACATGTTGCAGCGAGTTTGGCTGCAACGAAGACTCTTTTGTTAACTTGGAATGAAACTCTCGGGTTTCATTTGTCACAGTTACAAAACCTTTATTTAGGAAATTTACATAGTATATTAAATACGTACAGTATTACAATGGTATAAGATAATAACTACTTACGTAGTCTCCTGACTATTTGGCGTATGGCGTACTTGGTGCCTCGTGGCAATCTCTCAGCGAAAATGAGGGTTAAAAGCCAGGAAGCGACACCAAGGAAAAAAGGGAGTTTGACAGGTCGGTTGGCTCCATCTATTTGTCATTACGGGTAAACTACTCTTGTTTAGGGTCCGTAAACACTTTCCGCAACACTACATGACTTACGAAGTCTGTACGTTCCTATTCCATGTCCATATTTTAGACAACCGAAGCAAAGTTTATTTATTTTCACGATTTTCCATCTGGCTTCTGATTCCAATTTCGTGAACTTGTTGCAATCAGTAACTGGATGTTGTCTTCCGTTGCAATAACGACACTTGCTGATTGCTGTATTAGTTGATGCGGGACTATCGTTGGTATGCTGATCTAGGCTTGTGATCGCCTCTCCTATTTTATGGCTGATGTGCTGATGTTGTTGTGCATTCGTCTGGCCTCTAAGAACACTGACGGATTGTGAACTTTCATGGCGAAAGGTATCATCAGCTCCAATTTGCTTTCCGGAATCTGTCCAATTTCCCTGACCTTTATAAGTTGACTTTGGACTAGGCACACCGGATGACCAAAACGGGATTCCAGGTTGGCCATGACCTGCTCGACGTTGTTCGGATGGATAAGTAGGCGCTCAACGACATCTCTCGCTTCATCCTTTATGGCTTTCTGCAGGCGAAACATGTTTTCTACTTTGCTGTAGTGAAATATCATATATTCGACGATGAAGGCCGTACAGAACACTGTCCATTTCTCAGGTCTCCTATGAAACTCCGGCAGGTCATGAACTTTCTATTACCTCCAAATCCGTTCGGATATGGTTGTTGAATAACTTGAGGCCTGGACGGTTGCTGTAGGACTTGAGGTGGTTAGCCGAAAATTTTAAAGGTGTCCAGTGGCAGGAATGAAGGACCTGCTTCTGTTGGCTCAGTGTTGGATACTGTTACGCTTTCTGCATTCATCGATGATATCTAATTGGGCTGCATTGGTGGAAAACTAACTGGCGGCCAAGAGTAAGATGTACCAGTAACATATGGTGTTGATGCGGCTCCGATGAAGCTTGAAGAAAAGCTGAGGAGGGGAGCCGAAGCAGTGAAGGTCGGAACTGCTGAGGCTTGGACTGGATTTCTCGTAGATGCACTAGCAACTTTTGCGCTAGCCAGTGAAACAGCAATGGCAGGAGCTGTACAGGCAGGCGTAACAATAGTGAGTGTACTCGGATTAGCAGTGTTCACACCTGTGAAAGCAAGCGTTGCGGTTGTAATTTTGCTTCCTTTAATCTCTGCTGGCTAAGCTGCTCCTCCAAACGCATACCCTTACGCTTTTCAAAAGCAGCCGACGCTGTCACGGCTTCCAGCTATCCACGCAGTTCTTGCAGTTATGTGAGGCGTTTTCGGTGCGAGTAAGGAGGACGGCGGCACGCTCGCGGTTGCTTGGCTCAGCTCGTCGGGCGGGGTGATTCTTGTCCACCTTACTTTGCACCACACAAAATCTCGTGCAATTGTAATAAAAGGAAGTTACTCTATTTTGATTTCGGACGAACTTCAAAAAAAGATAGAAAAAGAAAAAAAAGGAAAAATCCAAGGACTTGTGCCCATGGCCAGGAGAAAGATTGAGAAGGACTCCGCGAAACTCACCCTACCTGTCCTAAACTAAAAATAAACTATCCTAATGACTTAAGCGAAATCAAATTCTAGACCTAACTACCTTAACCTTATCGATCGCTACACCTCACCGCGCAAATCGTCCTTCTCCTTTTCTCTCCTCGCCAATTGGGTTCGTCCGGTATCCGAAGTATGCCTGGTGGAAGTGGCAAAAGCTGGCCTGCCCACCCTGCAATTACTATCTCTCTAGCCAATGATTGCGAGAGATAGCCGCCTAAAAGTGCTTCCCAGTCACGACCTAATTCAGTCGTAGAGGAAGTCTTTTATTATTATTTTTATTAAGTTTTTTAAATGCTAGTTATAAATAGATTACAAAATTGTTGATAATATATATGTGTTTAAAGAACATGCAAGGTGATTACTAACAATTTAAAACGAATAAATAAGCAACATTCTATAGTGCTTGAGTGACTAGAGGCGAATGATCCTTCAATTGAATTTAATACAGTATATTTCGTGTGGGGTAAATTCAGAAAAAAAACATTAAAAGAAATTTCTAATATGACAAAAATAATAATGAAAATAGACTACATACGATACATTACAAACATAGTTTACAATTATAAATAAATTCAGCAAAAACACTAAAAGAAAATTCAAATATGACAAAAATAATAATGAAAATAGACTACATTAGGTGCATTACAAACATAGTTTAAAAATCACAGATAACTGTTTAAAAATATGTTGACTGCAGAACTATCCATACTAAAAATATTTTTTTTTTACTTCTTTTAAGAATATATTGGGCTGAGTTATTAATCGTAATTCATATGGTAGTTTGTTAAAAAGCCTTGGTGCTGCCACAGAAAAATTTTACGAAATGGGTTTTATTAGCTAAAGGGATGTGGTGGCTAATAAAACTCATTTGATGTGTGGCATTAGTAAGGCATAATATTAATTCTTAGTCCGTATGAATTTGAGTTTCTGAGAGTAGCGCTGTAACCACTTCAAATGCAAAAAACTTTGAGAACCTTAAAGATATACAGATGTTTTATTGGTAGAACATGTAGGCTAAGAAATAGTGGCCAACTGTTAGCTAATCTATTTACTTTAAGTATAATATTAATAAGATGTTCTTGGGCAATATTTAAAATTTCAATTGTGTTATTGTAGGTTCCACCCCAACTTACAATACCATATTGTACATAGAGTGTGCAAGTCCATAGTATATCATTAGTAAAATTTTCTTCGTACAATGTGGTTTTAAATGGCCGTGGTGTAGTCGTAACATCAGCGCTTGTCACGCTCTTGGTTCACGGTTCAAATCCTGATCTCAACAATCATCTATTTATTTCGTCTGAAATAAATAAAAAAGTCGATCAATTGCGAAAGCTTAGTCAACTCTACTGTGAAGGCATAACACTGGCAGTAGGGTGGTCATATGGCTTAAATGCAACTTGATCGTGATGATGACATCAGGTGGAGGGAAAAAAAATACTGTGAATCATGAGCAATGACAAAAAGCAAAACAAACAAGCTCCCCAGTTATCTGGACACCACCCTTGGAGTTTACTGAAACTTAATACCACTTAAGTTTCAAATTCACTACACCAATCTTTCTTTCTCTCTCTCTCAATTTCTACAAACGCCCGTGCCCTGAAATAATTTAATGATATTCATATCCCATTTGGCGCGCGCAAATTATAAAAAAAAAATTTTACGAGTAACACATAACATATAATTTTTTAAATCTGCTACATGTGCTTTCCAAGTTAGATTTTTGTCTATCAAAACCCCTAGTTACTTGTATCTCTCAACACCTTCTATTTTGAAACAATTGGAATTACTCTCTGAATCCTCACAAAAGTTTTTTATTTTTGTCACACATATGAACACATATGGACAATTTCGTACAGGAAGTGGAGTGAAACATAACATCACACTCAAGTAGACAAGGACCCTTCAAATTACATATCATTAGTTTTGTTTTTCCACTGTCGTAGTATGTTAAGTTCCATATGCAATTTCATCGCTTAGTCAAATAGGCTGTTGTTTGCATATGTAAATGCCAAATCATCAGCAAAAGCAGTAATTCGACTATTGAATTTTTGATAGAATAACGAGTTAATGTAAATTAAAAATAATATTGGCCCAAGAACTGATCCTTGATTGATTGCTATAAGTTCCGTCAAGTTTTACTCGTTGATTTTTATCTGTCAAGTAAGATGAAAACCAATGATATATTGCGCCTCTCATTCCTGCTTTGTATAATTTATTCAACAATATATCATGATTGACCATATCAAATGCCTTTGTCATATCAATAAAGAGAACAACACTGGTGTTATTATTATTGAAGCTATCAAAGATTTACCTACATAATTAAAGAATGGCATCTTCAGTAGATCTACCCTCACGAAAACCGAATTATTGATTATTAAAGAAATGTTTTTTATTCAAAAATGATACTACGCGCACTTTGATTAGTTTGTCGTTGTAGTTTACAGAACGTTGGGAGTATAGAGATAGGTTTATATTGGGTCATTGAAAGTCGATTCCCTTTTTTGAACAGAGGAATAACTTCAGCAGTTTTTAACGATTATGGAAATGTACCACAATTTACACTTAAATTAAATAAGTGACATAACACAACAACAATATACAGTGAAATATGTTTTAAAAGACAGTTAGTTATTTTATCCGAAGTATTGGAATATTTGTTGTCGAGAGACATTATACATTTGTGAATTTCAAACGGAGTGAAAGGTTTAAAAACAAAACTATTGCTTAGTGATTTGTCTTCAACTACATCTGCATACAAATTACAACTACAATTGTATTGTGGAGGACAGGATTTGGATTTAGCAGCGACAGACACAAAAAATTGATTAAAATGGTTGGCAATGTCCACTGGGTTAGAAATTATTGCATCTTCTACTTCAATTTTAAAGACTTTGTCTTTATCCTTTTGATTGTTAAGGATATTATATACAACTCTCCGTTCTTTTTTTACATTGCCTTTACAATTCTGAAACTTATCAGTTGAGGGTGGCCGTGGTGTAGTTGTAACATCATCGCTTGTCACGCTGTTGATTTATGGTTCGAATCCTGATGTCAAGAATCATCTATTTATTTCGCATGAAATAAATAAAAAAGTCGATCACTTGCGAAAGCTAATTCAACTCTACTGTGAAGGCATAACACTGGCAGTAGGGTGGTCATATGGCTAAAATGCAACTTGATCGTGATGATAACATCAGGAGGACGGAAAAAAATACTGTGAATCATAAGCAACGACAATAATAGCGAAAACAAAACAAAATACTTCCCAGTCACCTGGACAGCCACCCTTGGAGTTTACAGAAACTTAATACCACCTGAGTTTCAAACCACACAACTCTATCTTTCTCTCTGTCTCTTCCTTTCCACAAAAAAAACGCACGTGTTTTAAAAATTAGTGTAAGGGTATTCTTATCCCCTTTAACACGTGCAAATTATAAAAAAAAAATAAAAAGTATAATGCTTATCACGACTAAATTTAACGTATTTTTTAACCTCATCATTTATTTGTAGATAGTATTTTTTTAATTTTTGATTGCAGTGATGGCGTTTGCATTTTTTCCTTATTGGGTTTTTTTTTTAACTATTTTAGTTATTAATTCTCTACTTATCCAAGGCCTTAGACGTTGTTTTTTGAATTTGTTTGTTTAACGGAATCTGTACAGCTGTCAATATGTGTTTTAAAAATATTAATGAAAATATCGTAAGCCTTTGAGGGATTACTTTCTTTATAAACAGGCTCCCAGAATTCAAACAGCAAACAATCCATTAACATGTTATAATCAATTTTATAAGTTTCCCTAAAAGGTAAATATTTATCAAAATTTTTTTCAGTAGAAGGGTTCTGGGCTTTTAGGAAGCTGAGGATCTCTGTATTGGCACCACCCCAGTCAGGGACACAGAGCCTTCCCTTGGGTATGATTGGGATTTCATCGAGAGACACCGCTCGCAGTGCAGCCCCTTCCCATAGTTTAAGACCGCGAACCGTGGCTTTCGCGAATTCAAGCGATAACTGGTCTTTACAGTCTATCACAATGACTCCACGATACCGCTTCGCTCTCCCGAATGTGGGTGCAGTTCCGCCAATATTCTTTCGAATATGGTCAAAGACTGCTCCAACTAAGACCTTCTCAATCATTTGACTGCGTTCTTGGGAGTACTGGCCCTAGGTTTTCCGAAGTCCACTACAGCTAGTTGTAGTGAACTACGAATCGCCCGACTGAAAGGCATCTCTCCGATGGATCTGCTAATTGCCGGTCCTCCATTTCCATAGAGATCTCCTCATCCGGGTTGGCTGCCGATAGTGGCTGCCGCTCAGTCAATTCTGGTGCGCCCACGGTTAGCGTGTCAGCGTCCGAAATGCTGTTTGTACCTCCCTGTGTAACGTAACCTTTTAATATATAATATGAGCCGCTATTTTGCATGGCGCGATGTCTCCCTTTAATGCTTATGGTCACCTAATGTATGCACATAGAATCATGATATGTATAACACAGTTTACCCGAAAAAGCTCACAGCAGGTCGTCAAGTAGAAACGGGCTACTGCCTTTTTGCAGCAAATGGGTCGCAAATCAAGACCTTTGGCTGCATTCTGCTCACTCTAAACTTTGGCCTGCGACGAGATGGCAATCTGCTTTACTTGGCGTTTCGTAG
This sequence comes from Pocota personata, assembly GCA_963082735.1. Taxonomy (NCBI): domain Eukaryota; kingdom Metazoa; phylum Arthropoda; class Insecta; order Diptera; family Syrphidae; genus Pocota; species Pocota personata. The sequence continues at coordinate 139,995,089 of OY720429.1, read as the reverse complement.
TGGACATCGAACAACCTAACATCCTAGTCCATTTTGGCTTACCTCCAGACTTGAAAAACAATCGCCTCTTGGATTCAACAACCGGACTTTCAGTAGCTTGCGTCACATGTTCTATCGCAGATGTTTCATCTATCAAGGTGCTACCAAACACTTCTTGATGGCTGCACATATTAGCCGAGTTCCCCAATATCACCAAACCCGATGGAATCTGGAAAACAGCAAAGCATGCAGCTCAGCACCACATCACGACGCTTAGCTCCGGACCGATTTGTCATAGCCAAGCAGGAATTTGAAAAAAAGGTAGATCTTGGTATTGCCCGTCGGTCAACAAGCCCTTGGTCATCACCACTTCACTTAATGGCGAAAAAGAATGGAGACTGGCGACTCTGCGGCGACTATCGACAGCTCAATGCACGGACCGTGCCAGACTGCTATCCAGTTCGAGTTCTCGAGGACTTTACAGCAAATCTCACTGAAAGAAGGTGTTTTCCACGATCGATTAAGTGCGTCCCTTCAACCAGATTCCTGTGGCGCCGAAAGACATTTCTAAAATAGCGATCATTACACCATTTGGGCTTTTTGAGTTCCCATACATGACTTTTGGACTTCGGAATGCAGCACAGACCTTTCAAAGGTTCATTGATGAGGTCATAAAGGAACTGGACTTTGTGTTCTCGTATATAGACAATATTTTGGTAGCGTCCAGAGACGATAACGAACACCGAAATCACCTCCGCATCCACTTTAAGCGTTTGTCCGAAGCCGGAGTTGTGGTCAACCCTGCGAAATGCTGCTTTGGTAAATCCGAGGTTAACTTCCTCGGATACCACGTTTCCATAGAAGGCATCTGTCCTCCACCAAAAAGGGTAGAAGCCATATTCAATTTCAATCCGATACACTCAAACAGTTGCATGAGTTCCTTGGTATAATTAATTTGTATCGCAAATTTCAGAAAATCGCAGCAACGTGCCAAGCTCCTTCGCATAAGTGCCTCCAGGGCTCCAATATTAAAAGTTCAGACCGACTCTATTGGACGGCAGAACGAGAAGAAGCTTTCACAGCCTGTAAAGAGCAGCTTCGTAAGGCCACGCTTCTCGTCTACACGGACACTACATTGCCATGGGCTATTTTTACTGATGCGTATCTTACCTCCATAGGTGCGGTTCTTCAACAACGAAGAGATACAGTTTCGGAGCCCCTCGCATTTTTCAGCCAGAAACTACAATCAGCCCTAAGGAAACGAAGCCCTTACGACTTAGAACTACATGCAGTTTAAGCGGCAGTGCCAAAATTCAGTAACTTTCTAGAAGGACGCGATGTATCCATCTACACAGATCGCAAAGCGCTTCTTCATGCCTTCTCACAGAACCCAGACAAAGCGACGTCATCGCAATTTCGGCGTCTGGATTTTATCAGCCAATTTTCAACTGACATCCGACATATATCCGGTAAGGACATCATTGTCGTTGACGCCTTGTCACGTGCCCAAGCCGCTGACGAAGAAATCCAGCACCGCCTCCAAAAGCCACCACAAGATGCACTGCGTCTTGAGCCTGTAAGCGTCTCGGAATGCAACCTCCCGATTTACTGTGATGTAAATGATCAGCAAGCCCGCTCTTTCGTGCCAAATAGTCTCCGCCAGCAAATCTTCTCATCTAACCTCTAACTAAGGAGTGCAGTTCGAGAGCCAACTGTTCAATGCTCTCAGTCAATTGCTCGGCAGCAAACATATTCATACAACGACACTCCACCCGCAATCAAATGGTATGATCGAGAACTTATGGCTGCTATTCGGTGCCATGAAAGCTCCGCTTGGGTTGACAAATTGTCAATAGTATTGTTCCTTCTAATCATTTATCACCCAAAGATATTGCCGAACGTCTGAGGATGCAGTTTACGAATCTTGCACCCGTTCCTGGTACAGGTCATGGTCAACGAAAAGTGTTCGTTTTCAAAGAGCTTGCCACCTGCTCCCACGTCCTAGTCCGTCTTGATGCATCGCACAGTGCCTTCACTCCACCGTACGAAGGTCCATATCGTTTCATTTCACGACACGAAAAGTATTTTGTCGTGGACATTTCTGGACGATCAGCAACTATGTCTATCGATAGATTGACGTCCGTGTTCACCTTGAGCAATGCCGACGACAACAAAGCAGATGACAACAACAACAACAGCAGTAACACCATCGCAAAGCTACCAATCATCATGACAACCCCAGAGGCATCACAGCGAGGTCACTCTGGTTATTTATCATCATCATATAGGTCAAGCACCAATAGTGATTCACCGTGTACATCTACTCCAATAAGGCGCGTCCGATTTAATCTTCGCAACTAACAAACAGACTATTATTAATACACTATAATAATATACTATATTTTGTGCTGTTTGTCCACTCGCTTTCATCCGACGGCGCCTTATTGCACTTTCATAGGCATTTCTCAATTCCTTCCCAGTTTCCTTGCAATCAATCACTGAAAAGAAAAACAAAAAAGATTTGTAGTACGGAAAGAAAATAAACGCTTTCGTTTTCACTTTTTGAGTGAGTGTCTTGCCGCTCACTGTAAAGACAAGAAGAAAAGGAACATGTTGCCTACGTGCCTAGCACCAAAAAGAATGATGGCCGTCACTCACTTTAAGTTGGCCGCAGTTGCGCCTTGTAACTGAGTTAAGTCGTGGCCACACTCTTGAACAATACGAACAGAGAAGTTTGGAAATCGTAATCTACTATACCTCTTCCAACCTGACATTATGATCAACTCTGATCAATAAGTATCAACTTACAAACATAATTTTAAAAGAACTCTATTACAAACTACAAATCTTCATTAAATGGCAAATGTTGCCTTGACACAGCTGTTACTTTATTGATTTCTCCAAGCACAGATGTTTTTGATTCAACCACACCATCATATGGTAACTGGGTAATCTGACAGTTTTCTATATCGCAGACGGTGCCGTGAAATAAGGCCAAGTGAAATAAGACCAGCTTTCAAAAATTGGCCTTATTTCGCTTTTGAACTCTGATCAATAAGTATCAACTTACAAACATAATTTTAAAAGAACTCTATTACAAACTACAAATATAATATACTTCTTCATTAAATGACAAATGTTGCCTTGACACAGCTGTTACTTTATTGATTTCTCCAAGTGCAGATGTCTTTGATCCAACCACACCATCATATGGTAACTGGGTAATCTGACAGTTTTCTATATCGCAGACGGTGCCGTGAAATAAGGCCAAGTGAAATAAGACCAACTTTCAAAAATTGGCTTTATTTAGCTTTTGAAAAGTGTAATAAAGCCATATTTCAACAGTTGGTCTTTTTTCACTTTGATAAAGTGAAATAACGCCAAATTATTTTGGGAAATAAGACCAATTTGGCCTTATTTCTCTTATGCGTAGTATATTTGTATAAACTGAAGTTGGCCTTATTTCACTTTTCTAAAGAGCAATAACCCCAACTGCAAAAGCCATTTTGGACTTTATTGCAATTTCAAAAGTGCAATAAAGTCCTTGGACATCATTGCACTCAGCTATCTAAAAGAAAAAGACGAGTAAAATATTTTTTGTATTGTAAATTTGTGAAAAAAATTGTGCAGTTCCGAACTTTACATAAAAAAAAACCTCTCACTCACTCCAAATCCTACAGTGACCCCAAGCAGGGGGATTGCAGGGGGGCAGCATGTACCACATTTGGCCTTGTTTCAATTCTTTAAAGTGAAATAAGGCCAAATGAGGTAAAAGCGTAATAAGGCCAGATTGGCTTTATTTCACTTTACCGAAGTGAAATCGGGCCAAATGTCGAATTAGGGCCTTATTTCACTCTTGCAAAGTGAAATAGAGCCAAATTCCCAGATTTGGCCTTATTTCGCTTGGCGTTATTTCACGGCACCTCGCAGACTACATGACGGTCGTGTGGCAGAATCTTGTGGATACCATAAATCCTCTAAATTTCGGAACAAGTTTTTATTGATTCCAATGGTGATATCAATATTCTTTATTACAACATAGCCACCTACTTCATAAGTTTACGCTGGCTAATCGTGTTCCTCAAACTGTTTTTCATTATATTTTTGAACCTTGACTAGTCTTAGCTGCAGTGTCTCTTACTGTTACAAGATCCCTCTCCTCATTAAATAGAAGCTTGCTAAGGGTGGTGTCTATTGACCTATTTACTGTGTTCTTCAAGGCATATTAAACTGCTTTGAATCTGAAGTCTGCGCCCAATTTTCATGTTGCATCAGTTCGCTGAGCTTTCCCAACATCGGGGTTAGAATTCGATTAACCCTTTCCTTTAACATGAGAGATGTTCAAGTCTAGAAGGAACGAACTGATCTCTAATGACGTTAAGCACGTACCTCTATCGGAAATTACCCTGGAAGGTCGGCTGTAGTACTCCAAGTATTTCCTAAGGGCTACACTTGTTCACATCACCTAGTCAGCCTCCGTATCGGAAGGGACATACAAACAAAGTTGACCACTCTTAAGTTTACTAAAGATATCTTGGAGTACATATAACTTCGAGTTTTCCTAACACAATTTATCCTTGAGAGCTGAAATGATCGGATCACGGTTCTGCGAGGCCCTTAACTGAAAACCGATATCCTCAGAGTTTACAACAGAGAAGTTTTGTTCGTTGATGGGTTAACACGTACAGTGAACTATCTCCAATAAGTGAAGTAAAGTATTCAATTCTATAAATCTTAATATACTGTAGCATAATAATAACTACGCTCCCTAAAAGTATGATGCAACAAATTCCGAAGTGTCTTTTCATTCTGGCAGAATTTTGGTTCGAAGTGTCCTTTCATTCGAGGTTCGTGTCTGCGATGAAGTCTCCACAGCTCATGTCAACAAAAGAGAACAAGAGAGAATTATAACTGCACGAAATGATTGTCATCTTGGAATTATTACATCAGAATTTTTCTTGTTCCAGTGGTCGAAGAATTTGCTAGAAGTTTCTGGCTATCAGAAACTTCTGCTATATAAGGACAGATGGCTATCAAAAAGGGGCAGTAGTTTTTAAACTGTGGCGAAGAGATTAGAAAAGTGATAATGGGCGAAGTTGTAATTTTGTGATAAATTGAAAGTTGAGATTTAACAAGAAGAAGTAATTAGTTTGGATTTGTGAATTAAGTAACTGAAAGGAGATAAAGTGATTTGAGAGGACAGAGACCTTGTAAGAAAAGAATTGCGAAGAGTAGTATAGTGTGAACCTGAATTGTTCTATAGACTAGAAAATAAAGAAATAATTTCACAGAATATTGTTTTATCTACTCGAGCCGTAGCTCGCATATTACAATACATATGTGTATAGAATTAAAAATGAAGTGCGGTATTTGTAATTCCAAAGTGGAAAGAAGCGATTTGAAAGTTAAGTGTTCGTATTACAATAATTATTATCATGCAAAGTGCACCAAGTTGGAAAAAGAGACATTGAATTTTTTGAAAGAAGTAAACAGAGCTTTAAATGTAATGGCTTTCTCTCAACGCAGAAAATTCATTTAAGCTGATCACTATGCAAAAGCTGATAACAACACATCTGACGCCGATACTGAAACTGCTTGCACTTTGCCCTGAACATTTGCATCATCGTCATTATCATCATCTCAGCATTCAAATGCTTCTATTGTTGACACCGTTACGCTGAAAAACGCTGTATTGTGAGATCATTAAACTCCAAAAGTTAAATGCTGATGCACTCACAAAAATACAGTACTTAGAACAGTGCAAAACGTCTCTTACTCGGAAGGTCGATTTACTCGAGAAGAAATTGAACTTGTTGGAGCAGAAGGAGAAACAGTGTGTGGTAAATATCGTGGGTTTGCCTAATGTAAACAATGATAACGTGGTTACATCAAGAATATTAAAGGAAAAGGGAATGATACCAAATAAGTGATGTGTGTCAAATTTTCTTCGTTTTCACGGAAAGAGAAAATTATGAGTAAAATGCACTTGCAAAAGATCAAACTGCACTCAAATATTTTCGATGATCAATGCAACAGCACCGGAAACAACTAGAACATCAACAGCAGAATATTCATCAACGATGCCCTCACATTCTACACTCGTTCTCTTTGGATAAGGTGAAGCAGCTGAAGGATAACAGCAAATTAAAGTTCGTTTGGCTGAGAAATGTACTTGTCAGGAAAAAAGAAGGCGATAAAGTTCTTAAAATTGTTAGTCTTGAGGACTTTTCTAAAATTCAAGTTAAATTATTTTTTAATATTGTACAGCAATGCCTAATTTATTAAATTCTTCTTTTAGTCCTCATAGTGATTTGTATGCATACACCTCAAAATGTTTATGTATAGCACATCAAAACCTAGAACATATTTCAGGGTTTCAAATAATCCATCAGAATATCAGAAGCCTAAGAAAAAATTTTGATTCGTTTTACTCGCAACTTGCTTCTTCAGATCATTTGTCAGACCTTATTTTTCTCTCCGAAACATGGATATATAGTTTTGAGATTGCTAACTTTTGTATACCAAACTACACATTTGCAGCGATTTATTATGCGGGGGGTATAGCGGTTTTTTTTTCGAAGTGATATGGGATGTTAAATAAGAAACTTTAATTTAGTTAGTGCTGACGTGATAACTGTGGATTACGAAATTTCAGGTACTCGGTTTAACGTGATAAGTGTGGATTACGAAATTTCAGGTACTCGGTTTTGCTTTATTGGAATTTATAGAGTACAAAACAACTATTCTGTCAATGTGTTTCTGGATGAATTTTCTGTATTTCTTAATAACCAAACTTGTAAAAATATGGTTCTGCTAGGTGATTTTGACATAAATTTGCTTTTGAATTCACCAAGTGTGGATACATTTCTATCAACTTTATCATCTTTTGGTTTCGAATCGTTATTATCCCAATCTACCCGAATTGCCCATAATTCTCTCTCATGCTGGGATCATATATTTATACGGCTACATAAGAACAAACGTCTTATCTGCAGTATATGATCTTAAGATAACTGATCATTCTTTGACAACTACTCAGTTTGATTTTAGTGTCCTGAAATCTCAGCAGTTTAATATTTCTGACTTTGAGAAAATTGATTTTGTTGCTTTACGTAGAGCATTGACTTTAGAGACTTGGGATGATGTATACATTGCGGATGATTTATCCGATGCCTTCGATATATTCCTGTCCAAGCTCCAATTTCGTATCGCGAATTGTACCAACAAAATTAGCAAAAGGGTTCACAAATTAAAAAGCCTCAAACCTTTGATGAATCTACGTTTACTGGAAAAAATTTCAAAGAAAAATCAACTTCGTGTTCACCTTACCAAACATCCAAACAACACTAGGCTCAAAAGATATTATAACAAGCTATGCTATGAACTAAGAAGCGAGATCCCTTTTTGTAAAGATGCTTTTTTTAGAAGTAAACTAGTTCAACACACCGCGAACTCTAGAAAAAAAAAAGGGGAGTGGTTAATGAAATTTTAAATAGGAAAAAATCAAACGTTGATATTTCAATAATCCAGAGCAATGTAAACGTATCTGAGCCTTTAGAGATTGCTAACCTTTTCAAAGATTACTTTACTAACTTAACCACTTCTGCTCATGATCTTCCAGTGCCTGATGCCTTCACATGCCAATGTGATAACACACTCAAGCAGAAATATCTACAAACAAGAAGTTTTTTTTTTGAACACTTTACCTCATTGGAAGTTCATAAAATTATAATTTTTTTTTTTTTTTTTTTATAATTTGCACGTGTGAAAGGGGTTATGAATACCCTTATACTATTTTTAGGACACGGGCGTTTTTGAGGAAAGGGAAAGAGACAGAGAGAAAGACAGATTGGTGTAGTTGGTTTGAAACTCAGCTGGTATTAAGTTTCAGTGAACTCCAAGGGTGGCTGTCCAGATAACTGGGGAGCTTGTTTGTTTTTGCTTTTGTCGTTGCTCATGATTCACAGTATTTTTTTCCGTCCTCCTGATGTCATCATCACGATCAAGTTGCATTTTAGAAATATGACCGCCCTACTGCCAGTGTTATGCCTTCGCAGTAGAGTTGACATAAGCTTTCGCAATTGATCGACTTTTTATTTATTTCATGCGAAATAAATAGATGATTATTGACATCAGGATTCGAACCGTGAACCTGTAGCGTGACAAGCGATGATGTTACCACTACACCACGGCCACCATGTCACTGAACACGTAAAAATCCATCCTCCTGCGATTGCATTTCGAGTAGACTTTTGAAAAATATTTTTTTTTTTTTGCTGATATATGCTGATATGCTATATTTTCAACTCTAGTATTCAAGGAAGTATTTATCCTGATTCGCTTAAGACTGCAATAGTAATCCCATTACACAAAAAGGGGGATACTACTTACAGTCCTATTTATTTAAGCAATCGTAAACAGAGGGTAAAGATGAAATCTTGCTTTAGTTATGTGTGCTTCACTAATATACATAGGTCTCCCCCTAGGATCTGTTCTAGGCCTTATATTATTCTTAGTCTACGTGAATTCCTTATTCACTCAACCTTTTAAAGGGAAAATTACAGGTTTTGCCGATGATACTGCACTATCTTATTCCAGTAACATCTATCTTAATGCCCGATTCACAATGCAGCGTGAGAGCGAGACTAGAGCGAGGCGAGAAATCCTCGTCCTCGAAATCGTTTCCCAGTTCACAATGAAGGCGATACCTTTGACAGCGAGCCTGTATTATCTATCTAAAAGCAACAACGGCAACACACCACCTTTCTCTTTCTGGCTACATAACAAAGTCGCATCAACCTGCTGATAGGCTATCTCGTCGCGAGAGTTTTTAAATTTTCCGAAAAGAATGCGTTGCAATAGAAAGAGTCTCGCATCATTGTGTATTGTTTCATATATTTGCATAGATCGAAACTTTTTTTGACAACTCGCGCTAGACTCGTCTCGCTCTCACGCTGCATTGTGAATCGGGCATAATTTGTATGTAGATGTCAATTTTGACCTTGAAATAGTTCGTAGATGGTTCAGATTTCGCAAACTACGAGTATCTATCAGCGCTAAGACGAAGTTTATGTTATTTAACGCCATGGGTACAAATTGTGAAGATATGTTCATGCAGTATCAATCACTTTGTTGCTCAAGATTTCGTCTTAATAATGCGTGTTTTCATGATCAGAATTTAACTACTTTTGATGATAATGCGAGTTGTTCAGATCATTGCTTCGTTATTGAACGTGTTGAAAGTTTTAAGTACTTAGGTACTATTTTGGATAACAATCTCAGTTAGAAAAATCACACGTCCCACTTGAAACAATATCTTAATGCAGTAGTCAGGCAAATTTAACACCTCAGACCTTATTCCGATTCGACAATTCTTAGATTGGTGTATAATGGTCTGTTCAAATCTAAACTTCAGTACGGAATTTCGTGTTGGGGTGGTACACACTTGGTTAAAACAGAACCTTTGCTTTTAAAACAAAAACATGCAGTCCGAATTATATGTAGAGTAAATTGCAGATTTTCTTGTTTTGAATTATTCAGGAATCTTAAAATTCTTCCACTAAGGCACCTACATATATTGTTATAATGTTCTTAAAATATTGTTACAGTGCTTTTACTGTAGTTGTTTGATAGACCACGGTTCTATACCGTGACTATCAGCGGTATTTCTAGTACAGAACTACAACACGAAAGGTTGAGAAATAGAACACCCAAGTAGACTCACTTGGGAATAAAAATCGAATGTCTTTGATTGCTGTTCAATGACTTCTCACAGATTTATTTGCCGTATTTATATTCAATTTTTCCTTACTCTAGTATAACTTAAAATTAGCTTAATTTACAAAATTACTATTACATAAAAAACCGTGCATGTGGTGCAAATTGGTTACTGTGCAAATATAGTGCAAATATAAATTATGAATGAACGTAAGCAGGTGAAGAAGAACAAAAAAAAGATATTAAGTTGCACCCGCATTTGGGTTGAACTCAGTTCAATGTCAGGCAAGTGATTTAGTTGGTTCAATGTCAAGCAATCGTAAAACTGCTGATACGAGTAATGTACGAATGATCGTACTCAACATCCTGCCCCCCATTGAACTGTGTTCAATCGTTCTGTTGATGGGTGATAGTTTGACTAGAATGCTGAAGTCCGCTTCTTAGTGATGGAATGGGATATTTCGTTCATCTGCAGGTGGATGATCGGAATTTTCAGATCAAGAATGTTATAGCTGCACCCACTAGTAGTAAACCAGAAGAGCTCAAAATGGTGTAACGGATATTATGGTGATGAATTTGGTTTGGCAGCTCTAATTGTTGAGAGTTGATCTGTTCGCTTAGATCTTGTAGTTCCATTCGATATGTACTGATGGTTGGTACATTATGCTGAATTGCGGTTATGTGGGCCACGTTTGCAAAGTTTAGTTCTCTGCTTATTTTGGTATATGACAATCGAATGCGGCTGGAGTAGATGTGATGGCATTGAAGCGTTAATATGATCAAGCTTGATAACGCAATTTGGTTGCAATCTCAAAATACCACTTCCTTCAATTGTGATTAGTGATGTGTGGTGATCACAAACTGCATTCAGCAGTGTCTCCTTGATAACTGCGTAGATCCATTGGTTTGTATTAGGAAGCTTTGTCCACACGGAATTAGTTTCAAGTGTTTTTAATTTACATGCCGATAGTGACGATATGTTATTGAGGAGATTCAACTCGCACAAGCTAATGTTCGCTCCAGGTCGGTAAATTGGATGTGGTTGAGTGCATAGATGGTGTGTGCCCTTAATGATGTTGCATAAAGGAAGTTCGTTTTCTGACATTGGGTAGTAATGATCGTGATGGGCATTCACCGCCAGTAAAGTTGATGAAGTATCTATCGCTATTAGCACTTTGTTGACTACTGACGGAATTGGAATGATTTTGAACATGCTGAATTCGTTTATATCAATCAAAGGTAAGTCAATCTTGAAAATTATGTGGGTTGCTGTGATTCGCCCTTCTGCTGACATTAAATTTTAGAGTTGCAGCTTGTTTTCTGGCTCAACTGGAAGTCGGAGCCCTAGTGGTTGGTGGTTTTTAAATTTAATAATTTCATGTTTTAGTTGCTGTGGTGAAATCAATAGATGGCTAATTTTCCCTTGTTGAGGGTTGTCTGATGACACGTCAAATATTAATGCTGTATATTGGTGATTATCAATGTTGTGTAGATCGACCAGGATGAAAACAGTTGCTGAATCTTCATTTGATACACCTCGTCAGTAATGTTGTTTATTCGATTGGTTATCTGTTCTAATTGTGTTACAAGTGCTTCACGTCTTGTGAACATATCTACAAGTACTTGGCCTTGTCTCATTATGTTCACAGTGGAATCCACTATTGACGTGTGGTTTTTCATTAGCCTTATTGGATGTTCTTCATTTGTATATATCTTTTCAATATTTTCAGACATTTCCTCAGCGTATCGGGAGTCAAGAACTAAAACAGTGAGTTTCCAACATTGCCAATTATATCGAGTGCCCCACTTGTTTGGGCTATGCGTAACTGCAAGTAGTACATTTTCTACTGTGATTTCATTCCTAATGAATTTAATTTCATTGACAACTTGTGCACATAGGCTCTTTGATGTGATTTGATTGCAGAGGTGATTTAGTATCCTGGTACAGTTTTTCAGAGCCTCAACTTCCATTCTGTATGGCTCAAGGCTGTAGTAAGCAACTAAGTTCCATTTATTGTTCATCAAATTAATGGTCCCTTGTTTTTCAAAATGTAATCCGGGCTGGGATTCAAATCTTCTTACTTCTACCTGACTTGCGGTACTTATTGGCATCAATACACAGGCTAGTAATAATGTTATTAGGGCAGATCAAAGCGACAACTGTTTCTTTCGCTTGTTGGTTGAAGGACCTTCATTGGCCATTGATTCTTTACCTTTCGGATTATCGTCAACTGATGGTTCCGTTGGTGTGTCCTCGTTGCTAATATGCCTTTTGCTGTTGCTTGTGCTTTGGTCGTCTTGGGATGAATGCTGTATTGGTGCTAGCCTCTGTATGGCGCGGCGAAAAACGCCCCATGCTGTTTGTACATCCGCCACTCATACCAACCCATCTTGTCCCTTGACTGCATTAATGATTCTGCCTCTTAATAAGTTGTTTCAACTCTGATAATTGATTTCTGGATCCCACAAAGTTGGTTGCATTGTCGCAGTAAATGTTGTTACAGTGGCCTCGCCTTGCCATGAATCTCTTTAATGCACCAATAAAACCTTCTGAAGTTAGATCGGTTACCAGTTCAAGGTGACAGGCCTTTGGTGCGAAGCAGCAGAATACTGATATGTATGATTTCTGAGGATGTTTTCCCCTTAGCTTATAATGTGTGTAAATGGGTCCACAAAAGTCAATGCCTGTGTTCACAAATGGTCGTGCTGGCTGGACTCTGTCAGACGGAAGATTTGCCATCATTTGTGACAGAAATTTTGGTCTTGATCTTGAGCAAAAAACACAGCCGTGAACAACCGATCGAGCGAGCGTTTTACCCTTTATCGGACAATATCCTTGTCGAGCAATTGCCAAGATGGCTTGAGGTCCAGCATGCTTGTTCTCCTGATGAAATTCCATTAGCAATAGCTTCGTGAGTGGATGAGTGTAGGGCAATAGCACTGGATGCTTGGCATCATATTGTAACACAGATGATTCCAGGCGTCCGCTAACGCGAATTATTCCCCCTTGATCAAGAAATGGTGTGAGAATTGCTAATAGACTTTTCTTGGACACTTCACTGTGTTTTTGTAGGTGAATTATGTCTTTTTTGAATTCAGCCTTCTACATCATTTTAATCACAGTTTTTCGAGCTTGGTCAAGTTCGGTATTGTTCAGAAATGCATCTTGTTTATTCCCTCTAGCAGCAGTGCACTGTCCGTTCCTGAACCTCTTGAATCGGAGCATATATGCTATAATGCGTATTGTTCTTTGAAACGAGTTTTGTGATGGATCGTGTTTAAAATGTAGTATTCTGAGGACTGATTATCTTCAGATCAGACTGATAGTTAGCTGTTCTCGAACTTGGGTGGCCAAATAGATTCATCCCCGTGCAGAAATCTATGTCCATAAAACCATAAGATGTGTCCTTCAAGCCGTTCTGGAGCTTTCCCTCTCGATAATATGTCAGCAAGGTTTTCCTTGGAAGTCACATGGCGTAATTGTTGAGGGATTGTAAGTTGCTGTAAAGCTGCAACACGATTGGCAATGAATATTGTAAGGGTCGCTGATTACAAGAAACTTATCCAATTGAGAACGATTTCAGAGTCGGTCCATACAAATATATTGTCCCTTTGAATGTCTAAATCTAATTGTAAACGATGAACTAATTCAGCTCCAATCTTAGCGGTACATAGTTCTAATCTTGGAATAGTTGTTTGCTGTGAAACTCTTGATTTCTTTGTTGGGGACACTCTTGATTTTGCGCAAAGTAGACAAACTGTAATAGTATTGTCTTTGTTCACTGATCTTAAATATGCTGATACTCCGTAAGCCCTTTCTGATGAATCAACGAATATGTGAAATTACATTCTTTTGGGAATTTCGTTGGAAAAGATGTGTCTAGGTACTTAATGTTGTGTAGAGTTTTTAGACCTTCACGATATTTTACCCACGTTGATTGCATCTCTTGTGGAAGTGCCGAACCCCAATCATATTTGAGTTCCCCTAGTTGTTGTACGAATATTTTGGGAGACACTACGACTGGAGCCATAAGACTCAAGGGATCGAACACATGAGCAATATCAGAGTAAGCAGTTCTTTTTGTTAACCTTTCTTTTCCGACCCATGACGTTTTGATGCATAGGTCGTCAGTTTTTGGTAGCCATGTTTGATGAGCGACTCATGATTAGCACACCATTTTCGAAGTTTAAATCCAGCATGTAGTAACATTTGTAATTCTGCTTGTATTGCTTGGGTCGTACTTAGACTATCCGAACCTGTCATAACGTCATCAAAGTCCCTTAAGAGTGCCCTTGACCCTAAGTTGAATTTCTGATCTTGATAATTTACTTCCTCCATGTGTCCAAGCTGTTGATATTCTTGTTTAAATTCAGTATACTGCTTCCTAAGTTCGAGTGATTTGGCAAATCGACGTTCAAGCAACATGAATCTTTGAAAGACGATGTCTTTGATTCTCCCAAACTGTGTGGATCATCCTCAAATGGTAGTCTTACGATGAAACGTCCTTCTACATCTCTTTGGACAGTTTGGTTGAAGTATGTTTCACAGCGTATTTCTGATGCTCTCATGCTCCTTTGCCGAGAGTCTGGTTATTCCAATTTCTAGAATTTCTCTATTTGATGTTCTAGTGCCTCATCCGCGCTACAAATTCCGCAAACTGCTTGTGAACTCTCTGTTTCCTTTATTTTTCCAGTAACTGTCCAACCCAAGATAGTATTTTGCAGTATTGGCAAGGATTCTCCTAACTTAATTTGGCCTATTGATAGGAGAGTGTGATATATTTCCGCTCCAATCAAGACATCAATCGAACTGGGCGAATTAAATTCAGGATCGGCTAACGGAATGTTGCTTGGTATGTGCCATGATATTGTGTTAAACATTCTGCTTGGTTGATTCGATGTGATTTTTAGCAGAACATATGCCTCTAATCCTTTAGTGAAACCGTTAATTCGTGGTAATATTTCGATATTAACTCTTCTTTTGATTTGTTGATTTTGTCGCCCAATGCCTTCGATATTCATTACCTGAGTGATTGGTGTTAATCCAAGCTTCTTCATTGTTTTTTCCATGATGACGTTCAACTGAGATCCGGAATCAAGTATAGCCTTGCATTCGATAGCCTTACCATTCTGATTTGTCAGGTTGACGATCGCAGTAGAAAGGAAAGCATAAAATAGATTTTCATTGTTTCCTTGTGTTGTTAATGAAGACGGTTTATCCTTTGCAAGAAAGTTGGATAATGACAAGGAGCTACTTGTGGTTATGGAATTGATCTCCATCAATTCAATCATCAGATTCTGGCCCAGGTGCAAGAGTGTGTTATATTTTTTGTCACAAATTCTGCAACCTCTGGAGGAGCAATTCGAGGATTTGTGTCCATCCTTTAGGCAATTTATGCATATGTTAAATTCCTTGACCAATGTTAATCTATGCGACGGGGTCATTCGTAAAAACTTATTGCAAGCGAATATTTGATGTCGTTCCTTGCAACATCTGCATTGATGTGGAGTTGTATTTGAGGTTGCGGTGAGTGACCTTTGGGCATCTATTCGCCTGTTTGTATCATTGACAGCCTTATCCTTCCCGCCCGACGATTCTAGGGACTGAAATCGTGTTTCTAAAAATCCAAGAAAGTCCTTAAGCATTTGGAGATCTCTTGGGTGTTTTAATGATTGTTCCCAGAATATGTGCCTATTGTCTAACTTCTTCATAAGAGTGTATAGAAGTATTGAATCCCAAGAGCCAGTATCGACTCCTAAGCCGTCTAATGCTAATAGGCATTCCTGAGTGGAGTCGTGTAATGCATGTATTGCAGAAGCATTTTCAATTGTCGCCGTAGGTTGTAACATCAATTTGTCGAGGACAGCTGTGACTAACAAACGTTTGTTTTCAAATCTGTCGTTTATAATTTTCCACGCTGCCTCGTAGTTTGCTTCCGTTGGTATTATATGGCGTATTAATTTTTCAGCGTCACCAACCAAGCTTGTCTTCAAGAAATAAATCTTTTGACAATGGCAATGGGTTGCTTGTGTACTAATTCCACAAAAAGATCATGAAACTGTCGCCATTTCATGTAGTCCCCATCGAACTTTAGTAAGACTATCTTTGACAATTTAAGATCACTTGATGTGTTTGCATGATTTCCTGATGGTCAAAGAAAATTATGCGTTTACTAAACGGAAAGAATAGATCGAGTACACTTTGAAAATTGTACTAGTACAATTCTACTACAATGAATTGAGATAGTTGACAAATGTCAAAAGTATTTATTTTTGTATGAGGAATAGTTTTATATTTATCGTCTTCAATTAAAAATTTAATATTTACTTTATTTTTCATCTTCTGATTTAGAGGATGATCGCTACGAGTGTATTGAACGAAGACTTTTAAGAGATAAAAGCGATCCATTCTCTTTACAAAACTCAGCGTACGTATACAAAATTATAATTTTCTGAAAATATTTTTCACAACATACACTTTTGATTGCAGTTCTATCAAAATAGTCAGGACAAATAAGAGTGCATTCTTATTTATAATGGAGAAGATAAATTTTAGAGGATGCACCTAAACCGCTGTCCCAGCTCATAAAATTTGTCAAAATCTCCTTTTGCAGAGGGTCAATTTTATTTATACTCAACCTGAAATAAATTCCAAACAATAAATTTAAACAAACGCAAAAAATCTTCCAAATGCAATTCCGCTCGTCAGCAGAAACCATATCGAATAAATAAATACACGGTCACTGATGACAGAATGCCAAATTTCGATACTCGATACTCGATCTCTTAAGCGGTCATGTCAAATCAACATTTATCAGTCACGTGTTGCTCGATAACTGATGCGGCAATTCGACCCCAGATTTAAGTTTCGCGTTCGGTTTCTATTCGTTTCATCTTTTATCACACGAACATGTCACAAATGGAAAGTTTAATTTTCTGCGCTGATAGTTTAGTAGAGTATTCTACAGACATTTAAAGAGTTTCCTTTAAGTTCACTAACGTTGATGTCACTATAAGCAAGGAAAACGGAGCGTGCGGATTTGTGGTCAGAGGTGAAATCTGCGTATGCAGACTGTGTTCGTAGTAAAGAATTTGAAATTGAATTGCCGGAAGAAAATTTAACTGCGGTCAAATCCAAATACAAGCTCTCGACAGAGACTTATATATCTTGTTTGGAATTTATATTGGCTGCAGTTAAAAAGATAAGCCCTTCTCATAGCGACCCTAAATCTCCCAATGCACTTTATGTAGTTCGCACGCTAAACTTCCTTTACAAGACAATTCCTTCAATAGCGTTTTTTCACTTCCTCCATGTGATTCCGAAGTTTTTCACGGGGATTATCTATCGTGGCCATCCTTCCGCGACATGTTTTCGGCAGTGTATATAAATCATACTCGGTTAAGCCCAGTTCAAAGGTTGTTTCACCTCCGAGCTAAGACTCGAGGAGCTGCATTTAATATTGTGTCGAAGTTCACCTTCCAACTTTGAACTTTCTTGGAGAGCTCTAAGTGATCAATACGAAAACAAAAGGATCATGAGTCAATTGAAGATTTTAATGAATCTTCCCAGCATACCGGTTGAGACAGATAAAGAACTTAAGCACCTTCATAGAAATGTAATCGATTGTATCTCTGCCTTAAAAACCTATGCAATCGATACAGAATCATGAAATTGCCTTTCGACATTCCTTGTATCAGTTCGTCTTCCTGAGAAAACCATCTCGCTTTGGGAGCAGGACCTAAAGAAGCCATCCGAAATACATATCTGGGACACTATGAGTGAAATTTGATAGCTAGGTATAAAATGCTTGAAATGGTTACTGATATACGACACTTATGCTCAACTTAACTTAACTGAGTAGCACAGTCAAATTATGTCTTACTATCTACCCCACCATGCTGTGCTGAAGCCAGAAAGCTCGACCACTAAACTACGAGTGGTCCTTAATGCTTTAAATCCATCTGATAATGGCAAACAGTCTTAATGAAATAAAATAAAATGCTTTATACAGGTCCTGCCTTACAACAAGATCTAGTTTCGCTAATGCTTCGTTTGCGGATGCACAAATATGTCTTTAATGCGGACATAGAAAAAATGTATAGGCAGGTACGAATTCATCCAACGCATACTCCATTTCAGAGAATCCTTTTCCGAACTTTTCCTGACAAGCCCATTGAAGATTTTGAGCTGAAAACTGTCACTTTTGGTGTAAATTGCACTCCTTACTTGGCAATTCGCACTTTATTGCAGCTAGCCGACGATGAGGAATCGAACTACCCCCTTGGGTCTAGAATGCTTTCTTAATGATTCTTACGTGGATGATTTACTTTCAGGATCTCATTCTCTTGACCAAGCTTTAAAAGCGCAAACCGAAATCATCTCGATCCTAGACTCAGCTAGCTTTGCGCTACACAAGTGGACTTCTATTAATCAAACTTTGTTACGGAATATTCCTAATTTCACGAATTCTACGACTCTTTGGAGCAAGCCTATTCTACCGCTATCTATGTGCGATTCTTAGATAGCTCTTCCAGTGGCATGTGCCAAAACAAAAGTTGCACCGGTGCAACCAGTCACATTGACTAGGTTGGAGCTGTGTGGTGCTGTGCTTTTGTCTAAGCCCATGAAGACTGTTATTCCCATGTTCTGTGGTGCTGATACTTCCATGCATTTATGGACCGACTCTTCCATTGTCCTTGCGTGGCTAGATAAGCCGCCTTGTTCATGGAAAACATTTGTAGCCAATCGTAATAGCAAAACCAAAAGCTATGTAGGTGATCTCATATGGAGACATGTGTCTTCACAAGATAATCCAGCGGATCTTGCAACTAGGCGGATGGCTCCTGGTGAGCTTCTCGACAATGACCTATGGTGGAATGGTCCAAAGTTTCTACGTACTACTGAGGAGTGCTGTGTGAACGGCCGTCTAACTAATTCAAATATGTCATGGAGCGAGCGATATCCAATCCTATTACCCTATAATTCACACTATACCAAGCTGCTTTTGAACTTCGTTCATGAGATATCCTTCCATGCAGGCGCTAAATTCACGTTTGAAGAGTTTTCAACTCTTCTTTGTCGAATTGAAGCTTGTCTTATCTTCTCTTATTTCTCTACAAGAATCCATCCCTAAAGAATCCTCCATGTCTCTTGTGAATCGATGGGAAAAGCTTAAGATTCTTCATCGACATTTTGCCAACCGTTGGAAACAGGAGTATCATAAAGACATGCATAAAAGGCACAAATGGAAGATCTATCAGAGAGATGTACAGGTTGGGGATTTCGTAGTCGTACGAAGGGAAAATATACCCCCTACTGAGTGGCGATTAGGCCGAGTCGTGAACGTTTTCCCAGACTCCGACGGGAGGGCACGTGTCGCTGGTATTCGAACTCAACAAGATGAAACAACCAAACCGATTGTTAAGCTTTCTGTTATTCCTTAGGAATAATTTATGTCATGTAAAAATGTGCTTACATATATAGTTTTCCTTAAATTAGTTTTAATCTATTAAGATGTATTTGCACTGAAATATCTATACCGTATGTGTACCTTACGTTTTATCATATAGAAATGTCACTGCTTTAAATATTGTTAATCTAAGTGTACACATAGCTATAAAAGTACATGAATGTAAATCTAATAATATACTATAATATATAATAGTAACTCCCAGAGTTACTGGAACCCCTCCGGTAAAGTACAAAGGTTCCCAATCTGGGTATCCATTCGGATATAGGGTTTAGATAGGTTTGAATTGTTTGCAGATATGATATCTGCAAGGTGGGCAGGAATGTTTAAGCCAAAAAAGTGCTCACTTAATCGTATGTACTTATCTTAATACTATTCCTGTTTGCAATACCACCTTAAAATAAAATAAAATGCGGAATGCCCAGATGGCGCTTGTACTACTAGAGTGGTACACGATCTGCGGGTAACTTCACCACATTTCTTCGTTCCAGCTTCCTCTTTTTCTACTAACCTTCGTCGAGGTAAGACCTGCAGGAAAATAAGATCATATTCTGTATTGCGTTTTAATTTTCCGTTTTTCATTTTCTCAACACCAATCCACGAGAATTGGCTCTGCACATCAACAGTACTATCATCAGTATCAAACACAATTCGATGAACAGAAACATTTTTAACCGAAATTTCCTTTTTTCGAATAAATAAGATTTATTGCCCATTCTACAATCTTTATCTACGGTAAAAGCAGCTTTGTCATCTAAACAAGTTGGAAAGTAAGTGCACAAACGAGAATTATTTAGTATTTATTTTATTTTTATCCCATATAGAAAGTTGCTCTGAAGACTTATTACTTTTTCATTTGTAAACTAATATCGAAATCTTGAGGACATCCCGGCCAACTAGAAGAGGCATAGGTGTTATTCTGTCTAAAATGATCAAAAATGAAACTGGTTTCACTTGAGAAGCAAGTCCAAGATAACAAAATATAGTACCATATGTGTAAAGCTTGAAGTCTCCTAGGCCCCTGTAGTTTGAATAGACTAAACTTCCAATTTTGATGTCTTCAGGCAGCGCGGATTTCTGAATAAAACTAATTGGACTACCGGTATCCAGAAGAGACATGACATTATTAAACTTTATGCACTTATTTTCACTTAAGATAAAGGCAACTCTAGCCATTTGTACCGCATTAAGTTCGTATACGATCTCATTTTCGCTATTTTCGTTTACAGCTTCAACTCGTCTATATTTTGGCGTCTTCGGGCAATCCTTGTAAATATGTCCAGTCTTAGCACAGCGGAAGCAGGAACCAATTGGCCGTTTTTCCTTCAACTCGTCTATATTTTGGCGTCTTGGGGCAATCTTTGTAAATATGTCCAGTCTCAGCACAGCGGAAGCAGGAACCAATTGGTTTCTTTCAACTCGTCTATATTTTGGCGTCGTCGGGCAATCTTTGTAAATATGTCCAGTCTCAGCACAGCGGAAGCAGGAACCAATTGGCCGTTTTTCCTTCGGGCAGTTTGCAGCAATATGGCCGTATGTCGAACAATTGAAACATCTAATTGTGCCAACCGTTGTCGTGGTTGCGGCGCTTCGGTCCGTTGTTATTGTTGCACTTTTGGTTACAGCTGACGACTTCGTCACTTTCCCCTTTTAATAGCACGGAAGAAGGTGCTTTAACTCTAAAATTGACTTAGCAGAGTAGAGTATCGGTACATTAGATTACGTATTGCCAAGTCCGACTATTATAACGCGATGAGGTTCGCGACTCGACATAAGCATATGCAGCTAACTCTTGCATTGCGGGGACGTAATACATGAGTGGCTCATCACGACGACGTGACGGTTGGCTTAGCTGACGGTAAATTTCGTGCCTGCTTACTCGTATGTCAAATTCATCCAGAAAGAACTTTCTCAGCGCCGCCCAGCAATCCACTAGAACTGTTCGCAGTAAAACTTTGGTGCCCTGCATGAGCCGGCATACAGACAAATGAAAGGACAGAATCCTCGAAGTCGGTAATCCTTTTACGGACAGTTCATGAATTATCGCTAGAAAAAGGGGGGGCTGGCGTTTTCAATGTCAGAGAAGTCGATCCATCTTCCTGGTTGGTGGATGGTCTCCATCTCTGCCAATTCCCTTTTTAGTTCAGCGATTTTCTTGTGTCGCTCTAATCGTTGGAGTTCCGTCTCTTCTTCAACGTCAAAGCCGAAAGTCAGGCCACTTGATGTATTGTGGTCGTATTGGTACAAAGCGGCGTCACGAGGAAGGGCGGAAGCATTATCATCCAAGGGGACGGAGAACTATCGGCAGTCGTATCGGAACAGGTGATTACACATTGTTTAGGGGCGGTGGTATCAGAAGCTACAACAGCAATGACAGCGAAAGTTGCGATAAGAGTTTTATCAGCAGTTGTGGAAAGAGTCCCAACGGTAGGGATCACAGTGCAGTTCTGCAGTGGCTGCAGAAGTTCCAATGGCAGAGTTCGCAAAAGTCTCAATGGCTCCCGTTAATAGCATAAATCTCATCCATAATATCGGAGGTTTCAACACCGGAAGTAATTACATTCGGAACAGAAGTATGATTGGCTGACGGAGTTTCATCTGAAAAGTCGTGCATAACTTCGTTCCTTGAACGGTAAACATATCATAAAATGCCCTAAAAATGCTGGACTACTTTCTACAATTACAAATTGGAGCATTCCATTGTACTTCTTGGTCCTGTCGACGCACATAATAATAATATAAATTTATTTTACTCGATGTAGGGGCATATGGTCGGATAGGAATAAATTAGCACTGTGGTAAGAGCTTGAAAAGCGGGCGCTTAATGTTCCGGAAAATAGATCTCCAAATAATAATTTTAAGAATTACTCCATGTAGTATAATTTGATACGAGTCATATTGTGTCTTGCGAACAATTTCCAAACGTAATTTGAGTCGCAGTGTCTGAACTCTTGAGAACTAACCCAATCAACGATTCTCAAGAATTCGGCAGCATGCACGCGAGTACCAATTTATGCTTTGGCAAGCAAAACGAAATGCGATGAATAAGCGACAGAGAACGTCGCAGTCGATGACTGATTTTAAAACGACATAGTTGTGTTTAGCTTATTGGAATAAGTAAGGTCATAATTATTACATGGCGACCGTGACGACTTTTTGGCCTCATGTGCTTGGAAAGTGTAATAACACGTTTGATTCATGAATAAAGTTTAAAAGTAAATTGTGACCTGATGTGTTTGGAAAGTGTAATAATTCATTTGATTCATGAAAAAAGTTTAAAAGTAAATTGTGACCTGATGTGCTCGGAAAGAGTAATAATAATTTGTTCGCAATTCTAGTGCAAGTAAAATGGGTGTAAAAACTTGAAAGATATCCGACCCAACGGCGAACGTGTTACGAATAAAAGAGATGTAACGTGCATATTAGTGCTATTAATTTTAAACGTTAAATAAAAATTACAAACAGGCCGATTCCCTCGGATTGCTATTATTATTATTTATAGCTCAGTGTTCTTTGGGTTAGGTAAACTGGTGAAGCACAGACGGCGCTCACGACAACGAGTGCATTCAACTAATGTCAATTATAAAAATGCTTACAACTCAGCCGACCTGACAATTGGTCTACCACGAGCAAAGCTGGGTCAACAGGCAACTTTTAACATCTCTACAACATACGGTCCGCGGAACTTCGGCAAAACCTTTTTATACGTCCCTGTCGTAGTACCAACATGCAACATAACGACGAAGTCGCCAATCGCATACTTTTTTACTTCCTTGCTGTGCCTGAGGAAATAACTTGAATTATATTAATGAGAACTATCGATCCCTGCTGAAGCGTCTGCCCACATTCGTAAGAGATCGCGAGGAGAATCCGAACTGGATTTTGTCGGATACAAATTAACGAACTTAGTGAAGGCATCTACTATGACTAAGGTATGTTTCCTCTTTGAGTTTATTGACGGCAGCGAACCAAAATGGTCCAAATGGATAGTATCAAAGGGCAGAGATTTTTTAGGTATGTTAAACAAATTCCTCTCGCTGGCGCGAACAGGGGCGGATAAAGTTTTCAATCTTCTGGCGCATAGTCGGAACCAATAAAAAGTGACGACCTTATCATAGCATTCATCAACCGCCTCATGCCCAAGCTTTTCATGGATCAATCGAATGACATTGTCCTCCATTTCACTCGGGATATATAAGACCTTCCGACCATTGTTTCTTACTTTAAGTACAAGTCCATCCGTCAACACAAAGCCCTTAATCTCCTCAATCTCCATGCCATCCCGCAGGCTTTTAACTACCTCATTCCGTCCTTAGGCAAGCTGAATTTGATAGTCAACGTCGTCAACATCCCAAACTGAAGCAATCTGGCATCGGCTCAGGAAATCGACATACCCCATGGAAACACCACTACGATGCTGAAACTTATAATTGTAATTCTCAAGTTCTAAGGCCCAACGGACAATCCGTGGATTAACTTGTTTTTTCTCTAACGTCATCGCTAATGAACTACAGTCTGTTATAATCTCTAAGTGTATCCCTTCTAAATAATCCCGGAAACGTCTCATTGCATAGATTACGGGTAGCGTTTCGAGCTCAAAGCTGTGATATCTAGATTCTGCAACGGAAGCGGTCTTCGAAAAATATGATTCCGGATGGAGTTTCCCATCGTCCTGCCTATGTAGCAAAACTTCTCCAAAGCCAATTGAACTGGCATCACAATGTAGTTCTGTATCTTTAGCAGGGTTGTAGATGGCAAGAATGGGCGCCTCAACAAGTCTAGACTTCAGTTCAATGAACGGATTACGGCATTGTTAGTCAAAATCAAAATCGGTATTTCTTTTCAATAAGTTTTGTAACTTCTTTGCAATTCGAGAAAATGAAGGCACAAAACGCCTAAAGTTCGAAAACAACCCGAGAGAGGAATGCAATTGCTTCTGGTTTGTCGGAAGTGGATATTTTTTTATAGCAGCAATAAGTGAGTCACTCGGCCCAATACTTACACTTGTCAAAGTCGGCAGTAGCGATCAACTATTTTACCTAAATCGGTAAGGTCGTGAACAATAACATCAATGAACCGCTGAAATACAGCCGGTGCATTCTTCAGTCACGAACGCAGTGAGGGTGTAGATTTCTCAGACACCCTAACTTGGTGAAATCCGCTCTTTAAATCCAAAAGTGAGGAATATTTCTTCCCCTCAAGGTATTCTATGCAATCTTCAATGAGCGGCAGAGGCTGGTTATCTCGAATAGTTTTCTTATTATGACCTCGATAGTCGACACACATTCGAGTCTCCCCATTCTTCTTTTTACCAACACGATGGCGGAAGCTACAAGGCCTAATTATTCCATCTTTTTCTAACTGGCTAACTATTGACTGAACTCCCGTACGCTCACAATGAGAGAGTCGCCTGGGAGAGCAATCGAATCTAATATCGTCGCATAAATGAATTTTCATTTCGTAATATAACGGCTCTATTTTTACGTTTTCCGGAAATATATAAGAATCTACAATCAGTTCATTTAGTTTGGCATTTCAAGGTTTACCTAACTTACAATCAATATTCAACTCAACTTCGCTAGGGGCAATTTCAATACTAAATATATCCGGCACCGAACTAGTTTCATGACTAATCCAAGTTGACCCAACTTCCAAGACCGATTTTGTCATTTCACATACATTACCAGCAGTAGGTAAATAATCATTTCTCAAAAGGCTATATTTATCAAGAACCGTATAAGATTCACTTGGCGAGGCGCAGAATTCACTCTTTTGATTTAAAGCGAGCAACTTTTCTTTGCAATATTTTAATTTCACTTTAAATATTGCAAAGATGTTAAAAACGTGCAAAAAGTTTCGTCCCAAAATTACCGGCATATGCATAGCTTCATCCGGCAAAACAAAACTTTGCACAAAATTTTCTTTATTACGGAATTTAGCACGGCAAAAGATTTCGCCTACAACTTTTAATTTTTCTCCATCCACCACGCAATTCGACAACTCAGTAGGTTACTCGGGACGCACGACGACTTTATGAGGCTAATTGGGCTGCTCGTATCGAAAAGAGAAAGAAGCTATCTGTTCCTCGGAATTATCGGCAATGGCAGAAACTTCTTTGGATTCGGATACAATCGGCGGTCGTGCCCCATTTTCCAACATCGGAAACAGGATCCACTCGGACGCAGCGGATGAGGGCAGTACGGCTTAATGTGCCCCATTTGTGAGCAGTTGAAATATAACGGCTGCTTCTTCTCGGCACAGGTCTTCATCGAAGCGGCATGATTCGTCGTAACGGCAGATTTCCCTGAGGTGGCATTTTTTTAACATCTTACGGCGTTATCGCAAAGGTACCGTTGCAGGTACCGTTGCAGGTACCGCGGTTGATCAAACCGTTTTAGAAGGTTGACGTTCGGCACTACCCCCATGCCGTCGACCATGAAATCTATCGTCCCCAATTCGCTGATATCGGAACGTTTGGAACCGCCTGCATGGTAAGTATATAACAGTGCATGGACTCCTCCTGCTTCTTCCATCGTCGACGGCTTAACATTCTGTAGTCGTCCTGGCGAGAAACGGCAATATCAAATTCCTTGACGAGTGCCGCCTTGATTTCGCTGTAGTTTAGGGTGACAGTTGATGCCAAAAATACTCGAACCGTCCCAACTAGAGAACGGCATAGGCTCAGCAACTTGAAGCGGTCATCCTCAAAGTCACAGAAAATACTCTTTACGGGATGGCCAAGGTCTTCTCCGGTGGATTTGGCAAAATTTGATTTGAGAGCTGCAGGATTTCCGTTGGTTTGCGTAGATCACTCAGCTTCTCGTCCAGAGCAGCACCCTCCAATTCGTCGACACTTACGGCATTGCCAGCATTTTCGGCAGCGTTGGGAACAACATTAACGGCAGCGTCCATCTCTTTGCCCGTCCCCGGCACGTCATCATCAACTTCCCTGGAGGTTCGTCTAGTCACACGTGACATCATCCAAAATATGGTTAAAATCGGCATTTTTTTAACAGCGGAAATTCTTTTATTCAATTTGGGCCAGCTCCTTTCTGACCCCACATCTGTGTTTTAAACGTTAAATAAAAATTACAAACAGGCCGATTCCTTCCGATTACTATTTTTTATTATTTCCTATGCTGGAGAGGTCTGTCCTCTGCTGTCAATCTTTTTACAATGGTGGCTGGGATTGTCCCTGAAGTTGGATGCAATGTTACATTATTTTTTGTATAGTTCAGTGTTCTTTGGGTTAGGTAAGTTGGTGAAGCACAGATGGCGCTCACGACAACCATTGTATTCAACTAATGACTATTATAAAAATGTTTACATAATAATAACAATTGTATGTGTAGTGAAATTCTTGTTTAAACTGGTAGGGATTTACCGAAATAGTCATGCAGAAGTGCGACAAATGTAAATGTGCAATTACGAAATGGGAAAAGCAACACAGCAGCAGCAAATACTTAGAACAAAAGCAGATATATGATAGTACTGTAACATCCCCTAAAATTATGCTACAATAATGTAGAATAATAACTACGCTCCTCCAGCCCATTCCAAAGTGTCTTTTCATTCGAGGTTCGTGTCTGCGGCTAAGTCTCCACAGTTCATGTCTACGAAAGAGACGGATAATATAACGGATAACTGCAAGAAATGATTGGCATCTTGGAATTATTACATCAGAATTTTTCTTGTTCCAGTGGTCGAAGAATTTGCTAGAAGTTTCTGGCTATCAGAAACTTCTGCTATATAAGGACATATGGCGATCGAAAGGGGGCAGTTGGTTTAGAACCGTGGCGAAGAGATTGGAAAAGTGATAATGGGCGAAGTTGTAATTTTGTGATAAATTGAAAGTTGAGAGTTAACAAGAAGAAGTAATTAGTTTGGATTTGTGAATTAAGCAACTGAAATGAGATAAAGTGATTAGAGAGGAAAGAGACCTTGTAAGAAAAGAATTTGCGAAGAATAGTATAGTGTGAACCTGAATTGTTCTATAGACTAGAAAATAAAGAAATAATTTCACAGAATATTGTTTTATCTACTCGAGCCGTAGCTCGCATATTACATTGGTGTCAGAAGCGGGATAAAACTTATTCTATTATAACTATTTCCGTGGTGTGAAATTGCACAAGAAAAAAAAAGAAAAAAAAAAACCATTTCTGTGTTGAGTTAATTAGTTGCGCAAAATTTTTTTTTTTTTTTTTTTTTTTTTTATAATTCGCGCGCGCCAAAAGGATTATGAATACCTTTATACTGTTACAGGGCACGGGCTTTTAAGGACAAGGGGAAGAGGAACAGAGGAGAAGCCTATGCACGTTGGCTTTAAATGTTTGAAGGTTGTAGTGATGGGGAAATACAGAGCTTGGTAGATCATTCCACATTCGTGTCGTTCGGCTTATAAACGAATCCCTATATTTAACAGTACGACCGAAGTTAGGCTTTAGGGAAAACTGATGTGCATTCGAAGCATGTCGCGTATTGCGGGTGAAATTTTGAAGGGGAGGAATGCAACTGGCTATTTCGCTGGAGCATTTTTTGTAGAAAAAACGATAAAACAGGGAGAGACAGGAGACATTTCTCCGATGTTCTAATGAATGAATGGAATTCACAATGTCTCTATCACCTATGAGTTTTAACGCGCGATTTTGTACCCTATCAAGAATGTGCAGAACGGTCTTGGGTGCACCAGACCAGATATGGGCGTTATATTCCAGCTTAGGGCGGATGAATGCCTTATAAATTGAGGCCAGATCAGACGGGGTAAAATATTTCTTGCACCGTTTAAGGAATCCGAGATATTTTGCAGCATTTTTGGCGACCTCGAATATGTGATCATTCCATTGAAGATGGTTATTAATACACATACCGAGAATGGCAAGTCTTTCGGTTTCAATGATGCAAGTACCATCCATGGATAATGGTTGAGGGTTTTGGTTTCGCTTGAGAGACAGAAGACAGCATTGTGTTTTGGAAGCATTAAATTCCACGCGGTTGGTTGAACCCCATTTAATTATGCTGTCCAGGTCGGAATTTAATGTGTTTAACATACGTTGCCGTTCCCCTTCTACGGCCGAAGAGCAAGGACGTGAGTTAGGGAACGAATATGAAAAACTGAGGGTACTGTCATCAGCGAAGGAATGGATTGGATTAGAAGTTGCAGACAAGAGATCATTTATAAAAATGAGAAAGAGAGTCGGAGACAAAACAGAGCCTTGGGGAACACCAGCATTTATTTGGTGAATTACAGACTTGAAGCCGTCCAAAACAACTTGTATTGAACGCCCCGAAAGGTAATTTCTAATCCATTGAAGAAGAGACTCATCGATGCCATATGCACGCATTTTCGACAAAAGAGCCTGATGCCAAACTCTGTCAAATGCCTTTGAAATATCAAGCGCAACCATCTTGGTTTCGCCGAAGTGATGGAGAGATTGGTTCCACTTCTCGGTGAGATATGCCATCAAATCACCAGTGGACCTGTTGCTACGAAAACCATACTGCCGGTCATTAAGGAGTTTTCGTGAATCGAGATATTTCATAAGCTGACGATTTATCAGCGTTTCCATGACCTTGGAAAGAAGGGACGTAAGTGCAATGGGTCGGTAATTGGACGGGGAGGAAGATTCGCCTTTTTTGGGGACGGGCTGGACAAATGCTGTTTTCCATCTACTCGGAAAGAGCCCTGAAAAGTAGGATAGACAGAAAAGCTTACGCAGAGGTTTTGCCAGCGTAGAAGAACACCTCTTCAGAACTATGGGGGAGATACCATCTGGACCAGCGGATTTGTGTATGTTAAGACCTTTGAGTACTCCTGCAACTGTACGAGTGCGAAAGTGGACTTGTCCCATGGATAATTTGACGCTCTCAAATACAGGTGGAGACGAAGCATTATCTGGCAGTGTTGAGTTCGCTGCAAAGTGAGCAGCAAGCAGATTAGCTTTGTCTAAGGAGCTGACAGCTGGAATGTCATTGTAAATGAGCGTGGGGATGGCAGACGAGGCAGAATTTTTAATATTTTTGACGAATGACCAAAAATTTTTACTACTTTTGGGACATTGTAGGATTTTTTGCCTCAATTTTTGGTCATGTAAGAATTTTACACGTCGAATGTGGGCATTGCAGTCTTTTCTGGCTTGTTTAAACTTCATTCGGTTTTCCTCAGATTTGTTGGCTTTATAAGACCGAAAACTTACTTCTTTTAACCTGATGGCCTCTTTACAGCTCTGGTCAAACCACGAGTTTTCCTTAGGTTTAATGCTCTTTATTCTGTTAGGAATAAAGTCATTCATACCTAAGAGGATAGTGTTAGTGATCATATCAGCAGCGGCATCCACGTCGCTATCGAGGAAGCATAGCGACCAGTTAAAACTCCTAAAGAAGCTATTGAGGCCGCTCCAGTTGGCTTTCTCGTATTGCCATACTTTTCTTTTAGGAGTTTTTTCTTTAACTGTGTGGTCAGAGTACGAGAATTTAGCTGATACGATATTGTGGTCGGACCGACCTAGAGGCGCTAGAACATCAATGGTGTATTTATCAGGGTGAGAAGTAAGAAACAAGTCTAAGGTGTTGGCGGAATGACTTTCAATGTCCGGTATACGTGTAGGCTCATTTACAAGCTGAGTCAAATTGTTAATCTCAGCAAAAAGTTCAACATACCTTCCTTCGGGTGTTGTCTGGCCAGAATGTTGAAGCCAATCCGAATTGTGTATATTGAAATCGCCCGCAATGACAATTTCAGTATGAGGATACAAGGAGACAATTCGAGTGATGGAATCGGACAGCGCATCAAATTCATCAAAAGTTGAGTTGCTGTCCGCACTAGGGCTTCTGTAAATAAAGCAGTAGTGAATTATTTGCTTACGGACGGTGAATTTTAGCCATTTGAAATTAAATTCCGGGTTGGAACAGTGGCCATACTGTGGTGGAACTTGGTAAGCAATATCACTACGGACATAAATGGCGAGGCCACGGTGGGGAAAGAATAATGACACTAAGTTATATCCAGGCAGTTTCAAATCAGAAGATTCTTCCACTACCTGTGTTTCGCTTAGTGCCAGAACAGCTGGTTTATGGGAATGGGCGTGGGCGTACATATCGAAGAAATTCGTTCGAAGCCCACGAATGTTGGTAAGATCAACCCTAAATTCCCTCATCACTACAACATAGAAACACAAAAAGACACAACTCTGACGTAACTAAGCAAAAAATGGGTCGCAAATTGGGAAAACTAACTATAATTCAACTAAAGGCAGAACTCAGTAAGCGGAACCTCGACACAACTGGGGGAAAAGATACCCTACTGATTCATCTAGAAGAAGCAGTAACGCAGGAATGTGAAAAGCCGCACGACGTAGAGTTTGACGTGGAAGGGGAACCAGCAAGTACAGCAGCCGACCCGGGTATAACAAGTCTGCTCCTGCAACTTAAGTTAGTCATGGACAAACAAAAGAAAGCAATAGAAGATCAAAGGAAATCTCTGGAACTTAAGCTTGATGACCAAAAGGAAGCAATAGGCGACCAAAAGAACTCTCTAGAACTTAAGCTGGACGAACAAAAGAAAGCAATGGACGAACAAAAGAATTCTCTAGATGCTCTGGAAAGTAAACTTGATGAGCAAAACAAGAACTTGGAATCCAAATTCGAAGTGATCGAAGAGAAAATCGAGAAGGTCGAGACGCAACTCGAAAAAGTCGAAACTAGATTCGATGAAAACTTTGAGAAACATGAAACTCAGTTCGGGAAGATAGAGACTCAGTTTGAAAAAGTGGATACGCAATTCGAGAGAGTAGGAAAGCAAGTCGAAAATCTTGCTAAGGAACTCAGCAACGTGAAGAGACAGAAAGCACGGGAATATTCCACTGACGGTCTGAGAAGAAAGGAGATGCAGCCTCCTATCTTCGATGGTCAAACATCATGGCCAATTTATAAAAGGCAATTCGAAGCGGCCGCAATGACCAATAGCTGGGACGATGAAGAGAAGTCCATTGCACTCACACTTGCACTGAGGGGTCCAGCTGCGGAGCTCTTGCAGACCATCCCGGAAGATAAACAGCAGAACTACGACTCTCTGGTTCAGGCTATCGAGATGCGGTTTGGGGATGAACACATGCAGCAGGTGTACAGGGTTCAGCTGCGTAGTCGAGTCCAAAAAAGGGGGGAAACGCTCCAACAGTTGCAGGCGGATATAGAGCGACTAGCCCATCTTTCATACCCTAAGCCGGTGAGGAGCTTATCAACAAAATGGCGGTGGAAGCTTTTATTCAGGCCATAGAGGACAGACAACTGCAAATGGCTGTAAGGATGGCTGAAAAGCGAACACTCCCCGAGGCATTGGCATTCGCTTTGACAATGAAGGCTGCGGACCAAGCATACCAGGGAATAAACCGTGTCAGGGAAATGTCCGTCGTGGAATGCTCATGCCAGAGAACAGCCGTCATGGATGAAGACAGAGCTCGCGGAAGTCAAATCCGTTGCTGGAATTGCAACCAAACCGGACACCTACAACGGCAGTGCAGAAGTGCACCTAGGCGAGGAAATTGTCCACATTGCGGAAGTAGGAGAAGCAGAGAGGAAGCATCTGGCTGTCAGTCAGACTTGCCAAAACCAGCAGTCGGGAAATGCGTAAGGACCATCTTCGCGGGGCAGAAGTTGGTTACTGGAATCGAGGCCCCCAGGACCACCATTCAAGTTTCGCAAACCAAACGGGGTAACAAGAGCCTGACAGTGGAGGCACTAATCAACAAGAAGAAGTGCGTAGCCACCATCGACACAGGCGCCACTGCCTCCATTTTAAGAAGAGATATCGTCAGAAGCGCCTGGCTGCACAACACCAACAGCTACTGCCTGAAGACTGCAACAGGGGAAATGGCGAAAGTGTTTGGAGAAGTTCGTCTTACGATTACTCTGGGGGGACTGACGTTCTCCCATGCGTTTCTGGTGGTAGATATATGCGACGAGTGCATCATCGGAATAGACTTCATGAAAGCAAATGAAGTAATCTTGGACATCGGGATGCAAGTACTGAGGTATCGAAATGTGGAGATTCCGATGGTGTACGGAAACGAGAATGCCGTAACTCTCAGGACAGTCATCAGCAAAGACGAAGTTTTGCCGCCGTCTTCAGAGACAATCATTTGGACGAAGCTGGAAGGTGATCTTGGGAGCCACCGATTCTACATAGTAGAACCAGACCCAGAAAAGCATTCTCAAGACTACATCGTGGGAAAGACGTTAGTCAAACCAAAGAACACCATGGTTCCAGTGAGAGTTTTGAACGCGAGAAGACCGGGAGAAAACCGCCTTCACCGCAGGAAATGGGCTATGGCAATTCACGGTAATGCCATTCGGGCTGTGCAATGCTCCGGCGACTTTCGAGCGATTGATGGAATGTGTCCTGCAAGGGTTAACATGGAAAACCTGTTTGGTATACTTGGATGATGTCATCGTCGTAGGAAAAACGTTTGCGCAACACCGAGACAATCTAAGGGATGTGTTCCAAAGGCTTCGAAGTGTCCACCTGAAGCTCAACCCCAAGAAGTGCGCCCTGTTTAGAGCGGAAGTCAAGTACCTGGGACACATAATTTCAGCGAAAGGAGTGAGAACCGATCCAGAGAAGGTCGAAGTGGTGAAAAACTGGCCAGTCCCCAAAGACAAACACCAACTAAGGAGCTTCCTGGGCCTAGCCACCTACTACAGACGGTTCGTGAAGGATTTTGCCGGGATCGCAAAGAGCCTGCACCAGTTGACGGAAAAGGGAAAACAATTCAAATGGTCAATTGAGTGCGAGAAGAGCTTCAAGGCACTTAAACAACGGCTATGCGATGCCCCGATACTAGCTTA
Organism: Pocota personata; assembly: GCA_963082735.1. Lineage (NCBI taxonomy): Eukaryota > Metazoa > Arthropoda > Insecta > Diptera > Syrphidae > Pocota > Pocota personata. The sequence goes on along the minus strand of OY720429.1, from coordinate 139,962,084 downwards.
CCCCACTCCCGGGGAAACGTTCATTATGGACACAGATGCTAGTAATGTCGGGGTAGGAGCCATACTCTCCCAGGTGCGTGAGGGCCAAGAGAAGGTGGTTGCGTACTTCAGCAAGGTGCTCTCTAAGCCAGAAAGGAACTACTGCGTGACAAGGCGGGAACTTCTAGCTTTGATCTTGGCTACGAAACGTTTTCACAAATACCTCTATGGGAGGAAGTTCGTTCTTCGCACAGACCATGGAGCCTTAAAATGGTTATTACAGTTCAAGAGTCCTGAGGGTCAGGTCGCAAGATGGATCGAAAGGCTGCAAATTTACGACTACGAAATACAGCATCGTAAAGGAAAACTCCACTCTAATGCGGATGCACTGTCCCGGAGACCATGCAGAACGGATTGTAAACATTGTGCGCGTCAGGAAGAACGGGAGCTGGTTTCCACCCAAAGAATGAGAGCCGAACCTATCGCCGGCTGGAGCGTAGATGAGATCAGGAACGCTCAGAAGGAAGACCCGGATATCGAGCCGATTCTGGCCTAGAAGGAGAACATGGAGAAACCGGATCATCAGGACATCTCTCACAGAAGCCCGACCTTAAAGGCATATTTTGCGCAGTGGGACTCCGTCCATGTCCAAGAAGGTGTTCTGAGAAGAAAATGGGAATCCTCCGACGGAAAGTCGTTTGACGTACCGCGGACGAGGGTCAAGGAGGTGTTACAGGAAATGCATGGCGGGGCGTCCGGAGGCCACTTGGGAGTGAATAAGACGCTAGAAAAGGTACGAGAACGTTCTTATTGGTTAAAAGCGAAGGAAGATATCGAAGACTGGTGCAGAAAATGCGACGTGTGTGCAGCTAGCAAGGGTCCGAGAATCAAAACTCGAGGTAAGATGCACCAATACAACGTGGGAGAACCTTTCGAACGAATCGCCATTGACATCGCAGGGCCCTTTCTGGAAACCGACAATGGTAATCGGTATATACTCGTAGTGATGGACTACTTCAGTAAGTGGCCGGAAGCGTTTCCGATCCCTAACCAGGAAGCCAGAACCGTGGCGGAGCAGATTGTCTACAATTGGGTTAGCAGATTCGGTGTGCCCTTGGAATTGCATTTTGACCAAGGGCGGAACTTCGAGTCAAGAATCTTCCAAGAGATGTGTCAACTACTCGGAATCAAAAAACAAGGACAACCCCGCTTCATCCACAGTCGGACGGTATGGTGGAGCGTTTCAATAGGACTTTGGACGAACATCTCTCGAAGGTCTTAGGCGACTACCAACGTGATTCGGACCGGCAGATTCCCTTGTTTTTGATGGCCTATAGAAGTGCCGTGCATAGCACTACTCGACATACGCCGTTCGAAATCTTATTTGGAATAGCTCGTTTACCCAGTGAGGTGAAATTTGGATCTCCTACCAATGAGCCCAGAAATGAAGAAGAGTACGTAGCGGACCTTAGGGAAAGGCTTAGGGACATACACCAAAGGACCAGAAGCCAGATTAAGATAACGAGCGACCGCATGAAGACCAGGTATGATGCCAAGGCAACAACGTCAGGATTCCAGGAAGGAGGTTTAGTGTGGCTGTATAATCCCCATCGCCAAAAGGGGAAATCACCTAAGTTGCAGCAGAACTGGGAGGGTTCCTACAGAATAATAACCCGCATCAACGATTTTGTCTACCGCATCCAGCGAGGACCAAGGGCCAAAATGAAAGTGGTTCATGTGGACCGACTAAGTCGATACAATGGCCGAAGTGAGGACGCACTTGTTCGGGACGAACAAGTCTAAGAGAGGGGAAGTGTAACATCACCTAAAACGATGCTACAATAATGTAGAATAATAACTACGCTCCTCCAGCCCATTCCAAAGTGTCTTTTCATTCGAGGTTCGTGTCTGCGGTTAAGTCTCCACAGTTCATGAAAGAGACGGATAATATCACGGATAAGAAAGAATTGTAACTGCAAGAAATGGAATTATTACATCAGAATTTTTCTTGTTCCAGTGGTCGACGAATTTGCTAGATGTTTCTGGCTATCAGAAACTTCTGCTATATAAGGACATATGGCGATCGAAAGGGGGCAGTTGGTTTAGAACCGTGGCGAAGAGATTGGAAAAGTGATAATGGGCGAAGTTGTAATTTTGTGATAAATTGAAAGTTGAGTGTTAACAAGAAGAAGTAATTAGTTTGGATTTGTGAATTAAGTAATTGAAATGAGATAAAGTGATTAGAGAGAAAAGAGACCTTGTAAGAAAAGAATTTGCGAAGAATAGTATAGCGTGAACTTGAATTGTTCTATAGACTAGAAAATAAAGAAATAATTTCACAGAATATTGTTTTATCTACTCGAGCCGTAGCTCGCATATTACAGTATGTATGCTCGAAGTGTCCGAGGTCATCCAGAAAACCAAAAAAAACAAAGCACCAGGTATGGATCGTATCTCGTTCAAATTCTATAAGAACTGTTCATCTGAATTTCTAACAGCTATTACACAGGAATTTAATCGAATATTTGAAACAGCGGAGGTGCCCGAATGCTTCCAGAAATCAATTATTTTCCCTCTACAAAAGAAAGTGACTACAAATTGTAGAGGAATTTCGTTCCGAAATACGTCCTCCAAATTGTTTAGAAGTTTGCTTTTCGGTAGAATTGCAGACTGGGTGGAAAATAAGAAGATCTTAACTGAATTCCAAACTGGGTTTAGGAGAAATCATTCAATGATAGACCAAATTTCCTCGCCTGTGAACATGGCAGAAATTTATAAGCAGAAGCATAAATAACTTTACGCTTTTTTCGTAGATTTTCGTGCTGTTTTGGACTCGATCCCGTGAGAAGCACTTTTCTATAAATTATATAGTTATGGAATCTCGTCCAAGGTAATAAAAGTACTGAGAGCAATGTACAAAGACAGTAAAGCATGTGTTTAGGATGGAAGCCATCTGTCGGAGGACTTTGAAGCATCAGTGGGTGTTAAACAAGGTTGCGTTCTGAGTACTTTACTATTTATTTTGTACATAAGTGATATAACTGTGTACGTTAAATTAGGAATAGAGCTGAGAAGAATTAAAATTCCAGGACTAATGTTTGCAGACGATATCGTTTTGCTTGCTGATGAAGTAGAGACCATACAGTTGATGATAAATCGGCTGGATATATACTGTACAACTTGGAATCTGTCTGTAAACTTAGTAAAGCCGAAAATGATAATTTTCAGAGATGGTGGTGGGAGGTATACCAGAAGCGATAAGTAGGTGTTTCAAGGTGAGAAGATTGATTGGGCAATTTGTGCAATTTGGGGAAGTTACATTAACAACAAAAACGTCTCGCGTATCTCAAAACAAAAAATATTTCGTGCTACGGCTACTTCTGTCTTTCTATACACAATATGCTCATTTGATATTGTGGAAAAGTTCCTCCGATACTTCTAAAGCGAATGTTTAAACTCCCAAGTAGTACGCCCCCCTATATGATTCACTTGGAGTCTCGAGTAGAATACCGTGGTTAGTGCTTCTGCAAATGCTACGAAACAGAGTAAAATATATTCAGGAGTGGGAAAAGCTAGGAACGGAAAACGACTTCAGTGTAAATATTACACCAAACGAACAGTCGACTTCACTCAAACAAAAATTCAACATCCTATTTAAAAAAAAAACAGGACAAAGAACGTTCGACAGTTTTGCAAGTGAAGCCTAGTCATCTCAACATAGATCGTACTATAGCCATCTCGATAATTGTTTAGAAGATAAGACATATTTTTCGACCAGCAACTCTACAGAGAAGATTAGCGCTATCTTCAAAATAAGAGGAGAACTGTTGAGCCTGAACTACATACCACACCGAAAAGAGTTACCAATTCTATGTAGCCTATGTAACCTCAGAGAACGGGAAGAAGTGTTGCACTTCATTGCAAAGTGCCCTATTTTTAAGGAATTCCGCCAAAATTTCTTTGGTGTGCAGAAAATAAAGTTAGATCGTATCCTAAATGGTAGCCGAGGCTGGGACACACTATACGGCTAACACATTAGTGATTTTATTTTGGCGTCATATATTTTTGGTTGTGTGAAAATGCCTGATTTTGTGCCAAATAATCGTCATTTGCGGGAAGGGTTGATTTTCTTCTTTTAATCGAAGAAAACGGCTGCTGAAGCGCAACGAGGATCGATGAGGATTCGTACCAAACGCAAGAACAGTTTGCGCATTAGGAGTTACCCGTCAAGACATTTTCAAGCGATTGCATGCGTTTGGAATAATTCAAAAATAAGGAGCTTGGGTTCCTTATAATTTGAAGCCAAGGACGTTGAGCGTCGTTTTTTCGCCTGCTTCAGCGGCAAAAAAGAAAGAGTTTTCTTCATCGCATCGTGACGGGTCATGGAAAATGGATTCATTACAGCAACTCAAAAAAAGAAAGTCATGGGGACATGAGGTCATGCTTCTACGTTGTCGCCTCGGCCGAATATTCATGCTGCGAAGATTATGCTGTGTATTTGGTGGGACCAGGTCGTTGTCATTCATTATAAACTCTTAAAACCCAACGAAACGATCACTTGGTATCGACTTCAATTGATGCGATTGAGCCGAGCACTGCACGAAAAACGGCCACAATACGAGCAGAGGTATGAAAAAGTGATTCTACAGCATGACAACGCTCGGCCTCGCGTTGCCAAACCGGTTAAAACCTACATGGAAACGATCAAATGGGAAGTCCTACCCCACCCGCCATATTCCCCAGATATTGCACCATCCGACACATGGTCTGGCTGATCAGCAGTTCCGCTCATATGAAGACATCAAAAAATGGCTTGTTTTGTGAATAGCCTCAAAAGATGAACACTTTTACCGTAGCGGTATTCGAGCTGCACCAGAAAGATGGGAAAAGGTTGTAGCTAGCGATGGGCAATACTTTGAATGATTCACTTGTAACCATTTTTTCACAATAAAGTTGCATTTTCATAAAAAAAAAACAGCGAGAACTTAGCTTCGCACCTGAATAAGAACAACAAAAAGCAGTCTAAATGGACTAATGGGCCAAAAAAAAAAAAAAAAATAGAAGAATGTTGTAGAATCTAATTTAACAAATAGTATAAGTGCTTACAGAAGCAAATCGAAATAAAGAACGAAACTGTGGAAAAACATATCGTTATGTTGATCTAAAACTTCAATGAAATAAGAAGAGTACTACATGTACATTATAATCGATTGTCAAATCAACACAAAACTGACGCAAAATATTTCTTCTGGAATTTCACAGACAAACTCTTTAAAATGTTTACTAAACGCCGAATACATTTGAAAGTCTCACTTACTATAGAAACCGAATTGAGCTCAGTAAATATCACTGCCAATAGTAGTGACTGTGAAGAATAAGAAAGAAAAATAAACGATATTACGTCAGACAAAATAGATCCAAAAAAACATTAACAACATGCCACAAACTAAGATTGAGCTTCTAAATACGGCTTCAAAATCAATCCCAGATTTTGATGGCAAAACTGAAAACTTACAAAGTTTTCTATTTTCTTTAAATTTGGTTGAATCAATCTAAGAAACTTATATGGTAGCAGTTGAGTTAGTGCAAACTAAACTGAAAAGTACGTCACGAAATTTAATTTCGAATGAGTCTTCATTGCAACAAATTATAGCTAAGCTAAAAACATCAGTTAAATGAGTGTCCCTAGAAGTATTGGCAGCTAAAATTTTTAATGTGAAATAAGACAATACGAACGCTAATAGTTAAGACTTGGCAAAATCTCTGACTAATGCTTATATTTCTTATGGATTAACCATTGAGTTACCAGAGAAGTACTCAACTCAAACAGCAGTACGCGCGATAACAAAGAACGCAATGAACGAAAAGGTCAACATTGTAATGGAATCTAACCAAGCTACTAATAGTGGAAAAATTTGTCAATAGCTGTACCAAAGCCTTTGCTCAGTCAAATGCTATTTTATATTTCAACAGAAGAAACAACTACAATGACAACCAAATCAATTGGACGCGACCAAAACCGAAAATTTTACCGCGGCCGTGGAAGTTTTCAGAACAGTAGCCGCTACCGTGCTACTAATCGAACCAACCAGGACAATAATAGACACACAAACGACGTTCAAAATTCGGGAAACCTGAACAGACCTATAAATACTATTATTAAAATATTTTAATAAATTTGTAAAGCGAGCGCTTCGAGGTTTTAAATGCAGTCAGGACCTTTAAACTTCCCTTCGTTCGAATGCGAACAGAACTTTAAATTTCTTTTCCGTAAATGTCAAATAAATAATACACCATACGTATGGTGCTACTTCCATGCGACGCACTATTCTGCCATTTGCATTTGGAAGCTCGGATCGTTCACTACAAAAGTAAGTTCTGTATTGCAATAGAGTTTTAATTTTAATATACATATATAAATTTTTAGAGAATAAACTCCGTAATAAAGAGAATAAAACGGCGTTTTATTCTTCGAACGATGTTTCCGCAGCTGCAAGATCAACATTTTTTTTTTCTTTTTTGTAGAGACAAAGAAGATTAGCCAATTTTTTGTTCCCCTCGTGGAAAGTATTCGCCGACTTTATCAGCCTCCGGCGCCACAGTTATTCTCTGAATTCTTGGAATTGACAACCACAACGAGGCAGCTAGTCTTATCGTAGTATTTGCCGTCAGTACCAGAAAAGTTGCAGCCTATTTGAAGAGGGGATAATAAGAATAGCCGACAGCCACCGCCAGTTATTGTTAAATTTTTCATCGTCGTCCATGTCAGAAGATGTGCCGCCAAGAAGAAACTCCCGTTTACTCAAAGGAAAGTTCACCACCAGCCAAAGCTAAATCCCAGCCAATCTATTAAATATTTCAGAAGACACAACACCTTTTGAAAGTGAGACAGATTCCGACAAAGAGCAGGAAACAACAATGGTCGAGACGGGAGGAACAAATCTGCAGTCAGCCGCCAATGAGCAGGAGGTACAGAGGCAGATAGAGGAGCTACGTTCACAGCTCGAAGCCGCCAGAGCATGCGCAGAAAGAGAAAAAGAAGAGCGCATTCGTTTACAGGAGTTCGTTAGCCTGCGGCAACAAAAAAATGCCACCAGAGATCTGGCCGATTCTTCAAGCGTTCCCATCGTTCTACCAAGCCTGCAACAAATGTGACCACAAGCCTGTACCAGAATAACGGCACTACTACTGCAGTTTCGTCAGCAGTTATGTGCACCTGCCAGTACACACCGAACACATGGTCCACATCGATGTATTTGCCGTCGCAATTCTCACTGATGTCAGCCACGCAAACAACTTTGACCAGTAGGAATCAACGACACTGTTCGGCAAATATTCCAGAGGGCAAATTGGAATTACTCATACCATTTTCCACGAAAGTGCAAAACCTCGCAACGTTTCTGGACTCAAGCAGTCTTCACCAGCATCCGGCTGGTTATTTGACGAGCTAGTTAACAAGTTGCCAATGAGCAAGTATCTGGAATGGGCTCAACGAAATGTTTGCATTCAGCCATTTTCCACCGTCAAACATTTTGACGAATGGTTAAGTGGAATAACCAGACTCGTTTGCATTGTCACTCCGGTTCGTCTTCAGCTGCAAGCCAGAGTCGATCAAAGAGCAAGAACAAAAAACATTCTTCATGCCACAGAACAGTCAACAGTAGCAGCAGGAGGAAAACATTCATCAGGATTCATCGAAGCCTTTGTTGAGCTGCAATGTCAAGGTGAGTTCAAAGATTCTTTTTCGTATTTTGACCTTAAGGCTTTATAATGATGACATGGTGGTGAGAACTTATTAGCTACTCGACGAGAGTTCCTCCGTCACTATTAAGAGTGCGAATTTGGCCAGGCAGTTGCATTTAAAGGGTCACAGTAGGCCTTTAAATTTACAATGGTTCGGCAAGGAGACGATGATGGAGAAGTCAATGCTAGTAGACCTTCAGATTAGCGCAGATAAAGGTGGAGCAGAACGATTTATGTTGAATGGAGTGTAGAGTGTTAGTTAATTGAACCTGCTAATTCAATCACTTACTGTGACCAATCTGCGACCAATCTGCGTTGTCGATGCCATCCATCTACACTCTCTCTTTAGGAATTTGAGAACGCGCAGCCGCAATTGTTAATTGGTCTTAACAATAGTCATTTAGGTGCTCCATTAAGCACTATACTGTCGTCGGATGCAGAACCAATCAACGCCGAAACTAAACTTGGTTGGATAGTGTATGGTAGGACGAAGGTGAATGTATCTGAGCGACTGGATGGTGACTTCGTTCTACATAGTAGTAAAAGCAAGGAGGAAGAAGATCTGCGTTTGGAGCTGACAGTCGAAGAATATCTTAGTATGGAAAATTTCGGTGTCAAGAAGCCAGCAGAAGAATTAATATCCGCCAGTGATAAGAGAGCTCCCCATATTCTCCTTAGTGTAACAAAAAGAGTCGAGAGTTGTTTCCAGACAGGTTTATTGTGAAGGAGGGAGTAGTTGTCATCCCATTAAGTTATGAAATGGCGACTCGAAGGCTAGGGAACCTGATTCCGCGGCCAAATACAGGGACATCATAAAGAGCTACGTAGGGAAAGGGTATGCAAGGAAGCTGACCAAGGCCGAAGCAGATAGGATGACTTCAATAATATGGCAGCGCTTTCTTTGGGGGGTTGAACAAGAATAGCCCATCGATATTTATCGAATACAGTCAATGACGTTCGGTTTGAGCTGTTCGCCATGCTCAGTTAATTTTGTCAAGAACCGGAACGCATCGAATTTTACAAACGATCATCCGAGGGTCGTGAAATCGATTGTTGATCATCATTATGTGGATGATTATGTGGACTATTTTGATAGTATAACTGAAGCCATCGCGGTCATCAGAGCCATGCTATCGATACATAACACCGGAGGTTTCGAACTGCGAAACTTTTCGTCGAATTCTCCAGAAGTTTAACGAAGTATTTCTGATGCCACCGCCGAAGATCAACGGGACCAAGTTGCCGACATGAATATTGATGCGGCCACAGGAAAAATCCTTGGAATGTGCTGGAAGCCCATTGAAGATATTTTCACCTTTACCCTAAAGTTTCCTCGGATCAGCAGGGACGTTACAGCGAATGTTAGATGTCCAACTAAGAGGGAGTTCCTCAGTAAACCAATGCCTATATTCGATCCATATATCATGATTGCTAATTTCACCGTTCATCTGCAGTCAGTGTGGAAATATGGAGATTCATGGAACGAGCTGATTCCCAATGAGATTTTGAAAACTGGAAGAAGTGGAAAGTGGAGCTTCCTGTGCTGACTCAACTCAGAATACCCAGGTGCAATGATTCGTTCCTGTCAAAGCCTAGCGAAATAGATCTTCACACCTTCGTCGATGCCAGTGTAGAGGCGTAGAGTGCAGTTACATATCTTCGTGCGGAGGTTGGAGATCGCATCATCTTGTCATTTATTTGCGGAAAGACGAAGTGTGCTCCAAAAATGCTAACATTGATGCCGCGTCTCCGTACTAGGGATTAGACTCTGTAATTTCATTCATTTCATTTTTAGTGTATTTTTATTGATAATTCATTAAACTTATTGCTAGACAAAAAAAGCTTAAAACTATCTTCACTAATTTAAATATCTTATTCTAACTTACGAGTACTGGCCCTACGCGGGCGCTCTAAGCTAAACCTAATTCTTAAAACGATGTCTCTCGACGTAACTTACTTTAATTCTTTATTTACTTTATTATTTTATTAACGATTGATTAATTTTTAAAGAATTGAAAAAAACTTACTAAATGAAATATTTTTTTATTGTTATTATATAGGTATAAAACTTAAAAACTCACCTTAAAATAAATCTTAAACTAACTGTTTCTAAATTATCTTACTCTATCTTACGTAATTCTATAGGTTTTTGTTGTTTTTTTTTTTTTTTTTTTTTCTTGAATTTTTTTTTTTTTTCGAGTGCTGTTTTTTTTTTGCTATTCAAGTGCTGCGGATTTAATTTTTTTTTTTATATATTATAATATATTATTATCTACCTGAACCTAAACTATGTAAGTCGGCCATTAGCAACGTGCAGCCAACCTTAAACATCAAACAGACTACCCTGGATTAGGGGGAAACGAAGTGATACTCACAATTATGGTAATAAGCCCCGGAGATCAGGTTGTTCATCGGGCTCATTGCTCTTGCAACGTGCCTTGGAATCACCTTGGTAACGAAATTATCTACTCTTACTAGGTTAGCTATGTTGTACAGGACCTCATTGGGATAGAATTTTATGTGCTGGGACTCTGCTGTTCTGTATAAATGAAGGCAAACCCGAAGGCAAGAGCTCTCAAAAACCCGAATCTTTTCCAACAAGCTTGCTCCCACGTTGAACCAAACGGCGCATCAATATACGAGCATGGGCCGAATGAGGGCCATGTAATCTTGCTATAAAAAAAAGTCTCTTTTCAAAGGCAAAAGCACCTCTGGCTCTGGCCAGAGCAGCATCTATATGTTTGTTAAAATATAGATATTGGTCTAACTAAAGTCCTAATCATCTGACTACACTTCGACTCGCAAGTGGCTGTCCGTGCGGCCGAACGATTGAGAACTTTCGCCAATTCTTTCTGGTATCCCTAGAAGTGCCAGACAATGGCGTCCTAAAAAGTTGACCTTCAACTTCCAGTTATTGCAATACCGCTGAATCTTATCGAAGTCACTTTGAACGAGCAGTACAATGACCTCAATTTTTGGTCCTGATTTGTACGCAATCAAGTCGTCTGCGTACGCTATGGCATGGTGAAGTGATCCTATGAGATGTAAATGTTGAATAGGATCGGTAAATTCACCGCACCTTGTTGCAGACCGTTCTTGATTTGAAATGTTCCAGCAGAAGTCGCACTGATATTTTTGACAATGAACTGTTTACTCGTGAGCATGTTATAAAGTATGTACAGCAGTGGTTTGCTTATGCCCCGCCTGTTCAGATTGTAGAAGAGTCCCTCTGACCACACGGTGTCGAAGTCCCTTTCCAAGTCAATCAAGCGGGCACAAGTGCACTGTTTCTCGCTTTTGTTCCGTTGGATATCCGATACCAGTTTAGACGCTGCATGTATTGTATCATGCCCCGCCTTAGAACCGAATTGGTTATCCGGAATTATTTTATTATCCTCAGTCCACTTAAGCAGGGCTCTATGGATTACTTTTCGAATACCTTGCTGATGTTCGGAAGGAGACTTATCGACCGAAGATTTGCTGGATTGGAGGTGTCCTTACACCTTTTGGGGATGGGTTGTATCACTGCTGTTTTCCAGTGCGCTGGATAATGTGCATTATTCAGCGCATTGTTAAACAGAGTGGTGTAAATGTCCACGCTTCTAGAGGGAGATGAAGCATAATGTTCGACACTCCATGAATTCCCATAGATTTCTTCCTTATCGGATCGCTAGGAGCCCCACCTTCGATATGTACGGGGGATGTACCCTTTCATCGGCGATGACATTATTTGCCATATTATCGTCATTGAATATTTCTCAGATCGCCAGTGCTTTATATCTATTCTCGGATCGCCAGTGCCTTATATCATTTCTAAGGTAGACGTTGTGCACAAGGACGCGATTTTGCAGGACGTGGTTCGGGCAAATGGTATCATTCACCTTGCTGGAAAGTCGCTCCAATAGCCTCTACCTTCTCCTGAGGATCTTCGATCACAAAGGAGTTGTCATCCTCTACTGCGTTATCTGGACCTATACCTGCTGTTATCAGTAATCGTTCATTGTTCGTCGTTCGGGGGATCTTAAGCGCGGAGGGTCATTTTGATTGTTCCTCCGAAATATTTTATTTATTTGCGGGGACATACTCGGGTTGTTGGATTTTACAGCCCGAATTTTGTTGTTCCAAAGCAAATTTACAAAAATTCTCTAATTATCCCTGATTACATTCTTGAGGTTTTTAATCAACGACTTTAGCGTCCTAACCTCCGAGTTTTGTCTGTCAGTAAACGACGGACTATCTGTACGAGTAGCTTTCAAATCGAGTTACTACTCGACCCTGTGCCGACCCCACCAATTGAATAGTAGATTCCCTCTAGGATTAGGTGTGTTATTTCCCCAATCTCTATGTTTGGCGTTTAGACCTCGGGCCATGAGGAAATAATTCCCCTCCGACTCCAGCCTTAGGCATCGAAAAAGTGTCTCGAGCTCTGAAATAAATAACCTAGATTGAGTAGCTTTGGGTGCATATAGTGCTATCAAGTACAATTTCATTCCACTATGGGGAGGGATATACACGATGCACGCTTTCAGCACCTGGAACCTTCGCACTTCACCGCTGTACACTACCTTAAATTGCAGTTTTTTTTTTTTTATGAAGAGCGCAACACCTCCTTGTGTCGAGTTGGGTCCGTCTCTTCTTACAATATTGTATTTATTGTGCCCCAATTTGTGCTTCCGGGATAGCTTTGTTTCGCTAACCATAAGCATATCAGGGGTTTGGTCTGCAAGCAACTTAAACAATACGGCTCTTCGCTCGATTCTAATCAGTGAATTCACATTCACCGCAATTATCTTCAAGGATTGCTCCTCCATGTTTGTACCCATTACGACTGGAGGTGCGTTAGGCACGGCAGAAGTGCGTAGATCTGGTCCACCCGCGTCGCCTTTTTTCTGTTTTATAATTCGCGCGCGCCAAAAGAAATATGAATACCTTTGTACTGTTACAGGCCACGGGGTTGTAGGAAAAAGGGGAATAGAAACAGAGGAGAAGCCTGTGCATGTTGGCTTTAAATGCTTGAAGGTTGTAGTGATGGGGAATTACAGGGCTTGGTAGATCATACCACATTCGTGTCGTTCACAAAGTCTCTATTACCTATAAGTTTTAACGCGCGGTTTTGTATCCTATCAACAATGTGCAGAACGGTCTTGGGTGCACCAGACCAGATATAGGCGTTATATTGCAGTTTAGGGCGGGTGAATGCCTTATAAATTGAGGCCAGATCAGACGGGTTAAAATATTGCTTGAACCCTTGAAGGAATTGTAGACATTTTCCAGCATTTTTGGCGACCTCGAATATGTGGTCGTTCCATCGAAGATGAGTTTTGGAAGCATTAAATTCCACTCTGTTGGTTGAACCCCATTTGATTATGCTGTCCAGGTCGGAATATAATATGCCGTTCCCCTTCTACGGCCGAAGAACAAGGACGTGAGTTAGGGAACGAATATGAAAACTGAGGGTTCTGTCATTAGCGAAGGAATGGGTTAGATTAGAAGAGATCACAAGAGATCATTTATAAAAATAAGAAAGAGAGTCGGAGACAAAACAGAACCTTGGGAGCACCAGCATTTATTTGGTGAATTGCAGACTTGAAGCCGTCCAAAACAATGTGTATTGAAAGCCCCGAAAGGTAATTTCTAATCCATTGAAGAAGAAACTCATCGACGCCAAATACACGCATTTTCGACAGAAGAGCCTGATGCCAAACTCTCCCAAATGCCTTTGAAATATCAAGCTCAACCATCTTGGTTTCGCCGAAGTGATGGAGAGATTGGTTGCATTTCTCATTGAGATATGTCATCAAATCACCAGTGGACTTGATGTTACGAAAACCATACTGACGGTCATTAAGGCCATTTCGTGAATCTAGACCTTTCTTAAGCTGACGATTTATCAGCGTTTCCATGACCTTGGAAAGCAGGGACGTAAGTGCAATGGGTCGGTAATTGGACAAGGAGGAAGATTCGCCTTTTTTAGGGATGGGCTGGACAAATGTTGTTTTACACCTACTCGGAAAGAGCCCCGAAAAGTAGGATAGACAGAAAAGCTTACGCAGAGGTTTTGCCAGCGTAAAAGAACACCTCTTCAAAACTGTGGGGGGATACCTCTGGACCAGCAGATTTGTGTATGTTAAGACCTTTGGGTACTCCTGCAAGTGTACGAGTGCGAAAGTGGACCTGTCTCATTTAAAATTTCACGCTCTCAAATACAGTCGGAGACAAAGCATTATCTGGCATCGTGGAGTTCGCTGCAAAGTGAGCAGCAAGCAGATTTTCTTTGTTTAAAGAGCTGACAGCTGGAATGTCATTGTAAAAGAGGGTGGGGGTGGCAGACGAGGCAGAACTTTTAATATTTTTGGGACATTTTAGAATTTTTTGCCTCAGTTTTTGGTCAGGTAAGAATTTTACACGTCGAATGTAGGCATTGCAGTCCTTTCTGGCTTCTTTAAACTTGTTTCGGTTTTCCTCAGATTTGTTGGCTTAATAAGACCAAAAACATACTTCTTTCAACCTGATAGCCTCTTTGCAGCTCTGGTCAAACCACGAGTTTGCCTTTGGTTTAATGCTCTCTATTCTGTTAGGAATAAAGTCGTTCATATCTAAGAGGATAGTGTCGGTGATCATAGCAGCTGCGGCATCCACGTCGCTATCGAGGAAGCATAGCGACCAGTTAAAACTCCTAAAGAAGCTATTAAGGCCGCTCCGGTTGGCTTTCTCGTATTGCCATACTTTTCTTTTAGGAGTTTTGTTTTTAAGTGAGTGGTCGGAGTACGAGAATTTAGCTGATATGATATTATGGTCAGACCGATCTAGAGGCGCTGAAATATCAATAGTATGATATATTTATCAAGGTGCCAAATAAGAAGCAAGTCCAAAGTGTTGGCGGAATGAGTTTCAATGTCCGGTATACGTGTAGGCTCATTTACAAGCTGAGTCAAATTGTTTACCTCAGCGAAAATTTCAACATCCCTTCCTTCGGGTGATGTCTGGCCAAAATGCTGAAGCCAATTGGAATTGTGTATAATGAAATTGCCCGCAATGACGATTTCAGTATGAGGGTACAAGGAGACAATTCGAGTGATGGAATCGGACAGCGCATCAAATTCATCAAAAGTTGAGTTGCTGTCCGCACTAGGGCTTCTGTAAATAAAGCAGTAGTGAATTATTTGCTTACGGACGGTGAATTTTAGCCATTTGAAATTAAATTCCGGGTTGGAACAGTGGCCATACTGAGGTGCAACTTGGTAGGCAATATCACTACGGACATATATGGCGAGGACACGGGTGCCAAAACAGCTGGTTTATGGGAATGGGCGTGGGCGTATATGTCGAAGAAATTCATTCGAAGCCCACGAATGTTGGTAAAATCAACTCCAAATTCCCTCATCACTACAGAATAGAAACACAAAAAGACACAACTTTGACGTAACTAAGCGAAGCAGCTAAAGTCTGCTATTCGGATAATCAGTCACAGTCCGCTATGCATCAAATGTTACACTCTCTCAGTCATCGCAACTGGAAGTACGAGTAGGTAGATACATTGCACATGCTCCAATTGCGATTGAGGGGGGGATACACCGGCACTGAATTGGTATTATTTATTTACATTTTTTTTCCACTGCACTTCACTGATTTGAATTGGCGCTCGCCATCGATTTTTGTTGAATTGTTTTTTTAGATAGAATTTAATTTTTTTTTTTGTCCCAATGTTTGCAGAACTTTAATATCGCGTGTGCGCACGACGGCAGACAAAAGACAACTCCTGCTTCTATATCTGATGCTGAAGCTGACCCACCTGCCCTTGGATAGCGACCAAGATGGCCAGCAAGTAAGTTTACGCCCCCAGAGCTCTAGGCGCTGGGACCTGAGAAACAACCTTCAGTCCTTCCTGTTCCGTATTTGCCCGGCCTGCCGCCATTTGGGCATAGGTCACTTGGAGAGTCACGGATTGTGTTTGAATTGGGAGCAGGTATACGTTTCACTACGACCTTCTGCTGACGAACCAGATTTACTTTCTTAATATACTGGAACTTAGGACAACCCCGATAGTTTGCGGTGTGTGCCGAGTCCCTGCATAAAGCTCACGAGAGCTGGCTCTTATTTGCCACTCCTTCCTTACCCAGAGTGCATTCGTCTGCTTTGTAGTTCTTTCCACACTTAACATATCGAGGCTTCATTTCGTAGTTCGACGCGGGGTGCCCGAACCTTTGGCAGCGAATACATTGTAAAATATTTTCGCTCCTTTTCAATTTCTTCCATGCGACAACCTGGTAGTCTAGGACTTTGATACTCCTTAGACCATCCGGTTTGCTGTTGGGTGAGAGCTGAACAAAGAAGAACGGCAGTTTCCGCTTCCCCCTTACAGCCCTAGCTGTGGTGAATGGCTTAACCCCTACGAATTGGAGCTCTTCGCACTCCTTCTCTTTAAGCAGCGCAAGGAGCGTCTCCGGATCAGTAGACGGTTCTATCCCCATCAGCAGCATTGTTTGCAGCTTTTCCCCCTTCGGGGTGAAGGGAAAGAACTCCGTCGTCGAGTCCCTCAATAGATTTTTTTTGTTTTATACTGTTCCACTGGAATGCAGTGAACATGCCTATCGTTTTAAGTCTTTTAGTATAAAAATTATTGCCTATGGCCGACTTACATAGCTCGATTGTCTCTTTAAGTTCCATTTTGTACGTATTTATAGGAGGCACCTTTGTCTGCTGTCGTTGTTGTTGTTGTTGCTGCTATTTCTGCTGTTGCTGCTTTGGCTGCTTTTTCTGTTGTTGTTTCTGCATCTTCGGCTGCTGTTGTTGTATTAGCTGATTTTGATTCAGCTTCATCTTCAGGTGTTGTCGCAGCTGCTTTTGTGGTACCTGCTTTGGCTGCTTTTGTTGTTGTTGTTGTTCTTGTGGTTGTGGTTGAGGTTGTGGTTGTTGTTGCTGCTATTTCCGCTGTTGTTGCTCTTGCTGCTTTGGCCGCTTCTTCTGTTGTTGTTTCTGCATCTTCGGCTGCTGTTGTTGTATTAGCTGATTTTGATTTAGCTTCTTCTTCAGCTGTTGTCGCAACTGCTTTTGTGGTACCTGCTTTGGCTGCTTTTTTTTTGGTGTTGTTTTTGTTCTTGTGGTTGCGGTTGAGGTTGTGGTTGTTGTTGTTGTACATGCTGTGAGAGTTGCAACTGGCGTTCCTTCTCCCTTCTTGCCATTTGCTTGGCTTTGATGGAGAGCAAATTTTGCTGCAGCTGTTTAATACTGCTGTTCAGCTGTTCCACCTCTTCCTCTTCATCCTCGGACTCTGAGCCTGGTAGAGAGGCGAAACTGTTGCTCTCCCCCATGTAGCGATCTTCTTCACCGTCGGAGACTTATGGAAATTCGTCACAGTAATCTGATCTCAGACGTTTCTTTACTTCTGTTGCTCCAACCGGCACCTTTCTGTTGAATCTGATATGGAGGGACGCTTTGCCAAGGGAGTTGGTCTTATCATCCTCCGCCTTTTCCCTGTACCTTCTATAGCCACCGTTGCTGGGTGGCCTGACGCAACTGCCTCATCGGCTGATGCTCGTTGGTCCACCATTTCCACAATTGGGAGTGCGGACTTCCCATTGTCTCCCATCACGTGTTGTTACACTTTGATTTTATTATTATTGTATAAGTTAATTAAAATACTACAAGTTTTAATAAAAAAAATCCAAAGGCAGAATGCCTTAACCTTTATTCATTCGAAAGAAAATTAAAAACTAAACTAACAAACATTCGATTGCTTATATTTATCACCTAATTTTCCCTAACTCAGCTTGTGCTGTTGTTTGCTATCGTGGGAATGACTCGATGTGCAGCGATTGCGCCAGACGCTTGGTCAGCATTTCCGTTCCTCGGGGTTCGCGCGTGCAGGTGTTGTTTGCATCGTCTGCCGGTTTTAAGTCTTCCCCTCTTAAATGCGATTGTCCCCAATCGCTAAAAATATGGAAGGTTGTTGAACCTTTGCTTTGGCATCTCAAGATGTTGGAGTGCGTTAGGTGATACGATCGTTCTTGGTTCGTAATGGTTCTCGTAGATCTTTTCTTCTGGGATTTGGATGGTGACCTTGGTATTGTTTCGTTTAGGTAAAAGCTTGCAGATCGTAGTTATTATGGCGAGTATTCCAAGACAGGAGATGAGCGAGTAGGTGGTTACTTGATGTGCGTTGTTCTTTGTTTGTAATAATCGGATTTCATTCGTGTTGTTGATGTGGAGGTCCTTTATCATTTCCAAGGATAATAATTCCCTGTACTTTTTCTCTTTTGGATTGGGTTGGAGTATTGCCGGCAATACTTTCATCATTGACGCTTCTCTGGAAATAAATGTTCTTCCATTGATGTTTACAGTGGTGTTGTGGAATTTTATTAGGAACGTTCCAGCTGAGATCTCGTCTATAGTTGGAATATGCTGACTATTGACGGTGTTGCAGATAGCTGAGAGGCTGTTGAGCAAGTTAGGCATACATGTATCGTTTCTAATGTTAACAATATCTTTGGAATTACAAATGGATAGAGAGTTATAACTTTTACATTTTCTTACTGTTCCATACATTTCTTCATTATTTTTAAGAATTACATTAAATAAAATTTCTGTTACAATATTATTCCTTTTTACTGGTTTAATCACAAGACTTTCATAAATTTCATTTGTTGTTAAGGGAATGTTTACAATATAGAGCATTATTGAGCTATTGCTTATGACTTTTACTTCTGAGAAATCTAAAGCTTCTTCTATTGTGTTATAGGGCAACTGTTGCTTATTTAAAATATTTGTAGCAAGTTCTATTTCTTTTTTTGATAAAATAAGTGAATTGATCATACCTAGTTTAGCCCAGTGGATGGCATAGTTAACATTTTCTATTTCTTCTTTTACAAGTTTAATTTTGTATTGAACATTTGTTATTACCTCGAAACTTAATTTATTGTCTTCTTTTAACAATTCTTGTATTTCATTTTGAACTTTAGTGATATTATTAATTCTCTCATTGTATAATTGATTTATGACGACCTGCTTGTTATTATTTGTTAGGACGTCCGTGATTTTTTCCTTAATGGTGACAAAGTCGTCATGGTCTGGATTGCCAGCAATCCATTTCCATGCGCTGCCTATAAAATTTAGAGAACGTTTTGTTATTCGCGGTTTCAAGTTATGCAGGAGATTTTTAATTTGTTGCAGCTCATGTGATAGTAAGGGAGATATGATATGGTTGTGGGTAGATTCGAGGTAAAAGATTGGGGTATCGCTGATATGAATTTGTCGTATTGGTCCAAGTTAATGACATGTATTAGTTTGAAATTTCCGTCCTGTATCTTCGTCTGTCCGACGTGAAAAGTCACTATTTGTGCGTTTGAGAAGTCCAATATTTGAATAATTGCCTGACAGGTGCAAAAGGCACATCTGAAAAGATAAATGTTAGTTTCTAATATTACTTTTGTGCACTACTTTGCCGGATTCGGTTATTACTGTAGAGTTCTTATTTTCCTTAACTATTTCTTGTCGGTATCTACCAGTCAATTTCGAACCTATCCTATTTGGTAGTCTTTAATTGGCTTCCTTTTCTTGTTATGGTATTTATTGTCCTTCTCTTGTTTAGTTCTAAGCCTTTCGATGTTAGTCAACCGTATCTTTTCAAATTGATCGGGATTTAGTCTGGGTATTCGTCCGTAAAAGAGTTCTATCGGTTTCTTACCGGTGGTTGAGTGGACAGTGAAGTTGTATTCATTCACGGTTCGTTCTAGGGGTTCTTCAAAAGACCGTGGAGGTCCATCGGATTTAAGACATCTCATGATTTCGGACAACGTGGAGTGGAAGCGTTCAACTTGACCGTTCACCTCACTTTTATATGGAGGGGTTTTAAAAATTTCGATTTGAAGATCATCTTCTAACATTGAGGTTATTGAGGCTGAATTTAGTGCCTTCTCATTATCTATTACAACAACTTCAGGTACGCAGAAGAAGAATATGATATCTCGTAATGGTCGTCTAATGTCTTCGATTGAGCGTGATGAGATAATTTTACCCTGGGCGAATTTTGTGAATTTATCGACGGCCGTTAAGACAAGTTGTTTTTCTGTAGAAAAGATATCGATATGAATAGTGTGTCCAGGATAATTCTTTTAGGTTTCAGGTGTGGTTTATTAGGATGCCTGTCATATTTATTTTCTTTAGCGGTTGCGCAACGGTTTACTATGGCTTTAATTTTTAAAAACATTTTAGGGAAGTAGAAATTTTCTAGCAACTGAATTCGGTTTTCTTCGGCGTTGCGATGAGCGCGTCGGTGTATCTTTAGGACTTTTTCTTTTTGCTCGGTTTCGCTGGGTATGTCTTCCACAAACTTTTGGGTAAATTTGATACGGTTGTCCTTGAAGTGGAGCGGATAAATTTCTTGTATCTTACCCATAGTTTCTTCGTTTGTCAAGAGTCCATTTATAGTATTAGGGTTCAAGTATCTCTTGAATGCGTTTACTAAGTCTGCTTCCGTGTACTCTGGTTTGATAAAAATGTGTCTTGTGTAGTTTTCGAACGGAGTTTTAATTTGGTAACTGTTTTCTTCGCCTGTTTTTAGTACTAGTTGATTACGGAATACATTTATTGGGGTTTCGACAATGGGGATTAAGTTATCAGAAGAGCTAGCGGCACTATGTTCGGTTGGGGTCATTGAATAAATTTCGGTTACTTGGGGAGGCCTTGAAAGGGAGTCAGCCACTACGTTTGCTTTCCCTGGCTTATACTTGAGTTCGTAATTGTATTCCTTTAGAATGGCCTTCCACCCTTTCATTTTAATATTGGTGTTCTTATTACTCAAGGCGTAAGTGAGAGGCTGGTAATCGGTAAAAATTTTCACTTTTCGAGATCCGTAGAGGAAGTTCCTTAATGAATTTAGTGACCATATGATAGAGAGCATTTCCCTCTCGTTTGTTGCATAATGTTCCTCGGTCTTGTTTAGGGTGCTCGAGAGGAATGTGATTGGTTTGCCATTCTGGGAGAGGACTGCCCCGATAGCATAATCCGAGGCATCCGTGGTCAGTTCGAATTCATTTTGAAAGTTAGGATATGACAGAACCACTTCTGCCGAAATAAGTGAATTTTTGACTTTATTGAATGCTTCTAAGGCTTCTTTGTCTAAATGAATGGGTTTATTTTTTGAAAAGTTCTTGGACACTCGTCCATCTTACACTCTTAAGAGGGATGTCAGGAGCTTCGCAAGTTTTGCGTAATCTTTAATGAAGCGGCGATAATATGCTGACATACCGAGAAATGAACAGAGGTCTTTAAGAGTTTTGGGGGCAGGTCGGTCAACAATGGCTTGGACTTTCTTGGGATTAGTTTTAATGCCATCTCTACCGATGACAAAGCCTAAGAATTCTATTTCTTCCTGAAAGAATTCACACTTGTCCAACTGTATTTTCATGTTGGCGGCCTCTAATGTCTTGAACACTATTTCCAGGTTCTTAAGATGTTCAATCTCGTCTTTCCTGAAGATGACTATGTCATCGATATAAACATAACAGCACTTCCCGATGTATTGTTTCAGAATATCATCCAAAGCCCTTTGAAAAATGGAGGGGTCATTCTTTAGCCCAAAGGGGAGACGAGTGAATTCGAATTTCCCGTTGTTCACGGAAAAAGCAGTCTTTTCGATATCAGATTCTTTAAGTGGGATCTGATGGAAGCCACTTTTGAGATCAACTATAGTAAACCATTTATTTTTGCCAAGGTTGCCAAGAACTTCGTTAATCTCTGGGATCGGGTATCTGACAGCGACGGTAACAGCGTTTAGCTTACGGTAGTCGATCACCATGCGATATTTTCTTTCCCCAGAGGCGTCCATTTTTTTGGCGACGACCCAAACTGGAGAATTATAAGGCGATTTAGATGGCCTAATGATGCCATTTTTTAGTAGGTCATTTATTTGTTTTTCGGCTTCTCCCTTGAGTGCCATCGGGTATGGGTATGATCTCGAATAAATGGGCTCGTTGGTTGTCGTTCGAATTTCCCCTTTTACGGTGGTGGTGTAGGTTAATTTCTTGTCAGGATCAGAAAAGAGTTACTGACAGTCGTTAATTATACCCTTGAGTTTGTCCGACTGTTCCTTGCTCATGTGAGAAGTTGTTAGAGTAATGTTATTAATTAATTGTGAAATATGCTGTTTGAGTGGTATTGATATGTTTGGGTAAATAGTCATATAACTATCTTTTGTATGAATAACCGCGTTTAATTTTCTCAGTGTATCATTGCCTATTATACCGTCAAACGAGATAAGAGTGGGGAGAATGAAAAATTTTATTTTATCTGTATTATGGCCAAATAATTGGACAAATGATTTAACGTAGAAACTTCTTTCATTCGGGAGAGGATTCCTGATATGCCTGAGTTGGATATAGATCCTGTGTCTATTAAGAATTTTAGTGTCTCTCCGCTTCTTGCGATATGTTCGAAGTAAGGAAGCGAAGAAGACCTTAGTCTAAAAAATAGATATCGTCGAGTTGTTCCGGTTCATCAAGTTCAAGGTCATCTTGTGAGTCAGTGTAGTTCGTTAACGTCTGGTCATAGTTTTGGTATTCTCGTTCTATCTCACTTTCGTATTCTTCCGGTGTCTGCTCATCTGGATCGGGCCCTTCGGTATGGTAAACTCTCTGCATTTTGTCTGGCTGATGGACCTGTTGTGAATGTTGGCGCTTCTGTGGAACAAACTGTTGGTTACGAGGTCTGTTCTGGTAACTAACCTTCTGGGATTTGATGGAATAGTCGATGCCCATTGGCTTGGGAGGAAGCGGGCGTTGATTTGCCGGTGGTCGTTGCGGTGAGTATTGGTATCTCGGCTGGTACTGTGGTTCCCTGTAAAACTGGGGTGGCTGAGCATTTCGAGGGTTATGGAGTAACTCAGGATGAAATTCTCGCCTCGGTGCTGTAATTGGTGCTGGTCATTTTTTTGACATTTTTTCCCAATTTAATGGGGTGTTGTATGATTCTAGGGCGACGTCTGCGTAACCCGTAATTTTATTTCTGATAACCGATAGGATTCCATAATACTTGGGGGTACCTTTCAAATGCTCATAGATTTTGAGTATCCTATCAACACTCTTTTTCCATGAGTTGAATTCGTGTGGCTGTCCAGAGAATTCTCTGAGGCTTTTCACCACACCAGGTATTTTGTCCATGTCGGACAAATTCCTATCGTTAACCAAGTCTATTGGCTGATCTACGTCGTTGTTAATATCGGATGCGGGGGTCATGATGGAGTTAAAAAGTTGCCGTCCCTGTATTTGAAGGGTTTCGGTCACTAGTTGTGAAATCAGCCTAATCATGTCGTCGTTAATTGCGATAGGAGCAGGGGGAGGAACGGGAGCAGGAGGTTGAGGAGCTGCAACGTTATCTGCGAGCAGTTCTAGATGAGCTGGTCGTATTAAATTATTAGGATTTACCATCTTTCAAAAGATTTTTGTTTTATTAGATGAGGGAATCAATTATATCACTCGTTCAAATAAAGATAATGGATGTTTTACTTAACGTATTTGCTTCAGAGCAATAATTTAGCAAACAAAAATTGATTAAATCTATAATTTAGAATATAAATTTACTATTTAGTATTTTCACAATCGTTAAGGTATTGCAAGTATTTTTCTTTTGTTCAGATAGATGGAATGTGGTTTAAGTTTTTATACAAATATTATAAAAAATGTATTTTTATTTCTGACTCCTTTTTGTTCCTTTGGTTAGTAGAAATACTCGGGGGCCTTTGTTTTTCCCTATCACTACACTGTCGACTTAGTGGTCTGGTTGTCCACTTTATTTCGCTATTTCGTGGCTTGGTTGTCCACTATTTTTTGTTTGTTTCACTGTTTAGTGGCTTGGTTGTCCACTATTTTTATTTATTTCACTGTTTGGTGGCTTGGCTGTCCACTATTTTTATTCACTGTTTGGTGGCTTGGTTGTCCACTATTTTCATTCACTGTTTGGTGACTTGGTTGTCCACTATTTTCATTCACAACACTTTCACTGATCTTAAACTTGGTTATCGCTATTGTTCACTCGAGTTTGTGTTAACAGTGTTACAGAATGCAGCCCCACGTTGGGCACCAGTTAATTAAAATACTACAAGTTTTACTAAAAAAAATCCAAGGGCAGAATGCCTTGACCTTTATTCATTCGAAAGAAAATTAAAAACTAAACTGACAAACATTCGATTACTTATATTTATCACCTAATTTTCCCTAACTCAGCTTGTGCTGTTGTTTGCTATCGTGGGAATGACTCGATGTGCATCGATTGCGCCAGACGCTTGGTCAGCATTTCCGTTCCTCGGGGTTCGCGCGTGCAGGTGTTGTTTGCATCGTCTGCTGGTGTTAAGTTATATTATGTGTACAATAAATAAATAAAAAAAAAACAAGTGTGGATCTGTCCGGGAAATGAACCCGCGACCACAGGCCTTTATATAAGTCTTTTTCACTATTTAAATAGTTTACTGTTCACTTATTAGAAGTCATCTTCATCTTACGGCGAAGTTATGATCCGGAGTAGAAGGATCACAACCTTCCCACTTTACTGCATCCCTACTGGTCCCGCTTGTGGAGTTTGCCGGTTTGACCTCAGAAAGTATCGGCAGGATTCCCGGTTTCGGATCACTTCGTCACTGAGGCCAATCAAATGCTGGTGTTTTTGCATTTGTGTGATCCAGTTGTTTTTTGGTCTGCCTTTTTTGCGCGATTGCGTAGGAACGTTGATTGATATTGCTTTTTTGACGGGGTTCGAAGGATCTCTCCTTTGAACATGACAATACCAACTGAGCCGGTCGTGCTCTATCTTGCTTGTGATGGGTTCTTTTACATGAAGGCTTCCTCGAATCTTTGAATCTTTCTTATTCTATCAATCTTCGTTACTCCTGCTGTCATGCAAAGTATCTTCATCTCAGCTGCCGTTAATTTTCCCTCATACTTTTTGTACCTTGTCCAGCATTGTGAACCGTATGTGAGCGCCGGACGTACAACTGCGGTGTAGAGTGTTCCTTTAAGCTTAGGGGGAATTTATCGATCACAGAAGATAGCGGAGTTTTCCCGCCACTTCATCCACCCCACGCTTACGCGATGATTGATGTGATCATCACAAATTGCTTCGCTATTGATCATAGGTCCCAGATATTTGAACTTTTCACACTTGGGAAGCACTTTTCCATTCAAGTAAATGTCTGGAATAGGCCGGTGTGGATCAGAGAACGGGCAGCACAGATACAGTCTTTTTTCGAACTAATACGGTACCCATTTCCCTCGAAAACATCCACCCATATATCAAGTGCTCGTTGCAAGGCCATTTGATCTTCGCTTATGATAGCTCCATCGTCAGCAAAGAATAACTGATGCACTTTGGGGTTTGATACTTTTCCTTCAAGCAGATAATCAAGGACTGCAATAAATAGCAAAGGACTAAGGACGCTTCTCTGGTGTACACCGACTTTGTTTGGGAACTCTTCAGTGACTCCTGCGGGACATCTTAATCTTGTCTTTGCTCCCTCATACATGTCCATGATCATGCGCACGTAGGTTTCTGGAACTCCTTTTTGTCTTCGCGCCACCCATAAGAGATCTCTTGGTTGTCTGTCAAAGGCTTTCTCAATATCAACCAACACCATATGCAAGTCCTTTAAAAATCACGATGTTTTTCCATTATGATCCTTATACTCTGGATTGCATCTGTTGTAGATTTACCCGAGATAGCCGTATTATTTTCCGCAGTCAGCCATCTAATACCCGCTCAACGATCTTCATGGTGTGTGACATCAGCTTGACAGAACGGTAGTTATCGCAGTTTCGCGTATCGCCCTTCCCTTTGCGCAAAGGAAGAATATAACTTTTCCTCCACTGATTGGGCATTCGATCACGGCCCATAAGTTTGGAGATGAGAATCATGAGCCATCTGGACCCGATGTCTCCCATTTTTTCCCAGAACTCAGAGGGTATCTCGTCTGGCCCAACCGCTTTTCTTTTTTTGGAGTATTTGATGACATTCCTAACTTCTTCGACAGTAATGTCGGATATTTCGTCATGGTTAGGAGCGGCTCTTGGAAAGTATACCCGGGGAAACTATTCGTTCAGAAGTTTTTCACAATACTGTCGCTATCTGTGGAGAATTTTGTCGTCTTCCACAAAAGCTGGCTTTGAGCATTGTTAATTAACTTTGGGGAACGAATCTCCTGAGCATTTCTTTTTCTCTGGGCAGCTATTTTGAAGATAGTTGCTCCCTTATTCAAGTTGTTTTGTTGAAGCTCCTGGATAGCCTGGTCCCTATCAGACGCCGAAGACGATATTTCCTCCAACGACCGATAGAGGCCTTCCATACTTTTAGCTTGTAATTGGGCGCACTTCTTCTTCGCGAGACCTTTGCAACATCTATATATCACTTCAAGGCGAGTTTTTTCACCTCTATTAGTAGAAGAGCACTTTGACCATGCCTTGAAAGCCGTTTTCTTTTCCCGTATCACTACTTTAGCTTCATCTGTCCACCACCATGTTTCTTTGGCGTGTTGGCAGGGGCCTTTCGACGTTCCAAGCAGTGATTTGGCTCTCTCCAAGAAAGATCGCTGTAGTGAATCCCACATATCTTGTGCTCTGCACTCCTCATCACTGACCTCATCGATGATGGTAAAGAGGTAATTTGTCATGTTGGTAATAAAAACTTCGCCTTCTCCTTGGTCCAGCTTGTACCAATTGATTTTCTCAGCCACCTTTGTTTGCTTATTTGTTTTCTTCTCCGTCTGCATTAAAAATTTCTGTCAGGAGGAGACGGTGTTGCTGGGCGATAGCCTCTCCCAGGATCACTTTGCAATCTTTAACCCGGGGCTTCATGAAACTGGCTACCAAATGGTAGTCAATCTGTGTTTCATTTCCACCACTGCTGTAAGTGATCAGGTGCCGGCTTTGTTTGACAAACATGGTATTTAGCACGATAAGGCCGTATGACTTGCACATGCTTAGGATGACTTCACCTGGAGAATTCCTGGTGCCGTACCCTAGTTCTCCATGGCAGTCTTCATAGTCTTCATTTCTTTTCCCGACATGTCCGTTCAAATCTCCGCCAACAAACAAAAGCTCTTCCCTTGGGATGTTTTTGATGAGGTTGTGAAAATCCAGCCAGAATGCATCTTTTTCTCTCTGTTCGCATCCGACTTGGGGAGCATATGCGCTTGCAATATTCCACACCTCACCCTGCATCACCAATTTGAGAGACATCAAACGGTCACTGGATTTTGAAATGGTCAAAATGTTGCCAAGGAGCTCTGTCGCGAGGATGATAGCAATTCCGTTTTTACCTTGTTCCGATCCATAGTAAAACATCTTGTAAGCTTTTGTCTTAACGTCCAAGAAACGCGCCCGATTTCCGGTGTTTCGACATTTCAATTCTTGTACACACAAGATGTCCACTCGCATTCTAATCATCATTTCTTCAAGCTCGTAGCTGCGACCTTTCATACTTCCAAAGTTCCAACTCGCGACTCTTAGGTTACGCCTAAGCCGTTGCATTATTTTACTATCCCCCGGAAATGGCGTTGAATTCCATCAAAGTTAAATCCAGCAGATGAAGGAACGCGAGCCAAATATCCCCCTAGGCTTCAAGTATACAGCAAGTGGTTGGAAGAGCGATAATTTTTGAAGATGACAAGAAAATTAGTGCAAAGTAAGTCTATCTGTTTACGTCACGTCCAATTACCACAGTGTGACGTCAGCATGAGATAAAGGGTGGAATGCACCCACGCATGAAAATTTCCCATGTGGGGAAATTTTCCCCTTTTTGACAAATTCAACTGTCATTAAAGAAGTATAAAAACTGAAGATAAAGGGTTAAAAATAAAGAATTTCGGTTATAACATTTTAACAAGTGGTTTTCTTTTAATTCGGTTAGTTTACAGAGTTTGTCTGTTTCTTTTAATTCGGTATAAGTCCCGAACATTTGGTCTTTCTACGCCTTTTTTAAAATTGAACAATAAGTGATTCGGCAAATTTTATCATCCTTTCATAAATTGGAAACCTGCATAAAGATCGAGAATTTCATTTGCATTAGTATCGCAGTTTCTCCATAAAGTGTGGATACATAGAGGGATTCCGTCAGCATCCCAGTTTCTCCATAAAGATTGTATTCATCGAGGGATTCCGTCAGCATCCCAGTTTCTCCATAAGGATTTTATTCGTCGAGGGATTCCGTCAGCATCGCAGTTTCTCCATAAAGATTGTATTCATCGAGGGATTCCATCAGCTATCGCAGTTTATTCTTCTGGAGTGTGGGTAGTGTGGAAACAACACTGGAACAAACAGCTGAAAATTAACAAGTAAGTGCATTTTTGTTTTGTATCTTACTAAGTGGATATATTTATTTGTTAAGTGTGTTTATAAGAATTGCAATACAAAATGAAGTACAGTGAGTTAGAAAAAACCTTACAACAACTAGAGAAAGATATTGTGAATTTCGCTAAGACAGGTGTAGCCAGGCGTACAGCGAATTACTTGAAGGGTCGGTTGTGTATGTTGGAAAAGACTACGGAAACAGCGGAAGTTCAATATGCAAAAGAACTTTCTTTGTTGGTTGATGGCGGTGAGCAAAAGAAAGCGACGGTAGAGGCCATTTACGACAAAATCAGAGAAGGCTATTTCGACTATCGCAGCGATCTGCTTGACTGTATTGAAATGGCAGAAGCTTCCAAGAAGGTACCGAACGACAAACCGCAAGATACCACACAAGTTGTACCAACTACGTCCAGGTCGGCGGAGATAAGGCTTCCAAAAATCAACTTGCCGGTTTTTTCAGGTAGCTACGAGACCTGGCGCGCCTTTCACGATTTGTTTGTCTCGTTAATTCACCACAATGCGTCACTGTCTGAAATCCAAAAGATGCATTACTTAAAATCAAGTGTGTCTGGTGAAGCTGATAAACTTTTAGCTCACCTGGGTATGGATAGCGGGAATTATTCCAAAACATGGGGAATCTTAAAGGATCGGTACGATCATCAACGTTTCTTAGTGAACACCCGGTTGAAGTGTTTGTTTAACCAGGCATCTATTTCCCAAGAACGTGAAGAATCGATAAAAGAATTGTTGGATACGTCGACCGAAGTAGTCCGCAGCTTGGTTAACTTGAAGGTTTCCGTTGAACATTGGAATGTAATCCTCATTTTCGTACTGCTGCAAAAACTGCCTGCAAAAACACAGCACCTATGGGAGGAGAAGTTAGGATACAAGGCTGATAGCAAAGCATTGGCAACATTTGCTGAGTTTACCCAATTCTGAATCCAATCAAGCCTATAGCCCACCGAAATGTTCTGCATACAGCAGCCAACAATGTAAAGTACTCGTGCCAAATTTGCAGCAAGGGTCAGCACGCTATTAGAAAATGCAATAGGTTTTTGAAATTGAGTATTGCTGATAGGGGTAAATAAGTAACTAAATTAGGGATCTGTAGAAATTGTCTAGCATATAGCCATACTTCTGATCTGTGTCCGAGTAGTCGGCGATGTTACTACTGCCAACAACCACACCATTCGCTTCTTCATTTCAACAGCAATCCGACGGTGGGGCAAGCAAACTCTTTCGCCGCACAAGGACACACTCTAGCGCAGTCCACTTCCTCGATGAACGCTGGTGCACCTACTTTTCAACCACCTGAAACAGAAACGTTATTGAGCAGGCCGAATGTTAACACATTTTATGCAACGCACCCAACAACACACGTTTTATTAGCAACTGCCCTAGTCAAGGTGCGGTCGGCGACAGGCGAATTGCTTTCACTGCGAGCTTTGTTAGACTCAGGCTCAGAGGCCAGCTTTATAACAACATCAGCTGCTCAATTGCTTTGTCTTCCACAAAGGCCAACCTCCGTCGAAATTTCTGGGTTGGGTTTGGTCAGCAGCGGCATTTGCTCAAAGGTGGTAGATATCTCCTTCACTTCTCACCACTTAACGTTTAGAGCGTGCACTCAAGCTCTCGTGCTCAAGTCGCTGTCTGGGCATCTTCCGACACAAACTTTGACAACTACAGGTTGGGAACATCTGAATGGTCTGACTTTGGCAGATCCCAAATTCAATCAGTCAGCCAAGGTGGATCTACCGCTGGGCAGTGGTGTCCTAGCTGATATTCTGCTGCCGGAGATGGTCAAACCAAGTAACAGCAATTTACCCGTCGCACAGAAAACCAAATTAGGGTGGATTTTATTCGGTAGAGCTCCCATAATACCCCATCGAATCAACAATTTCCTCCAGACATGTTCCATCGAGACAGAACTGCGTATATTCTGGGAGTTGGAAGAAATTTCTTACAAACCTTACGAAAGGCCGGACGACATCGAGTGTGAGAAACACTTCGTAAACAACGTTCGACGCCTAGCTGATGGCCGTTTCCAAGTGGCCCTTCCGTTCAAGGGCGATGTTTATCCTATTCTGGGCTGATCAAGAGAAGGTGCTCTCACGCTCTTCAGGAGTCTGGAAAGGAGGCTAGAAAGAGATCCAAGTTTAAAACAACGCTACACAGACTGTCTTAAGAAGATTTTAATGGGAGCTGGTTTTCACCTACGAAAATGGACCGCCATCCATGAAGGACTTCTCGATAGTGTACCCATTCAGGATCACGAAGCATCCTTCTCATTATCCACTGAAGGTTCGGATAGGGTGAAGACATTGGGTATACAGTGGCTTCCTGTTAACGACGAATTCTCGTTTAATTACACTCCCTCAGAAATTCATCAGCCAACGAAGCGGACCATACTATCTTCGATAGCACGTCTTTTCGATCCCATGGGTTGGATCGCACCATCCATCACCAAGGCGAAAATCCTCATGCAGCTTCTCTGGGTCCGCAAACAATCCTGGGATGATCCCGTTGATCCTGATATTCTGGAAGATTGGAAGAAGTTTTACAAGGCCTTGCAGGCTATTAATAATCTACGTATTCCAAGGTGGTTGCGCGTTTCTGGCAAAGCTAATCGCCTGCAATTACACGGTTTTTGCGATTCGTCAGAAAAGGCTTATGGAGCAGCGGTGTACCCTAGAGTAGAAGATGAAGACGGTAACATCCATATGCACCTGCTCATGGCCAAATCGAAGGTAGCACCAGTAAGTCCAGTCACTCTTCCGCGTTTGGAGTTGTGTGGAGCTGTCATGCTTGCTAAGCTCATACACCACATTGCACAAACTCTTGAGGGGAGAGGCATTCGGAACAAATTCTCTAAAGCGGAGCTCTGAACGAACTCGGGGACCAATAATTCCTTCGGAACTCGAAACGGCAACAAAGGTTCTGGCACGCTTAGCTCAAGGTGAAATGTTTCCGCAAGGGATAGCGAAGACTAGGGGCATGGGTTCCCTGAGTCCTTTTACAGACGGTGACGGCATTCTTAGGGTCGGGGGAAGGCTCAAAAACGCCGATCTCTCCTATGATCAGCAGCATCTAATAATCCTGGAACCAACGCATCACTACACAAAACTGATCATCAATGAGGCACACAGCAGGACTCTTCATGGCGGCATCCAATTGATGATGGGGTACCTTCGCAACAAATATTGGATCTTCCACTTGAAAAGAGCTGTTAAAAAACAAATTCACGGCTCTACAATCTGCTATAGATATCGCAGCTAAACGGCTCACAAACTAATGGGAGATCTTCCTAGCACCAGGATAGGGATCGCGAAGCCCTTCACACACACCGGGATCGACTACGCAGGACCTATCGATATAAAAACATGGAAAGGCAGAGGAGCCAAAAGTTACAAGGGCTATTTGGCAATATTCGTCTGCCTGACAACAAAGGCCCTTCATTTAGAGGCCGTAACCAATCTAACCGCCCAAGCTTTTTTGGCAGCCTTTAGAAGGTTTGCAGCGCGGAGAGGACTGTGCCACGAAATATACAGCGACTGCGGGACAAATTTCGTCGGAGCCGAAGCGGAACTTAAACGGTTAATGGACCACGCAGCTCACGACTGGAAGGAGATCGCCGAAGCTTTGGCAATTCAAGGAACCAGGTGGAAATTCATTCCACCCGCTTCCCCCCATTTTGGAGGGCTATGGGAAGCCGGCGTAAAGAGTGTAAAATACCACATCAAAAGAGTTGTCGGGAATGGGACACTCACTTACGAAGAGCTAGCCACGCTTCTGACACAAATTGAAGCGTGCCTTAACTCAAGACCTTTGTGTGCCCTATCAGAAGACCCTGATGACTTCCATGCCTTAACGCCAGCACACTTCTTAATCGGTCAAGACGTCCTTACTGTTCCGGAACCGGATTTAGCATCGGGAAAAATAAGCTTGAACGACCGGTTTCATTTCATGTACCCAAACGCATACATTATACTCAAGCAAATTAGGCAGCACATCAGCGGCAACATGATAAGGGGATAAGAAGGCAGCAGAAGGGGCGGCGGAACATAATAAAGGCAATAAGCTGATAGAAGACTGCAGAACCATCCTGATAATCTTCGCTCATCGGTGGGGAATGTTTACGTCACGTCATTAAAGAAGCATAAAAACTGAAGATAAAGGGTTAAATATAAAAAATTTCGGTTATAACGTTTTAACAAGTGGTTTTCTTTTAATTCGGTTAGTTTACAGAGTTTGTCCGTTTCTTTGAATTCGGTATAAGTCCCGAACACTATCCGTTTTGGTCGGACAGATGGCGCTCTCGAGTTAATATGTTTTCCACATCCCCGCCCCCGTGAATCGGTCCAATTCACCATCTGCTCCTGCTGATCGACCGTCACTGAGAAGAAGCGTTAGCGGCCTTGAGTTTACCACATTCTCGGCCTCGATCATCAGGCAACGCAGCGTGAGTTTTCGTGGCTAGACCTCCTTGAGCGTGTGTCATCTTAGCTCTCACTGTGAATCCATTTGATCACAGTCGAAGAATCGCTCCAAAAGACTTCTCGGGAAACGACGACAGAATGTCCTTCAAGCGCGGTTGTCATGAGTGTTGAACCCAAAACTGCGGCCTGAAGCTCGATACGAGACACGGTCAACGGTTTCAGTGGAATGCATTTCGTTTTTGCGCACGCGATCTCGACCACGTCATTCTGATTCATCGACCTCCAATATGCGAAGGATGCAAAGGCGTTCTCGATTCCGTGGAAACAAATGTAAAGCTGAAGATCTTTAGGGGCACCACCTTGGAAGTAATAGCGAGGAAATATTATCTCAATAACGTTGGGTAACTACAGGTGCCATTTGTTCCAGAATGTGCCGATATTTAACGGCAGTTATTCAGCAAGTCCCGTCGCCAAACTTCACGTATCACCAACTTCGCGGCTACCACGAAAGGGCTCAGGAATCCTAACGGATCAAACACCGGCATGACGATGCTGAGCAGCTCCCGTTTTGAGGGACGTCGACTTCCATCAATGTCGTCCCTGCTCACTCGGTCGAACTGCAACTTATATTAGAATTTGTCCCTACTTGGCTGCCAGAACATTCCTGGGACCTTTTCATCTTACAGAAGAGGCTCTCCGTTAGCTGCCGTAGGACACTTCAGGGCACTGAGGACGGCTTCCGAGTTCGAACTGAAATTCCGCAACTCAAAACCAGCGGCCTTGTATATTTCTTGAACTTGAGTTGCCATCCAGATTGCATGTTCGACGGATGGGAAGCTGTCGACGCAGTCGTTAACATAATGAAAATCAGTGATGGCTTTGACGGCTCGAGGAACATATGTGCCGCTGTGCTCCAAAGCGTTTTTCAGCCTAACGTGCTGAGCAGCAGAAGGTGAGCAGGTGACTTCGAACGTCATCACCCACATCTCATAAACATCTGGCGGCTTCCTATCATCTCCATCACGCCACAGGAACCTTTGGGCGCTTCTGTCCTCCTGGCGGATTCCAATCTGGTGGAACATCTCCTTGATGTCTCCACAGACTGCGACTGATCTCTCGCGGAAATTAAAGAGAACAGATGGCAGTGGCTGGTACTCCTGAGGACCCTTCAGTAGGCAGGAATTGAGCGATACTCCATTCATCTGAGCGGCGCGTCAAAAACTGTGGCGTCGGCTTCTGATGACTGAAGCTTGCGGGCAGGCTATGCCCACATAATCCCTCATGATTGATTTATAGGCGGCGGCGAAATCTTCGTATCTCCTCATTTTGCTTTCCACTCGGGCTAAGTACTTCTATACCATAGAAATATTGGCTGGCAAAATGACATTATCAGCTTTCCACAACAAGCCAACTTGGAATCGACCATTGATCTTTTTTGTCGTTAAGTCAAGGGGGCTTCTGGCGCGAATATCTTCTCTGGATTCGACTACGGGACATGCTCTAATGCCAAAACTCTCTTTGCGGAAATAGTCGCGAACCAGATCGTGTAAGACGGCATAAGCTGAATTGGCGTAGGTCAGAAGACACGCAGGTGTGCTCGAGTGCGTGGTCGTTGGCGTTGGACCAAACACAGCCCAGCCAAGCTTCGTTCGTGTAGCATATGGTCCATTCTTAGCGAAACTCTGTAGTTCCATTGTTATACTCAAATGGCAATGATCTAAAGCTTCGGAAAGGCGTTGGAGTACGACTGCATAGGGAACACCTTCAGGTGGTTTGAAATTGTATTCAAATCCGAATCCTTGAGGCTTTGAGTTGGTAGCTTGAGGCCCGAAACACCATACACGTTCTGAAGTGCATACCTTTTCTTCATACCTGTTGCACTTATCCCCAAGTTAACGACTAGCGAGGGTTCATGTACTTGTTTTCCAGCAACTCATTGCATATTGAGCTGGCGCGGGCTATCTTTAAGGCCCATCTCCTTAATCAGGGCTACAACCAAGATCAAAATCGACGATTCCTCGTCGAAAAGTGCATACGTACTGATGGCTTTATTTGTGCCATACAACGTCACTGGCAAAGTACGAAACAAGAGCTTCTGGTTGTTGTTGGCAATCTCCTTTGTAGCTAGCACACTACCAGCGATGGAACATTGAGGTAGTGGATTTGTTGACTCACATTTGTCAATGAAATAAGCTTGGGCAGGACTTAATGCAGTAGCTTGTGATGTCTGCATCCGTTTGGGGCACAAATACGCAGCTACGAGTAGTATGCCCTCTCTTCAGGCACGAGAGGCGTAGACCATGTTGCTTTACACTCGACCATCGTTCCTGCACCGTTGCTTTGACTAACTTTCTGCATTCGCTGACCTTGTATTCCTCTTGATACAGAGGGCATCTTGGAGATCTAGTTTCCTGGGGTGCTAAAGTATGCAACACCGGCAGGCGTCGCTTCAGCTCTTTGTCTTCATTATTCTGGACAGAACAAACTAACCTGGCTACGTCACAGAGCCAGTCGCTGAAATTGATGTTCGTTGGGTATGGCTGAATCATTGTTGCGTATCTCGCCCATTCCATTCGCTTGGTCATAGGCAGTTTGCAAACTAGCTCTTTAAGCAGTGATAGATTTGCAATATGGCCGTTGACAGATTGTAAAAACACAGACAAATTCCTCACCTTTGTTACGAATGGAACCGGGCGAGCCATATTGGATTCGTTGACTGGCTGTGTCTCACGAACTTGACTCAGCTGGTAGTTGATAAGTTGTTCCGGGTGACCAAAACGAAGGCATAATTCATCGATGATACTTCCTACATTGTCCGGATGAATCAAGAGGGATTTGACGGCTTCTTTCGCTTTACCTTGGTGAGATTTTTGAAGTCGCTGGTTGTTCTCCAAATTCGTGTAGTCGAAGGCACCATTTGTCTGCAAGAACGTATTGTAGAACATCGGCCAGTCGTCTGGTTTCCCGGAAAATGTAGGAAGATACTGAACCTTACGTTTCGTCAAGGTATGTACATCGGTCCCCGACATCTGGCTCCGAACATTTCCTCAATTAGACGGCTGTGGCACCCGAGAAAGCGGCGTCGGTATGTACACATGTGGCAGCGATGCGTACATATGTGGTGGCTGCGTATGCAAACATGGCTGCGGTAAGAATGTGCTTGATGTCGAGTGCATGCACGAAGGTGTTGCATACGTAGATGCGGATTGAGACTCATAAACGACTGGCTGAGGTGCATACGTGGCTGGTTGCGGCGCATGTGAGACTGACGGCAGTGTATATGTCCCTAGCGGTGATAGTCATGAACGAATGACGTCGTTGCGTGGGCGGCTTCCGACTGATCACATGTGACGGGCAGTGATGCTTGTGTGATAGGCTGGTGCAAAGGCAACAACTGCATCGCCAATTTAAGTGTGTTGCACTGCGAGTCACTACTCCTTAACTGGACTTGCGTGGCTGTGAGCTGTCCTTCCAACGCAGCAATTTGTTCCTGCAACGGACGAATGTACATTTGGTCCGCCCGAGTAGCGGCAGCTCCTCCAGAATCATCTGCATATGTAAAAACTGGGGTGGCTATGGCGGCGGACGTAGTGTACCCAGGAGTCCCACTCATGGCTGAAGGGTTTGGTACTGCATTCTCACTATTTTGCATTTCCAGGGGCACAGTGCTCTCGGAGGTCTCAGTGGCGGCTGACAAAACTGACGAAACGTACTCAGGAGTCTCAGTTGTGGCTGGCAAGATCGACGAAACGTACTCATGAGTCTCAAGCTGGAGGAATCGGCGCAGGAGATGCTGTAGATGCGGGGGCCTGTGCATCGCCTTCAGAAATCCCTGTGGTGCTGACACTACTTACGGCGGCTGTGGAAGTAGTTGGCACCATGGAGTCCATGCTGAGGTGGCATGGACTGCGTCGCGGCGGAGTTCTACTTAATATGTGGTGCACAAGAAAAACACAGCAATCACGCTAAAAAGGATAACCACGCGAAATAAAGATGTCGTCGTTTCGGAAATAAAGCGCACGCTCAAACTATTTTGTTTACACGTTTATTTCTATGAAAAATGATGTAATAATTATATAGAGATTAAATTAGGTAAACACTCACTTACCGCAGTTTGCACCTCTTCCGCTGGTTT
Organism: Pocota personata; assembly: GCA_963082735.1. Taxonomy (NCBI): domain Eukaryota; kingdom Metazoa; phylum Arthropoda; class Insecta; order Diptera; family Syrphidae; genus Pocota; species Pocota personata. Next base: position 139,925,464 of record OY720429.1, on the reverse strand, counting down.
CGAGAAAAAAAGTAACAGGATGAATGCTGGAAACAAAGATGGCTGACCATTGGAAGAAGTGATACTATCCGTTTCGTCGGACAGATGGCGCTCGGGCTTTTCCACAGAGACCATAACTTCAATATCAAAAAAAGCAAACAAATAATAAGCCTTTTTATTATACTTATTATTTGTTTGCCTTTTTTAATATTGAAGGAACGACTTTATTATTAATGGCAAAATTGATCTAGATTATTCTAGGTTATTCCTAAAGCTTGAAAAAAGGTTATTCCTAAAGCTTGACAAAATAACTGGTAATAAAGGAATAAAGAAATTCCAATTGTCACTTTGTGTTTCTCTTTTTTTTTGTCAGGGCGGCTACATCTGACTGGAGCACTCAGACTCAAAAACAGGTCCATTGTACAACCAGGCAGAGAACACCATTGTAATGTGCTTTTTTCGTCTTTTGTAAAAAGACGAGTAGACGCTTCAGTATTAGAGCTTAGGTTCTCAGCACCGAAGATCCGCCACCTGATCCGAGCAAAGGCATCGCCTTCTCCACATGAGTCGCAGGCAGGGGTAGCGCTCAAAACTAGCACACGGAGGTGCTTGGCAAAGGCGAAGTGGCCCGTAAGAACGCCAGTAACTCATCTGCAGTTTTTCTGTTAAGAGATAACAAGAAAACCGTGGATTTTTTAAAGACGACGGGGACCATTCGTTTAGTCTTCTTGTATCCTGGAGAGTCATGCCACCTTCGATTGTGTTCATTGAAAACCCAATCGTCAATAGAAGCTCTAACCAAGGATTCTTTGTTAGAGTCAAAGACGAGTATTCCGTATGAGTTCAGTACACAGACTCACTTTAATGTTAGTTCTACACCAATAATACAGTGTGTGTATGTTATTATAAAAGAGAGTACGAGGGAGACAAATGTATGTAAAACATGCAGCTTTTTTAAATCAAATTAAATTACATTTTCATAGATATTCAATTTCGTACTTAATTTACCAATTCTTGTAATTTATTAAATACTTAAATCATTTTACTTTACTTCAATATATTTTGTTTGACAATTCTGTTTAAATCTGTTAAATAATATACCTAAATAAAATAAAACTAAAATAAAAATAGATCTCGAGATCAGAAGAAAAGTTTGATTAATTTTTCAAAAATCTGTTTACTAGATCTCAATGTCATTGACTTGGTTGGTTGTTCTGGTTCTGATGATCCTTGGTTTTCTACATTGGAGGTTTTATCGCTAACTATGTCTCACTGATTGCGATGATACTGCTTTCCTTTTATCCTGTACAGTTATAGATCTTGGCCTGTCAGTAACCTCTACTACCTTCCCCCTTTCCCATGGTTCTTCTGGTAATTTTTTGAAACCAATTTATCCTCAGTAATTGTATGACGCTTTCGAGCATCCTTGTCATAGTTCATTTTCATCTTGTTCTGGTACTCTGGATTTTGGTGCCTATGTAAACATTCATCTACTGGTTTAAGTTCAGATTGGTTTACCGGAAGCCCCGTCTTCAATTTCCTTGACAGTAACAGCTGTGCCGGTGAATAGCTCAATTGTAGTTATTCGAAGATTAAGAAGTCCTAGGTGCGGATCTCCGTTTGTTTCATTGCACTTTGTAAGCATCTTCACTGTCTGTATGGACCTTTCAACGAGCCCATACGATTTTGGATAGTACGGCCTATTTGTGACATATTCAAATTTCCAATCATCAAGATCTTTAAATTCTTTGGAGTTGAATGGTGGACCATTGTCCGACATAAGTTCAGTTGGTATTCCATTTCGCGCAAACAGGGACCTAAGATGGATTATAATCTTCTTAATTCTAATAACTTCTACATATTTGGAGTAAAAATCCACTAATAAGAGATATAATTCTTTTTTCCATTCAAATAGGTCGATTCCACCTTTTTGAAATGGTGGGCAATTCATACGGTATTAACAGTTCTTTCATAGTTTTGTTTCGAGACTTATTCCAGACAGTGCAATTTTCTATTGACTTTTCTATATCTGCACTCATACCCAGTCAAAATACAGAACACCTTGTACGTCTCTTACTTTTTTTGATTCCTGGATATCCATTTCTGTTAATTCATATCTGTAATTTCAAAACGGGTGCAAATCAGAATTTAAATTTTTTTTAGTTTCTGGCCATTGATTTTTAACTAATTCTCGCAATTGTTGCATTGTCTTGCAGCAGCTAAAATTTCTTTAAGCACTGGTTGTGATAGCAAAACTTAATTTGATGAGACCGATATGGATCCTTATATCTCTATCTAATTGACTTTCTTCTTGAAAATTTAATGGTGCCCGTGACAACATATCAGCAGCCATTAATTTTCACCCTGGTTTATATGCAACTACTAATTCGTAGGCTTGAAGACGAAGCATCATTCTTTGTAACCTAGCTGAAACGTGCAGCAATGCCTTTTTAAATAAGGGAATTAAAGGTATGTGGCCCATTTTCACGATTGTTGTTTGACTATATATGAATTGGCGGGCAAAATCCTCGTCCTTGGTCATCCCCGTGGGCGCCCGCCGGAAATGGTTATTCACCTTTCGGGTGTTTAGTGTCAGCTAAGGATTTACACGCACGCTTCAATCGTGCGCTGTGGTCCATTAGGATGAGGTTGGAGTAAACCATAAATCTCACTTAAGCCAAGCTGTTGAGGTACCCGTGCCGATGGTTTCGTGGCCAGCAGGTGATTAAAGGTGCTGGTCGTTAACGGTCCCTCTCGATGCCCTGGCGAGGTCGGTAGTATAAATGCCTTATCCTGGTATGTCGGCTCTACCAGGATGGACTCTCTTTTCCGGACTTACTCGTGGGACCAAAAAATGAATCCAAATAAAGAAAAAAACGCAAGAAAAAAAGAAGAAAAAGAGAAAAAAAAAGGTGGAGAGGACGCCAGACATTGGCCCCTCATCTGAAGACGAGTTGTTGGCCTCCAGTCAGGAGTCGACAGTCTTCCCCTCAGCCGCAGCCAGTACTAGCAGTACTCCCTCTGGTGCACAGGGGGCGGCTCACAAGTTAACAACAGAACGCATTGTCAAAAAGGCAACCAACTCCACTAAGGTTAGTGGCAATGGTTCGCCTAACAAGAAAAAATTGTCGGGAGCCCTCATGAAAGGCAAGTACAAGATGGCTCGTTTCATTCTCGGCAAGATTGCCAAAAATGAAACGGACGGCTGCGTTCATGAGAAAGATGCAGCGGACAAAGTTAAGTACCAAGCTGTGGTCGATGAGTACATCGCCCACCTTGAAAAACAACAACAGAAGAAGAAGGTACCCATTGCTAACAAGCGCAACAGGTCTCTAGATGAGACCAATCGCGCGGCAAAAAAGACCAAGTTTGCCAGGACCCCCTCTTCTGCGAGTGCGAACCAGATGACGCGACACTTCTCCGAGGTGGCAAGGGACCATCTGCAGGTCGCTCTGGTGGACGAGCGCTCCTCCGACGGCAAGACGATAGGTGAAGCTTGGGTCAGCATAGAGGCTAGATTGTTCAATATGGTCATGGACTACCTTTTGGCAAACCCAGGGGAACCTCTGCCATGTTTCGACTCCGCCGAGTTGGTCAGGTGATATCGGGTCATCAGATGCAAGGACCAGTTCTCTAAGAATTTCCTTGGAGAGTGCATCACCAGGAGAACTAGGGCCCGCATCTGGTTGCCCAATATGAAGGTTGACGGAGGAAGGCTTCTCCAATGCCTAAAACTTCACAACCCGGCGGTTCCGATGGATGACTGGGCAGTCATCAAGGCAAAGGAACCTCAGAAAAATAGCTCCTCTTTCCTGCTTCTGATTAATAAACTGCATTTTGGCATAGGGCATGCCAAAATCAAGGTTTTCCGCCCCTCTGGTCCTGACGATGAGACAGGCGAAATTGATGGCACCAACAAGTTGTTGGAGGACATGGTTGTCGACGCCATTACCAACTCCACCATTCCGAATGTTGAAGATCGCACAGATTAATCTGCGCCACTCAAAGAGTGCGTCAGATAATCTGCGTGTTTTCCTAGGCGAGGAAGATATCGACATTTGCCTTATTCAGGAGCCCTGGGTGAAAGGTTCAGCCGTTAAAGGGCTGAAGGACAACCGGTACAACATCTTCTACAATACCATTAACCAGGTTAGTAATAAACCTAGGACCTGCATCCTGGCTAAAAAACATATAAATATATTTCTATGTCCTAATTTTAGCTCTGTCGATTTAGCTGTAGTTAAATTGGAGGTTGCAACTGACACTCTTTTTATTTCCTCAGCTTACATGGATCGAGACAGCCCATCACCGCCTGAGGAGGTACGACAGCTGACATTAGCGATCGCGGAGAAAAATTGCAAATTGATTTTAGGCTGCGATGCGAATGCCAGACATACGTTATGGGGCAGCTCGGAAATCAACAAACGCGGTGAGTCTTTATTCGATTTCCTTGTGATGTCCAACATTTCTGTCTGTAATGTGGATAACAAACCAACTTTTGTATTTCCGAGTTCGGATAATTTCAGAGGTTGGGAGGAAGTCTTGGACATTACACTCAAGACCAATATTGACAACCTTAGAGTAACTAATTGGCGGGTATCCGATCGTCCATCTTTGTCTGATCACAAATGGATAATCTTTAATGTTAGCCTCGAGGTCGAGGCACCTAAGCCATTTAGAAACCCTAAGAGAATTGACTGGTGCAAATTTGGTCAGGTTATTAAATCTAAACTTCACAGTACACCCGGCGCGAAAATCGAATCAGTCAAGGAGCTTGACGATAAGATCACAACCCTAGAAAAAGCCATGGGTACGGCTTTTAAGGTTTCGTGCCCTATTAAATTCAGTAAGAAAAAATGTCCCTCATGGTGGAACGAAGATCTTTCTAATCTTAGGAAGATTACCAGATAAATCTTCAATGTCTGCTATAGACACAAGCTTTGGCAACCATATAAGGATTGCCTAAAAGAATATAAGAAATCCATTAAAAGGGCAAAGTCTCTGGCTTGGATGGACTATTGTCAGTCCATTGAAACCATTAAGGACTCTGCCAGACTGAGTAAGATCCTATCCAAGGAACACTCCAGTCCGTCCTTTATCAAAAGACCGGACGGGACTTGGGCGGATTCCTCTAGCGAGTCTCTGGAGCTTTTAATGCAAACTCACTTTCCAGGGTGCAAAAATGAGTTTACTCACTCAAATTGTCCTCAAGATGTGCAATCCTCATCTTGGAATGACATTAAGACAACAATTACAGAGGTTAATACCTCTTGGGCCATTTCCAGCTTCTCTCCCTATAAATCGGCTGGACTTGGCGGCATACTCCCGGTAATGCTGAAAAAAACACTGGATCAGGTGGTCCCTTGGCTAGTTCCGATCTATAGAAGTTGTATTCTTCTAAACCACGTCCCCCTGAGTTGGAGGCGTGTTCGTGTTGTGTTTATCCCGAAAGCGGGGAAGCGGGGGCATGAATCTGCAAATGATTTCAGACCCATCAGCTTGTCATCTTTCCTTATTAAGACGTTGGAACGTATATTAGATACGCACATCCGTAATACAATAGATACATCCCTTCTATCAAAATCTCAGCATGCGTACACTAAGGGGCGATCGACTGAGACGGCGCTTCATGAAGTTGTGCGTACAATAGAAAAGACAATACACTACAAACAATTTACTCTTGCCACCTTTTTAGATGTTGAAGGTGCTTTCAATAACGTTAGTACTGAATCGATTCAGGAAGCTCTATCCCAACTGGGTGTAGGGGAGATTATTAGCAAGTGGATAGTGACTATGCTAAAAACCAGAATCATTCAATCGACACTCGGTAATAGTGTTTCCACCATATCCGTTGTAAGGGGAACTCCTCAGGGTGGGGTTATCTCTCTCAAAATTCTGCGTAGGCTTGACCGAGACGGAGTCAAGGTTGTCGCATATGCGGATGATGTGGTAGTGTTGGTATCGGGGATGTTTCCTTCTGTGATCAGTGAGATTATGGAAGGAGCTTTGGATAAGATTAGCATTTGGGCCACTGGATGTGGACTTGGCGTCAATCCGAGCAAAACTGAACTAATGCTCTTTACCACAAAAACCAAAATACCGGCTTTCACGCCTTCACGGCTTAATTTACTTAATTTACAATTACTCTCGTTATCATCTAGTGCTAAGTACCTAGGTGTGGTACTTGGCCCTAAATTAAGCTGGAAGCTTAACATTGAACAGCGAGTAAAGAAAGCCTGTGTGGCTTTTTATGCTTGTAGCAAAACATTCGGTAAGAAATGGGGACTCCGTCCGAAGATGGTCATTTGGATGTATACTGCGGTGGTGCGCCCTATTCTTTCCTATGGATCGCTGGTTTAGTGGCCGGCGGTTAATAAAGCATACATTACAAAACTCACCAACAAAATACAAACGACTGTGGCTCTAGGTGCTACAGGGGCGATGAGAACATGCCCAACTGAAGCCTTGAACGTAGTTCTTCACCTTATACCACTCGACCTTCATATAAAGTACATATCAGCATGTAGTGCGGTTAGATTAAGAGAAACAGGTAGCTGGTGCGATAGTCTCTACGGCCACAACAGCATCCTTAATCTGTTACCTCGGGAGTTGGCGGCAAATCCGACTGACTACATAATTCACAGGGTGAACTTTCGAAATGATGTCACTGTGAGATTCCCTTCCAGAGCGGAATGGAAATGTGGCACGGTGACTAACGAATTCAATACAATCATTTTCACTGACGGGTCGGAAATGGACTGCGGTGTAGGGGCGGGAATCTTTTCTGAATCCCTCAATATCTCTAGTTCGTTCCGTCTTCCCAATTCATGCAGCGTATTCCAGGCGGAAGTTCTTGCTGTACGAGAGGCGTGCCGTCTCCTCAAACATACATCGATACAACTTAACACCATAGCCATTTTCATTGATAGCCAGGCCGCTATCAAAGCCATCGTATCTGCGGCTTCCTCCTCCAAACTTGTGGAACAATGCAAGGAGGAGCTTGCCGCACTCGGTCATCGGTCTAGGATCAGCCTCATCTGGGTGCCTGGTCATAGTAACATTGACGGAAACGGAAGGGCTGATGAATTGGCGAGGCAGGAATCTGCCCTTGACTGCTCCCGTGCGGAGGATGTCAACATTCCGTTAGAGGCCCTTAAGGGTAGAATCTTTGCTCATTTCCTTACAGATGCTGGTAATAGATGGCGAGGGTTGCAGAACTGTGTCATATCCAGGCAGATGTGGCCCAAGTATAATTGGCGCAGAACACAAGAGCTATTAAACAGAAGCCGGGCAGATATTGCTAGAGTTCTGGCAATTAGTACTGGCCATTGGCCCATAGGGGTCCACGCAGCCAGACTGGGCATTACTTTTAATGCACATTGTCGTAGCTGCAATGTGGCCAACGAGCCTGAAACAATCCTTCACTTCCTTTGTAAGTGTCCGGCCCTTAGTAGGGTCAGACACCGTATACTTGGCAGACACCTTTTTGGTAATATTAGTGAGTTAGCGGAGACAAGCATCGGGACATCATCTGTTTCCTCAATGCCACGGGATGGCTTTAAATAATCTTTTCTCTCCTTTCCCACAAGTCCAACGTCAGTTTCTACAACAATTTAGGTCACTTGAGTTGTGGTATTAAAACGGCGCCTCTGCGCTAATTATGTTTCAGCATCGCACGCTGTCACAACCACACCTACCTACCTACCTACCTACCTATATATGAATTGATGGTACTTCTCACAGCTGAAAACCATTGCATAAAGCTCCTTTTCTATCTGAGCATAGCTTCTCTAACATTCGGTTAATGTCTTGGAGGCGAAAGCCAATGGACGATTTTCTTGCAAGAGACATTCACCTACTGCAAACTGTGAAGCATCTGACTATATCACCACTGGCTTTGACGGGTCAAAGTAAGCAAGTTCTGGTGGTCTTGTGAAATGCTAAAGCTTAGTAAAGGCTTGCTCCACTGGACTGTCACATTCTTTTTTAGCAACTGTCTCAAAGGCTCAGTTTCACTTGACAGATTTGGTATGAAAAAACCGAAATACGTGATCATTACTAAAAATGTTTGTACCTCTTTACAGAACTTGGAGATCGCATCTTCACGATGGCCTCGACTTTTTTTGGATCTGTATGAACACCGAGTTCATTAAAACACATGGCAGTAATACTTTATCTCCGTTAACCCTAATTTACGTTTTTCTTTGTTTAATTTGAGACCGAATTCATTCATTCTTCCTAACACTTGAGTAAGTTTTCTATTATGCTCCTTGGCACTATTACCGTAGACTAGAATCTCATCTTTTATATATAAACAATTACAATTAGATCGAAAAACATCTCTGCAAATACACAATGAAAAATTCTCAGAAATTTAGTGAATTGAAACAATATAGTCCGCAGCCATTAGGATATTTCTACCTCCCCCAGATTTGTGTTTTCCCAATGAGAAGTGAAGTCTAATGTTGTCGTATTCCATGAATACACCAGCGCCAGACCCTTGTACAGTTTTAGAGCCGTCCGTGAAATGCGACTACATTGCTTTCCTGGCTCAGGGGCTGTAGGATAATCGTCGCGCAACGTCATCGAAACTCCAGTGCGTATCGTGAGAGAAACCGGAAGATGGCTTTGAGTGTACCCCCATGAAATAAATATCAAGGGTTCATGAAAGCGTGCAGAGCAGAGCTAGGCTCTGAAGGGGAAAGCTTCCAGGCAGGCGAGGCAGACACTTTTTGGAGTTTGGCGAAAGCAGCAGTAAAATATTTACGTGAGAGCTTATTCCACCAAACAACTGGTGCGTATGAGAGGAAGGGTCTTATATTTGCCGTGTAGATTCAAAATGACCTTAGCGACAAGCCTCACGTCTTGCCGAAAGCACCTTTGCATTGCCAGAAAACTTACAGAGCTTTGGAAATCTACAGCTCGACATGTTCCGTCCAAAGAAGTTTGCTATCTAAAATTACTCCTACATATTTGGCTTTCTTGGAGAGTTGGATATTGACGTCTTTTAGCACTGGCTGAGTCAGACCAGTCAATTTCCTCCTCCTCATAAGGAGAACTACTTCAGTTTTGAGAGCATTAACTGAAAGCAATCTGCTGGCCATCCGCACCTTAGAGCAGACAGGCGCTAGGCATGATCCGACAGTCAGAACGGCGACATCATCTACATATGCTTGAGCGTAGACTTTAGAACTATTGAGTGTGTTCAACAGGGAGTCAACCCGCATGCACCAAAGCAGTGGAGAGAACACCGCCGTGGGCAGCCCCTATTTACACCTGCCATAACACACCGGCCACAATCTGCATCTACTCGTACAGTCAATGTTCTGTTTCCAGCATTGCTTTGATCCACAACACTAGTGATTTCTGGCGGAGGTGCACATGCTGTCTAAAGTCGCATTGCGAAAGGCAATGTCTATGAAAATTCATATCGCGTATGTCAAGCTAATATTCTGTTTTGCTGACCAGATTTTGAAGCGCAGTCTCGCAAGATTTTCCGCGTTGATATGCATGATGCATCTCTGAGAGAGGATGTAACCTCAAAATAAATTTGCGCACATGTAGCTCAACCAGTCTTTCCATGCATTTCAGCAGAAAGGATGTCAGTCTAATAGGTCTGAATCTCTTGGCGAGAGAGTACTCATCTGTGCCGATTTTTGGTATGTAATCTACTCTGACTGTTCGCCAGGGGGTTGGTATATATGCCAGTGCTAAGCCAGCAGTAAAGATTCTCTTCAGAGTTGGCAGTAACTGACTAATACCTTCTTTTAGCATAGCTGGGTCAGTGCCAGGTGACTTGAAGCTGTCAAAAGATGCGAAACCGTATTTGATAGCTTCATCCGTCGCCACGACCGATGCAGTACCACCTGCGCCGACTTGTTTGGCTCAGACCGCTAACAACTTCACTAATTAAACCTGGATGCGAGCCGATGTTGACCTGATGTCTTGGGAAGTGAGTCTCCGTCAGAAAACTGAAAGCAGCTTTCGACTCAGAGAAAGTATCATCAGGTGTCCTGAGTGATTCCGGCTTGATTAGTTTTCCGTTCTTGAGAAATTTGACCAGCCCACTGGTTTCAGTGACAGTTTTTATTTTGCTTCAAAAATATCTATAAGAGGAACGTTTCGGAGTTTGAATTAGACTCTTATATTATCTTTGCTTCCATCGGTAAACGTCCCAGTCCACCTCCGAATTTGCCTTGAGTGACCTATAAGAAGATTCCTGGTTTCATTACAAATTCGCTGCAGATCTGAGTTCCACCACGGAACTGGCCCTTTTTATCAGCTTTGGGGCTGATAGGGAATTTGATACAATAAGACAAGTCCTGGGCCTTTCGGACCGTTCGTCATAAAGCACCATGATATCACGCATACTTCCAAGGCCACAAATGCGTTTTTTCCGCACCCAACGGTCCTGGATAGATAGATAGATAGATATTATGTAGGATTTTGTTCTACTAGCTGCAAGTCTGCTACTGATAAGAGCGGTGGAAGCCTTGCAGTCCTGTAGGTTGATCTGAGTAAATATCATAAATACTAGGGGTTTTTTCCGACCACTGCTCGCACTACTTGGTATCGAAGCGGAACTGAATCCTATGTAGTGTGATTCAATGCAAGCACACAAGGTGGAAATGAGGAACCATTACATAACACATTCCACACATTCAATCGAAAGTGTCATATGGCATTCAATTGAGGTCGAGAGTGATTCACGCTACGTAGAAGTTCACTTCAGTTCATGTAGTTCATATTTTATTCTTTGCACCCACCGTTCATAAGTAAAGTAGAGTAGAGTAAGGGGATCAAATTAACAAATTGTAGTATTTTATGTTTAGAATGATTAATGCTCAATGCACATAGTAAAATCTAATGTTAAGAATTTTGTATAAAAGGAGAATGAACATTGGAATAAAGGCAGTTTTAAACCTAATCTAGACTCACTTCACAGCAGCAGTTATTTGCCATAAACTTACAGCGAGCTGCACTTTAAACAGCTTAAAAAGAACATGCTGCGGTTGGTACAGCTTAGGGGGTAGGCTCCGTATGAGACGAACACCACATGGCGATCCTGCCAGCTTCGAAAACCAAAACGTACCTGGAATACCAATATATACCTGAAGCAACTAGCGGACAAATAGAAGCACCGGTGTACAACCCAACACCAAGGACCGCGGGACCGAAACCCCTATCGATCGAAGACTACAGAAAGAGGCAGCAGGGACAACAGAAGAAAGAATATCAACAAAAGAAAGAACCAGAACAAAAAATTAATAGACGAAAGCGTGGCGGCAAAAATGTGAAATTTCGCCAAGAAATAGCAGAATTACACAGGGTAATTCCAATAACTCTGGACAGGAAGCAAAAGCAACTGCTGATTAAAAGTCTGCACGAAGTAAAACAAGAAGGGCACATCAAACTCCAAGGACGAAATCATAAATAACAACCCAGCGGCCAACAATAACAACAACAACACTAGCGTTAATGATAATTTAATTTATGTAATACTAGTTATAGTAATAATATTGTTGATTTTATAAGTAAACAGTCATTATAAAAAAATTGTTAGAAAACAAATTATATGGAATAGGATAAACCATGTTTAAGAAAATAAAATATGGAAAATTTTAAATTAGTTACAGAATTATTGAAAAACCTAAAGAAAAATCCGAATAGGGAATACACTGAAGAATTCATAGCAGAAAAAAGATTAGAGATAGAACAGATTTGGGACAATATATGTAAAGATATAGAACAGGAAGGACTAGAGGAAGCAAAAAGATATTTTGATACAATTGTAGACCAAATTAATACACTTTTAAAACCAAAATTAGCAAAACTACCAAACACTAGCTTAGAATTGATGAAGAAAGAAATGGCAAGATTTGATATACTAACAGCTGTAAAGCTGGTACAAGAATTTGATGGTGACCAAAAGAAATTATCTAATTTCCTAGGGTTAATAGAGTTCTATAGTGACACCTTAGCTGACAACAATGAAAAGAAGAAACTGATCGACTTTATACTGACAACCAAGCTAACTGAAAAGATGAAAAATAAACTACTTACAGAAACAAGACCTGAAAATCTACAGACATTAAAAAGCACACTAACTATTTTAGTTTATATAGACCCATTAAAAATACATAATGACTTAGCTAAGATGCATCAAGGCAATGGCAGCATAAACACATATGCTGAAAAAATAGAGTCAATGACAGCACAGTTAAATGAAATACAAATAGCTGCTCAGGGAGAAACTAACAAACAGGTTATTGTAGCACTAAATGACCAATTGGGTCTAAATGCCTTCAAAAACGGTCTAAATGAAGGAATTAGGGTAGTAGTGCAGGCTTCAAGAGTAGAGAAGCTCAGCGAAGCTATACAAATTGCATCAGAAGTAGAATCAACACCCTCACAAAATAACATAATGCTCTTCGGAGCAAGTATGAGAGGAAAATTTCAGAGGCACCGTGGAAATTTTAATTCACATTTAAATAACAATAACTATGATCATAGCAACAATTACCGAGCAAGAACTAATAATTTTAGCAAAAGGGCAAGGAGACAGTTTAGTTATAGAGGGAATAGGAACAATAACCAACAGCATCGAGGAAATACACAGCATAATGACAGGTCGGAAAACACGGGTATTCCTGGTCAACAGAATCGGGGAATAGGATTAAGCAGAAGAAGATATTAAACGACAATAGAGAGAATGACTTCACAAATTTTGTTAGCATTAAAATAAAAAAAACATAAAGGAATATTTACCTTTCTGGTGGATACAGGCGCAGATATTTCTGTCTCTAAAAATAATGTGACAAGAACAATAAGCCATAATACAGTATGTCAGATAAACGGCATCACAAACAAGACAATATTTTCGGAAGGTACAGCTGAATTAGACTTATTAATAGGGGATAAAATAGTAAAGCATCAATTTCACATTGTTAATGATTATATGAATATATCAACAGATGGAATATTATTACGGGATTTTCTGAGAACCTGTAACTGCAAATTAGACTCTTGATAGTTTATGCAGAAGAAGAGGAAATAACTCTGCCGATGAATATGAACATGAAAAATCTGAGCAAACTAACAATACCACCAAGAACAGAGATTATATAAGTAATAGATATGCAGCTTAGTAAAGACAGTGTAATTATAGGAAATTAAATAAAACAAGGAGTATTTGTGGCCAATACGTTAATTCCAGCAGAAGGTTTAAAACACATAAGTATTATGAATACACAGGACAGCATTGCAATAATTGAAAATACCATGATCGGAATACAGCCTCTGAAACACTACAAAATATTATGTTACAAGAACACCACAAGTCAATGCTAACGGCTCGAAAGGTTAAGGAAAGAAATCAAGATGGTTAATTGGAATAAAACAACAACAGAAACAATCTTGAAAATATGTGAAGAATTCCAGGACGTATTCCATCTTGAAGGAGAAACCTTAACTGTAAACAATTTTTATGAACAGCACATAAAAATGACAGACGCCAATCCAACGTATATAAAAAAATTACAGATTACCACATGCACACTTAGAGGAAATAAATAAACATGTATCAAACCTGGTACAGGAAAACATAGTAGAAAGATCAGTTAGTCCATACAACTCCCCACTTCTAATTGTACCCAAGAAAAGCAACAGCGGTCAAAATAAATGGAGATTGGTGGTAGACTTCAGGTCGTTGAACAAAAAGGTGGTGGACGACAAATTTCCAATAACCAGATTGGAAGATATACTAGACAGACTAGGCAATGCAAGATATTTTTCGACACTGGATATGACAAGTTCATTTCACCAAATACCACTACACGAACAGTCAAGACTATTTACTGCATTTTCGACGAATGAAGGCCATTTTCAATTCAAAAGACTTCCATTTGGGCTAAAAATATCAACTAACAGTTTCCAGACGATGCTATCAATAGAGCGGATTACAAGAAGCAGAATTTCTATACGTGGATGGCATAATAGTATTTGGTTCAAACTTGAGAGAACATAACGGGAACTTAATCAACGTGCTCGAGATACTCCGCAAATATAACCTAAAACTGAATCCAGGAAAATGTGACTTTCTAAAACAAGAAGTCGTATATCTTGGACACCTAATAACTGCAGATGGAATTTGCACAAATCCAAAGAAATACGAAGTAATTAAAGCATATCCTGAACCAAATAACGCTGATGAAGTAAGAAAATTCGTAGCCTTTTGCAACTATTATAGGCGATTTATTCAAGATTTTGCTAACATAGCAAGACCTCTGAATCAATTATTAAGAAAAAAACAACTATTTACTTGGAATGAAGACTGCATTGCAGCATTCAAAACACTGAAACAGAAATTAATGTCACCGCCAGTATTGAAGTATCCTGATTTCTCAAAACCATTCATTCTAACAACAGACGCTTCTAATTTTGCGTTGGGAGCAGTCCTATCGCAAGGAGAAATTGGAATGGATAGACCAATAGCATATGCGAGCAAATCACTCAATAAGCACGAACTAAATAAACTTGTAATAGAAAAGGAGTTATAAGCAATTCACTGGGGAATAAACTACTTTAGACCATATCTGTTCGGAAGAAGCTTATTTTCGCACAAAAATCCTTCTTCCAAGTTAACCAGAATACGTGTAGACTTAATGGATTATGATTACGAAATAGTATTCAAACAAGGAAAAATGAATACAAATGCAGATGCACTTTCTAGAATACAGATAACGTCAGACAAGCTGAAAGAAATGATACCAAAATGCAATGTTGATGTCATTACAAGAGCGATGAAGAACAACATAGAGAAAAACGAGAAGAAAACAAGAAAAGATAAAAACTGTGCAAAAGCCTTAGACTCAAATGTAGGGACTGGTCACCTCCACATATGGGACTGTACATCACTATCTGACATAAGGCGAATGAAGAAAATTAAATTTAAGGAAATGAAAAGTATAGAAAAAGGAGCCCAAAGAAATAAAGTTATAATAGCAGTAAACACTGTAATTGTGGAATTTAGGGATAATTCTCTACCAGAGTTAAAATTGATCTTGAAGAAGCTAATATTCATGATGAGCAATGCAGGTGTTAATAAACTAGCTCTAGCGAGAAATAGTTTAATATTTAAAAAAGTGAACGTATACGAATCCAAAAAGATATTTATTTTAATATATGAACCTCCGAAGGAGGTCATAAGTGAAGAAGAAAAGCACAGATTAATCGAAGAACATCATAGCTCTAAGATAGGAGGACATTGTGGCATTAGAAAATGTATCAACAAATTAAAACAAAAATATGTCTGGAAGAATATGAGTAGAATGGTAAAATTATTCATAAACAACTGTGAAACATGCAACAAAGTCAAGATAACAAAATATACCAAAGAAAATTTTGTCATAACAGACACGCCGAGTACTTCATTTGATATTATTTCAATAGACACAGTAGGCCCTTTGAGACCTTCAAATGGATTTAGATATATTGTAATATGCAAGCTACGGCTCGAGTAGATAAAACGATATTCTTTGAAATTTATTTCTTTATTTTCTATATTTTCTCTATAGAACAATTCAAGTTCACACTATACTATTCTTCGCAAATTCTTTTCTTACAAGGTCTCTTTCCTCTCAAATCACTTTATCTCCTTTCAATTACTTAATTCACAAATCCAAACTAATTACTTTTTCTTCTTCACTCTCAACTTTCAATTTATCACCAAATTACAACTTCGCCCATTATCACTTTTCCAATCTCTTCGCCACGGTTCTAAACCAACTGTCTTTTTTTGATCGCCATCTGTCCTTATATAGCAGAAGTTTCTGATAGCCAGAAACTTCTAGCAAATTCTTCGACCACTGGAACAAGAGAAATAATTCTTGCAGTTATAATTCCCTTTTATCCCTGATATTATTCGTCTCTTTCGTTGACATGAGCTGTGGAGACTTCGTCCCAGACACGAACCTCGAATGAAAGGACAGTTCGAACCAAAATTCTGCCAGAATGGAAAGTCACTTCGGAATTTGCTGCATAGGCATAGGAGCGTAGTTATTATTATGCTACACTGCCCCCCTCTTAGACGTGTTCGTCCCGAACAAGTGCATTCTCATTTCGGCCATTGTATCGACTCAGTCGGTCCACATGAACCTCTTTCATTTTGGCCCTCGGTCCTCGCTGGATGCGGTAGACAACATCGTTGATGCGGGTTACTATTCTGTAGGGACCTTCCCAGTTCCGCTGTAATTTAGGTGATTTCCCCTTTTGGCGATGGGGATTATACAGCCACACCAGATCTCCTTCCTGGAATCCTGACGTTGTTGCCTTGGCATCATACCTGGTCTTCATGCGGTCGCTCGTCATCTTAATCTGGCTTCTGGTCCTTTGGTGTATGTCCCTAAGCCTTTCCCTAAGGTCCGCCACGTACTCTTCTTTATTTCTGGGCTCATTGGTAGGAGATCCAAATTTCACCTCACTGGGTAAACGAGCTATTCCACCAAATAAGATTTCGAACGGCGTATGTCGAGTAGTGCTATGCACGGCACTTCTATAGGCCATCAAAAACAAGGGAATCTGCCGGTCCCAATCCCGTTGGTAGTCACCTACGACCTTCGAGAGATGTTCGTCCAAAGTCCTATTGAAACGCTCCACCATACCGTCCGACTGTGGATGAAGCGGGGTTGTCCTTGTCTTTTTGATTCCGAGTAGTTGACACATCTCTTGGAAGATTCTTGACTCGAAGTTCCGCCCTTGGTCAGAATGCAATTCCAAGGGCACACCGAATCTGCTAACCCAATTGTAGACGATCTGCTCCGCCACGGTTCTGGCTTCCTGGTTAGGGATCGGAAACGCTTCCGGCCACTTACTGAAGTAGTCCATCACTACGAGTATATACCGATTACCATTGTCGGTTTCCGGAAAGGGCCCTGCGATGTCAATGAGGATTCGTTCGAAAGGTGCTCCCACGTTGTATTGGTGCATCTTACCTCGAGTTTTGATTCTCGGACCCTTGCTAGCTGCACACACGTCGCATTTTCTGCACCAGTCTTCGATATCTTCCTTCGCTTTTAACTAATAAAAACGTTCTCGTACCTTTTCTAGCATCTTATTCACTCCCAAGTGGCCTCCGGTCGCCCCGCCATGCATTTCCTGTAACACCTCCTTGACCCTCGTCCGCGGTACGACAAGCTGCATTACAAACGACTTTCCGTCGGAGGATTCCCATTTTTTTCTCAGAACACCTTCTTGGACATGGAGGGAGTCCCACTGCGCAAAATATGCCTTTAAGGTCGGTCTTCTGTGAGAGATGTCCTGATGATCCGGTTTCTCCATGTTCTCCTTCCAGGCCAGAATCGGATCGATATCCGGGTCTTCCTTCTGAGCGTTCCGGATCTCATCTACGCTCCAGCCGGCGATAGGTTCGGCTCTCATTCTTTGGATGGAAACCAGCTCCCGTTCTTCCTGACGCGCGCAATGTTTACAATCCGTTCTGCATGGTCTCCGGGACAGTGCATCCGCATTAGAGTGGAGCCTTCCTTTACGATGCTGTATTTCGTAGTCGTAGATTTGCAGCCTTTCGATCCATCTTGCGACCTGACCCTCAGGACTCTTGAACTGTAATAGCCATTTTAAGGCTGCATGGTCTGTGCGAAGAACGAACTTCCTCCCATAGAGTTATTTGTGAAAATGCTTCGTAGCCAAGATCAAAGCTAGAAGTTCCCGCCTTGTCACGCAGTAGTTCCTTTCTGGCTTAGAGAGCATCTTGCTGAAGTACGCAACCACCTTCTCTTGGCCATCATGCACCTGGGAGAGTACGGCTCCTACCCCGACATTACTAGCATCTGCATCCACAATGAACCTTTCCCCGGGAGTGGGGTAGGCTAGTATCGGGGCATCGCATAGCCGTTGTTTAAGTGCCTTGAAGCTCTTCTCGCACTCAATTGACCATTTGAATTGTTTTCCCTTTTCCGTCAACTGGTGCAGGCTCTTTGCGATCCCGGCAAAATCCTTCACGAACCGTCTGTAGTAGGTGGCTAGGCCCAGGAAGCTCCTTAGTTGGTGTTTGTCTTTGGGAACTGTCCAGTTTTTCACCGCTTCGACCTTCTCTGGATCGGTTCTCACTCCTTTCGCTGAAATTATGTGTCCCAGGTACTTGACTTCCACTCTAAACAGGGCGCACTTCTTGGGGTTGAGCTTCAGGTGGGCACTTCGAAGCCTTTGAAACACATCCCTTAGATTGTCAAAAGCACATCAGGGCTTTGATCTTCTAACAACTTAAAAAGTACGGTTCTTCGCTCGATCCTTATCAGTGAATTCACATTCACCACAAGGATCTTTAAGGGTTTCTCCGCCATCGCAGCCATTACGACTGGAGGTGCGCTAGACCCGGCAGAAATGCGTAGATCTGATCCACCCGTTTCGCCTGTTCTTCTAACTGACGCTGAAGCTGGTTCATTTGCCCTTGAATAGAGAGCGAAATAGTCAGCAAATCAGGCTTAGCCTCAGGTGCTTTAGGCACTGGGGCCTGTGCGGCAACCATTGGGGAGTAACGGCTGCTGTTTGACTAGAAACACTTGACTTCGACTTTCTGCAAACGAGCCAGGTTTACTTTTTTCATGTACTGGAACTTAGGACAACCCCGATAGTTTGCGGTGTTCCCACATAATATAATAAACGAGAGTTGGTCTTTATCTGCCGCCCCATCTTTACCCAAGGAACATTTCTTTGCTTTGTGGTTCTTCCACACTTTACGCATCGAGGCTGCATTTCGCAGTTCGACGCGGCATGCCCGAAGCTTTGGCAGCGAACACATTGTAAAATGTTATCGCTCCTCTTAACTTTTTCCCATTTGACAACCTTGTAGTCTAGGACATTAATACTCCTTAGACCATCCAGTTTGCTGTTGGGAGTTATCTGAACAAGGAAGAACGGTAATTTCCGCTTCTCCCTTTTAGCCCTCGCTGTGGTGAACGGCTTGACTCCTACGAACTCAAGACCGTCGCACTCCTTCTCTTTCAGTATCCTAAGGAGCTCTGCCGGTTCGATAGACGGATCTATCCCCCTCAGTAGCATAGATTGCAACTTTTCCCCCTTCGGGGTGAAGGAGAAGAACTCCGTCGTCGTTTCCTTCAATAAACCTTTTATTTTTTTGTACTGTTCCACTGTATTACAGTGGATAGTATGCCTATCTTCATTAACACGTTTGATAAAAAAGTTATTGCCTATGGCCGACTTACATAGCTCAATGGTGTCTTTTAATTCCATTTTGAAGGTGTTGATAGGTGGCACCTTCTTCTTTGCGCTCCTCTGCTGCTGATGTTGTTGTTGTTGCTGGTCTTTCTGTTGTTGTTGTTGTTGCTGTTGATTTTGTTTTTGCAGATCTTGTTGTTGTTGTTGCCGCTGCTGCTTAGCTGGCAACTGTTTTTGTTGTGGCTGCTTTGTTGGCAGTTGTTGATGTTGTTGTTGCTGCTTTGATGGCAGCTGCTTTGATGGTAGCTGGTTTTGTTGCATTCGCTTTGCAGGCAGTTGTTGTTGCTGCTGTGTGTCAGCTAGCTGTTTTTGTTGTTGATTTTTTTTCTGTGACTGGCGATCTTCCGCTCTTCTAGCTGTCTCTTTAGCCTTTATGGTCAGCACACTCTGCTGGAGCTGCCGTATGCTTTTATTGATGGCTTCCATCTCTTCGTCCTCATCCTCGGACTCGGAGGCAGCTAACGTGGCTAAGCTATTGCAACCACCTCTGTAGTAATTTTCTCCACTGCCCGAGACGAATGTACGCTCTTTTGCTGCTGGTGCTGCTGTTGTTGTTGACGGCGCCCCCACCCTCACTTCTCCCGGCGAAATCTATGACTTTATCACATGCATATGCACGCACCTGTATTCTTATACAATTTATCCCATCTCACACACATACCTTGGTAGGGGACATCAGATGGACCTACCTCTGATTATTAAGCAAAGAGTGATTTCAAAGTACTATTTGAAAGCACCTAAAATCTTCAATGGTGGCCGTGGTGTAGTGGTAACATCATCGCTTGTCACGCTGTTGATTCACGGTTCGAATCCTGAAGTCAAGAATCATCTATTTATTTCGCATGAAATAAATAAAAAAGTCGATCACTTGCTAAAGCTAAGTCAACTCTACTGTGAAGGCATAACACTGGCAGTAGGGTGGTCATATGGCTGATATGCAACTTGGTCGTGATGATGACATCAGGAGGATGGAAAAAAATACTGTGAATCATAAGCAACGACAATAACAGCGAAAACAAACAAAATACTCCCCAGTTATCTGGACAGCCACCCTTGGAGTTTACAGAAACTTAATACCACCTGAGTTTCAAACTACACCACTCTGTCTTTCTCTCTGTGTCTTCCTCTTTCCACAAAATGCACGTGTTCTAAAAAAATTAGTATAAGGGTATTCATATCCCCTTTAACACGTGCAAATTATAAAAAAAAAAAAAAATAAAAATGGTCCAACTGAAATTGGTAAATGTCGTATTGTAGTAGTACGAGTATATAGAAAAGTCAATACAATTTTCTATGCAATGAAAAAATTCCTCAAAAATGTTTATAAAATCTTATAATACGAGTACAATAACTTTATTTTTGTTAGAACTTAGCTAGTGTATAGGCTCTATATAGGTACAATGTATATTTCAGGCTAAAAGTTTAGGACGTTAGTACATTCAAACAAATTTAAATTAAACACAATTAAGGCAGTTAAAAAAAAAATGATTGAAGAGGTTAAACCGGCATTCTGGAAATCGATTTTTCTATTGTATTCGGTTGGAGCTTGCAAAACTAGAAATCTTGTTGTTTATTGATTCTAGTAGGTCGATTACGATCGTATTACTCATATATGGAGTAGAAACAGAGTTGGTGAAAGTGTAGATCCCTGTGTCGCTTCAGCATTTACAGCAAAGGTGCTGGAAGATACACCATCGTCCACAACTTGAATTGAATTGTCCTGGAGAATCAGGTCGTTCACAGACCTTCGTGGAGTACACGTGTGTGTTTCGACTTGCAGAGTAATTCTTTAAGTGGTGAAAAAACTTAAAATAATAAGCGCCGGCTTGGCCTAGTGGTCGTTTTAGTGGACCGTCCGGCGGTGGTCACTGGTTCAATTCCCGCAAATATCAGGCTTCTTTTTTTTAATTTGTTAATTAACAAAAAAAAAAAAACAAACACGTGATGGGAGACAATGAAAAGTCCGCACTCCAAGTAGCGGACAAACAAACATTAGCCGATGAGGCACAGCCAAGTCAGGCCACCCAGCAACGATGATTAGAGAACGTAACTCCCAACTTGGTAAAGTGCCCCTCCATAACAGCTGCATCTGCAATTCTGCCGGGTGGAGTGATGGAAGAGGCACGTGGTACAGTGACAGCAGCAGCAGAAAAGAAGAGGCATAGGTCGTCAGATGACGATGACCATACCCATGCGTCTCCGATGGTGATAAAGGCCATTATATGGGGGACAAAAACAACTTCGCCGCTCTGGTTACGTCAGAGTCAAAAGACGAAGACGATGAGCTGGAGTGCCTTAACACCAGTACAGGGCAGCTCCAGCAAAAAGTATTGGCCATAAAAGCCAAGCAAATAGCAAGACGGGAGAGGTAGAGACAGGCTGTGCTGTGTTGCTTCCAAAAGCAACAGCAACAACAACACACACAGCAAAACCAGCCTACCCAGCAACAAACACAAAAAACAAATCAGCCGTAGCAACAGCAACAGAAGTAGCAGCAGCAACCGCAGCAGGAACAACAGCAGCAGCCGAAACAGCAACAACAATAGCAGCAAAAACAGCAGCCGAATCAGCAGCAGCAACAAAAGCATATACAACAGCAACAACTACAGCACCAAAAGGGCCAAAAGGGAGAAGCGGAAACTACCGTTCTTCCTGGTTCAGCTGTCCCCCGATAGCAAACTGGAGTACTAGAGTCCTAGGTTTTCACATGGGATAAAGTAAAGCGCAGCGAAAGCATTATTCAATGCGTTCGCTGCAGCCTCGATGTGTGAAGCGTGGAAAGAACCACAATACGGAGGAATGTCCTCTAGGTAAAGAGGGAGTCGCAGATAAGGGCAAGCTCACATGTGTGCTATGCAAGAACTCGGGAACCGCAAACTATCGAGGTTCTCCTGAGTCTTAATGCATTAAAACAGGAAATTTGACTCGTAAGCAGAAAAGTGCAGTGAAAGTCCCACCAGGTCCAGTTCAAAAAGCAACCGTGACTCCCTAAATCACCTACGCTCAAATGGCGTCAGGTGGGAAAACCACGGTACAGCAACAACCGAATGTAGCTGCACAGGCTCCAGTGCCTAAGGCACCTGAAGCACAAGAAGATTTGTGACCATCTTGCTCTCTATCCAGGTGCAAATGGGGCAGTTACAGCGCCTTTTACAAGAGCAGGCGACCCGTGTGGACAGGATCTACGCGCTTCTGCCTAGCCTAACGCACCTTCAATCGTGATGGATACGATTCAAATTCCTTGAAGATTCTAGCGGTGAATGTAAACTCATTGATTAAGATTGAAAAGAATCGCTCTACAAGTTACTCGACGACCAAAGCAATGACGTGCGTCTGGTTAGCGAAACTAAGCTAACCGAGAAAGGCAAGATACGGCATAAAAACTATAATATTGTAATATGCAAGCTACGGCTCGAGTAGATAAAACGATATTCTGTGAAATTTATTTCTTTATTTTCTAGTCTATAGAACAATTCAAGTTCACACTACACTATTCTTCGCAAATTCTTTTCTTACAAGGTCTCTTTCCTCTCAAATCACTTTATCTCCTTTCAATTACTTAATTCACAAATCCAAACTAATTACTTTTTCTTGTTTACTCTCAACTTTCAATTTATCACCAAATTACAACTTCGCCCATTATCACTTTTCCAATCTCTTCGCCACGGTTCTAAAACCAACTGTGTCTTTTTGATCGAAAATCTGTCCTTATATAGCAGAAGTTTCTGATAGCCAGAAACTTCTAGCAAATTCTTCGACCACTGGAACAAGAGAAATAATTCTTGCAGTTATAATTCCCTTTTATCCCTGATATTATTCGTCTCTTTCGTTGACATGAGCTGTGGAGACTTCGTCCCAGACACGAACCTCGAATGAAAGGACAGTTCGAACCAAAATTCTGCCAGAATGAAAAGTCACTTCGGAATTTGCTGCATAGTCATAGGAGCGTAGTTATTATCATGCTACACTGCCCCCCTCTTAGACGTGTTCGTCCCGAACAAGTGCATCCTCATTTCGGCCATTGTATCGACTCAGTCGGTCCACATGAACCACTTTCATTTTGGCCCTCGGTCCTCGCTGGATGCGGTAGACAACATCGTTGATGCGGGTTACTATTCTGTAGGGACCTTCCCAGTTCCGCTGTAATTTAGGTGATTTCCCCTTTTGGCGATGGGGATTATACAGCCACACCAGATCTCCTTCCTGGAATCCTGACGTTGTTGCCTTGGCATCATACCTGGTCTTCATGCGGTCCCTCGTCATCTTAATCTGGCTTCTGGTCCTTTGGTGTATGTCCCTAAGCCTTTCCCTAAGGTCCGCCACGTACTCTTCTTCATTTCTGGGCTCATTGGTAGGAGATCCAAATTTCACCTCACTGGGTAAACGAGCTATTCCACCAAATAAGATTTCGAACGGCGTATGTCGAGTAGTGCTATGCACGGCACTTCTATAGGCCATCAAAAACAAGGGAATCTGCCGGTCCCAATCCCGTTGGTAGTCACCTACGACCTTCGAGAGATGTTCGTCCAAAGTCCTATTGAAACGCTCCACCATACCGTCCGACTGTGGATGAAGCGGGGTTGTCCTTGTCTTTTTGATTCCGAGTAGTTGACACATCTCTTGGAAGATTCTTGACTCGAAGTTCCGCCCTTGGTCAGAATGCAATTCCAAGGGCACACCGAATCTGCTAACCCAATTGTAGACGATCTGCTCCGCCACGGTTCTGGCTTCCTGGTTAGGGATCGGAAACGCTTCCGGCCACTTACTGAAGTAGTCCATCACTACGAGTATATACCGATTACCATTGTCGGTTTCCGGAAAGGGCCCTGCGATGTCAATGAGGATTCGTTCGAAAGGTGCTCCCACGTTGTATTGGTGCATCTTACCTCGAGTTTTGATTCTCGGACCCTTGCTAGCTGCACACACGTCGCATTTTCTGCACCAGTCTTCGATATCTTCCTTCGCTTTTAACTAATAAAAACGTTCTCGTACCTTTTCTAGCATCTTATTCACTCCCAAGTGGCCTCCGGTCGCCCCGCCATGCATTTCCTGTAACACCTCCTTGACCCTCGTCCGCGGTACGACAAGCTGCATTACAAACGACTTTCCGTCGGAGGATTCCCATTTTCTTCTCAGAACACCTTCTTGGACATGGAGGGAGTCCCACTGCGCAAAATATGCCTTTAAGGTCGGTCTTCTGTGAGAGATGTCCTGATGATCCGGTTTCTCCATGTTCTCCTTCCAGGCCAGAATCGGCTCGATATCCGGGTCTTCCTTCTGAGCGTTCCGGATCTCATCTACGCTCCAGCCGGCGATAGGTTCGGCTCTCATTCTTTGGATGGAAACCAGCTCCCGTTCTTCCTGACGCGCGCAATGTTTACAATCCGTTCTGCATGGTCTCCGGGACAGTGCATCCGCATTAGAGTGGAGCCTTCCTTTACGATGCTGTATTTCGTAGTCGTAGATTTGCAGCCTTTCGATCCATCTTGCGACCTGACCCTCAGGACTCTTGAACTGTAATAGCCATTTTAAGGCTGCATGGTCTGTGCGAAGAACGAACTTCCTCCCATAGAGGTATTTGTGAAAATGCTTCGTAGCCAAGATCAAAGCTAGAAGTTCCCGCCTTGTCACGCAGTAGTTCCTTTCTGGCTTAGAGAGCACCTTGCTGAAGTACGCAACCACCTTCTCTTGGCCATCATGCACCTGGGAGAGTACGGCTCATACCCCGACATTACTAGCATCTGCATCCACAATGAACCTTTCCCCGGGAGTGGGGTAGGCTAGTATCGGGGCATCGCATAGCCGTTGTTTAAGTGCCTTGAAGCTCTTCTCGCACTCAATTGACCATTTGAATTGTTTTCCCTTTTCCGTCAACTAGTGCAGGCTCTTTGCGATCCCGGCAAAATCCTTCACGAACCGTCTGTAGTAGGTGGCTAGGCCCAGGAAGCTCCTTAGTTGGTGTTTGTCTTTGGGAACTGGCCAGTTTTTCACCGCTTCGACCTTCTCTGGATCGGTTCTCACTCCTTTCGCTGAAATTATGTGTCCCAGGTACTTGACTTCCGCTCTAAACAGGGCGCACTTCTTGGGGTTGAGCTTCAGGTGGGCACTTCGAAGCCTTTGAAACACATCCCTTAGATTGTCTCGGTGTTGCGCAAACGTTTTTCCAACGACAATGACATCATCCAAGTATACCAAACAGGTTTTCCATGTTAACCCTTGCAGGACACATTCCATCAATCGCTCAAAAGTCGCCGGAGCATTGCACAGCCCGAATGGCATTACCGTGAATTGCCATAGCCCATTTCCTGCGGTGAAGGCGGTTTTCTCCCGGTCTTCTGGATGGATCTGTACCTGCCAGTAGCCACTCTTCAAGTCGAGAGTGGAAAACCATCGGGCTCCTGATAGTGTGTCTAGCGTGTCGTCAATCCGTGGCAGAGGGTAGCTGTCTTTCTTGGTGACGTAATTGAGCTGCCGATAGTCCACGCAGAACCGCGTGCTGCCATCTTTCTTCTTAACCAGTACAACCGGTGATGCCCACGGACTTTTGGAACTTTCAATCAGACCTTCTTTCTCCATTGCCGACACCATCTCTGCAACTTCTGTCTGCTTTGCCAATGGAAGGCGCCTAGCAGGCTGACGAATTGGTCTAGTATCACCAGTGTCTATTCGATGTTGTACCAGGTGTGTTCGGCCGTATTCTCCGTCCTGTGAGGCAAATACATCAGCGTACTCATTGATAAGATTCTCTGCCATAGTTCGCTGCTCCTGATTCAGCTCACTGGACTGGAGAATCGTCTCTCTCGTTTCGGCTGTCCAAGGTGATGGGAGAGGTTTTGGAGCATCACGTTCAGATATTGTTGCGACGGCGGTAATCGGCGTGCATTTTCCAGTCATCTCCCCTCGCCTTAGTTTGACAGTGTGTGGTCTTGCGTTCAAAACCCTCACTGGAACCATGGTGTTCTTTGGTTCGACTAACGTCTTTCCCACGATGTAGTCTTGAGAATTCTTCTCTGGGTCTGGTTCTACTATGTAGAATCGGTGGCTCCCAAGATCACCTTCCAGCTTCGTCCATATGATTGTCTCTGAAGACGGCGGCAAAACTTCGTCTTTGCTGATGACTGTCCTGAGAGTTACGGCATTCTCATTTCCGTACACCATTGGAATCTCCACATTTCGATACCTCAGTACTTGCATCCCGATGTCCAAGATTACTTCATTTGCTTTCATGAAGTCTACTCCGATGATGCACTCGTCGCATATATCTGCCACCAGAAACGCATGGGAGAACGTCAGTCCTGCCAGAGTAATCGTAAGACGAACTTCTCCAAACACCTTCGCCATTTGCCCTGTTGCAATCTTCAGGCAGTAGCTGTTGGTGTTGTGCAGCCATGAGCTTCTGACGATATCTCTTCTTACAATGGAGGCAGTGGCACCTGTGTCGATGGTGGCTACGCACTTCTTCTTGTTGATTAATGCCTCCACTGTCAGGCTCTTGTTACCCCGTTTGGTTTGCGAAACCTGAATGGTGGTCCTGGGGGCCTCGATTCCAGTAACCAACTTCTGCCCCGCGAAGTTGGTCCTTACGCATCTCCCGACTGCTGGTTTTGGGAAGTCTGACCGACAGGATGCTTCCTATCTGCTTCTCCTACTTCCGCAATGTGGACAATTTCCTCGTCTAGGTGCACTTCTGCACTGCCGTTGTAGGTGTCCGGTATGGTTGCAATTCCAGCAACGGATTTGACTTCCGCGAGCTTTGACGGCTGTTCTCTGGCATGGGCATTCCACGACGGACATTTCCCTGACACGGTGTATTCCCTGGTATGCTTGGTCCGCAGCCTTCATTGACAAAGCGAATGCCAATGCCTCGGGGAGTGTTCGCTTTTCAGCCATCCTTACAGCCATTTGCAGTTGTCTGTCCTCTATGGCCTGAATAAAAGCTTCCACCGCCATTTCGTTGATAAGCTCCACACCGGCTTTAGGGTATGAAAGATGGGCTAGTCGCTCTATATCTGCTTGCAACTGTTGGAGCGTTTCCCCCCTTTTCTGGACTCGACTACGCAGCTGAACCCTGTACACCTGCTGCATGTGTTCATCCCCAAACCGCATCTCGATAGACTGAACCAGAGAGTCGTAGTTCTGCTGTTTATCTTCCGGGATGGTCTGCAAGAGCTCCGCAGCTGGACCCCTCAGTGCAAGTGTGAGTGCAATGGACTTCTCTTCATCGTCCCAGCTATTGGTCATTGCGGCCGCTTCGAATTGCCTTTTATAAATTGGCCATGATGTTTGACCATCGAAGATAGGAGGCTGCATCTCCTTTCTTCTCAGACCGTCAGTGGAATATTCCCGTGCTTTCTGTCTCTTCACGTTGCTGAGCTCCTTAGCAAGATTTTCGACTTGCTTTCCTACTGTCTCGATTTGGGTATCCACTTTTTCAAACTGAGTCTCTATCTTCCCGAACTGAGTTTCATGTTTCTCAAAACTTTTTCGAGTTGCGTCTCGACCTTCTCGATTTTCTCTTCGATCACTTCGAATTTGGATTCCAAGTTCTTGTTTTGCTCATCAAGTTTGCTTTCCAGAGCATCTAGAGAATTCTTTTGTTCGTCCATCTTAAGTTCTAGAGAATTCTTTTGTTCGTCTATTGCTTTCTTTTGTTCGTCCATTGCTTTCTTTTGTTCGTCCAGCTTAAGTTCTAGAGAATTCCTCTGGTCGTCCATTGCTTTCTTTTGTTCGTCCATCTTAAGTTCTAGAGAGTTCTTTTGGTCGTCTATTGCTTTCTTTTGGTCATCGAGCTTAAGTTCCAGAGACTTCTTTTGGTCTTAAATTGTTTTCCTTTGTTCGTCCATGACTAACTTAAGTTGCAGGAGCAGACTTGTTATATCCGGGTCGGCTACTGTACTTGCTGGTTCCTCTCCCACGTCAAACTCTACGTCATGCGGATTTTCACCTTCCTGCGTTACTGCTTCTTCCAAACGAATCAGTAGGGCATCTTTTCCCCCAGTTGTGTCGAGGTTCCGCTTACTGAGTTCTGCCTTTAGTTGAGTTATAGTTAGTTTTCCCAATTTGCGACCCATTTTGCGCAACTAATTAACTCAACACAGAAATCGTTTTTTTTTTTTTTTTTTTAATTATGCAATTTCACGCCACGGAAATAGTTATTCACAGAATAAGTTTTATCCCGCTTCTGACACCAATGTAATATGCAAGCTACGGCTCGAGTAGATAAAACGATATTCTGTGAAATTTATTTCTTTATTTTCTATATTTTCTCTATAGAACAATTCAAGTTCACACTATACTATTCTTCGCAAATTCTTTTCTTACAAGGTCTCTTTCCTCTCAAATCACTTTATCTCCTTTCAATTACTTAATTCACAAATCCAAACTAATTACTTTTTCTTCTTCACTCTCAACTTTCAATTTATCACCAAATTACAACTTCGCCCATTATCACTTTTCCAATCTCTTCGCCACGGTTCTAAACCAACTGTCTTTTTTTGATCGCCATCTGTCCTTATATAGCAGAAGTTTCTGATAGCCAGAAACTTCTAGCAAATTCTTCGACCACTGGAACAAGAGAAATAATTCTTGCAGTTATAATTCCCTTTTATCCCTGATATTATTCGTCTCTTTCGTTGACATGAGCTGTGGAGACTTCGTCCCAGACACGAACCTCGAATGAAAGGACAGTTTGAACCAAAATTCTGCCAGAATGGAAAGTCACTTCGGAATTTGCTGCATAGGCATAGGAGCGTAGTTATTATTATGCTACAATATATTAACTATACAATGTGAACTAACAAAATTTGTGGAAGCATTCCCAATAGAAAACAAAGATGCAGTAAGTGTGCGAAAGCTATAGTTGAAAGAGTAATACTGAAGTATGGATGTTTTAGAAAAATTAAAACAGACAAAGGAACCGAGTTTACGAATGAACTACTAAAGAACATTTGTAAACTACTAAATATTGTAATATGCAGGCTACGGCTCGAGTAGATAAAACGATATTCTGTGAAATTTATTTCTTTATTTTCTAGTCTATAGAACAATTCAAGTTCACACTATACTATTCTTCGCAAATTCTTTTCTTACAAGGTCTCTTTCCTCTCAAATCACTTTATCTCCTTTCAATTACTTAATTCACAAATCCAAACTAATTACTCCTTCTTGTTAACTCTCAACTTTCAATTTATCACAAAATTACAACTTCGCCTATTATCACTTTTCTAATCTCTTCGCCACAGTTTAAAAATCACTGTCTTTTTTTGATCGCCATCTGTCCTTATATAGCAGAAGTTTCTGATAGCCAGAAACTTCTAGCAAATTCTTCGACCACTGGAACAAGAGAAATAATTCTTGCAGTTATAATTCCCTTTTATCCCTGATATTATTCGTCTCTTTCGTTGACATGAGCTGTGGAGACTTCGTCCCAGACACGAACCTCGAATGAAAGGACAGTTCGAACCAAAATTCTGCCAGAATGAAGTCACTTCGGAATTTGTTGCGTCATATTTTTAGGGGGCGTAGTTATTATTATGCTACACTGCCCCCCTCTTAGACATGTTCGTCCCGAACAAGTGCATCCTCATTTCGGCCATTGTATCGACTCAGTCGGTCCACATGAACCACTTTCATTTTGGCCCTCGGTCCTCGCTGGATGCGGTAGACAACATCGTTGATGCGGGTTACTATTCTGTAGGGACCTTCCCAGTTCCGCTGTAATTTAGGTGATTTCCCCTTTTGGCGATGGGGATTATACAGCCACACCAGATCTCCTTCCTGGAATCCTGACGTTGTTGCCTTGGCATCATACCTGGTCTTCATGCGGTCGCTCGTCATCTTAATCTGGCTTCTGGTCCTTTGGTGTATGTCCCTAAGCCTTTCCCTAAGGTCCGCCACGTACTCTTCTTCATTTCTGGGCTCATTGGTAGGAGATCCAAATTTCACCTCACTGGGTAAACGAGCTATTCCACCAAATAAGATTTCGAACGGCGTATGTCGAGTAGTGCTATGCACGGCACTTCTATAGGCCATCAAAAACAAGGGAATCTGCCGGTCCCAATCCCGTTGGTAGTCACCTACGACCTTCGAGAGATGTTCGTCCAAAGTCCTATTGAAACGCTCCACCATACCGTCCGACTGTGGATGAAGCGGGGTTGTCCTTGTCTTTTTGATTCCGAGTAGTTGACACATCTCTTGGAAGATTCTTGACTCGAAGTTCCGCCCTTGGACAGAATGCAATTCCAAGGGCACACCGAATCTGCTAACCCAATTGTAGACGATCTGCTCCGCCACGGTTCTGGCTTCCTGGTTAGGGATCGGAAACGCTTCCGGCCACTTACTGAAGTAGTCCATCACTACGAGGATATACCGATTACCATTGTCGGTTTCCGGAAAGGGTCCTGCGATGTCAATGGCGATTCGTTCAAAAGGTGCTCCCACGTTGTATTGGTGCATCTTACCTCGAGTTTTGATTCTCGGACCCTTGCTAGCTGCACACACGTCGCATTTTCTGCACCAGTCTTCGATATCTTCCTTCGCTTTTAACCAATAAAAACGTTCTCGTACCTTTTCTAGCGTCTTATTCACTCCCAAGTGGCCTCCGGTCGCCCCGCCATGCATTTCCTGTAACACCTCCTTGACCCTCGTCCGCGGTACGACAAGCTGCATTACAAACGACTTTCCGTCGGAGGATTCCCATTTTCTTCTCAGAACACCTTCTTGGACATGGAGGGAGTCCCACTGCGCAAAATATGCCTTTAAGGTCGGGCTTCTGTGAGAGATGTCCTGATGATCCGGTTTCTCCATGTTCTCCTTCCAGGCCAGAATCGGCTCGATATCCGGGTCTTCCTTCTGAGCGTTCCGGATCTCATCTACGCTCCAGCCGGCGATAGGTTCGGCTCTCATTCTTTGGATGGAAACCAGCTCCCGTTCTTCCTGACGCGCACAATGTTTACAATCCGTTCTGCATGGTCTCCGGGACAGTGCATCCGCATTAGAGTGGAGTTTTCCTTTACGATGCTGTATTTCGTAGTCGTAGATTTGCAGCCTTCGATCCATCTTGCGACCTGACCCTCAGGACTCTTGAACTGTAATAGCCATTTTAAGGCTGCATGGTCTGTGCGAAGAACGAACTTCCTCCCGTAGAGGTATTTGTGAAAATGCTTCGTAGCCAAGATCAAAGCTAGAAGTTCCCGCCTTGTCACGCAGTAGTTCCTTTCTGGCTTAGAGAGCATCTTGCTGAAGTACGCAACCACCTTCTCTTGGCCGTCATGCACCTGGGAGAGTACGGCTCCTACCCCGACATTACTAGCATCTGCATCCACAACGAACGTTTCCCCGGGAGTGGGGTAAGCCAGTATCGGGGCATCGCATAGCCGTTGTTTAAGTGCCTTGAAGCTCTTCTCGCACTCAATTGACCATTTGAATTGTTTTCCCTTTTCCGTCAACTGGTGCAGGTTCTTTGCGATCCCGGCAAAATCCTTCACGAACCGTCTGTAGTAGGTGGCTAGGCCCAGGAAGCTCCTTAGTTGGTGTTTGTCTTTGGGGACTGGCCAGTTTTTCACCGCTTCGACCTTCTCCGGATCGGTTCTCACTCCTTTCGCTGAAATTATGTGTCCCAGGTACTTGACTTCCGCTCTAAACAGGGCGCACTTCTTGGGGTTGAGCTTCAGGTGGGCACTTCGAAGCCTTTGAAACACATCCCTTAGATTGTCTCGGTGTTGCGCAAACGTTTTTCCTACGACGATGACATCATCGAAGTATACCAAACAGGTTTTCCATGTTAACCCTTGCAGGACACATTCCATCAATCGCTCGAAAGTCGCCGGAGCATTGCACAGCCCGAATGGCATTACCGTGAATTGCCATAGCCCATTTCCTGCGGTGAAGGCGGTTTTCTCCCGGTCTTCTGGATGGATCTGTACCTGCCAGTAGCCACTCTTCAAGTCGAGAGTGGAAAACCATCGGGCTCCTGATAGTGTGTCTAGCGTGTCGTCAATCCGTGGCAGAGGGTAGCTGTCTTTCTTGGTGACGTAATTGAGCTGCCGATAGTCCACGCAGAACCGCGTGCTGCCATCTTTCTTCTTAACCAGTACAACCGGTGATGCCCACGGACTTTTGGAACTTTCAATCAGACCTTCTTTCTCCATTGCCGACACCATCTCTGCAACTTCTGTCTGCTTTGCCAATGGAAGGCGCCTAGCAGGCTGACGAATTGGTCTAGTATCACCAGTGTCTATTCGATGTTGTACCAGGTGTGTTCGGCCGTATTCTCCGTCCTGTGAGGCAAATACATCAGCGTACTCATTGATAAGATTCTCTGCCATAGTTCGCTGCTCCTGATTCAGCTCACTGGACTGGAGAATCGTCTCTCGCACTTCCGCTGTCCAAGGTGATGGGAGAAGTTTTGGAGCATCACGTTCAGATATTGGCGACGGCGGTAATCGGCGTGCATTTTCCAGTCACCTCCCCTCGCCTTAGTTTGACAGTGTGTGGTCTTGCGTTCAAAACCCTCACTGGAACCATGGTGTTCTTTGGTTCGACTAACGTCTTTCCCACGATGTAGTCTTGAGAATTCTTCTCTGGGTCTGGTTCTACTATGTAGAATCGGTGGCTCCCAAGATCACCTTCCAGCTTCGTCCAAATGATTGTCTCTGAAGACGGCGGCAAAACTTCGTCTTTGCTGATGACTGTCCTGAGAGTTACGGCATTCTCATTTCCGTACACCATCGGAATCTCCACATTTCGATACCTCAGTACTTGCATCCCGATGTCCAAGATTACTTCATTTGCTTTCATGAAGTCTACTCCGATGATGCACTCGTCGCATATATCTGCCACCAGAAACGCATGGGAGAAC
This sequence comes from Pocota personata, assembly GCA_963082735.1. Classification (NCBI taxonomy): domain Eukaryota; kingdom Metazoa; phylum Arthropoda; class Insecta; order Diptera; family Syrphidae; genus Pocota; species Pocota personata. The sequence continues at coordinate 139,892,373 of OY720429.1, read as the reverse complement.
GTCAGTCCTGCCAGAGTAATCGTAAGACGAACTTCTCCAAATACCTTCGCCATTTCCCCTGTTGCAGTCTTCAGGCAGTAGCTGTTGGTGTTGTGCAGCCAGGAGCTTTTGACGATATCTCTTCTTACAATGGAGGCAGTGGCACCTGTGTCGATGGTGGCTACGCACTTCTTCTCGTTGATTAGTGCCTCCACTGTCAGGCTCTTGTTACCCCGTTTGGTTTGCGAAACTTGAATGGTGGTCCTGGGGGCCTCGATTCCAGTAACCAACTTCTGCCCCGCGAAGTTGGTCCTTACGCATTTCCCGACTGCTGGTTTTGGGAAGTCTGACTGACAGGATGGATGTTATCACCGCCAGATGCTTCCTCTCTGCTTCTCCTACTTCCGCAATGTGGACAATTTCCTCGTCTAGGTGCACTTCTGCACTGCCGTTGTAAGTGTCCAGTTTGGTTGCTTTTTCCAGCAACGGATTTGACTTCCGCGAGCTCTGTCTTCATCCATGACGGCTGTTCTCTGGCATGAGCATTCCACGACGGACATTTCCCTGACACGGTGTATTCCCTGGTATGGTTGGTCCGCAGCCTTCATTGACAAAGCGAATGCCAATGCCTCGGGGAGTGTTCGCTTTTCAGCCATCCTTACGGCCATTTGCAGTTGTCTGTCCTCTATGGCCTGAATAAAAGCTTCCACCGCCATTTCGTTGATAAGCTCCTCACCGGCTTTAGGATATGAAAGATGGGCTAGCCGCTCTATATCCGCTTGCAACTGTTGGAGTGTTTCCCCCCTTTTCTGGACTCGACTACGCAGCTGAACCCTGTACACCTGCTGCATGTGTTCATCCCCAAACCGCATCTCAATAGCCTCAACCAGAGAGTCGTAGTTCTGCTGTTTATCTTCCGGGATGGTCTGCAAGAGCTCCGCAGCTGGACCCCTCAGTGCAAGCGTGAGTGCAATAGACTTCTCTTCATCGTCCCAGCTATTGGTCATTGCGGCCGCTTCGAATTGCCTCTTATAAATTGGCCATGATGTTTGACCATCGAAGATAGGAGGCTGCATCTCCTTTCTTCTCAGACCGTCAGTGGAATATTCCCGTGCTTTCTGTCTCTTCACGTTGCTGAGCTCCTTAGCAAGATTTTCGACTTGCTTTTCTACTTTTTCAAACTGAGTCTCTATCTTCCCGAACTGAGTTTCATGTTTCTCAAAATTTTCATCGAATCTAGTTTCGACTTTTTCGAGTTGCGTCTCGACCTTCTCGATTTTCTCTTCGATCACTTCGAATTTGGATTCCAAGTTCTTGTTTTGCTCATCAAGTTTACTTTCCAGAGCATCTAGAGAATTCTTTTGTTCGTCTATAGCTTTCTTTTGTTCGTACATTGCTTTCTTTTGTTCGTCCAGCTTAAGTTCTAGAGAATTCCTCTGGTCGTCCATTGCTTTCTTTTGTTCGTCCATCTTAAGTTCTAGAGAGTTCTTTTGGTCGTCCATTGCTTTCTTTTGGTCGTCCATTGCTTTCTTTTGTTCGTCCAGCTTAAGTTCTATAGAATTCCTTTGGTCTTCTATTGCTTTCTTTTGTTCGTCCATGACTAACTTAAGTTGCAGGAGCAGACTTGTTATACCCGGGTCGGCTGCTGTACTTGCTGGTTCCTCTTCCACGTCAAACTCTACGTCGTGCGGATTTTCACCTTCCTGCGTTACTGCTTCTTCCAGACGAATCAGCAGGGCATCTTTTCCCCCAGTTGTGTCGAGGTTCCGCTTACTGAGTTCTGCCTTTAGTTGAGTTATAGTTAGTTTTCCCAATTTGCGACCCATTTTGCGCAACTAATTAACTCAACACAGAAATCGTTTTTTTTTTTTTTTTTTTTGTGCAATTTCACACCACGGAAATAGTTATTCACAGAATAAGTTTTATCCCGCTTCTGACACCAATGTAATATGCAGGCTACGGCTCGAGTAGATAAAACGATATTCTGTGAAATTTATTTCTTTATTTTCTAGTCTATAGAACAATTCAAGTTCACACTATACTATTCTTCGCAAATTCTTTTCTTACAAGGTTTCTTTCCTCTCAAATCACTTTATCTCCTTTCAATTACTTAATTCACAAATCCAAACTAATTACTCCTTCTTGTTAACTCTCAACTTTCAATTTATCACAAAATTACAACTTCGCCTATTATCACTTTTCTAATCTCTTCGCCACAGTTTAAAAATCACTGTCTTTTTTTGATCGCCATCTGTCCTTATATAGCAGAAGTTTCTGATAGCCAGAAACTTCTAGCAAATTCTTCGTCCACTGGAACAAGAGAAATAATTCTTGCAGTTATAATTCCCTTTTATCCCTGATATTATTCGTCTCTTTCGTTGACATGAGCTGTGGAGACTTCGTCCCAGACACGAACCTCGAATGAAAGGACAGTTCGAACCAAAATTCTGCCAGAATGAAGTCACTTCGGAATTTGTTGCGTCATATTTTTAGGGGGCGTAGTTATTATTATGCTACAATATAGAGAAAATAATATCAACCCCATATCATCATGAGACATTAGGAGCTTTGGAAAAAAATCATAGGGCATTAAATGACTATTTAATGACTGTAGAAGACAAAGATAATTGGGATGAATGGTTACCATATTATACATATTGTTATAATTCAATGCCACATAGTAGTACTTTGTATTCACCATTCGAACTAGTATTTGGTAAATCAAGCACACTACCTTGTGAAATTTTAACAAATAAAGAGAAAATATATGACTTAGATAATTACCTAAATGAATTAAAATGTAAATTAAGATATGCACACAACCAAGCAAAAGATAATCTGTATCAAGATAAACATAAAAGGCAAAATGTACAAACAAAAATAAATGAATCTAATTTCAAAATAGGTGACTATGTATATTTGAAAGCTCAGAATAGGAAAAAAATTGACAAACCATTTAAAGGTCCATATAAATTAATTTCACAAAATTGCCCAAACAGTTGTTATCATAATAGTTGGTAAGGAATATGAAATACATAATAATAATTTAATTAAATCTAGACAGAATTAAGAATAGACATAAGAAGAGAGTATAACTACAGCTAAGATTATCATATATTAACATTGTATATCCACATACAAGATTTGCATACTGTTTAAGCACGCATTGATCCCAAATTAAGAATGTATTCAATCAAATAATATTTATTTAAATTTCAAGAAATGTAAACAAATATAATTTTTCTGGCTGGAAAGGATGTTGTGTGATTCAATGCAAGCACACAAAGTGGAAATGAGGAACCATTACATAACACATTCCACAATTGAGGTCGAGGGTGATTCACGCTACGTAGTTCACTTCAGTTCATGTGGTTCACATTTTATTCTTTGCACCCACCGTTCATAAGTAAAGTAGAGTAGAGTAAGGGGATCAAATTAACAAATTGTAGTATTTTATGTTTAGAATGATTAATACTCAATTTACATAGTAAAATATAGTGTTAAGAATTTTGTATAAAAGGAGAATGAACGTTGGAATAAAGGCAGTCTTAAACCTAATCTAGACTCACTTCACTGCGGCAGTAATTTGCCATAAACTTACAGCGAGCTGCGCTTTAAACAGCTTAAGAAGAGCGTGCTGCGCTTGGTACAGCTTAGGGGGTAGGCTCCGTATGAGACGAACACCACACCTACCAAGATGCAAATACGGTCGCATTTCGTACCTAGACTTCATGGCCTCGGCAGAACCTTTGTCCAAACTCACAACCAGAGTAGAACCATCTTTATTTTGATGTTATTGATATTATTCGCTGTGTGAAGGAACAGTCCACTTGGTCGTCTCGAGTCCAGGATTCTGGGTACGTAGTACATCCGCCGTTTTCCCTATTTTCCCCGGGATCCAGCAGACGGGCCGCGTCTGTTTAGTTGGCCTCAAGACCTCGAAAGTAGCAGTCTCCAGTGGGAGCTTGCTGTGAAGTGCACTTCACCATAAAGGTTTCGCTCTTTGACTCACAGCCATCTACCTGAATGAAAGCATCCGTTGATGGGCCCAGCTCTAACAGATGGACTTCGCAGTGTTTGCACTCCGCGACGGTCATGATGTTGTCATTGCCAACCTTCCCAATTCAGACAGCTAAAGAGGAGATAACAGTTTTCTTCTAAGAAACTTGTTTTTCTTGCTTCCAAACCACCGGGTTTTTTCCCCTACTCACTAGGAATTCAACTGGTTGCATCATCGGTGTCAGTTGGAATTTGTGCGCGGGCAACGCTACCAATGAGAGGGGTTTTAGAGACATTCATTCAAGTCAGTGGATTTCCCTGCGACATTCAGTTTCTGTCCGCCTTTACTACCGCCATTATTGGCTGTAGCGCCCGCCTTCAGACCTTATACGCATGCAACGCCACGGGCTTGAGGTCCCTAGGAAGACGCACCCGCATGTGGTGCGCGCACATGTCTACCGGCAGGAGAGCTCGAAGCCTTCTTCCTTGCCGAATTGAGCTTTCAGCAGAAGCTCTCCGATCAGCCTGTCATTTGGATGAATATTAAGTATGTCAGACTGGACCTCTCCGCTACTTTCTCCATCTTGCCAGCTTAACTTGCCGAACGTGTCAGGAAGAGAGCTGCAGGAGTCTTCAGAATCCAAAATTCTTGCTACTCCTATATACGCGCCAGTGTTGGCGGGTAGGGTATGATGGGTAGGGCCTCCAGAATCCTTGCCCTTGCCGCAGTGGAGAAGACCACGGGTGGATATTTGCTTCCGCGAGTGCCACCTGGAGTAGTGATATCATTTGTTTTCTCCATTTATACTTTTTCTTCTTTTAGCTCGATGTTTCACCTGGGATCTGATCAGACTCTTAGGGCCTTTGACTCTTAAACCTTTCCACCACAACAAGGCAGCTGAAAGATAGCAAGGCCAATTGTCACTTAGTGACGAATTATTTAATAAAAATCTGATAAATAAATTCAAAGAAAAAGGAAACTCGTTATTAAAAAATATAAATATTGCGCTGTTGCCTAAGTCAACAATAATAAAAGACGAGGACGAAAAATTTAACATTTTACGAAAATACACCGGCACTGTGTGAACATGTTTGCACCTGAGCAAACTGACTGTCATGCACTTGGCTGTTTTTTTTTTTTTTTTGGATTGCGCCATGGATGTGTAATCTTCATAGATACTAATACCCCGAGTGCTACTAGCATGCACGATTCGCAAACCTGAGTAATCGATGCCAGGAATACGTCTACGTACTAAACACACACCCTACACACTTCAACCACTCTCCCCGCGGGACTGCCGTTAGGTATTACTTCGCGGGGCTGGTTAGCAGTTTATGCTATGCTTCTTATGTCAGCTTCTTCCGCTGCTTCAGTTGCTCTTCTTAGCTTTTCTATTCTCCGCAACTCTTTTTGTAGAGTTGTTACGAAGGAACATATTGCCATCCAATTCTCTTCCGACCGTAACATATGGTCGAGGAGTAATGACGGACTTGGCAGAGTAATTCTCCATGCCGTGAAACGTGTGCAGTAAAACACTGCGTGCTCCGTATCTTCATCTTCACCTGGGTGGTGAGTTGTCGTGTCCGAATCGGTGTAGATATTTGCGGTAGCCACCGTGGCCAGACAAGAACTGCGTTAGATGGTAGTTGCAGTCTCCATGCTTTCGACTTATCCAATCTTGGATTGTCGGTATAAGTTTGTATGTCCATCTGCCTTTTGTTGTATTAGCCCAATGAGTTTGCCACATAGCTGCTGATGCTGCCCTTTCTTCAATGTGTATCACCTTGATACCAGTGGCGTCGTGATGACTCAATGCACCAACCTGAAAGTAGGCAAATTCGACGGTCTTCCGGCTGGTTATAAGAACAGCTTCTGTTTTGTGGTCAGCTAGTTCTAGTCCGGCGGATATTAGCCAATTTTTTATCCGGGCAATTGCTTCATTTGTAGCTGATTCTACTGCACGGATTTGTTTAGCTACTGTCACGACTGCAATGTCATCGGCGAATCCAATTATCGTTACTCCCAAAGGTAGTGCTAATCGTAGGACTCCGTCGTACATGATGTTCCACAATAGTGGCCCTAAAACCGATCCCTGTGTTAGTCCCGCAGTTACGTTGTAGTATTTTACCCCTTCATCGGTATTATACCTCAGCTACCTGTTGTTGAAGTAGTTCGTCACTATCCGTACCAGGTAATATGGCGTATCCATCCTGGCAAGTGACCTTCTAATAAACGACCAGTTCGCAGAGTTAAATGCGTTTTTAATGTCCAGCGTTACTACTGCACAATACTCCTTTGTGCCGTAGAGCCATCTTTCTCCTTCGATGGCACCTTTGGCGATATCAACTATCGCGCTAATGGCATCAACAGTAGATCGTGTTCTTCTAAAGCCAAATTGGTGATCTGAGAGGGCTCCTTCCTCTTCTGCTACTGCGAGTAATCTATTATAGATTATCTTCTCGAGAATCTTTCCTATGGTGTTTAATAGGCATATTGGGCGATAGGATGATGGTTCGCCTGGGGCTTCTTTCCTTTTGGCAGTAGGACCAAAAGCTGCGTTTCCATTTTTCGGGAAAGGTTCCTTCTTCAAGGCATTCTGCAATGTTGTTATGAAGAGGTCTGGTCTTTTTGTTTCAGCTGCCTTTACTGCCTTATTCGGGATGCCGTCGGGTCCCGGTACCTTGTTGTCACCTATCTTGCTGCATGCCCTTTGCAGTTACTTGTGAGTAATTAAAGGAATATCTTCTGGATTGACTTCTCGTATAATATTGCACAGAGCAGCAGGCCTTTGAGGGAAGAGGTGCTCTACTATGGATCTCAGCATTATCGGACATGTTATTTGAGGAGTCCAATAGCCCTTTAATTTCGTCATCACCATTCTGTATGCCGAGCCCCATGGGTTGATGTCGGCTTCTTGACAGAGACGTTTAAAGCATTCAGTTTTGCTTTCCTTAATGGCTCTATTTAAGCTACGTCTCACCAGTCTAAGGGTGTCCAGGCATTGATGGAAATCCGCCCTCCTTCTTGATCGTTGGACTTTACGCCGGGCTTGTAGACATTTTGCCCGAAGTTTGCCTATTTCCTCGTTCCACCAGTAACACGGTGATGCGTTCCTGGTGTTTGCTCTCCTAGGCATTGATGCGTCGCACGCTGTGGTGATGGTGCCTGTGAGGTGGTGAGCGAGGGTCTCCGCTGTTCCGCTTGGAGCTTGATCACCTTTCAACATCTCTTCGAATGCATCCTTATCGAAAGATCATTCCATTTTGGGCCAGTAAGTTTTGGGAGCTGGACTGGTTTTTCACTTTTATTTCCAGTATTATCACCTGATGGTCGCTGTGTGAATATTCCTCACTGACCCTCCACTTTATGGTTTTCAGGATGGAGTTGCTCGCAAGGGTGATGTCAATGATGGACCCTACTCCAGCCTTCCGGTAAGTATTTGTCCGGCCCTTATTAGCAATCGTTTGATGTATTTTTCTGCGTCTGTTTTGGCTCCGGTGGTTCGTTGTCTGCCGCGCCATTCGGTGGCTGTTGCTGCTTTCGTTTTGGCTCTGGGGGTTCGCCGTCTGCAACTTGTCTTCTCTTGGGCTCAGATGTTGTTTTTAGCCATGGCGAAGTTTGCGACGAGTTGTTCCGGCGAATCACTTGCTTTGCTTCCTCATCGTGTAGCTGAATCACCGAGAGCTCGTAGAGATCTCTGATGCTTTCAATAGCATCTCGCATCGCTTGGTGGATTGAACGTCTTTTGCCATCTTCCAGCATTTCTACCAGCCCTCTAATTTGCTCACCTAACTTGTGGAAATCAGTTTTATGGGTTGGTGGTTCGACCGTTACCTTTCGTATTGCGGGTAACTCGCGTCGTTCCGCACTTTTTTGTGATGCTGCTACTTGGTCGATTGGTGACCTCAGCATCCTCGATCCCCTCTGGAAGGGGTTCTCCTCGCTCTCCTCTACTTCAATTTCTAAGGTGTTTTTGTTTGCATTTGACTCGTGGCTCAAATTCATTGTGTTAACTTACACAAATTTGCTGTAGCTACATTTTTATGCAGTTTAATTCTATAATTTTCCATTTCACATTTTCATTCACTTTCATTCATCTTTATGTATTATTTTACACTTTTACGATAAAATTTTTATATAGGGCCCGTTTGCGTAACAGTGACATAAAACTCACACTTATCTTCAAACGCATCAACCCTCTTAAGTCCTTTCCCCTTCTTGTAAACATTTCACAGAGAGAATAATTCAAACCGATGTATTTTTGCACAATTTATAGTCAACGAAAATATGTGTATGGTGAAATTGTATAAAATTATCTGTGTTTTCAAAACTGCTTAACTGATTGACACCAAAAATCATAGAGCTCCAGTGTTTTGGTTTATAGCTTTTTTACTAATTTTAATTTATTTATACTTACCTATACATGCTAGATAAAAACGCTTAAAACTAGCTTAGCTATCTTAACTATATTATTCTAACTTATTGGCGCTGCTTGTTCACGTCTTTAACATAACGCTCCGCTACCGATCTACTCAATCTAAGATGCTCTTAAACGCTTTGTGCGACGACTCGACCGTAGTTGAGCCGCCTATGCACAGCTGTCCTGGCAACGTGGAAAATTAGCGGCATCGCTGATCTATCCTGGATCAGACCTGTTACGCAGGCCTGTACCTCGTCAGTGCCGAGCAGCAACAAAAGTAAAAGAAAATTCACATACCTGGTTCCGTGTGATATCCACCTGCAGATAGAATTTCCAGTGATCCTTTTTGGTAGTTCCCTTTTGTTCTTGTCCTTTTGTTCTTGATCTGTGCGTCTTCGTACACACACATCCCTTTCCAGGGGTGGGTTTTTTGGCTTAGTTGGAAATTAAATCCAAAATTAATAACAAACAAAGAAAAAAAACATAAAACCAACATACATGTCTCGCTGTAGTGTCCACCAGCAGACAATATTCCTCCTGCAGCTTGTAGTCACTTTTTTGGTAACGGTTTGCAGAACGGTAACGACCACCAGCTATTCACCCACTTCCATCATCTCGTAAGCGATCCTGCAAAGAGGTGGTTTTGGCAGTTTCTGTAAGAAAATAAAAGTGATAGAGGCCTGAGCTATCATCAACTGAAAATGGAGTTGCTGAAACAATTTAAAAACAATATCAGAGATCATGAGATTCTGAGGGCTATTATGGATAGGAGAGAGCAACCCCAGGAGTCATTCGACGACCTCTATAGTAACGTACGGATAATGTTATTAAAGTACAGAGTAGCGACACTGAATTTTGGATTCTCTATTACGAGTATCCAAGAGTTAAGGGACGAACGTAAACGCGCGGAGAATTACTTGACGACTAGGGAAACGAAACTCAGACGATACGTGAACGAACTAGGAGAGCAGGGAACGCTTAGAAATAGGGAAGCTTTTAGGGATTTAGAGGACGAACAATTGATAATTGTTCCGCTTCAATGTAACCGGACTGACAGACATCCAACTTACATGAAGACTGACAAAGCAAACAATACGAACAACGAGTCGACTAACAGAACAGACCCGACTAGAAATCCTATCTCAGCTCCGTCGGCGTGTCAGTCCACTTTCCATAGTCTGACGTGCTTTAGTTGTGGTCAAAGAATTATAAATATCAGTTGCACGCAGTGCCAGGGAAACCTGAGGGTCGGTAGTGCGACCGGGACGAACCAACCGACCAAGACCGCACTCCCGGAAAGAGAGGGCAAGACGTCCAAATTTTGAAGAGGATTCTAAAGTTGATGATACCTCAACGATGAAAAAATCTCTCAAAAGGAAGAGTCTTCACGTACGCCTGCAGGAGTACAAAGCCGCCAGAAGGCTTATCTTTGGGGAAGAAGTGACTGTGACGGTGGAGAAGAGCAGGAACTATTTTAAAATCAGTATACGGTTATGCCGTTCGGACTGTGTAATGCCGCCCAGAAAATGTGTAAGCTTATGGACAAAGTCATACCCCTCGCCTGAAGGAGTATGTCTTTGTCTATTTTGATGACCTCTTGGTTTGCTCAAAAAATTTCGAGTCTCATACCAGATTGCTGCAACAAGTGGCCAAGGCTCAGTTTCACTTGACAGATTTGGTATGAAAAAACCGAAATACGTGATCATTACTAAAAATGTTTGTACCTCTTTACAGAACTTGGAGATCGCATCTTCACGATGGCCTCGACTTTTTTTGGATCTGTATGAACACCGAGTTCATTAAAGACATGGCAGAAATACTTTATCTCCGTTAACCCGAATTTACGTTTTTCTTTGTTTAATTTGAGACCGAATTCATTCATTCTTCCTAACACTTGAGTAAGTTTTCTATTATGCTCTTTGGCACTATTACCGTAGACTAGAATCTCATCTTTTATATATAAACAATTACAATTAGATCGAAAAACATCTCTGCAAATACACAATGAAAAATTCTCAGAAATTTAGTGAATTGAAACAATATAGTCCGCAGCCATTAGGATATTTCTACCTCCCCCAGATTTGTGTTTTCCCAATGAGAAGTGAAGTCTAATGTTGTCGTATTCCATGAATACACCAGCGCCAGACCCTTGTACAGTTTTAGAGCCGTCCGTGAAATGCGACTACATTGCTTTCCTGGCTCAGAGTCTGGTCAAGCCAATCCTGCACACGGCTTCGACTTCAAATTTGCAAGGCAGCCGTAATTCAGGTGTTATTGCATCAGACGGCATGTTCATAAGACAGGGGCTCAGGGGCTGTAGGATAATCGTCGCGCAACGTCATCGAAACTCCAGTGCGTATCGTGAGAGAAACCGGAAGATGGCTTTGAGTGTACCCCCATGAAATAAATATCAAGGGTTCATGAAAGCGTGCAGAGCAGAGCTAGGCTCTGAAGGGGAAAGCTTCCAGGCAGGCGAGGCAGACACTTTTTGGAGTTTGGCGAAAGCAGCAGTAAAATATTTACGTGAGAGCTTATTCCACCAAACAACTGGCGCGTATGAGAGGAAGGGTCTTATATTTGCCGTGTAGATTCAAAATGACCTTAGCGACAAGCCTCACGTCTTGCCGAAAGCACCTTTGCATTGCCAGAAAACTTACAGAGCTTTGGAAATCTACAGCTCGACATGTTCCGTCCAAAGAAGTTTGCTATCCAAAATTACTCCTACATATTTGGCTTTCTTGGAGAGTTGGATATTGACGTCTTTTAGCACTGGCTGAGTCAGACCAGTCAATTTCCTCCTCCTCATAAGGAGAACTACTTCAGTTTTGAGAGCATTAACTGAAAGCCATCTGCTGGCCATCCGCACCTTAGAGCAGACAGGCGCTAGGCATGATCCGACAGTCAGAACGGCGACATCATCTACATATGCTTGAGCGTAGACTTTAGAACTATTGAGTGTGTTCAACAGGGAGTCAACCCGCATGCACCAAAGCAGTGGAGAGAACACCGCCGTGGGCAGCCCCTATTTACACCTGCCATAACACACCGGCCACAATCTGCATCTACTCGTACAGTCAATGTTCTGTTTCCAGCATTGCTTTGATCCACAACACTAGTGATTTCTGGCGGAGGTGCACATGCTGTCTAAAGTCGCATTGCGAAAGGCAATGTCTATGAAAATTCATATCGCGTATGTCAAGCTAATATTCTATTTTGCTGACCAGATTTTGAAGCGCAGTCTCGCAAGATTTTCCGCGTTGATATGCATGATGCATCTCTGACAGAGGATGTAACCTCAAAATAACTTTGCGCACATGTAGCTCAACCAGTCTTTCCATGCATTTCAGGAGAAAGGATGTCAGTCTAATAGGTCTGAATCTCTTGGCGAGAGAGTACTCATCTGTGCCGATTTTTGGTATGAAATCTACTCTGACTGTTCGCCAGGGGGTTGGTATAAATGCCAGTGCTAAGCCAGCAGTAAAGATTCTCTTCAGAGTTGGCAGTAACTGACTAATACCTTCTTTTAGCATAGCTGGGTCAGTGCCAGGTGACTTGAAGCTGTCAAAAGATGCGAAACCGTATTTGATAGCTTCATCCGTCGCCACGACCGATGCAGTACCACCTGCGCCGACTTGTTTGGCTCAGACCGCTAACAACTTCACTAATTAAACCTGGATGCGAGCCGATGTTGACCTGATGTCTTGGGAAGTGAGTCTCCGTCAGAAAACTGAAAGCAGCTTTCGACTCAGAGAAAGTATCATCAGGTGTCCTGAGTGATTCCGGCTTGATTAGTTTTCCGTTCTTGAGAAATTTGACCAGCCCACTGGTTTCAGTGACAGTTTTTATTTTGCTTCAAAAATATCTATAAGAGGAACGTTTCGGAGTTTGAATTAGACTCTTATATTATCTTTGCTTCCATCGGTAAACGTCCCAGTCCACCTCCGAATTTGCCTTGAGTGACCTATAAGAAGATTCCTGGTTTCATTACAAATTCGCTGCAGATCTGAGTTCCACCACGGAACTGGCCCTTTTTATCAGCTTTGGGGCTGATAGGGAATTTGATACAATAAGACAAGTCCTGGGCCTTTCGGACCGTTCGTCATAAAGCACCATGATATCACGCATACTTCCAAGGCCACAAATGCGTTTTTTCCGCACCCAACGGTCCTGGATAGATAGATAGATAGATATTATGTAGGATTTTGTTCTACTAGCTGCAAGTCTGCTACTGATAAGAGCGGTGGAAGCCTTGCAGTCCTGTAGGTTGATCTGAGTAAATATCATAAATACTAGGGGTTTTTTCCGACCACTGCTCGCACTACTTGGTATCGAAGCGGAACTGAATCCTATGTAGTGTGATTCAATGCAAGCACACAAGGTGGAAATGAGGAACCATTACATAACACATTCCACACATTCAATCGAAAGTGTCATATGGCATTCAATTGAGGTCGAGAGTGATTCACGCTACGTAGAAGTTCACTTCAGTTCATGTAGTTCATATTTTATTCTTTGCACCCACCGTTCATAAGTAAAGTAGAGTAGAGTAAGGGGATCAAATTAACAAATTGTAGTATTTTATGTTTAGAATGATTAATGCTCAATGCACATAGTAAAATCTAATGTTAAGAATTTTGTATAAAAGGAGAATGAACATTGGAATAAAGGCAGTTTTAAACCTAATCTAGACTCACTTCACTGCAGCAGTTATTTGCCATAAACTTACAGCGAGCTGCACTTTAAACAGCTTAAAAAGAGCATGCTGCGGTTGGTACAGCTTAGGGGGTAGGCTCCGTATGAGACGAACACCACATGGCGATCCTGCCAGCTTCGAAAACCAAAACGTAGCTGGAATACCAATATATACCTGAAGCAACTAGCGGACAAATAGAAGCACCGGTGTACAACCCAACACCAAGGACCGCGGGACCGAAACCCCTATCGATCGAAGACTACAGAAAGAAGCAGCAGGGACAACAGAAGAAAGAATATCAACAAAAGAAAGAACCAGAACAAAAAATTAATAGACGAAAGCGTGGCGGCAAAAATGTGAAATTTCGCCAAGAAATAGCAGAATTACACAGGGTAATTCCAATAACTCTGGACAGGAAGCAAAAGCAACTGCTGATTAAAAGTCTGCACGAAGTAAAACAAGAAGGGCACATCAAACTCCAAGGATGAAATCATAAATAACAACCCAGCGGCCAACAATAACAACAACAACACTAGCGTTAATGATAATTTAATTTATGTAATACTAGTTATAGTAATAATATTGTTGATTTTAAAAGTAAACAGTCATTATAAAAAAATTGTTAGAAAACAAATTATATGGAATAGGATAAACCATGTTTAAGAAAATAAAATATGGAAAATTTTAAATTAGTTACAGAATTATTGAAAAACCTAAAGAAAAATCCGAATAGCAGAAAAAAGATTAGAGATAGAACAGATTTGGGACAATATATGTAAAGATATAGAACAGGAAGGACTAGAGGAAGCAAAAAGATATTTTGATACAATTGTAGACCAAATTAATACACTTTTAAAACCAAAATTAGCAAAACTACCAAACACTAGCTTAGAATTGATGAAGAAAGAAATGGCAAGATTTGATATACTAACAGCTGTAAAGCTGGTACAAGAATTTGATGGTGACCAAAAGAAATTATCTAATTTCCTAGGGTTAATAGAGTTCTATAGTGACACCTTAGCTGACAACAATGAAAAGAAGAAACTGATCGACTTTATACTGACAACCAAGCTAACTGAAAAGATGAAAAATAAACTACTTACAGAAACAAGACCTGAAAATCTACAGACATTAAAAAGCACACTAACTATTGTAGTTTATATAGACCCATTAAAAATACATAATGACTTAGCTAAGATGCATCAAGGCAATGGCAGCATAAACACATATGCTGAAAAAATAGAGTCAATGACAGCACAGTTAAATGAAATACAAATAGCTGCTCAGGGAGAAACTAACAAACAGGTTATTGTAGCACTAAATGACCAATTGGGTCTAAATGCCTTCAAAAACGGTCTAAATGAAGGAATTAGGGTAGTAGTGCAGGCTTCAAGAGTAGAGAAGCTCAGCGAAGCTATACAAATTGCATCAGAAGTAGAATCAACACCCTCACAAAATAACATAATGCTCTTCGGAGCAAGTATGAGAGGAAAATTTCAGAGGCACCGTGGAAATTTTAATTCACATTTAAATAACAATAACTATGATCATAGCAACAATTACCGAGCAAGAACTAATAATTTTAGCAAAAGGGCAAGGAGACAGTTTAGTTATAGAGGGAATAGGAACAATAACCAACAGCATCGAGGAAATACACAGCATAATGACAGGTCGGAAAACACGGGTATTCCTGGTCAACAGAATCGGGGAATAGGATTAAGCAGAAGAAGATATTAAACGACAATAGAGAGAATGACTTCACAAATTTTGTTAGCATTAAAATAAAAAAAACATAAAGGAATATTTACCTTTCTGGTGGATACAGGCGCAGATATTTCTGTCTCTAAAAATAATGTGACAAGAACAATAAGCCATAATACAGTATGTCAGATAAACGGCATCACAAACAAGACAATATTTTCGGAAGGTACAGCTGAATTAGACTTATTAATAGGGGATAAAATAGTAAAGCATCAATTTCACATTGTTAATGATTATATGAATATATCAACAGATGGAATATTATTACGGGATTTTCTGAGAACCTGTAACTGCAAATTAGACTCTTGATAGTTTATGCAGAAGAAGAGGAAATAACTCTGCCGATGAATATGAACATGAAAAATCTGAGCAAACTAACAATACCACCAAGAACAGAGATTATATAAGTAATAGATATGCAGCTTAGTAAAGACAGTGTAATTATAGGAAATTAAATAAAACAAGGAGTATTTGTGGCCAATACGTTAATTCCAGCAGAAGGTTTAAAACACATAAGTATTATGAATACACAGGACAGCATTGCAATAATTGAAAATACCATGATCGGAATACAGCCTCTGAAACACTACAAAATATTATGTTACAAGAACACCACAAGTCAATGCTAACGGCTCGAAAGGTTAAGGAAAGAAATCAAGATGGTTAATTGGAATAAAACAACAACAGAAACAATCTTGAAAATATGTGAAGAATTCCAGGACGTATTCCATCTTGAAGGAGAAACCTTAACTGTAAACAATTTTTATGAACAGCACATAAAAATGACAGACGCCAATCCAACGTATATAAAAAAATTACAGATTACCACATGCACACTTAGAGGAAATAAATAAACATGTATCAAACCTGGTACAGGAAAACATAGTAGAAAGATCAGTTAGTCCATACAACTCCCCACTTCTAATTGTACCCAAGAAAAGCAACAGCGGTCAAAATAAATGGAGATTGGTGGTAGACTTCAGGTCGTTGAACCTGAGGGTCGGTAGTGCGACCGGGACGAACCAACCGACCAAGAGCCGCCAGAAGGCTTATCTTTGGGGAAGAAGTGACTGTGACGGTGGAGAAGAGCAGGAACTATTTTAAAATCAGTATACGGTTATGCCGTTCGGACTGTGTAATGCCGCCCAGAAAATGTGTAAGCTTATGGACAAAGTCATACCCCTCGCCTGAAGGAGTATGTCTTTGTCTATTTTGATGACCTCTTGGTTTGCTCAAAAAATTTCGAGTCTCATACCAGATTGCTGTAACAAGTGGTCAAGTGTCTGAGGGAAGCGGGGTTGACCATCAATGTAGAGAAAAGCAAATTTCGCTACAAGAGGATTATATACTTGGGATACATCGTCGGGGATGGTTGCCTATGGACTGACCCTGGCAAAGTTTCGGTGGTCGAGAATTTAACAGTTCCAAAAACTCCCAAGCAGCTCCATCTATTTCTAGGGATGACGATCTGGTATAGACGCTTTATTCCAAATTGTGTGTCTATGGCAGCCACAATGACCGACTGTCTGAATAAAGGTAAGACATACGACATGACTAACGAAGCACTGGCAGCCTTTCAGCAACTCAAGATGACTCCACTGACAGCACCGATACTAACGAAACGATTTTACATACAATGTGACGCATTAACATCTGGTGTAGGAGTGTGCTTTTCCAGATGGACACAGAGATCAACGAACGACCGATAGCATTCATGTCCCCGAAGATCAATTCTGCCCAGCGAAATTATAGCGTAACGGAACTTGAATGCTATGCGGCTGTTTTGTCAGTGAAGAAGTTCAGGGCAATGGGGAAGGACTACCTTTCACTATAATCACCGACCACGCAAGTTGAAGTGGCTAAGGACCCAAAATGATATATCTGGCCATCTGGCTAGATGGAGCCTAAACTTGAAGGATTTGAATTCCAGATCGAGCGTGGGAAAGGTGTCCAAAATGTAGTCCCTGATAATCTCTCACATGTTCACATGGGTGAACTCAAACTTGCGAATGTAATCCTGGAGGTTGGCCTTAATTTACTATACTTTTCCTCTGAGGAGTACGACGAATTAAGGAAACAAATACAGACTACCAGACGTTTGTGTATTCAACAGATTCGTATACAAAAGAACTGACATACGAACTGGTGACGCTGTATAAGAAGACAGAGCGTGGAAACTCTGGATTCTGAAGGAGTTGCATAGGAGACTAGTGGGGAAGCTGCACATTATTTCCCATCTGCAGATCACGGGGGTATTCAGAAGACCATGACAAAATTGAGGCAGATGTTCTTTTGGCCAGGCATGGCTACCGATGTGCGGAACTTGGTTAAAATATGTGAAATTTCCAAGTGTAGCAAACCCCTAAACAACATTTCTCGGCCGCCAATGGAACAACAGACCATTACGGAGTGGCCTTTCCAGAGACTGTACATAGACTTTTTAGGAACACATCCACGTACTAAGAACGGACACACACATATTTTTATAATCCTTCATCATTTTTCTAAGTGTGTGAGAACGTGTCTTATATCCTTGGCGTACTGGAGTTTATTTTTGCACTAGGCCGGGTGGCTCGCGACCACTCTCCAGCCGTCGTCGAGCCTGTTACGAGGGCCTGTATCTCGTCAGTGCCGAGCAGCAACGAAAGTAGAAGACAAATCAAATACTTGCTTCCCTGTGATATCCACCTGCTGATAAAATTTCCAGTGATCCGTTTTTGGTAGTTCCCTTTTTGTTCTTGACCTGTGGGTCCTCGTACACACACACCAAATTCCAGGGATGATTTTTTTTTTGGTTTAGTTGGAAATTAAATCCACTATTAATAACAAACAAAAAAAAACATTAAACCAACATACCTGCTACCCTGTGGTGTCCGCCAGCAGACAATATTCCTCCTGCAGCTTGTCCTCCTTTTTTGGTTAACCATCGTTCTTGTACACTTTGGTGTGTACAAGAAACGATCGGTGCTTCCTCGTACGCACACTCCATTTCAGGGATGGGTTTTCTTAAATTGTTAATTTAAGAACTAAAAAAATAACTTACAAAAAAAATTAAAACAACGATTAGCCTCCCAGATTTAAAATTAATATGTCAACAATTGGTTGACATGAAGGAGGGAGTTACACGCGTCACCCTCATTCGCACAAGCCCCATCCCATTCCCGCAAATTTAATGATGGTTATCGGGAAATTATTTGTGGTTCAGGGCATGGACAGAGAAGATAAAATTCGTTTGTTTTACGTGAGGTATATTTTTTGTTTAAATTCTTTTGTCTTAGATTACGTGACTATGGTCTTGTAGGTCGTATTATTTATGTCATGTAAGTACATTAACAATATTGTGTAATTGAAGTATATATGTGTGTGATTATATAGAACAATTAGGTCAGCAATCAGGGTAATTATTTTAAACAAGACGGACTATTTCCCTGATAAGGGAAATTTTTTAATGTCAATGTTCCGAAAAATGCAATACACTATATATAGCTGACAATGGTAAAAGAGGAGAAAGAAATAGGTTAAGGTCAGATAGATAACAACGAGTTAGAGCATCGACCCCGATAGCAATCACTATCAAAGTTCTGTCTCGAACAGCTGGTCGCTGCCTTGATAAAAGAGAAGATTTTTTTTTTTACGTATATACTGTGAGGCATAGTGAATCAGTAAGCAAAGGCACAGTAAATAAGAAAACAGCTCATGCCTCTGCGAAATTTTTATTTTTGTCGCTTGCTGTTTCCCTGCCAGGACCGTTTCAAGAAAACACCCGTGCTATTAAATCGCACACTTCACTTAAAAGAGATAATTAATTAAAAAAAAAATTTATGGAGTTTAAAAAAACGGAACCAATTTAAACTGGAGCTGCAGGTAATTGATTGCACTGCCGACTCTCACTGTGTGCAGCTGATATTTATAGTTCTTTGACCACAACTAAAGCACGTCAGACTATGGAAAGTGGACTGACACGCCGACGGAGTTAAGATACGATTCCTAGTCGGGTCTGTTCTGTTAGTCGAGTCGTTGTTCGTATTGTTTGTTCTGACAGTTTTCATGTAAGTTGGATGTCTGTCAGTCCGGTTACGTTGAAGCGCAGCAATTGCCACTTGTTCGTCATCTAAATCCCTAAAATCTTCCCTGTTTCTAAGCGTTCCCTGCTCTCCTAGTTCGTTCACGTGTCGCATGAATTTCGATTCCCTAGTCGTCAAGTACATTGTCTGGCGGACACCACAGGGGAGCAGGTATGTTGGTTTAATGTTTTTTTTTTTTTTTTTTGTTTTAAAAGCACTAACAAATTTTAGCTCTATTTCAGTCCTACTCCGTTTATTATAAAAGTTTCAAATTAGCATTGTAACTAAATCCTAACCATTCTGCATGAATATATATATATATATATGTATATATTTTTTATAGATTTAAAAGGATTCACCAAAAGAAAGAGTACTCACTTTTTTCCAGGTCCCCCGTTGTTCTGCCGATAGCACAAGAAAGGGTGATTTTTTTCCAATTAGTGGAGTTATCCACGACGCGAAGTCATAAAACGTTCGTAGCAGAATTCAACAAAATACTTTTTCTTTTATTGTAACTTTATCATTAGCATTTAAAATGATTCACTATTTAAAGCTACTACTATCATTCAAAATAATTCACTATTTGAAGCTACTCAGTCACACAATTTTATAAGATCCAATTAAATCTATCAAAAAAACCCAAAGGAAAAAAAAAAATAAAAATATGGAGCTCAAAAAAACTAATTCAATTTAAACTGAAGGGGCAAAAATTGATGGCACTTCACAAAAAAAAATTTTCTTTAAGGAAATTTCAAAAAAGAAGAACGCTGGGTCACTCGGAGCGCCTCCTGGAGGCGTTGAGTGTTTGTGGGGGACCACACCTTCGTAACCGTTCTTTTCTTGTGGACCGCCGCCACCGCTATTACCGCCTGCACCAGACCTTGTCCAGTTGCACCGGTGTTTTCTCGAAACGGTCCTGATAGGGAAACGGCAAGCGAAAAAAAATGTTTCGCAGAGGCTTGAGCTGCTTTCTGATTTACTATGCCTCTGCCTATTGATTTAATATCTCTCACTGTATATGCGTACAAAAACAAAATAATTCTCTTTTATCAATTCAGCGAACAGCTGATCAAAACAGATCTTTGACAGTGATTCCTATCGGGGTCTATGCTCTAACCCATTGTTATCTATCTGGGATTTTTGTCTCTCATTGTCCTACTTTTCATCCCCTTCTTTTTCTCTGTTCGACATCGTTTTCTCTTTGTTAGTCCACTTCCCTTTTCCTTTCTCATCTTTTAAAAATTTAAACAAAAAATATGCCTCACGTAAAACAAACGAATTTTATCTTCTCTGTCCATGCCCTGAACCACAAATAATTTCCCGATAACCATCATTAAATTTGCGGGAATGGGATGGGGCTTGTGCGAATGAGGGTGACGCGTGTAACTCCCTCCTTCATGTCAACCAATTGTTGACATATTAATTTTAAATCTGGGAGGCTAATCGTTGTTTTAATTTTTTTTGTAAGTTATTTTTTTAGTTCTTAAATTAACAATTTAAGAAAACCCATCCCTGAAATGGAGTGTGCGTACGAGGAAGCACCGATCGTTTCTTGTACACACCAAAGTGTACAAGAACGATGGTTAACCAAAAAAGGAGGACAAGCTGCAGGAGGAATATTGTCTGCTGGCGGACACCACAGGGTAGCAGGTATGTTGGTTTAATGTTTTTTTTTGTTTGTTATTAATAGTGGATTTAATTTCCAACTAAACCAAAAAAAAAATCATCCCTGGAATTTGGTGTGTGTGTACGAGGACCCACAGGTCAAGAACAAAAAGGGAACTACCAAAAACGGATCACTGGAAATTTTATCAGCAGGTGGATATCACAGGGAAGCAAGTATTTGATTTGTCTTCTACTTTCGTTGCTGCTCGGCACTGACGAGATACAGGCCCTCGTAACAGGCTCGACGACGGCTGGAGAGTGGTCGCGAGCCACCCGGCCTAGTGCAAAAATAAACTCCAGTACGCCAAGGATATAAGACACGTTCTCCTTTAATTATTTTACTATCTCAGACGCCGTTGCCTTCCTAATAGGTTTGAAAAACACAAACTTAGAAAAATGATGAAGGATTATAAAAATATGTGTGTGTCCGTTCTTAGTACGTGGATGTGTTCCTAAAAAGTCTATGTACAGTCTCTGGAAAGGCCACTCCGTAATGGTCTGTTGTTCCATTGGCGGCCGAGAAATGTTGTTTAGGGGTTTGCTACACTTGGAAATTTCACATATTTTAACCAAGTTCCGCACATCGGTAGCCATGCCTGGCCAAAAGAACATCTGCCTCAATTTTGTCATGGTCTTCTGAATACCCCCGTGATCTGCAGATGGGAAATAATGTGCAGCTTCCCCACTAGTCTCCTATGCAACTCCTTCAGAATCCAGAGTTTCCACGCTCTGTCTTCTTATACAGCGTCACCAGTTCGTATGTCAGTTCTTTTGTATACGAATCTGTTGAATACACAAACGTCTGGTAGTCTGTATTTGTTTCCTTAATTCGTCGTACTCCTCAGAGGAAAAGTATAGTAAATTAAGGCCAACCTCCAGGATTACATTCGCAAGTTTGAGTTCACCCATGTGAACATGTGAGAGATTATCAGGGACTACATTTTGGACACCTTTCCCACGCTCGATCTGGAATTCAAATCCTTCAAGTTTAGGCTCCATCTAGCCAGATGGCCAGATATATCATTTTGGGTCCTTAGCCACTTCAACTTGCGTGGTCGGTGATTATAGTGAAAGGTAGTCCTTCCCCATTGCCCTGAACTTCTTCACTGACAAAACAGCCGCATAGCATTCAAGTTCCGTTACGCTATAATTTCGCTGGGCAGAATTGATCTTCGGGGACATGAATGCTATCGGTCGTTCGTTGATCTCTGTGTCCATCTGGAAAAGCACACTCCTACACCAGATGTTAATGCGTCACATTGTATGTAAAATCGTTTCGTTAGTATCGGTGCTGTCAGTGGAGTCATCTTGAGTTGCTGAAAGGCTGCCAGTGCTTCGTTAGTCATGTCGTATGTCTTACCTTTATTCAGACAGTCGGTCATTGTGGCTGCCATAGACACACAATTTGGAATAAAGCGTCTATACCAGATCGTCATCCCTAGAAATAGATGGAGCTGCTTGGGAGTTTTTGGAACTGTTAAATTCTCGACCACCGAAACTTTGCCAGGGTCAGTCCATAGGCAACCATCCCCGACGATGTATCCCAAGTATATAATCCTCTTGTAGCGAAATTTGCTTTTCTCTACATTGATGGTCAACCCCGCTTCCCTCAGACACTTGACCACTTGTTACAGCAATCTGGTATGAGACTCGAAATTTTTTGAGCAAACCAAGAGGTCATCAAAATAGACAAAGACATACTCCTTCAGGCGAGGGGTATGACTTTGTCCATAAGCTTACACATTTTCTGGGCGGCATTACACAGTCCGAACGGCATAACCGTATACTGATTTAAAAATAGTTCCTGCTCTTCTCCACCGTCACAGTCACTTCTTCCCCAAAGATAAGCCTTCTGGCGGCTTTGTACTCCTGCAGGCGTACGTGAAGACTCTTCCTTTTGAGAGATTTTTTCATCGTTGAGGTATCATCAACTTTAGAATCCTCTTCAAAATTTGGACGTCTTGCCCTCTCTTTCCGGGAGTGCGGTCTTGGTCGGTTGGTTCGTCCCGGTCGCACTACCGACCCTCAGGTTTCCCTGGCACTGCGTGCAACTGATATTTATAATTCTTTGACCACAACTAAAGCACGTCAGACTATGGAAAGTGGACTGACACGCCGACGGAGCTGAGATAGGATTTCTAGTCGGGTCTGTTCTGTTAGTCGACTCGTTGTTCGTATTGTTTGCTTTGTCAGTCTTCATGTAAGTTGGATGTCTGTCAGTCCGGTTACGTTGAAGCGGAACAATTATCAATTGTTCGTCCTCTAAATCCCTAAAAGCTTCCCTATTTCTAAGCGTTCCCTGCTCTCCTAGTTCGTTCACGTATCGTCTGAGTTTCGTTTCCCTAGTCGTCAAGTAATTCTCCGCGCGTTTACGTTCGTCCCTTAACTCTTGGATACTCGTAATAGAGAATCCAAAATTCAGTGTCGCTACTCTGTAATATACATTGTCCGTACGTCACTATAGAGGTCGTCGAATGACTTCTGGGGTTGCTCTCAGGATCTCATGATCTCTGATATTGTTTTCAAATTGTTTCAGCAATTCCATTTTCAGTTGATGATAGCTCAGGCCCCTATCACTTTTATTTTTTTACAGAAACTGCCAAAACCACCTCTTTGCAGGATCGCTTACGAGATGATGGAAGTGGGTGAATAGCTGGTGGTCGTTACCGTTCTGCCGTTGCAAGGTTTCAACGCGAAACAGGAAACTTTCTATGGACATAGTTTTCGGTGTCCCGTCGAACTTAATGCACCACTTATGAATGTCCATCATTCTTTCCGAAACCCTGAGAATGGTTCGGTAAATCGTGGAGCCTGCTCATGTCTCGGGTCGTGTAAGCGTACTTGTCGTTCATGTGGTGGAAGATTAAGAGTCGGTCTTTTCAATGTTGGTGTCGGTTGGTGTAAAATGTCCGTCTAGTTGAGTTATTGTGATGGAGTGGACTGTCCTTGTCAGGTGATGTCTTGTCGTAGATCGTTCGTCATAGGAAGTTCTCTGCGCCGCTGCGGAGAGCTCCAGGTTACAGATCTTGTCGTTGGTCTCCTTGATGTTATCCTGGAAGGTAGTCATTGTGCCTTTCATGTAATCGGCGAACACCGATATGATCTCAACCTGATTCTGCCTTACCTTTTGAGCGTCCACCTTTTGTATTTGTTGCGTTATCCCTTTTATATCCTCTACGGTTTTACTCCGCAAGTTGGTTTGGTCGTCTTCGTCGTCAGAAGTTTGTTGTCCGACCCTTGTCTCTGCTACAGTTGCTGTCGCTTGGTTGCCTAGTAACAGACTTAGACGTTTTTTGCGTTGTCCTTTAAATTATCTGGCTTGTAATCCTGTAGTCAAAGTCAAGCAGGTCTTGTTCGATTGAAAGGGATCTTTGCTCCAGGCCCTCCTGCAATTCTACGGTGGACCGGGTTACCTTCTGTTTTGTCGTTGCAGTATGTCATGTTCAAATTCCTAAATTCCTTCCTCCATATTTAAAAGAACTTCAACTAATTCCTACTCAAATCGCAACAAAAAAGAATGCAGAAAAAAATTAATAGTAACAGAAAAATATTAATAAAAAGGAGAGAAAAACACATTGTTGCAGAACGTCCGATCGAATAAAATACCTTAATAGTAGTAACGATGTAAACGCAGCCTTACTCTCATTCTTGGGTCTTCTGACATTCGGCTAATCGTATTTCTCTTTGTCTCTATTCGTTAAGAGCTCGTCTTTGTTCTTTTGATCATTCGCCATTTTGCCGACAGCAAGAGAGGGAGTAAACTGCGGTAAGCAATTCAATATATGTATTTCCTTATTATATCTTATATTTCCTTTAATTAGAAATAAACGTTCATATCAGCCAGAGTTGCATTCTTTTTGGAACGTTAAATTCGATTCCCTCACTGTCGCCAGCCGCAACATTTTTTATTTCGTATTTTGCAAATGCACAAGCCCGCCATTATTGCTGAATGCAACGAACACCACCGCGTAGAAGTTCTCGTTTGCAGGAAATTGCCAGCAGCCAGCAAATTAACACAAACCAAATGGAGTTTGAAAATGCCGCCAAATCGAATGCTGTTTCCAATACAGAAACACCCGCAAGGCTAGCCACACAGACACCGCCAGCTGTGATTTTCACGACGGGTGCTCCTATGGACACTGCTTCTACCATTTCACCACAAAGTGATGCTTCCTCTAACGCCGCCACTGCCGCCGCAGCAGAAAATGAAAGCACCCTTTGTTTAATGCAGAAACAAATTACCTCGTTGGAAAATCTTCTCAGAAGTACGCAAGATAGGTTATGTGAAAGCGATACGCAATGCCAAGCACTCAAAATGACGTTGCAAGGTAAGACATCAGCAGCCGTCTCTTTCGCACCCACATCAACTACGTATGAAACGGCATCGTTGTTCCCGCCAATCGGCGCTTCAGTCGTCGTTCCTCCTGCACAAAAAGCGCCTTCTATTTCGTCATCGAACATACCAGCACAGTCGTTCTTTCTCCCTGGACAAAATCCCTATGGTCACACAAATATCCAACCATCAATTTACGCCACCATGCCGGCCTCAAATAGCATACGCATGAATGTGACTCCGGGAGAAACGTGTTATACTAGTGGCGGTGCTCTGCAGTACGGTGTTCCAGTAACCACACCGAATAATAATATATTTTCTCAGCCATCATCTTCGAATCCAATCAGCAGTGCAGCACACCTGCAAAACACTTCCTCCGCCGCCAATGCCAACTCCACCTATTTGCTAAGTGCCATGGGCCCTCGAAAAGTTCAGGATCACCCGATGTTTTCAGGACTGCCAGAGGACTGGCCAATGTTCCACGCCGCATATATGCAATCAACCGCCGCCTACCATTACACAAACTTTGAAAACAACCAACGCTTGGAAAAATGCCTCACAGGAGAAGCACGGGACACAGTGAGGTCCTTATTAATTCACCCAGACAATGTCAGCGCTATAATGGATCAACTTAATTTTCGATTCGGTCGTCCGGAACAGCTCATACGAAGTCAGCTTTCCCAAGTTCGAGAGATACAGCCAATTCCTGAAAACGCCGTGGTACTTCTTATTCCTTTCGCAACGAAAACGAAGAACCTGTCAGTATTCCTCCAGTCAGTGAACGGTCAGCAGCACCTAGCGAATCCAACGTTACTGGAAGAGCTCGTTTCCAAGATCCCAATGAGCAAGATTGTGGAATGGGCTAGATGTGCAGCAAAAATACAACCGTATCCGGCGATTTTTCATTTCAGTGACTGGTTAAGTGAGATCGCAGATCTAATATGTACCGTGCAAGACAGCGAGAGTAGGGAACCAAAACGGCGCACAGTATTGCATGCCGCAGAAAAGCAGCGTTCTTATGTGCTTAAATGTCCTGTATGCCAGGAAAACACAAGCCGAGCGAGTGTAAGCATATCATTCATGCCAGCGTACCTGAGAGGTGGTCGAAGGTCAAACGCTACCGATTGTGTTTCACGTGTTTGAAGACGGGACATGCAACGCGTAATTGCCGCAACAAACGCCTATGCTCCATTAATGGGTGCCAGAGAAGACATCATAAATAACTCCACGAAGTGCCAACCATGGATCCTATCGAGAAGCAGCCACAATTACAAAGTAATCCAACAAAAGGCAACAGCAACCAAGAACCAGTTCTTAGCTGCACGTCCGGTACAACAACAAGCAGCAATGTGCTATTCCGGGTACTGCCAGTCACACTTTACGGTCAACACAAAGCCGTTAACACATACGCCTTATTAGATGAAGACTCTTCAGTAACCATGTTGGATGGTGCTCTGGTACAAGAGCTTGGTCTACGAGGTCAACAACACAGACTAAATATCCAATGGGTCGGAAGCAGGACAGTGCAGGAGCCAACAGTTATCGTGGATCTGTATGTCAGTGGAGCTGGGGTGAAGAAGAAGCACTTGCTACGGAACGTGTATGGAATCTCCAACCTTAACTTACCAACGCAAAGCGTAAGCGAAAGCGAGTTGCATAGCGAAACAAGTCGCCTACATGAGTTGCCACTGCAGCCGTACTACAACGCTGAACCTAAACTCTTAATTGGTCTCAACCATTGCCACTTGGGGTTGCCAACAGAAGCCTCGAAAGTAAATGAGAATGGACCTTACGCTGTCAAGACGGAACTCGGTTGGGTTGTGTTTGGTCCAACTATGAAGATCAGTCGCACGACGCCTTCGTGTCTCCTAGCTAATGTATCGGGGGATGAACTACTACGCACGTTGGTTACTGAGTACTTCGAAACCGAGAGTTTTGGTGTGAGACCGTCACCTCAAGTTGAGAGCGAAGCTGACATTCGTGCGAGGGAGATTCTGCAGTCAACAACAAAAAAAGTCAACGGAAGATTCCAAGTTGGACTATTGTGGAACCAGAACAACGTGAATCTACCCAACAGTTACTCTATGGCACTGAAACGCTTAATTGGAATCGAGCGTAAGATGAAGCGAGATGAGAACTTCGCCGCCGCCTATAGATCGATCATCAAAGCCTACGTCAGCAAGAATTATGCCCGTAAACTGCAGCCAGCAGAAGTCGCCGTTACTGGACCCAAGACATGGTATCTGCCGCATTTTGGTGTGTTGAACTCACATAAGCCGAAGAAGCTACGCCTAGTATTTGATGCCGCCGCCGAAGTAAATGGGATTTCACTCAATTCACATTGAAAGGACCTCAAGAGTACAAGCCATTGCCGACGATATTGTTTCATTTCCGCGAAAGAGCCATATCCGTGTGTGGAGACATCAAGGAGATGTTCCACCAAATATTGATCCAGCCAGAAGACAGGTGTGCCCAAAGATTTCTCTGGAGTGATGGCAACGATGGAAGACCACCAGATGTTTACGAAATGATAACCATGACATTCGGAGCTGCGTGTTCGCCTTGTGCTGCCCAGTACGTAAAGACCATCAATGCCCTGGAACATCGAAACCATCATCCGTGGGCTATTAATGCTATTACTAATCATCATTACGTCGACGATTTCGTGGATAGCTTCGAATCCGAAAAGCAAGCCGTCCAAATATCCAAACTGGTACGGGAGATTCACACGGATGCCGGCTTCGAGATACGGAACTTCGCTTCGAATTCTCCAGAAGTTCTTAAGTCCCTAAAAGGTATCGACGTTTCTGTAGCAGTGAATGCCAATGATGGTTTGAAGCCCGAGAAAGTTCTTGGCATGTACTGGCAACCGACTAGCGATAACTTCAATTTTAAATTACAATTTCATCACGTCGAGAAGGAGGTTATTGATGGCGAAAGATATCCAACTAAAAGAGAGCTCTTGAGCATCACAATGTCGGTGTTCGACCCACTTGAATTCCTGAGTCACTTCACTATTGGCGCTAAGTTACTCATGCGCGAAGTTTGGCGACGTAATGCACGATGGGATGAGCCACTACCTAACGAAATTCTCACGCAATGGAACAGATGGCGCCAGCGATTGCCAGCTGTAGCCGAATTTAGCATCCCACGCTTTTACTTTGGCAACGGATCACCACAAGAGCTCCAGCTACATGTGTTTGTTGACGCCAGCGAGGACGCCTTCGCTGCAGTGGCTTATTGGAGAGCCAAAAACGTGGAGGGAGAGGTAAAAACCATCTTTGTATGTGCAAAAACGAGATGCGCTCCACTGAAGCCTTTCTCTGTCCCACGTTTGGAGCTGCAAGCAGCTATCTTAGGAACGCGCCTAATGGAATCCATAATAGATCAACACTCGGTCATCGCTACCTGCAGAGTTCTCTGGAGCGACTGAACAATCAATAGCAAACACCGTCGGTATAAGCCATTTGTAGCGCACAGAATAGCAGAAATATTATCAGTTACTAAGCCAGAAAATTGGAGATGGGTATCAACCCATGAGAACACCGCAGATGAAGCTACACGTTTAAATAAACACACCGACCTTAAACCCTCATCACGCTGGTTGAAGGGCTCCGAGTTTCTGCTGAGAAGAGAAGATAGTTGGCTAACAAAATTCGTCGCCGCCGAAGGCAATGAAAATGATGATGAAGAACTCCGCCCGAAACACCCCTTGGTTATCGTGAGTATTCACCTAATAGATTTAAGTCGTTTCTCCTCACTTAGCAGACTCATAAGGACCACTGCCTGGATAATATGATTCGTTAAGCACTGCCGTAAGCAACCACATCATGGCCAAGATAATGGTCTAACAGCGTCCGAACTGGATGCAACAGAAGGATTATTATGTCGCCAAGTTCAATGTGAAGTATTCGCCGCAGAGTTGAAATAAATCAGGAATGACCAAGCAGTGGCAAAGGGGAGTTCTTTGTTTAAACTTTCACCGTACGTCGACAGCGATGGTATCCTCCGTGTCTCTGGTCGAATCGATGCTGTCAGTTGGCTTCCGTATGCCACCAGACGCCCAATTATATTGCCATCTCAACATGTATTTACAACGCTGGTGGTAGCATACCATCATTGCAAAATGCAGCATCAAAATATAGAGGCGACGATCTGTGAGATTCGTCGCAAGTACTGGATTCCACGCCTGCGCCAAACCATGCGCAAAGTAGTCGCCAATTGCTACGTATGCAAGATCACCAAAACCATACCTGTCACGCCCATAATGGGCCCTGGATAGCATTATTATTTACCTGCTTAGTAGTGCCGGCTATACATCTGGAAGTAGCCTACGATTTGTCGACGGACGCATGCATCGTAGCGATTCGTAATTTCATAAACCGACGAGGGGTTCCTGTAAGATTACGATGCGACAATGGAACAAATTTTGTTGGCGTTAACCACGAAGCGATACGTTTTTCGGAATTATTCGACTGTGACCGTGTGCAGTGCGAATTGTCTTCCAAGGGAGTTGAATGGATGTTTAACTGCTCAGCCAATCCATCTGAAGGAGGCGTGTGGGAACGCATGGTGCAGTGCGTGAAGCGAGTGTTACTTCATAAACTCAAAGAAGTGGCTCCACGAGATCATACGCTGCAGTGCTTCATAATAGAAGCGGAAAACGTTGTGAATTCTCGTCCGCTTACACATTTGCCGATCACGCCCGATCAGGAAGAACCGCTTACACCGAACTACTTCTTATTGGGTTCAGCGAACACAGCACAGACGCCGAGTGCAAGTGATCCATCAAGGAAATTGTGTGTCCTAAGAAAGCAGTGGCGTGTCGCCCGCCAATTGAGGGATCGCCTATGGAAACTATGGGTAGCCGAGTACCTCCCAACTTTAACTCGTCGCCCAAAATGGTGTCAAAGGTCAAGGCCGATAACGAAAGGGGACTTGGTATTTATTTGCGACGTGAATGTTCCAAGAAGGCAGTGGTGTCGTGGCCGAGTAGAGAGAGTTTATTAAGGACCTGATGGAGAGGTCCGAAGGGCCGATGTTCGCACATCTAATGGATTGGTACAACGCCCTGCTTCGAAGCTAGCCTTTCTGGACGTAGAGATTGGTGAATCGGAGTCGATCCACGGGGGTGGGGATGATGCAGAACGTCCGATCGAATTAAATACCTTAATAGTAGTAACGATGCAAACGCAGCCTTACTCTCATTCTTGGGTCTTCTGACATTCGGCTAATCGTATTTCTCTTTGTCTCTATTCGTTAAGAGCTCGTCTTTGTTCTTTTGATCATTCGCCATTTTGCCGACAGCAAGAGAGGGAGTAAACTACGGTAAGTAATTCAATATATTGTATGTATTTCCTTATTATATTTTATGTTTCCTTTAACTAGAAATAAACGTTCATATCAGCCAGAGTTGCATTCTTTTTGGAACGTTAAATTCGATTCCCTCACTGTCGCCAGCCGCGTCACACATAGTAAAAAGAATATAGAATAAAAATAGTAAAAACAAAAATTCAAAGAAAAAAAAAAAAGTAGTAAAAGGTGATCAAAAAAAAATAATAGTAAAAGTGGAAAACGGAATACTAAAACATGATAGAAGGCTGGCCAGGCCTTCCCAGATCAACTCCAACACGGACAAATCTTCGGAGCTTATGCTCACGCCCCACAAAGAATATGACTAAGGGTCAACATTCTAGCGCAGCAGATGGCATTCGACCTCTCTACCTTGTCCCGCTCTTTGCTTATTCACAGATCTTACCCCTTCGGGTAGGGGTTAGAATATACCCGAGGTAGGCATGCCTGTCGTAAGAGGCGACTAAAATCCACCCTCCGTATACCGAGTATGGCGTATACAAAAACATGCAATGAACAAAACGAAAGATATTAATACCCCAGGTGGCAGTCCAGGTACATTGGAAAATCCACCCTCTTCGGAGGTCGGCTCAACGGATTCTGGGGAGAGCCATTTATTGCGTTCATCTGACCCTTTTAAAAAAGGTACTAGGGTAGTTAGATCTCCAACATCAAGATCTACCATGAAAACGTGCGGAGCTAGAAGTCCGGCGACATCGATAGTGTCGGCGCACGAACAACGGACTTCAGCGAAAATTCAAAGCCTAACGGACGAAAATATGGAACTCCGGACCAGGCTAAGTAAAATGGAACTTCTCTGCGAAGAACTAAGAAAGGAATTAAATGTACTTAAAGCAGAAAATAAAGCATTTAATGATACATCGAAACCTCGTAATGAGTCTGCTGCGAGTTCAATCGTCCCCGATAACACGGATTATAAAACGGATGATGAAGAACTAAGTCGGGAAACCAATTGGATTCTAAAAAAACGGCCTGTCAAAAAACGAAAAGCTGGCTCTTCGCCCGAAATGTTAACGAGGCAAGAAAACACGCAAAATAAACGAGAAGGTAAAGAACAGCCTGACAAAATAATCACGCGTGCCGAAGAAAATTCACGAAATAAGGTACGACCACCGCCACCAATATACGTGATCGGAATTGCAGACTATAATAAACTGCATTCTTTTCTCAAACCTTTGTTGCTATCCGATTTTGAAGTAACATCGCTCAACAACAACAAATGGAAAGTAAACGTAAAGGACTCAGACAGTTACCGCTCAGTATCTAATAAACTGAATACTGAAAAAATCCAGTGGTATACTTATGAAAATAAATCTGAAAGACCGATACGAGTCGTAGCTAGAGGACTTCATGCCTCATGCCGAAAGGAAGACGTTGTTCACGATTTGAAGAACAAAAACTTTAAAATCGTCGATGCGGTAAACTTAATTAAACGGGAAAAGCAAAAATTGGAAGGCGAGGAAACGATGGTTAAGCGCGAGCTTCCTCTTTTTATGCTAACCTTTGATAAAGCTGAGAGTTTAGAAAAGATTTACGAAATAAGAACAATTCTGAATGTCGTAGTCAAAATCGAACCCATGCGCAAGAATACAAGGTTGATACCTCAGTGCAAGCGATGCCAAGGATTCAACCATACGCAAACATATTGCCGAAAAGAACCGCGATGTGTCAAATGCGCCGGTAAACATCTTAGTCAACCCCTGCAGCGTGTATTAACTGCAATGGTAAGCATCCGGCTAATTACAGAGGCTGTGAAGTAGCCAAAGAATTACAAAAAAGAAGAGATCGACTTATGAAGCCGGAAAACCCACCCTCAAAACCGGTAAATAAGGAAAAGTCGAAAACTGCTGCAAGAAAGGTGACTAGAGACAACCGAGCCGACCCTGGCGAGCTTACGTACGCTCAAGCTGCGACATCAAACACCGATCAAATTCCACACCGCGTTAAGGTAAAAGCGCCTAAAGAAAAGCCATCAGATTCTGACATGCAGACGCGTGCTCAAGCATCAACATCAATAAAAACGAACACTGATAATTCGGAAAACCCCGTATCTCACGTCTTTTCTATTATCCTTGCGAGGCTTGATGAGCAAACAAAAACAAACACGCTAATTGTCGAAAGGTTGGAGAAGCTTGAATATAAGCTTAACAATAGGGGCATTTCAAAACGAACATGACGAAACTTCTTAAAATTGTTGCATGGAACGCCAACGGTCTCATACAAAGACTAGAAGAGCTAGAAATATTTCTACGGGAAAATGACATTGACATATGTTTGATCTGTGAAACTCACCTGACGAAACTATCGCGTGTAAACATTACTGGATACAGTACCTATCACGCTTATCACCCGTCGGAAAGAGCCAGAGGCGGATCGTCTTTAATCATAAAAGATTGCATCGAACACTCTGAAGAGATTATGATAGAGCTTGAAACAATGCAAGTGAGCACTGTACGCGTGAAAAATGGACATTACTCTTTCAATGTCTCGTCTATTTATTGTCCACTGCATTGCAGGCTTGAAAAAAATGATTTTACAAATATTTTCAACTCTCTTGGACCGAATTTTATTATTGGCGGTGATTTTAATGCAAAACACACCTTCTGGGGTTCAAGATGTGTCTCACAAAAAGCCAGAGCACTTTACAACGCCTGCATGCAACACAGATGCGACTTTCACTCGACTGGTAAACCAACATATTGGCCGACTGATAACAACAAAATACCCGATCTGATCGATTTCTTTGTTGTAAAAGGAATACCAGACAAATGTATTAAAATTGATGAACGTTTTGATCTCTCTTCCGATCATTCCCCTATCATTCTAACGATGACCGAACGCCTAATTAAAAAAGATGCTAGACTAACTAGCAGAAAAACTGATTGGGAAGGCTTTAAAAAAGACGTTGAAGAACATACCGAACTGAGAGTATCACTTAGGACGTTTTCTGAACTCGAAATCGAAATTGATCGTTTTGTTGAAGTTCTGCAGCGCGCCGCGTGGAAAAATACTCCCTATCAAAGGAAAACGCCAATCAATCATGCCCAAAAATATCCACCGGAAATAAAAGAAATGGTAAGGGAGAAGAGAAAAGCGCGTAAAAAATGGCAACAAACTCGTGCTCCGCAACATAAATCGCATTTGAATCGCTTGTGTAACTTGCTAAAAAAGGCCATTATTGATTTTAAAAACCGGACAATACAAACCAGCATTGAAAGCTTAACAGCGGACAAAGATTCTAATTATTCGCTCTGGAAAGCTATAAAAGGCATTAAAAAACCGAATATACAAGCGGCCCCAATCAAGAAAAATGACAACGAATGGGCCAAGAATGATAAAGACAAAGCAGAAGTCTTTGCCGCCCATTTAGAAGAAACATTTAAACCATTTAATGGGCAAGCGCTTGCTGAAAATGATAATGCGTCGGATATAGCATTTCACAATTACACAGTAAGAAATGCAAGGCTGACCGAACTTCAACAAGAAATAAAGAAACTGAAACCGAATAAAGCTCCTGGATACGACCTAATCACAGGAGAGCTTCTTAAATCGTTACCTAGAAAAGCGTTAGTTAAGTTTCTTTACATTATAAACGCAGCGATAAGATTAGAATATGTTCCGAGTCAATGGAAAGTCGCGGAAGTAATAATGATTCTGAAGCCAGGAAAACCACCGAATGATAAAAAATCGTATAGACCTATTTCGCTGCTGCCGATTATGTCTAAAGTTTTCGAAAGAATAGTACTTAAGCGATTACAGCCGGTTATAGAAGAAGGATCTCTTATTCCCAATCACCAGTTTGGGTTTAGAACCAAGCACTCAACAATAGACCAAGTGCATAGAATAACTGATTTAATTGAAAAAGCTTACGAAGAAAAAAAGATTTGCTCGAGCATATTCCTTGATGTTTCTCAAGCTTTTGACAAGGTCTGGCATGAAGGCTTGAAATATAAATTACGACAAGTTCTGCCGGAACACTTATATAATATTCTAGAAAAATACTTGACGAATCGACTTTTCCGAGTCAAACACGGAAACGAATATTCGGAATTTAAAGAAATAAGGGCTGGGGTGCCGCAGGGAAGTGTCCTTGGACCGCTTTTGTACCTATTATATACTCGCGATATACCGCAAGAAGAAGGCACCGTATTAGCTACATTTGCCGACGACACTGCCAACCTGGCAACGGGTAAAACGATCGAAGAATCGACTGAAAAATTGCAAGAAGCATTGAATAAAGTAAATGAATGGACAAAGATTTGGCGACTAGCTTTCAACGAAAACAAATCTGTTCATGTCAATTTTACTTATAAGAAAATAAATAATTTGCCCATCTTTTCAAACTCGGTTCAAATTACGTTTGCAAACGAGGCTAAGTATCTTGGAATGACACTTGATGCTAAGCTGAAGTGGAAATCGCACGTGAAGAAAAAACGTAAAGAACTCGAAACCAAATACAGAGAAATGTACTGGTTACTTGGAAAACATTCCAAGCTTAATGTAGAGAACAAACTGCTTTTATACAAGCAAGTGCTAAAGCCGATATGGACATAGGGAATACAACTTTGGGGTTGTACCAAAATAAGTAATGTCAATATTTTACAAACTTTTGAAAATAAAGTGCTAAGATCAATAGTTAATGCACCGTGGTTTATTAGAAATAGCGATATCCATAGAGATTTAGGAATTTCGACAGTCGAATATGAAATCAAAAACTTCGCGCGTAAGCATAAAGACAGATTACAAGGACACGTTAACAATGAAGTCCTTCGAATTCTAGATGAGAGGAATCTACTGCGTCGTCTACAAAGGACTAAACCTTTCGATTTAACGCGATAGCAAGAAACCGCGCCTAATTTGCGGAACAAGCAGGAACTTTCAATGGAAAGGGACCTGCCAAACGATCTCAATACGTGAAAGAAAAACTGCTGGATAAGTCAAAACTTAGTTGTAGTATGTAATCAAAGAAATTTATTACGAAGGGAGGTTTTTTTAGTGAGTAAAAATCTCACACTACTATGAGCACGCGCTACCGATCCTCATAGTGTCTTCATGAAGATTTTTTACCTACCCTCGGAAAAAAAAATCACAGATCTACTACTGCCTCACAGGATAAACTAGCTCAAAGCCTGAAGACTGGATAGCTGTCTTCAGTCTGTGACTAAGCAAGGAGCATTTACAGCCCTTGAATCTGCAAGGACAGAAAATTAAAAAAAATAAAAAAAATAAAAAAATAAAAACTAATCGCGAATGAGGCTGATTGATATGCGTCCAAAGCGCCAACTTTTGAAAATAGAAAATCGTCCCCTTGAAGTCGCATTCGTGCCTCTGGTAGCCGGTGTTGGGAAAAATACCGTTGGGCGCCATTGTTGTGGGCTAGCGTAGGCCACGGAGACCTCTTAGGTGCGAGTAAGGAGGACTGCGGCATACTACTTGTCTACCTTACTTTGCACCACCTGCTCAGCGCACAAAATATCGTGCCACAATAATAAAAAAAATCAAAAGGGAGAATAAATTTAATCTACGTTGACGGCGGACGGACTTAAAAAAAAGAGGAAATAAAAAAGGAAAATCCAAGAACTTGTACCCATGACCAATAGAAAGATCGGGAAAGACTACGCGGAAATTACCCTTACTATCCTAAACTATACCTAAACTAACCTAACGACTTAAGCTGAATCCTAATCTATCGTTATTCCCTACCACGCAAATCGTCCTCCCCCTTTGTCTCTCAACGCTAAATGGGTTCACCAAGTACCCAAAGTATGCCTGGTGGAAGTGGCAAAAGCTAGCCCGCCCTCCGCCCGTGCCTTGTGGCACAACCAATTGCTATCTCTCTGACCAAGGTTTGCGACAAATAACTCCTAAAAGTGCTTCCCCGCCACGACCTAAGTCAGTCGTAGAGCAGTCCGTTAGTGGTCACGTTACGTCGTTATCGATCGTAATTGTTCTGTCTTGTAATTGTGCATCTGAAGAATGACTGCCTGGCCCTCCATCAACACACCAAACAAAATTTTCTTATCCACACATTAGATCCAAACTAAAAGCACCAACAAATTTTAGCTCTATTTCAATCCTATTCCGTTTATTATAAAAATTTTAAATTATTCCTGTAACTAGATCCTAACCATTCTGCTATAAATGTTTGTTTTATTTTTTGATTTAAAAGAATTGACCAAAAGGGAAGAGTACTCACTTTTTTCCAGGTCCGCCGATGGTCTGCCGATAGCACAAGAAAGGATGATTTTTTTCCTATTAGTGGAGTTAGCCACGACAGGAAACACTACGTTTGTAGCAGAATTCCACAAAATACTTTTTCTTTTATTCTAACATTACCATTAGCATTTAGTATAATTCACTATTACTACTATCATATAAAATAATTCACTATTTAAAGCTATTCAATCGCACAATTCACTTATAAGAGACAATTAAATCTATCAAGCAAACCCAAAGGAAATTCAAAAAAAACTATGGAGTTCAACAAAACTAGTCCAATTTAAATTGAAAGGGCAAGAAATTGATGGCACTTAAAAAAAAAAACGCTGATGACTCATTGATTTGGTCTGGGAGCACCCCTCCGTAGATATTCTTTTCTTGCGGACCGCCGCCACCGCTATTGATGCCTGCACCGGACTTTATCCAGTTGCACCGGTGTTTTCTTGAAACGGTCTTGACAGGGAAACAGCAAGCGAAAAAAAATTTTCGCAGAGGCTTGAGCTGCTTTCTGATTTACTATGCCTTACTGTATATGCGTACAGAAAAATCTTCTCTTTTATCAAGGCATCGTCCAGCTGCTTAAAACAGAACTTTGACAGTGATTCCTATCGGGGTCGATGCTCTAACCCGTTGTTATCTATCTGGGTTTTTTGTCTCCCATTGTCCTACTTTTCATCCCCTTCTTTTTCTCTGTTCGACATCGTTTTCTCTTTGTTAGTCCTCTTCCCCTTTTCCTTTCTCATCTTTTGTATTTGTCAGCTATCTATAGTGTATTGCATTTTTTGGAACATTGAAATTGAAAAATTTCCCTTATCAACGTCCCTCGTCTCGTTGTAGTCCAGTCACAATAGTCCGTTTTGTTTAAAAAAAATTACCCTGATTGCTTCCCTAATTGTTCTATATCACATACATAAATAATTTAATTATACAATATTGTTAATTTATTTACATAACATATATAACAAGACCTGCAAGGCCCTTCTCACGTAACCTGCTGGCATCAGGTCTAAACGTGGTGCATTACTCCCCCGTAAAATATATAAATCCCCCTTCTGGGAAATTTTTCAAAATGAAAATGTCAGAATGCCATATAATAAATTTTCATTCGAATTGTAACACTCAAAACGTTAAGATCGTTTTTTATTTATTCTTAGTTATGCAGTAGTATAAATTATTAATCACTCGAACATTTGGTCCTTCGAAGCCTTATTATTATAAAGGACAATTTTGATTGTTTGTTAATTTTTAAAGTAACAAGTGTGTGATAAAATAAACAGTCGAACAATAAACATTTGGACAAGTAACAAAAAACAAAAAAAAAGTGAAAATTAAGTGCAAAACGCCATCGATAAACTTAAGAAACCAGCTGAACCATCGGTAAGTCTTGTGAAAACAAATATTTTTGGTGATAAGAATGTTGTCCTCGTATGGCTACCAAAAATCAATTTGCCTACCTTTTCTGGGAGTTACGAAAGTTGGAAATTGTTCCATGGTCTGTTTTCATCCCTAATTCACAATAATAAATCGCTGTCTAACATCGAAAAAATGCACTATTTGAAATTAAGTTTAGCGGATGAGGCAAATATTCTCTTACAACATTTGTCTATAGATGCAGGGAATTATGATAAGGCATGGGAGATTTTAACATCTTGTTACGACCACAAGCGAATCCTGGTCAACCCTCAGTTTATCATTTTTTTCGGACAGGCAGTGTTGCAACACGAAAGTTCGACAGGTTTGAAGAATCCATTGGACACTTCCACCGAGTGCCGACATGCTTTGCGCAATTTAGAGCTGCCAGTTGATCAGTGGGATGCAATTCTTCTCTATTGCATGCTTCAAAAACGTCCTTCGATTACTCAGCAGCTATGCTACCTACCTTCATTGAATTTTCTGAATTTTTAGAAGCCAGATTCCGAACGTTAGAAGTCGTAGACCAACAGGGGAAGGAAGAGTAGCAGGGAATAGAAATAGCATTCAAAAGAATAGCAATACAGCAAAAACCAAATCATTGCACTTAAGGTCGAAGCATAGGGATGAATTCAACTGCAAGATATGCGATAAAGGCCAACATTCACTCCGTACCTGTAAAAGATTCCTAAAACTGGATATAGGAGCACGCCGAGGTACAATAAAAAGAATAGGTGTATGTGAAAATTGCCTTGTATAGTCACTCCAGTCAACAGTGTCCCAGTAGGCTTCGTTGTTATTTCTGCCAGCAACCCCATCACTCCTTGCTTCATTATTCGACATCATCTCACACAAACAGTCGAAGTTCTTGTCCATTCACAAATCAGTAATCACGTTCGCACACACAACATATATCCCATACATTGAATCACCATTCACACACACAACCCATAGCCCATACAACGAATCACACAGCACACAATTCCATACAGTCCACTCACACACCACACAGATCTTGATCATATTCACACACTCAGCACTTAGATCATTCGAACCAAACCCATTCATATCAAGCGTCGGCATTAAACCTTCACGCTCCATCCTTCACCCGCTCAGATCGTCTGCAGGAAAGTTCGGTCAGCCCTTCAATTAATACTTTTCATAGTCATCATCATCCTACAAGAGAGGTACTTTTTTCAACAGCGCTGGTGAAGGTTAAGGCCTCTACAGGAGGATATATCCACCTACGAGCATTAGTGGACCCAGGATCTGAAGCTACCTTTATAATGGAAGCTGCAGTCCAACTCCTCAACCTCAAAACAAGGGCAACATTTATTGAAGTGTCAGGGTTAGGGAAGGTCAGGAGTGGAGCTTGTCATAAGTATGTGGACATTACCTTCGGGTCACTCAGCTCAAACTTTGAGTCCCACACCCGAGCATTGGTGTATAAATTCCTCACTGGGCTTCTCCCAGCCACACATCTGACACTCAATAAATGGAACCATTTGAAGGCCTTAACAGATCCATATTTTCACCAACCCGCGAAAATTAGTGTGCTTTTAGGTAGTGAAGCCTTCAGCGATATAGTGCTTCCTGCGATAGCACGAGGCGAGGAACATACATCACCAATTGCACAGAAGACGAAACTTGGCTGGATAGTGCTTGGTATAGTCCCAACAGAACACCCCAGAAATATCCACAGAATCCCACTGGATCCAGGTTGTTGATTTGGAAATCGAAAAACATGAGGCACGAGAGGACAAGGCCTGTGAGGAGCAGTTCCTGACAAGAACTCGAAGAACGTCGGACGGACGTTATCAGGTGTCCCTACCATTTAGGGACGGAAGTCACCCTGCGTTAGGATCCTCGAAGGAAGGCGCCTTACGTAGGTTTCTTTAGCTGGAGATACGTTTCCAGCAGAACCACACACTACACACACAATACAAGACATGCGTCAAGGAGTACTTGCAGATGGGACAGATGGAGGAAGTCGATGTCAACACCCATGAGATTCTGAGAACACCGTTTCACCATTTCTTACCTCATCATGCCGTCTTCAAAGAATCGAGTTCTACTACCAAGCTGCGAGTGGTGTTTGATGCTGCTTCGAAAACATCGGATGGTATGTCATTGAACGAACATCTCTTGGTAGATCCTAAAATACAAACAGATATAATGGACATCATTTTAAGGTGGAGGAAGCAAAAACATACCTTTACAGCTGACATAGGAAAAATGTACAGGCAAGTTCGTGTGGATCCAACTGACCGCTATTATCGGCTGATCCTCTGGCGTGACAACACCCAAGATCCTATCAAGGTATTTCGAATAAGGACAGTTACATTCGGTACTTCTTGCGCAACTTATCTTGCCATCCGTACCATCAAACAGTTGGCGTCTGATGAAGAAGCCAACTATCCCGTCGGAGCTAAGTTGGTTGTCGAGGACATGTATGTCGATGACTTGAACTCAGGAGCGGATTCCGTAGAAGAAGGCATTTTAAGGAGAAATGAAGCTAAAGACTTACTTTCATCAGCAGGTTTCAAGTTGAGGAAGTGGACGAGTAATTCCAAAGAACTTTTGTATCAGATCCCTGAAAGCGAACGTGAGCTAGACTTTTCTTTGCCTCTAGGTGCTTCAGCATACATCAAAGCATTAGGAATTAAGTGGTTTCCACTGCAGGACTCTTTTTCATTTCAGAACATCTCATCCGACAGTCCAGAAGTCGCAAAAAGGACAATCCTCGCGGCCACGTCGAAACTTTTCGACTTACTTGGCTGGATATCTCCCTTCATCATAAGGGCGAAGATGCTGATGCAGCAGTTATGGTGTCGCGGACAAAGCTGGGACAGTCCGATCCCTCCGGAACTGGTGAAGGCTTGGGAACATTTTCGTCAACAAATGCCTCTTCTAGAACACATCCGAATTCCTAGATGGAGCCAAACACACAACACGCAAAGAGATCTTTAATTACAC
The DNA here is from genome assembly GCA_963082735.1 of Pocota personata. Classification (NCBI taxonomy): domain Eukaryota; kingdom Metazoa; phylum Arthropoda; class Insecta; order Diptera; family Syrphidae; genus Pocota; species Pocota personata. Next base: position 139,851,480 of record OY720429.1, on the reverse strand, counting down.
GGGTTTAGTAACGCGTCAGAAGGGGCATACGGAGCAGTAGTATATTTACGAGTATTGGACCACGATGACAACATCCATCTGCACTTGCTGCTCTCGAAGACTAAGGTTGCTCCGCTAAAGATAATTTCGGTACCTCGACTCGAACTGTGTGGAACCGTAATTCTGGCTGGACTAATCGACTACACATCCAAGGTTTTGGGCCTACAGGATGCTCGGAAATTTGCTTGGACCGATTCCACCATCGTCATGTCTTGGATTGCCGCACCGCCTTCGAAATGGATAACCTTCGTTAGCAACCGAGTAGCCGAGATCCAGAGATTGACTAATACCAGCGTCTGGAAGCGCATTCCAACTCATTTGAACACGGCGGATATTGCGTCACGAGGAGTATTGCCGTCCGAATTGGAAAGAAACAAGTTTGGTGGACTGGTCCAGAATTCCTACACACAGACTGGAACTTCGTTTGCCCACCTCAACCAACTATCCTCCACACAGAAGAAGAACACCGATCGATTAGGTCCCATTATATCATCAAAGAGAACAACCCAACTCATTCTGAAACACTCTAGGTTACTGAAATTGGTAAGGGTAGTTGCTTATTGTGGGAGGTTTGCATCCAACTCAAGTCTCTTACCTGAGCATAGGATTTTTGGTTTTCTTTCCCCTGCAGAGCTCCATTCAGCAACACTCTCAATAGTGCGGATTGTGCAACATGGTCTTTTTGAAAAGGAAATGGCAAATCTTAAGACTGGCTCCAATAATAAATTCCTTAGATCACTTAACCCATTTATAGATTCTGATTGCATTTTAAGAGTAGGAGGCGGATTGAAGCATTCGAGTCTCTCATATGACCAACAGCACCCTATCATCCTCAGCTCTAATCATCATCTCAGCCAACTGTTTGTCATCGATGCTCACGAGTGTTATGTATGAATATTAATATTTAAGCATTATTTAAGCACATTTATGTTGATCGTAGACAATGTTGTGAGTCACTGTATAACATGGAAAAATAACTGGTATTCATTGCTTATCTATATTGCAAATACCATTATCTAATACATAATGCATAAACGGGCAGTATGAAACTGGAGCCCTGAATAAACGCTAGAGCAAAATTAAAGTGTTGTGTTTTATTTCTAAAATACGTTATAAATTGGCGACGAGGAAAATAAATTTAACCGCGTGATTATACCGTACGTATGCACTTCAATTTGGTTAATGTCAGTGGAAAAAAATTTAAATTAAAGTAGAAAAGAGTGGTATATTAATACAGCGTACAATGATCGGTCACATGGATCCATTTGTCATAGGAAATGACTTCGTGGAGTATGAGATGAGATTGCAGCAGTTCTTTATAGTGAACGAAGTTACAGATGCTAAAAAAGTACCTGTTTTTATAACATATCTTGGAGCCGATGCGTACTTAATTTTAAGAAAATTGATTTCACCTGCCGATCCGAGTACGAAAACCTATAGCGATTTAGTGAAGGAGCTAAAAAATTATTTTGAGCCAGATGGTAATGAAATTGCTGAATCCTTCAAGTTCTATAAAGCAGAACAACGATCTAAAACTATGATGGAGTATATCATCGAACTAAAATATTTAGCAGAAAAATGCAAATTCAACACTTTCTTGGAAAGAGCATTACGGGACAGGTTTGTCTGTGGCGTTCGAGATAACCAGTTAAGGAGTAAATTTCTTAAGGAATCCAATTTAACTTTTAAAAAGGCTTGTGAAACGGCTTTGAATTGGGAAATGGCAGAAGGTGAGAACAAGGAGATCGCGCCAAAATGTGAAATGTATAACACTTGTGCTGTACGTCAAGGGCATAATGTTAAATCTAAAGGACAGTTTTCGTCAAGTAGATCTTTTAACCCGGGGCAGGCAAAGTAGCAAAGGTGTTACCGTTGTGGTAAAAGCGATCATGATGCAGATGGATGTCCTAGTAAGGAATGGACATGCTTTAAATGTCATCAAAAAGGACACATTGCTACACAATGCAGATAGAAGAAGCAGTTCAATCCAAAAAACAACTATAAAAATCACTTTAAATGCGTTGAGGATATGATGGAAGGTGCAGAAGTTCTAACTGTCAAAACTAGTGATGGGCAAGTACGAGTACGAAGCGCGGAGTGCGTGAAGTTGCTGGTGTTTGGGAAGCTGCTGGAGTTTGAAGTAGATACGGGGGCATGTGCTCCTATTATTTCATTAATTAAATACAGAGAACTGTTTTGTAATTTTAAATTAATACATACTAAACAAATTTTCATTTCTGTGACAGGTACAAAGTTAAACTGTGCTGGGAAAATAATGGTGGCTGTGCGAAGAACGTGCAAAGAAGTTGAAAATTTAGAATTGTTCGTAGTAAATGCCGATAGGGATTTTAAACCACTTCTCGGCAGAACTTGGTGAAATAAATTATACCGGAAATGAAGGCAGGTATTTCAGGATAACTTAATAAATCAGGTGAGTCTAGACCATAGCAGCATTTTAAGTGAGATAGCTACTAAATTCCCACGTATCGTTGCTCAAAATCCCCCAAATCAAGTCATAGAAAATGTTACTGCAGAAATTGTTCTAAAACCTAAGGCCAAGCCAATTTTTCGGAAAGCACACAATGTTCCGTATAAATTACGTGAAATTCTCAGTGGAATTGAGAATATATCATGCCACTTGGATCATATACTAATAGGCGCATCTTCAATTGAACTATGTAAACTTAAGCTTTTCCAAGTCTTGAACAAGCTTAATGAACATAATGTGAAAATCAACATTGAGAAGTGTTCATTTTTTAAAACGGAAATAAACTATTTGGGTCATACTATTTCCAAAAATGGATTGTGTCCAAATTCTGATAAAATTGAAGCTATTCAAAAAGCTCCACCGCCAAGAAACTTAAGTGAACTTCAATCTTATCTTGGATTGATAAATTATTACAGTAAGTTCATACCAAATTTATCATCTGAGCTAAGAGAGCTGTATCATCTTTTACAAAAAGGTGTTAAATTTGATTGGTCCGTAGCCACTCAAAAGTGTTTTGATAAATCAAAACAACTGTTGCTGCAAAACAAATTTTTAGAGTTATATGACCCAGACAAACCGATTGTTGTTACTTGTGACGCAAGTCCATATGGAGTTGGGGCTGTACTCGCGCATGTAATAAACAGAGAAGAAAAACCGGTGATGTTTGCGTCAAGTACTCTCTCCCCATCCGAAAAAATTACTCTCAAATTCACCGGGAAGAATTAGCAGTCATGTTTGGTGTGAAAAAGTTTCATAAGTATGTCTATGGACATAAATTTACTCTGTGTAGTAATAGCCAAGCATTGAAGGAAATTTTTAGTCCTAACAGAAATACATCAAGTATAACCGTTTCTCGATTGCAACGTTGGGCAGTCATGCTTTCTATTTTCAATTATGAATTCTAATATACACCGGCGCAACGAAATGCACTAGCGGACGCTATGTCTCGATTGCCGCTAAAAGACGAAACCGGTGTAGAATGTGTAAACTCTTTATCGAATTGTTCCGATGTCCCTGTTAGGGTTGAAAAAGTTAGACAATATACTATAAGGGATGATATCCTTTCAAAAGTAATAAAATATTTGCAAAATTCAAATTGGCCAAATAAAGTGTTAGGCGATTTACAAGCGTATTATCGAAATCGAAAAAGTTTGTCGACAGAACATGGGTGCATTTATTATCGCGATAGGCTAGTCATACCGCGAGATTTAAGACAACAAGTTTTAAGCACTTTACATCAAAATCATGATGGTATTGTGCGAATGAAGATGCTAGCTCGAAGCATGGTCTGGTGGTCAAACATTGATGAAAGTATTCAGAGTTTAAATAACAATTGTTTTGCATGTCAATCAACTCAAAGAGTACCAAAGGAGGTAGTAAACACGAAATGGCCAGCAAGTTGTTTTCCATTTCAAAGGGCACATATAGATTTTTTTTATTTCGAGAGTAGAACCTTGACTCATATAAAAAAAATGGATGCTTTCTCATTGTGTCGATATTTAGTACATTTGGTTGTCCAGAAGAAATAGTAAACAGACAACGGACCTCCTTTTTCATCTTCTTATTTTGATAAGTTTGCAAACGAATGGAGTATTATTCTTTCTAAATCACCAGCATACCATCCTCAGAGTTATGGGTTGGCCGAAAGGGGGGGTGCAAACTATTAAAAGTAGCTTAAAAAAATATTTGGCAGATAAAAATTTACGATCACTAAGCATTGAAGGTAAATTAAATAAAATTTTGATGTTGTACAATAATACACCATGTACTGCAACAAGTCAAACGCCTGCCAGCCTTATATTTTCATATCAACCAAAAACGCTGTTAAGTATTTTACAAACGAAATCCAACGAAAATAAAGGCAGTAACCATTGCTATAGGAAAAACGCAGAAAAAAATAAAACGTACTCAAATTTTGAGAGTTGTAATAAAGATAACTATTTTAAAAAAGGAGAGAAGTTTCTGTACAGAAATCATTTTAAAAACACTATAAAATGGTTACCTGCATCTGTTTTAAAAATAATAAGCCCGTGTACATATTTAATAAATTTGAATAATACAGTTCGTTATGTTCACAAAAATCAACTAAGATATTCTAACTTATTAGATTCGTACCATTCAATTATTTAAAAAAAAAATGTTGCTGTTGAAAACAATAAATCTGAATCAAATAAAAATGCAGAGAAACGTAAGGGAGCCCGATTTAGAATTTTTGATAGATCTCAGGTTCTATTACGTAGATCGGAACGAATTAAAAAGAAACATACTTAACATATATGTATATAGTAAAAAACTATGTATGCATTTTTATTACACACCTTATGTCTAATTGAAAATTATAAAAAGAAATTGAATTAAAGTAAAAATCGAATTATAATTTAAAGCATTGCATTATATTGTAAAGCACAATTAAAATGATCTATAGCCTAAATAAAGAGGGGAAAATGTTACGTATGAATATTAATATTTAAGCATTATTTAAGCACATTTATGTTGATCATAGACAATGTTGTGAGTCACTGTATAACATGGAAAAATAACTGGTATTCATTGCTTATGTATATTGTAAATACCATTATCTAATACATAACTATGATAAGCAATGAATGCAGGTTTAAAGCCAGTCGAATGATGCATAAACGGGCAGTATGAAACTGGACCCCTGATTAAACGCTACAGCAAAATTAGAGTGTTGTTTTATTTTTAAAATACATTATAACGAGAAGACCTTACATGGAGGAGTTCAACAAGTTATAGCCTATTTGCGGAATCGATATTGGATATTGAAGGTAAAGAACGGCGCAAAGAAGGGAATCCATATGTGCAAAACCTGCTTTAGACATAGAGCGAAACCGGCATGGGTAACTTATCTGCTCCAAGGGTCCGCATGTCACTACCTTTCACCAATACTGGAGTCGGCTACGCAGGTCCCATAGAGGTCAAGGCTTGGAAGGGCAGGGGCTCAAAACACCACAAGGCATATTTCGCCATTTTTATCTGTTTGGCCACGAAGGCATACACATTGAGCTGGTTAGCGATCTAACCACTCAAGCTTTCCTAGCAGCGTTGAGGCGGCTTACGGCAAGGAGAGGTTTGTGTGCACAATTGTTTAACTACTGTGGAACTAACTTTGTCGGCGCCAATACAGAACTCAACAAACTATCGAAGGCTGCAAAAATGGACTGGAAGGAGATCTCAACAATAATTGCCACAGACGGTATAAAATGGAATTTTATTCCTCTTACTTCTCCTCATTTCGGTGGCCTATGGGAAGCAGGAGTGAAGTCAATTAAACACCACCTTAAAAGAATTATCGGCCTAGAGACGTATACCTTTGAGGAGCTCGGCACGCTTCAGGAGCAAATGGAACCTTGTCTCAACTCGAGACCCCTATGTCCCATGACCAATGATCCAGATGATCTCACCACGGTCACGCCAGGACACTTTTTAATCGGTAGGCCGCTAAACAGCATTCCACATCCTGACCATGAAGAGGAAAACCTTGGCTATCTCGACCGTTGGAATAGGATAAAGAAGTTGCAGCAGTTGTTTTCGAAAAAGTAGAGTTCTGAGTACTTGACACGCCTACGACAGCACCCGAAATGGACAAACACGGAACCACAGCCAGCGATAGGGGACCTTGTATTAGTAAAAGATGGGCGCCTTCCATCTACAAAATGGTGCTTAGGGCTCATAACCAATACGCATCCAGGAGCGGACAATCTAATTGGAGTGGTCATTCCTAAAACCCAAAACGGGGTCATAAAATGATCACTCAGGAAAATATGTCCTCTACCGTCCAACAAGGGAAATTCTGCGGCTTAATATGAACTCGCACAAACATTCACTCTACACAGGAAAAACTAGTACACATAAGCATTCACTCTACAAATGAATTTATATATAATACATCTATATTTCGTAATAAGAGGTAACCTAATACCACTATCCACACTACACCTACGAATTAATAGTATAATTCATAATTTAATAATGCTCTACTACCATGTAACATCAAAATCATCACCCTACACATTCACCAGAGACAACACCCAATGCATATTACCCAATGCATATTTACTAAAAACATATTAACCCAAGCCATCTATCAGTCAAACCATAAACAATTCATCAACTCAACCGTTTCGCTCTACCTATTCCAAATAAAGCCACGGCCAAACCAGAGCGAAGGAAACACATACACTGTTGGCGACTGTGCCATAAAAAATGAGAAAAAGGTCTTTGGCAAGTTCCAATGTCCACGCACCATGCAAAACAACTGATCACTTCAATCTATAGAAAAGTGCTGAGCAGGAACTTAACCGTGCACTTGAACAGCAGTACAAAAAAAACGCTAGAGCAACCGTGAGAAAATAAACCACCGATTCTATCCACGTTATAAAATAGAGTTATCTTTTAATGTTAAAACGTTTCTTTCTTATATACACATTGTCTAGTTAATATATACAAAAAAATGAATTCATCGTATAAATTTTGACATTTGTTGTGGGGGCGTTGATGATGGGAAGGTACTCTAAACACGTTGAGCCTTCGTGTTTGATGACGTCACTGTAACTCGAACATTCTCCCCCCCGGTGAACGAAGTTCGCAAGTTGTCGTCTTCACTTTCGGTATACGTTGCATCTTAGTATCAATTTGTAGATGGTTTGGCAATTTTAGTTGAAGCTGGCAACCCTGTACGTGAAAGAGGTCTCATATGTACATGTAAAGAGAGAACAGATTAATATTTCTTTCAGAAACATGCATTGGGTGCAACAACAAAACATAGAGCGAACGACCACAACAGAAACCAAAACAAAGAACGCAGCAGATGTGCTACGCACGTTCCCGTTGTGTACTCTCTCGCTGACGGTGGCTTGTTTACCACTGAAGTAGTCGACCGTCTGTTGGAAGGTTGGTGTTGTGCGGGATTTTAAGCGTGTGATGTGTTTGAATTAAATTTGGTATTAAAACTTGTTCTTATTATAGGTATTAATCCAGGTGAGTATTATTATTTGATTATTGTTGTTTCATTAGATTTAGTAGATTTCATTTCCTTCATGTGTTGAATTTTAATATTTGTTTTGTTTATGTGACTTGTGTGTTTGTATGTATGAATGGAATCGCAAGCGTGAGACTTGAATGAATGTCACTGATTTAGCGAAGTGTGTGTGTGAATGGGTGTATGATTGGAAACATGAGTATGATACTTGAGTGAGTGTCATTGATTAGCGTGTGTGTATGAATTTGCTGTTCCGTTGTGTGTTGTGTTGGGTAACCAATTATTGGAAGCAACAGTGGTGCATAATTGTTTTGCTACACCATAGGAATTGAGGCAATGGGTTAAAATTTATTTATTTTTCGATTTGTGTTGTGTAGGGAAGAAAGATGTGTGTTTGTTATCAACATCTAAGGACTTGTGCATATGTTATGAATGCAAATTTAATTTGTGAGTGTTTTCTCTTGGGTTGAATTGATAGGGAGTGGACAAAGTTTTGTGACTGGTCGTCGAAATTTCCCATGCGCGGTTTTGAGCGTGACTACCCGGGTAAGATTATCGCTTCCTGGGAATGTTTCTGCGATGCGGCCTAAGTTCCATTTTGCTGGGGGCAATCGCTCGTCCTTTAATAGAACTATGTCTCCTACTTTGAGTTGAGGTTGTGGTTTTAGCCATTTCGGTCGTTGCTGTAGCCGTGCCAAATACTCCTGTTGCCAGTGGTTCCAGAAGGATTGCAGGTGAAGTTGAATGGCCTTCCATCTTTCGACGATGTTTTGTTTTCCTCTGGTTAGATCGGGTTCCGGGACCGTGAAGATTGCTTCTCCTATTAAAAAGTGCGCTGGTGTTAAGGCTTGAAAATCGTCGGGATTCTCCGTTAATGGACAAAGGGGCCTCGAGTTTAGGCACGCCTCGATCTTTGTAAGAAGTGTTGTTAACTCCTCGTATGTTAAGGTTGCATTCCCGGCGATCCTCTTCAAATGGTGTTTGACACTTTTAACCCCTGCTTCCCACAGTCCTCCGAAGTGGGGAGAAGCCGGGGGTATGAAATTCCATTTCGTGCCTTGCGTGGCTAGGACATCGGCAATCTCTTCCCAGTCGTGTTCTGCAGACTTTAATAATCGAAGCAAGTCCGCTTCGGCTCCTACAAAATTCGTACCACAGTCACTGTACATTTGGTCGGCCACTCCTCTTCGGGCTGTGAATCTTCGAAAGGCGGCTAAGAAGGCTTGGGTCGTGAGATCAGTTACCGCTTCCAAATGGATTGCTTTCGTGGCTAAGCAAATAAATATGGCGAAATACCCTTTGTGGCACTTAGCTCCTCTACCTTTCCACGTTTTGATATTAATAGGACCAGCATAATCCACACCTGTATGAAAGAACGGGCGTGACACAGTTACTCTTGGCCCCGGTAACTCACCCATTAGTTGATGTGTTGTTTTGCAACGGTACCTGTAGCAGATGGTGCACTGATGTAGACATTTCTTAACTGCTCGTTTTATGCAGAAGATCCAATACTTCTTACGTAGGGTTCCGATCATCTGTTGGATGCCTCCATGCAACGTTCGCTCGTGAGCATTTCGGATTATGAGTTCCGTCAAATGGTGTCCCGGAGCTAAAATCATTGGATGTCGTTGTCCATACGTAAGTTCGGCGTTCTCGAGCCTTCCGCCTACCCGTATGATACCTTGCTCATCAGTGAATGGATTGAGTTGTCCCATGCCCTTCGTCTTCGAAATGCCGTCAGGAAACATTTCTTGTTGGCTGCAACGGACAAGGGTTCTGCTCGCCGTGTCAAGTTCGCTTGGAGATAGGGGTCCCATGATACGCCTGGTTTGCTCCAACCGTGTGTTGGTGATGAATCGATGACAGTACGCCACTGTTCTGAGCAAACGCGTGAAATTTGACAAGCGTATGATTAGTTGATTGACTGAGTTTTCCCTTACTTCCAAGCGATGAATGTAAATGCGTTTCCTTCCTTCGTCGGTTTCGAGCATTGTTGGTTGCTTTGGGATTTCGAACTTCCAGGATGTGTGCAGAAACGGAGGACCGTTCCACCATAAACTCGCCTGCTTTAGTGCTGATGGCAGTATTCCTCGGGAAGCTAGATCCGCTGGGTTGAGTTGAGTTGGGATGTGATACCATATACTGCTGTCGGTTAATCGTTGGATTTCCCCTACTCGGTTTCCGACAAATGTCTCCCATCGAGATGGTGGTGCCTGGATCCAGCAGAGTGTTATGGTGGAATCGGTCCAGGCATATATTTTCGTTTCGGTGAATTTTAAGGTCTTTGCTACATGGTGCAACAGTCTTGCCAAAATTACTGCTCCACATAACTCGAGGCGTGGAATGCTCACTGGTTGAACTGGTGCAACCCTGGTCTTGGCTATCAACAAGTTCATGTGAACCTTACCTTGTTTATCGAGGACGCGGAGGTAAACTGCAGCTCCAAAGGCCTTTTCGGACGCGTCACAAAATCCGTGCAGTTCTACCTGATCAGATTCACCAGTTGTTTGCATCCATCGTGGTAACCGAATGTTGTTTATAGCCTCCAGGTCCCGAAAAAAGACATTCCACTCCTTGAGAATGTCTGCATCTACTGGCTCATCCCACGTCTTCTTCCGAATCCAGAGTAATTGTAGAAAACATTTTGCCTTTATTACGCATGGAGATATCCATCCCATAGGATCAAACAATCTTGCAACGGTTGATAAAATAGATCTCTTGGTCGGTATATGACCATTTGGCGAAGTGTAGCTGTAGGAAATGGTGTCGGCAGTTGGAAGCCAGTGTATGCCCAACATCTTGATGTCATCCAGACCCTCGGAAGGTACCGAAAACTTGGTTTCCCGTTCTTGGAGAGGTACGCCTTCTAGAAGTTCCATCGCATTCGAGGCCCACTTTCGTAAGTGGAATCCGGCTGCCTCGAGAGTGCTCCTGATATCGCTTATCTTCCTTTCAGCTTCTTGTTTGGTGTTGGCTCCTGATATCAAGTCGTCGACATACATTTCTTCCAGAATCATCTTGGCTGCACGTGGAAAGTTCAGACGTGCGTCATCTGCCAACCAGTTGAGTGTTCGGATGGCTAGGTACGGTGCGGACGCAGTCCCGAAGGTAACGGTTTTCAGCCGATAAATTTTAATACACTCTGTAGGATGTTTTCGCCAGAAAATCAGTTGGTAGTTGGAGTCCTGGTCATCTACCCAAATTTGTCGATACATCTTTTCGATGTCGGCTGTGAAGGTGAATTTGTATAGCCTCCACCGAAGGATGATATCAATTATGTTGTTTTGCAGTGCTGGACCTACCATCAGTCGGTCGTTTAAGGATGTGCCATCAGTAGTCTTGAAGGAAGCATCGAAAACTACACGCAATTTGGTGGACGAGCTACTCTCTTTGACAACTGCATGATGGGGTAGAAAATAATGAGCTGTGTTGTCTGTGAAGGAGTCGTCCTCGACTTCACGCATGTGGCCTAGAGTGCGGTACTCCTCTATGCATTTAGAATAGTCTTCATACAATTTCGGATTTTGTAGCAGGCGACCTTCTAACCGTGTGAAACGCTGTAGTGCACCTTCTCGAGATCTTCCCAGTACGGGATGCACGTTGCCTTTAAAGGGAAGGGCTACCTGGAACCGACCATCTGCTACACGTCTTATGTTTGTACGAAAATGCTCCTCACATATGGTGTTTTCCGGAGTCTCCTTGGTCTGGAAAGGTACCTCTTCTAACTCCCAAAATTTTCTGATCTGACTCTCTATATTACAGGTTTGATGAAAGGTCCTGATCGAGTGTGTTTTGGAAGGAACTCTTCCGAAGAGGATCCACCCCAGTTTCGTCTTCTGGGCAATGGGTAAATTTTTGTCGTTAGGCCTGATTATGTCTGGAAGCAAAATGTCAGCAAGAATATCGCTACCCAACAACAAGTCTACGCTGGCTGGCTTATAAAATTCGGGATCTGCCAAAATCAAACCGTTGAGATAACTCCAGTCTGTAGGTGCCGATGTTTGGGCCGGAAGATGCCCAGACAGTGACTTGAATACGAAGACCTGCGTGGTGGTCTCAAAGGATGAATGACGTGATGCCAAAGATAAGTCCACCACCCTTTGACAAGTACCACTGCTGACCAAACCCAGCCCGGACACCTCGACACATGTGGGCTTCGATGGCGTACGAAGTAATTGAAAGGCTGATGTGGTGATGAAACTGGCCTCCGACCCCGAATCTAGAAGGGCTCGAAGTAAAAACGATTCTCCTGTCGACGTCCTTACCTTCACTAATGCGGTTGCTAACAGGATATGAGTGCCCTGGTTGGGTGAGCTACCTTTGGGTACTGAGTGAAAAGTATTTACGGACGGACGAGTTATAATTTGCTCCTCATTGGATGCCTGAAAACTGGGAGCATCAGCATTCATTGTCGAAGCCACAAATGTTTGAGTGCGATTGTATGGGTTTGTGCGAACTGCTTGTGGAATGGATGCATGGTTGTGTGAGCTATTATGTGCCTGTCTATTCATGCCTACTGGATTGGAGTGCAGGAGAGAATGATGTGGTTGCTGACAATAGTAGCAAAGGCGACTACTTGGACATTGTTCAAAGGTGTGGCTGTATGCCAAGCAGTTGCGACAGATGCCTAACCTATCTACACTCTGACTACGATCTGCAATACTCATTTTTAAAAAGCGGTTGCATTTGCGAATTGCGTGCTGGCCCTTATTGCAGATTTTGCACGAGAACTTTGCGTTGATAACCTGTGAGTGAAACGAGTTACGATGAGACATATTGCGCTGCAAGTTCGATGAACTCCGGACTGGCTGCTGATTCACCGCCTCCAAGGTACGGAAACGTGTCTCCAGGAATTGCGTAAATTCCGTAAAACTTGGCAGCTCCTTCGAATCATCTTTGGCCCCTAATCGTTCCTCCCATAATTGCTGCGTTTTGTTGGGCAGCTTTTGAAGCAATACAAAAATGAGCACCGCATCCCAATGTTTGACTGGAACCTTCAAGTTGTCTAGACTATGGACAACTTCCGTTGAGGTATCTAATAACTCCTTAATTGAGTCAGCTCGCTCCTGCACTATTGACGGTTGGTTAAATAAGCACTTTAACTGTGTGTTCACCAAGAACCGTTGATGGTCATAACGGTCCGTCAATATCGACCATGCCTTTGAGTAGTTCCCGTTGTCGACATTCAGGTGAGCTAACAACTTTTCTGCTTCCCCGGATACACTGGTTTTAAGATAATGCATCTTTTTTATTTCCGACAGGGCAGCATTGTTGTGGATTAGAGAGATGAACAAATCGTGGAAGGTGCGCCAAGTATCATAGGAGCCCGAGAAAACTGGCAGCTTAATTTTTGGCAGGTTGATATCTGCTCCACTGGATGCAGTGGTCGTCATCTCCAACGGCCGTTGAACCTCAATGACCTGCGCTGGGGTAAGCTTATCTCTGGCATCAAGCAAATCACTCCTATACTCCACATATACCTCCCTTATATTACCATAAACCTCTTGTACACCCTCTAATTCCTTAGTTTCTTCCCCTACACAACACAAAAATTCCTCATAACTCTTGTTCGCCCTATCCATAGATTGCTCCAACAACGATAAACGACTGGCTATATAATTTGAAGTACGTCGAGTCTCACTTTTCGTCTTTTTGAAGTTCGCAAAATCTTTAGTCATTTGCGTTAACAACCCTTCCAAAACCTTGCTCTTCATTATTTTTAATTTATACTATAGGTATATAAACAATAATAAAGTAAGAAAGTATTCCACTTACTTGTAATTTGGTTGCAGGTTAAATTCTTCCAGGGTCCAAGGTTCAACTTTGTGGGTCCAAGGGTTAAACTCTCCAACTCCCAGAAATTTTCACACACTAATGCTGGATTTTTCTTAGAAAAATTTTTGGGTTCAGCTACAGAATCGATGTGCAAGGATTCCAAGAAGTCCAACGATGGGTATCCCACGTAGAATTGTTCGGCGATCAATTATCCCCCGATGAAGTATCCAGATGTCAAAGCACTCACACACAATTTTGTTGTTGTTTTTTTTTTTTTTTTGTTTACTTTTATTTTTGATTGAATTGAAAATTTTTTTGCAATTTAGATTATTTTAGATTATAATTAAATCGAATTGTAATTATACTCAAATATATATTGTATATATGTATGAATAAACTAGGCTTCGAAGGACCACTATGTTGGCGACTGTGCCATAAAAAATGAGAAAAAGGTCTTTGGCAAGTTCCAATGTCCACGCACCATGCAAAACAACTGATCACTTCAATCTATAGAAAAGTGCTGAGCAGGAACTTAACCGTGCACTTGAACAGCAGTACAAAAAAAACGCTAGAGCAACCGTGAGAAAATAAACCACCGATTCTATCCACGTTATAAAATAGAGTTATCTTTTAATGTTAAAACGTTTCTTTCTTATATACACATTGTCTAGTTAATATATACAAAAAAATGAATTCATCGTATAAATTTTGACATTTGTTGTGGGGGCGTTGGTGATGGGAAGGTACTCTAAACACGTTGAGCCTTCGTGTTTGATGACGTCACTGTAACTCGAACATACACATACACACACTCGCGCAGCAAATTCGTTTTCATGCACTTATTTTTATTTTTCACCATACAAATAATCATTACTTAAAATTAATGACTTCTAAGTCTACTCACCAGGTCAATTGTTCCATTTCTTGGTTTTATCTTTGAGTACAAACAGGAACGACACATTTAGAAAACACTCACTAGTATAACACACAGTACAGTAATGGCGGCTGGGCCATTGGCAACTGGGAATGCAATGCAAGACGATGCAGCACGATTAAATGAAAATTATTTTTTGTCAATTGGAATTATAATACATTATAAAGGATGAATTCTCAAAATATTGTGAACGTAGTCCACGGCGGGGAGAATGTTGGCATCACGTCTAAACGTGGAGCATTGTTCCCCCTTGTAAATGTATAAATTCCCCTTCTGGGAAATGTTTTTCTCAATGTCAAAATGAAAATGTCTGAATGCCAAATAATAAATTTTCATTCGAATTGTAACACTCAAAACGTTAAGACCATTTTTTATTTTATTCTTAGTTATTCAGTGTTATAAATTATTAATCACTCGAACATGCGAGTAACCTAAGACAACAAAATCTAAACAAAAAATATACGTCACGTAAAACTAACGAATTTTTTCTTCTCCATCCATGCCCTGAACCACAAATAATTTCCCGATCGCCATCATTAAATTTGCGGAAATGAGATGGGGCTTGTGCGAATGAGGGAGACGCATGTAACTCCCTCCCTCATGTCAACCAATTTTTGACATTTTCATATTCAAATTTTTTTCGTAATTTAATTTTGGAATTTTGAAATTATCAATTAAAGAAAACCCACCCCTGAAATGGGGTGTGTGAACGAGGAAGCACCGATCGTTTCTTGTACACACCAAAAATTTCAAGAACGATGCTTAACAAAAAAAGGAGGACAAGCTGCAGGAGGGATATTGTCCGCTGGTGGACACCACAGCGGGGCAGATATGTTGATTTTATATTTGTTTTCTTTGTTTGTTATTAACTTTGTATTTAATTTCCAACTAAACCAAAAAAAAAAAAAAACCCACCCCTGGAAAGGGGTGCGTGTGTACGAAGACGTACAGATCAAGAACAAAAGGACAAGAACAAAAGGGAACTACCAAAAAAGGATCACTGGAAATTCTATCTGCAGGTGGATATCACACGGAAGCAGGTATGAGAATTTTCTTTTACTTTCCTTGCTGCTCGGCTCTGACGAGGTACAGGCCTTCGTAACAGGTCTGATCCAGGATAGATAAGCGGTGCCGCTAATCTTAAACGTTGCCAGGACAACTGTGAATAGGCGGCTCAACTACAGCCGAGACGCCGCAAAGAGCACTGAAGAGCATCTTCGATTGAGTAGATCGGTATCGGAGGGCTATGTTAAAGACGTGAACAAGCAGCACCAGCAGCACCAATAAGTTAGAATAAAATAGTTAAGATAGCTAAGCTAGTTTTAAGCGTTTTTGTCCAGCATGTATAGGTAGGTATAAATAAATTAAAATTAGTAAAAAAGCTATAAACAAAAAAACTGGAGCTCTATGATTTTTGGTGTCAATCAGTTAATCAGTTTTGAAAACAGATAATTTTGTACAATTTCGTATTTCATATTTTCGTTCACTATAATTTGTGCAAAAATACATCGATTTGTATGATTCTTTCTGTGAAATGTTTACAAGAAGTGGAAAGGACTTAAGAGGGTTGATGCATTTGAAGATAAGTGTGAGTTTTGTGTCACTGTCACGCAAACGGGCCCTATATGAAAATTTTATCGTAAAAGTGTAAAATAATACATGAAGATGCATGAAAATATATGAAAATGTGAAATGGAAATTTAAAGAAATAAACTGCAGAAAAATTTAGCTACAGCAAAATTATGTAAGTTAACACAATACACTTGATCCAAGCGCATGACAGCGAAACACATTCATGAAGTCAGTTCGCCCAGGTGCGAACATGTTCCCACAGTGCCAGTGCATTGGAATCGGATTGCACTGCAGAGGGCCAAGTGCATGACAGCGAAACACATTCGTGGAGTCAGTCTGCTCAGGTGCAAACATGTTCCCACAGTGCCGGTGCATTGGAATCGGATTGCACTGCAAAGGATACACGTGCTGGGAACATTCCGCAATGCAAACCCAGCGGTCTTGTGTATATCTCGAACTTGAGTTGCTGTCGACGAAGTTGTCAACATAATGAAAATCAGTGATGGCTTTGACAGTACGAGGATCATATGTGCTGCTGTGCTCCAAAGCATTTATGAGCTTGACTTGCTGAAAAGCAGAGGCGGCTTACTGTTATCCCCATCACGCCACAGAAACCTTTGGGCGGCGAAGTCTTCGTTCCTCTTCATTTTACGTTCTACTCCGGCTAAGCGCTTCTGTGCCATATAAATATTGGCTGGCGAAATGACATCATCAGTTTTCCCCAACAAGCCAACTTTGAAATCAACCGTTGATCTTCATTGCCTTTGAGTCGAGGATTCTTCTGGCACCAATATGTTTTTTGGATTCGAATGCTGTGACGCCAAAACTCTAAGTGCGGAAATAGTCCCTCACCAGATAGTGTAAGACGACATCACAGGAATTGGCGTAGATCAAGAGACACGCAGGTGTGCTCGTGTGCGTGATCGTCGGCGTTGGACTAAACACAGCCCAGCCAAGCTTCGTCTGTGTACCATACGGTCCATTCTTACCGAAACTCTGCAGTTCCGGCTTTGAGTGTAATTGGCAGTAATTTCAAGTAAACTATTAGACAGCGCATTTTTAAGTGGCGAGTTAACCTAGTGGCAGTGGTGCTGGTCTATCAAGCCAGAGACCCTGGTTCATTTAAAAAAAAAAAAAAAGTGAAATTAAAATATAAGCAAAACACGTGATGGAAAGCGAGCGGTCCGCGCTCCCAATAGCGGGACCAGCGGGTGGAGTGACTGCGTCAGTCGATGACACAGTTCTGTCAAGCCACCCAGTAACAGTGGTGACCGAATGTAAGGGCATCAGGAGAAGGAAACTTAAGCCTACTCCTGACCTCGTAAAGCGTCCCTCCACATCAGCTTCAGCTGAACAGCTGCCAGGTGGAGTGAGGGAAGGGGCGCCAAGCACAGCAATAACAGCAGCAGCAGAAAAGAAGCGACAGAGGTCAAATGACTCGGCCGAATACCCATATATCTCCGACGGTGGGGAAGGGCGCTACATTGGAGACGACAAAAATAATAGCTTCGCCGTTTTGGTGTCCTCCGAATCAGAGAACGAAGATGAAGAAGTCGAGAGCCTGACTTCCAGCATTAAAAAGCTGGAACAAGGGTGCGTGCCATAAAGGCCAAACAAATGGCCAGAAGAGAGCGGGAGCAGCAGCTGGAGTTGAAGCGCGCTTCACAACAATAACAGAAGCAGCCAGAAGGCCAGCTGCAACAACAACAAAGACACCCGCAAATACAGCAGCAAAAGCAGCAGCAACAACAAGAGCAGCAGAAAACGCAGCAACAACTACAGCAGCAAACAACGCAGGAGCAGCAGAAAAAGCAGCAACTGCAGAAGCAGCAGAAACAGCAGCAACACCAACCGCAGCAACAACCGCAACAGAAGATGACTGCAAAAACAAAGGCGCCTCTAATTAATACTTACAAAATTGAGCTGAAGGATACCATCGAACTATGTAAGTCGGCCATAGGCAGTAATTTTTCTATTAAAAGATTAAATGTAAATAGACATGTTATCCACTGTAATAGTGTGGAAGAATATAAAAAAAAATTAAAGAATTACTTAGGGACACGACGACGGAGTCCTTCACCTTCACCCCGAAGGGGGAAAAGCGGCAAACAATGCTGCTGAGGGGGATAGATCCGTCTACCGATCCGGAGACGCTAATTGCGCTGCTTAAAGAGAAAGAGTACAACGAGGTCAAATTCGTAGGGGTCAAGCCATTCATGACAGCTAAGGCAAAAAAAAGAGAAGCGGAAACTGCCCTTCTTCCGAGTTCAGCTTTCAAACAATAGCAAGCTGGATGGTCTAAGGAGTATTAAAGTCCTAGACTATCAGGTTGTCGCCTGGGAAAACTTAAGAAGGAGATAAAATATTTTACAATGTTTTCGCTGCCAAAGGTTCGGGCACGCCGCGTCGAACTGCGAAATGCAGCCACGATGTGTCAAGTGTGGAAAGATTCTCAAAGCAGAGGAATGCACTCTGGGTAAGGATGGAGTGGCAGATAAGAGATACTTCTCGTGTGCTTTATGAAGGAACTCGGGACACACCGCAAACTATCGGGGTTGTAATCGGTGACTCTCCAAGTGACCTACGCCCAATTGGCGGCAGGTCGGGGACACGCGGAACAGAAAAGACCGAAGGTTGCTTCTCAGGCCCCAGCGCCTAGAGCACCGGAGCCTCAAACTGACTTGCGGGCCATCTTGCTCTCTATCCAAGGGCAGATGGTTCAGCGTCAGGTACAGGAGCAGGCGAAACGGGTGGACCAAATCTACGCACTTCTGCCGGGCCTAACGCACCTCCAGTCGTAATGGGTACGAACATGGAGAAGCAAACCTTGAAGATCCTTGCGGTGAATGTGAATTTACTGATTAGGATCGAGCGAAGAGCCGTATTGTTTAAGTTGCTAGAAGACCAAACTCTTGATGTGCTTATCCCAGAAGCACAAATTGGGGCACAATAAATACAATATTGTCAGAAGAGACCCAACCAACTCCACACAAGGAGTAGGTGTTGCGATCTTCATACGCAAAGAACTGCAATTTAAAGTAATGTACAGCGGTGAAGTGCGAAGGTTCTAATAGCTGGAAGCATGTATCGTGTGCATCCCTCTCCGTAGTGGAAAGAGGATGTACTTGGTCGCACTCTATGCACCTGAAGCTACTCAATCTACTTCATTTATTTCAGAGCTCGAGACACTTTTTCGATTCCTAAGGCTGGAGTCGGAGGAGAATTATTTCATCATGGCCGGAGATCTTAACGCCAAAGATAGACATTAGGGAAATAACACACCTAATCCTAGAGGCAACCTACTATTCAATTGGTGGGGTCGGCACAGTGACGAGTATAAACTGGATTTGAAAGCTACAGATTGTCCGTCGTTTCCTA
The DNA here is from genome assembly GCA_963082735.1 of Pocota personata. Lineage (NCBI taxonomy): Eukaryota > Metazoa > Arthropoda > Insecta > Diptera > Syrphidae > Pocota > Pocota personata. Next base: position 139,832,292 of record OY720429.1, on the reverse strand, counting down.
GAAGCGGATCCTATCGCGATCTCTTGCTGTTTGACGTACGGTTACAACTGACCGACATGGACCGTCAAACTTCAAACTGCCTGCACACATTTGTGTATGACAGTGACCATTGCGGACTCAGTGCCGTAATAAAGATTCAAAACGAAATTGCGGAGTTGTAGAAGTTCGTCCAAACGTACTCCTACAATTATAGTAGGACGCGTTGGACTCGCTTCTCAAGAACTTTGACAAGAGCACTCTCCTCGAACTCACTCTTCCTACCGTCCAATAGGAATCTGTCAAACGAGGAGATTGACTACTGGTAAATAAAACAAATGGAGGAGACAATTAAACGAACTATGGACAATACGGTACCTTGGTATCAACATACTGACAACGCAGACATATTCCGTAATGCAACAATTGACGCACTACACCAACTCAAAAGTAGACTGCTGTCGAGACTAAAAACCTTGTACAGACAGTATACTGACAGACAAAACTCGGAGGTTAGGCCGCTGAAGTCGTTGATTAAAAACCTCCACAAATTAATTAGAGAAAATTACAGACTTTCTGTAAATTTGCATTGGAACAACAAAATTCGGGCTGTAAAATAGAACAACCCGAGTATGTTCAAGCAAATAAATAAAATATTTCGTAGGAATAATCAAAACGATCTTCCGTGTCTTAAGATCCCCCGAACGACGAACAATGGACAAATACAAATAAAAGCAGGTATAGATCCAGATAACGCAGTAGATGATGACAACTTCTTTGTGATCGAAGATCCGCAGGAGAAGGTAGAGGCTACACGACCGAATTTCCAGGAAGTGTACAAGGTGAATGATACCATTTGCCCGAACCAAGACCTGAAAAATCACGTCCTTGTGCATAACTTCTACCTTCGAAATGATATAGAGCACTGGCGATCCGAGAACATAGATTTTACCGAGTTCAATGACGATAACATAGCAAATAATGTCGTCGCCGATGAAGGGTACATCCCCCGTACATATCGAAGGTGAAGCTTCAAGCGATCTTCGACTCATTGAGGAGAAAGAAATCTGCGGGAATCGATGGAGTATCGAACATTTTGCTTCGACATCTCCCTCTAGAAGCGGTGGACATTTACACCACTCTGTCTAACAGTGCACTGAGTAATGCACACTATCTAGCGCATTGGAAAACAGCAGTAATACAACCCACCCCAAAAGCGGTAAGGACACTTCCAATCCGGCAAATCTCCGGTCAATAAGTCTCCTTCCGAACATCAGCAAGGTATGCGAGAAAGTAATCAATAGAGCCCTGCTTAAGTGGACTGAGAACAGTAATATAATTCCGGATAACCACTTCGGTTTTAAGGCGGGGCATGATACAATACATGCCGCGTCTAAATTATTATCGGATATCCAATGGAACAAATGCAAGAACCAATGCACGGGTGCCTGCCTGATTGACTTGGTGTAGGCCTTCGACACCATAAGGCTAGAGGGACTCTTCTACAAGCTAAGCAGGCTGGATATAAGCAAACCACTGCTGTATATACTTCATAACATGCCCACCAGTAGACAGTTCATCGTCAAAAATGGCAATGTGACTTCTGCTGGAACACTTCTAATTAAAAACGGTCTGCAACAAGGTGCGGTTAATTCACCGATCCTTTTCAACATTTACACGAGCGATCTCATAGGATCACTTCACCATGCCATAGCGTACGCAGACGATCTGATCGCGTACAGATCAGGGCCAAAAATCGAGGTCATTGCAATTCTCTTGCAATATGACTTTGATAAGATTCAGCGATATTGCGATGACTGGAAGTTGATGATCAACTTCCAGAAATCGGAAACCATTCTTTTTAGGACGCCATTGTCTGGTGCCTCTAGGGATACCAGAAAGAATTTGCGAAAGTTCTCAATAGTTGGACCGCACGGACAGCCACTTGCGAGTCGAAGCGTAGTTAGATACCTGGGGTTCTGTTTGGACCAATATTTATAGCTTACAAAGAGACTTTTTTATAGCAAGCAACTCGATGCAAGGGTAAAGGTAATCCGCTACATGGCCCTTATCCGGCTCATGCTCGTATATGGATATCTCGTGTGGTTCAACGTGGGAGCAAGCTTGTTGGAAAAGATTTCGGTGTTTGAGAGGGCTTGCCTTCGGGCTTGTCTTCATTTGTACAGAACACCAGAGTCCCAGTACATAAAATTCTATCCTAATGAGGTCCTATACAACAGGGCTAACCTAATAAGAGTGGATAATTTCGTTATGAAGCTGAAACTTCCACGTTGGTCGGACAATTGTGGATAGGCGACTCAACCACGACAGATAAGTTGCAAACGACAGTGTGGAGCGTCTCCGGTTTAGTAGGGCGGTATCGGGTCGTGATGTTAAGGACGTACAACGTCAGTATGGTCATTTCTGGTGGCTAGCCGGGGGAGAGGAAACACCTTCTTCGTTTCCCATTAAACCAGTGTAGCTTGTTTGAGTTTAAAAGTTGGCTGTTCTTGACCATGGCCGACTTACATAGTTTAGCTTTAGTTAGTTTAGGTTGTAGGTAATAAATTAAAAAAATGAAAAATATATCCACAGCGCTTGGGTGAAAAAATATAAAAAAAGCAAAAAAAAACACAAAAACAAAAAAAAAGTATTAAAAAAAACAGCACTCGATCAAAAAAAAAAACCAAAAAAAAACATTTTAAAAAAAACAAAATATTTCGTATAAAAATACGTAAGGTAGAATAAGATAGGCTAAGTAAGTTTAAGATTTATTTTAAGGTAGATTTGTAAGTTTTATATATATGATCAATTGAAAAAAGCTAATGTACTAAGGTTTTGTCTAATTTTCTTTGTAACAATTAAAATTAAAAAAAAAATAAATAAATAAACAATTTTCAAGTTCGTTACGTCGAAAGACATAGTTTTAAGTATTAGGTTTAACTTAGAGCGCCCGCATAAGGCCAGTAAGTTAGAATAAGAATAGTTAAGTTAGTTTTAAGCGTTTTTTGTCTAGCATGTAAGTTATAATGATTTAATTAATAAAAAATGCATTAAAAATTAAAAAAAAAAATCTGCAGTTCCATTGTCATACCCAAATGGCAATGATCGAGCCCGATCAAAAGTCTCGGAACGGCGTTGGAGTACGACTGCATAGGGAATATCTTCAGGCGGTTTGAAATTGAATTCAAATTCGAATCCTGCAGCTTTGATGGGCTATCTTTAAAGCCCATCTCCTTAATCAGGGCCACATCCAAGATCGAAATCGACGGTCGCTCATTGAGAAATGCATACGTACTGATGGCTTTATTTGTGCCACACAACGTCACTGGCAAAACACGAAACAAGAGCTTCTGGTTGTTGTTGGCAATCTCCTTTGTAGCTAGAACACTATCAGCGATGGAATATTGAGGAGTTTGTTGACTCACATTTGTCAATGAACTAGGGTTAGGCAGGACTTCATGCAGTAGCTTGTGATGTCTTCTCTGGGACCCATTTGTGGCACAAATATTTTTCACACGGCAGCTACGAGTGGTATGCCCTTTCTTCAGGCACGTGAGGCATAGACCATGTTGTTTCACATTCGACCATCGTTCCTGCATCGTTACTGTGACGAACTTTCTGCATTCGTTGACCTTGAATACCTCTTGATAGAGAGGGCATCTTGGAGATCTAGTTTCCTGGGGTTTTATAGTGTGCAACACCGGCAGGCGTCATTTCAGCTATTTGCCTTCATTATTCTGGACAGAACAAACCAATCTGGCTACGTCACAGAGCCAGTCGCTGAAATTGACGATCGTTGGGTACGGCTGAATCATTGTTGCGTATCTCGCCCATTCCATTCGCTTCGCCATAGGCAGTTTACAAACTAGCTCTTTAAGCAGTGATAGATTTGCAATGTGGTGTTGGCTGTTGACAGATTACAAAAACACAGCCAAATTACCCAAATTACTTTATGGCTTCTTTCGCTTCACTTTGAAGAGATTTTGAAGTCGCTGGTTATTCTCCAAATTCGTGTAGTTGAAGGTGACATTTGTCTGCAAGAACTTATTGTAGAACATCGGCCATTAATCTGGATTACCGGAAAATGTATTAAGAACCTGGACCGTGGCGTCAAGGTATTTACGTCGGTTTCGGACAGCTGGCTCCGAACATTGCTTAAATTGGACGGCTGTGGCACTTGAGAAAGCTGCGTTAATATGTGGCGGCTGCGTATGCAAATATGGCTGCGATACGTACGTGCTTGATGTCGAGTGCTTGTTCGAAGGTGTTGCATACGTAGATGCAGGTAGAGACTTATAGACTACTTCTGGCTTTGGCGGCGGACGTAGTATGCCCAGGAATCACACTCATGGCTAAAGAGTTTGTTGCTGCATTCGCACTACTTTGCATTTGCAGGGGCATATTGCTTTCGGAGGTCTTAGTGGCGGCTGACAAGATCAGCGAAATGTACTCAGGGGTCTCAGTGGCGGCTGGAGAAATCGGCGCAAGAGACGCTGTGGGTGCGGCGGTTTGTGAATAGCTTTCAGAAATTCCTGTGGTGCTTACACTACTTACGGCGGCTGTGGAAGTAGTTGACACCATAGATTCCATGCTGTGGTTGCGTGGACTGCGTCGAGGCTGTCTGCGACTTAACATGCGATGCACAAGAAAAAGCAACCACGCGAAATAAAGATGCACAAGAAAAAGCAACAACACGAAATAAATAGATTCTCGATTACGAAATGAAGCGCACGCTTAAACGATGTAGTTCACACGTTTATTTCTATGAAAAATTGTGCAATAATTATAAACAGATTAATTTAAGTATACGTATATGTTTTGTAGAATTAAACTTCAATTTTATTTTTGAAATATATATTTAGATTTGTATTATTTTTTGGTTTGTTTAGAGACATCCAACCTCCTCGTACAGAGCGCCGTGAAGAAAGGGCCGAAACAAAACGAAGTTACAATAAAGACCTGTCAAAGTGACAGAGTAATTTTTGTGGAACAATTCGAGAAATGAGATAAGTGTAAATTCACATTTTAATCCCCAACATCCTGCCCGGTTGGACCGTCAGGTTCAAAAGACTCTACTAGACGATATAATTTCTGTACTGCCCGGGTAAAAAAATCATTTGCTGTCTTCAATGTTGCATTGCGAATCAGTCCATCTCTGCCTGGATGAACTTCCTTAATTCGGCCGAACCGCCAGTGAGTCGGTGCTAGATTTTCATGCCGAATCAATACGATGTCACCAACTCTGATATCTTCAGAACGCCTTTGCCATTTGTCTCTCGTTTGCAGGGTAGACAAGTATTCGTCACTCCAACGTTGCCAAAAGTGTTGATGGATCTGGCGCAGCCATTGCCATTGCGTGAGGCGATTAGTAGGCACCTCAGTGAGGTTGGGCTCTGAAACTGCAAGGAGAGGAGCGCCAATAAGGAAGTCTCCGTGTGTTAAGGCAAATTTGTCACCCGGGTCATCATGCAATGGTATTAGTGGGCGAGAATTAAAACAGGCCTCGATGCGTACTGCCAATGTTTGCAGCTGACTGTACCACAAGTGTTGTCGGCCAAAGAATAGAACCAAATGTCGTTTTGCAGACTTGACCGCAGCCTCCCATAATCCGCCTTGGTGGGGTGCGCTGGGTGTGATGAAATGCCACCTTGTTCCCATATTCGGCAGAGTCTGTTGGTTCTGCTCACGACTCCATGTCGCCAAGTATTCTCGAAGTATGCGATTGGCACCCACAAACGCTGTACCGTTGTCATTATATAGATCTTGACAGGGCCCACGTCGACCAGTAAAACGGGTAAAGGCATCCAAAAATGCCTGTGACGAGAGGTCATCCACCACCTCAATGTCAACGGCCTTTGTGACCATACATATGAAAACCGCCAGATAAGTTTTGACAGTCGCACGGGATCTTTTCGCTCCGATGCGAAGGATAAAGGGACCGCAGTAGTCGACCCCTAAGGCAGAGAACGGTCGAGCAGCAACAACCCTGTGCCCCGGTAGTGACGCCATCCGTTGCGTAAGAGTTGCTCCACGGTGACGCCGGCAAATGACACAGTTATGCCGATAACTTCTCACAGCTTGTTTGCCTTGTAAAATCCAAAAATGACTGCGAAGGGTCTGGAGCATGAGCTGCGTACCACCGTGGAGGGTACGATCATGAAAGTCTTTGATGATCATGTGGCACCGATGCTTTGTCAATACGACCACCCACCCGCAATAGGCCAGTTTCCTCCAGATAAGAGTTAAGTGGTAACGATCGGCTAGAACTGGGCAAACTGGACTTGTTGCGTAATAGATAAATGTCAGTCGAAAATGCATTGTGTTGCTCAATGCGCAGAAGGATTTGCAAGACGTCGTTCTGTTCCTCAACGCTGACTAAGGTTTTGCACAGATGGCGACGGCTTGGTAACCAACGTAAGATAAAAGCCAACGTATGAAGAAGTCGCTGAATGGAACTGAAACGTTCGTTGAGTGGGATGATTTGACCATCTCGCCTTCTCGTTGTAAGCTCAAGTGCCACTGCAGCCACCATTGCTCTTAAAGACACCCTTTCTTCTTCCTACACGATAAGTTCCTCTTCCTTGGTGAGATTATTGCCATTTTCTATAGTGAATATGTTGTCTGTCAACCAATCCGGTCCATGTAGCCACAAACGATTTCTGGGCCGAGCGAACATGATGCCATCGGTCAGGTGATGTAAGTCCTTGAATTTGTCGAACTCGATTGGCTATGTATGGCTTTAGCGTTGTACGATGTTTACGTAGCCAACACAGCACGATGTTCGAGTCCGACCACAAATGATACGATGCGTTCTGTAGTCCCAGTGCGACATGAACGTTCTGATGCCAAAAGGTGCGCTGCGCACAACTCCAGGCGAGGGATGGTAGCGTTCTTGAGCGGAGCCACCCTGGTGTGAGCAGTAAGTAACGAAGTATGAGCAGGCCCGTTCGGACGAATCGTGTTGGTATAGGTGACAGCTGCATAAGCCCGTATACTGGCATCACAAAAGCCGTGGATGGATGTAATTTCTCCGCTTGACATACCCAGCCATCTGGGCACACGAAAATGGTTAAGTGCCAGCAGTCCATTGCGAAACGTAAGCCAAGTTTCTAACAGTTTTGGTGGAAGAGGGCATCCCAGGTAATGCCCGCTGACCAAAGTGACTGAATGAAAATCTTCCCCGTGATGACGACAAGTGCGAGTAAGCCTGTTGGATCGAACAGCTGTGCAACCTCACTGAGCACACGTCTCTTCGTAGGGGATTTGGCCGGTTGGTAAAGCTTCACCCAAAAACCAGTCTGTCGCTCGACGGATCCCATCTTAGCCCAAGCAGTAAAGATGTCGTGGAGTTGATGATGTGCTCAGAAGCAGGGGCTATTTCTCTCGTTATATCCAAAATTACCTGCAGACTATTCGAATTCCATTTACGAAGTTTGAAGTATCCAGGCGAGAGAATTTTGTCAACATTGGTAGCCAACAACACGGCATCTTGGATGGAATCACAACTCGTAAAGAAGTCGTCGACATAAAACGATTTTAATATTGAGTCCAGCGCTGCTAAAGCCTGATCGGGGTCGACCACCTCACCACAATTGTCATACGCGCATTGGTTTAGAGTACGCACTGCATTGAAGGGGCTGCAAGCCATCCCATAAGTTACCATAGTCAGCTGGTACATGTCCAGGCTCCCTTTCGGCGACTCCCTCAACAGAATGTGTTGGAACTGCCGATGCTCTGGAGCCGTCAGTATCTGGCGATACATTTCTCCACGTCCGCTGTGAGCGCAACAAGTAAACGACGAAAGCGAAAAATTATGTGGAGCAAAGAGTCCTGTATCGTGGGACCCACTAGCTGCGTGTCGTTTAGCGAGACACTAGTACTGGTGCGGGCTGATGCGTTGAAGACAATCCGAAACTTAGCTGTCACGGCGTGATGTGGAATATAATAACCGCTAGCATAGTCGCCAGGTTGACTAACATATTCCATATGGCCAAGAGCAGCGTATTCACGCATAAACGCAATGTATTTCTCTCTCTGTTCAATGTTTCCAGCGAGTCGACGTTCAAGGCAGTGGAACTGTCGCAATGCACCCCGAAACGAGTCTCCAAGCTGCTGCACGTTACTGGAAAATGGTATGCGGACGATAAAGCGGCTATTTCTGGTTCGAGAGTGAGTGAAAAGAACCGTTCGCATTCGTCATCCTTCATCTCATCGTTGGACAACTCCTCCAGCTTCCAAAAGTTGCGGACGAGCTAATCCAAGTTTGGCGCATCCTCAGACACTTGAGCACGGAATGAGTGTATAGCGGGCGCTGATTCAGGTGACGTCAAAGCTGGACCAAAAACAACCCAACCAAATTGGGTTTGCTGAGCATGCGGTTCATCTTGTTTACCTCTACAGCTACCTCACACTTACTTCTGCGAAGACATAAAAGGTTAGCTAAACAATCCGAGATGAAACTTACCTGCGATCCAGGATCGCAGAGGATACGAGCTAGGCGCTGTTGTAAAAAATCTCCAATTGCGTAACCCCGCGCTGTTGCAAGCAATATCGTCTGATCTCCTCGGGTTATACAACTTGTCACAAGGTCGGTTAGTCACAAGGGTTGTTGTGCAGCTGCTGGCGCAGGTGTTGAGTCTTTCGATGGCGAAATTGATGTTGATGGTACCAAGGGTTGAGCGCCAGTGTTGCGGCAAAAAATGGTGTGGTGTTGACGACCACACTGTTGGCATCCACCTGAAGAGCACTGTTTTGAAGTATGTCCATTCTAGAGACAGTTGAAGCATAGACCGAAGTTTTTCAATGCCTCGAAGTGTTGGTCTGGTCTCAATTGCATTAAACTTTGACATCTCGAGTTCCGGTGTGGTCCTTGGCAGTAGCAACACTTTGCACCTTCCGCTCAGCCAAGCAAGATTTAACAGAGTGTTGATTTCGATGCCTCTGTCTTATTGATGAGGGCACTATGCGCTGAGGACCACGAATAATCTCTGTGGACAGACTATGAGCTCTCTTCTCCACAAATGCAAGCAGATCCTTCAACGTTGGAATCTGGTTAGAGACGCAATTAATGCCCACTGGTCGACAGGAAGCTTCATAACCTCTAATGTGCGTAGTGATCCTTCCACTGTGTCCACGACTTTCAGCAACGTCTTCGCCGTCTCGTCTTTATGTTGATGAATCTGGATACATGAATTTCGGACAAAAGCTTTTGATTGTCGAATCAATTTTTTAATGCTGCCCACACGTCTTCATATCCACCGGAGTAAAGTCCACCAATTAAGGGCACTGCGCTCGCACTGACGGCTTGTCGGAGTTTACTGAGCTTGTATGCTTCCGGGAAGTTACCCTCGTGTACAAGCTTCTCAAAGAGGTCTTTGAATGCGAGCCAATTGGAGAAGGATCCATCAAAATCCGGTATGGAAACTGGATCTAACTTTGTTTTGAGGAGAACCTCTTTTGATTCCCCTATAGACTAACAGAAAGATTCGTCAAGGCAGTATCACCCTGGCGATTTATTATTATTTATATACTATTGTTCTCACGAATAATTCTGATGAGTTGACATTATCATAGTGCGCCTGGACGCAATGTGACACCACCTGGAGTTTAGTGGGAAAATTCTATACTGAGCGTGAGAACATTTGATGTGAACATTTCTAAGGTGAATCGACTATGTGCATTATGATATCTTATGTTCTATGTGGGAGCGTGTGGGATGGGGTGAATGGACAGTGTGTATAATGATATCTTACGTTCTATGTGGGAGCGTGTGGGATAAGGTGAATGGGCAGTGTGTATTGAGAATGCTTATGTTAAGCTAGGTTAGGGATTAGTGGAACAGCTGCAGGTGTGATCTGATTCCTGACATTCTCCCCGGCGTTGAATGTGCAACATTAAACCAGAGTGATGATCGATGGTGATCTCAAAGTCCGCTCCCTCTGGTTGATTCTTGTGCTTGTCATCAGAAAGTGCCCCTTTGAGTGCAGAAGACCGAGGAACTGGTTCAATAGAATCCTTGGATTGGTTGTTGGTAGTACTGCATCTCTTCCAAATTAGGTAACAACCTACGGTAACTATCACGAGGAGAATGAAACTTGTCACACTATAGTGATGAATGTCATGATTATTAAGTGCTGACGGAAGCTCAGTTTTCATCTGCATAGGTCTAATTCTGCCAGATGAGTCTCATGATGGTGCTGCTGATAAATTGTTGATCTGTTATGCTCAGGAACTAATGCCTTGCTGATATTGGTTGCCGGTGTATAGGAAAGTCTTATTGTTGTGGAACGTATATCATGTGCTTGGATAGTGTATAGTTGTTGCTTGATGACACATCCTGGTTGCAATTTTAACAATCCTGAATTTTCGATAATGAGTTGTTTAACAGTGGTACCGCAGACCACGTTTAATGATGTTCTTTCCGCCAACGAGTAAATCCACTGATTCGCAGCATGCGATTGTATGCAGTGAGGGCCGCCTTCAATTTTTGCTATGCGACATGAAGGGGATTGTTTCCCTTGGTTCATAACATGTATCTCACAGACACTGACTAGTGATCCATTTCTGTACATGGGACGACGCTGTTTGCAAATAATTTGTTCTTCCTTAAGATAAATGCAGGAGCTCAACTCTTGTTCAGTCATCGGATAATATTGGTCTCGAAACAAGTTCACCAGCATGTACGGGAAAGAAGGTTGTATGTCGATAAAGGAGGTTTCGGCCTTCACTGGAACAGGTATGACGTGAAACAGTTCTAGGTTGTCTGCAGCTAGGATCTGTAGAGTGATCTTGAATATGATGTAGGTTAAACTTGGTCTTCCTTCAATGTGCATTAGATTGTAGAAACTTAGAACGTCATCCGGTTGAGCCGGAAGCTTCATTGAAGGTGGGAGATGTGATTTTATTTTGCTTATTTCTTCAAGAAGCTGAGCTGGTGGTAGCAGTTGGGGGCTCATTCTTCCATGCTGTGAGTCCATCATTACATCAATGATTGCGCGTTGAATATTTCAGATGTTGGAGATCAGCAATATTGATTGAATAGTTATGGAAGCGAACAATTGTGACAATTGCACCTGGTAGATATCTTGTTGAGTTTGGTTGGTGGCTGATATGACTTGACTTATCTGGTGTTCCAGTTGATTAAAATGTTGGCTGGTGGTGTCTTTACTCTTCTTCATCACGTTAATTGTAGCATCTATCACCGAGGTCTGATTTTTGAATAGTTCAGACAGGTGCATTTCGTTTTGTTCAACTTTACGTATTGTGAATGTCATTTAGTCGGCATATTCAGAGTCGAGTACCCCAAACAATGTATTCGCGATGTTGCCTATAACGTTAATGGCCCCTCTTCTGGCTCTTCCTTTCCTTTGCCTTATTAGGACTTCATTACTCTGCATTAGCTCTTTAATAAGATGTTCAAATTGGTCGTTTATTTGGTGACAGTCGTTAGGTTTATGCATTAGAATACAAACCTTCACTAATCGATTAACGTACCTATTTAAATTATCGAACTCCTTCCAATAAGAATCCATATTTTAGTAGGCAATCAAAGTCCATTCGCTACTAGTTATTCCCGATGGTCCGAGATTTTCAAAGAAAATTCCCGGCTGGTTTATGAAGGAGATCGTTTCGATGGGTGTGGCAATGGTACCAGGAGTAATAAGTCGTGTAATAAGCCATGTAACGATAGTGGACCCCAACGACATCTTTGTCTTCTTTTTGGGCTGCGAGTTACTGTGACTGCCATTATGATCCGATTCTTCTCCTTGTCTACTCGTTGTTTCATGATCAGCATTAAAATCTTCAGTTGGGAGTTGTTCCGGCTTATGAATGGGACGGCGTAGCACTCCTGTCGAAGTGCGAACATCAGCTACCCGAATCAGTCCATCGTCCCCTGTGTAAGCTTTTTCGATACGTCCTAATTTCCATCGTAATGGGGGTATATTGTCCTCCTTCATTATTACCATTTTTCCCAGTTTTACGTTTGGAACCCGTTGTTTCCACTTCGACCGATACTGTAGTTGGTTTAGATACTCCAGGTGCCATCGTCGCCAAAATTCATTTTTTAAGTGGGTCACTAGCTGCCATCGCTTAACTGAATTTAATTTTAATGGGTCTGCATGGGAGTCCACCGATGAGTTTAGTGGTTCTCCAATGAGGAAGTGTCCTGGTGTTAAAGACATTAAATCGTTAGGTTCTGCTGACATTGGCGTTATTGGTCTTGAATTTAGTATTGCCTCTACTTCAGTGACAACCGTCTCCATTTCTTCATACGTTAATGCTGCCGCTTCTAATGTTGATTGTAGCAAGTGTTTGGCCGACTTAACAGCAGCTTCCCAAAGACCGCCGAAGTGTGGTGCTCGTGGAGGTATGAGATGGAAATCTGTTCCCTTCGAGCTGCATAATGATGTGATTTTGTTTAAGGCATACTGGGATTCAATAAGTTCCTTCACTTCATGCAGCTGATTTTTTGCACCTACGAAGTTTGTTCCGTTGTCACAATAAATGTGTCGACAGGTTCCTCTTCTTGCAGTAAATCTTTTCAACGCTCCGATGAAGCCTTCGGCGGAAAGATCGCTGACCAGCTCCAAATGTATTGCCTTTGTAGCGAAATAGCAAAAAACTGCAATGTAGGACTTTTGAGGGTGTTTTCTTCGTACCTTAAAATGAGTCCATACTGGTCCGCAGAAATCTACACCCGAATTTACAAACGGTCGCGCGGGTTGAATCCTCGCTGCAGGAAGATTTCCTTTTAATTGATTTAGTGTCTTGGGTCGAGCCCTTGCACAGAAGACACAATGCTGGACCACAGATCTAGCTAACATCTTTCCCTTTATGGGCCTTGTGATTCCCAATAGCGCCTGAGTCTCACCTTTGTCAATGGGTGATTATATGAAAGTAAGATGGGGTGCTTTGCGTCATAGGATAAATTTGATGCTTCTAGTCCGCCACCAACTTTTATGATACCTTGATTATCAATGAACGGCGTAAGTCCAGAGAGAGGACTGGCTTTTGCTACTTCGCCGTACCTTTTTAGTTGCGCCGAGTCTGTCGCAAACTCCTAATTTTGTATAGTTTTTAAAATGAGAATTCGTGCATCCTCTAATTCCCCAGCTTGAAGATCCAGTGAATGAGCTTTGTTTCTTCGATTTGCATTGACAAACCGTGTCATGTAAGCTACAATACGCTGCAGCCTTTTAAATGAGTTCCTGTGATTTATGGCCTCAATAACGGAAACTTGCCTTTCTGGTACCATAGTTGTGGCTAGTGCCGATTTTTTCCACTCCAAACCACAATTACCGGTTTTTATGTAAGACGGAGACCAAATCTTCTCCTTGCCATGTAGAAACGGTGGTCCGTAGAACCGCAAGTTACAGGTCCTTAATTTTTCCGCGGGTATACCTCTTGATAGTGGGTCTGCAGGATTTTCTTTGGATCTGACATGTCTCCATTAGTTTGGTATGGAGAATCGATGAATGGAGGCTATTCTGTTTCCAACAAATATTTGAAAGTCAGTTGACGCTGAGTTTATCCATGCTAAGACTATTTCCGAGTCAGTCCATAGGAAAATGGGCTTATCTTCAATCTTAAGGCACCGTCTTACTCTATGAACTAACTTGGCTGCTAATTCTGCTGCGCACAATTCTAGCCTTGGAAGAGTAATTTTCTTTGGTGGAGTCGGAGCCAGTCTGGACTTTGAACACAAGAGTCGTACTATCGTCCTTCCGTCGTTGTCCGTAGACTGCAGCTATATGACAGCACCATAAGCCTTCTCCGATGCATCAGCGAATGCATGCAACTGTACAGTACGAGGAATTCGGTCGGCAAAAACATGTCGGGGAATCTGGAATCCTTCTAGTGAATATAGGCTTTGTCGGAAATGGGTCCATCGGGTGTGTAGTTCCAGCGGTAAGGATGCTTCCCAATCCTGTTTGAGTCTCCATAACTCTTGCAGAAATAACTTGGCGGTTACGACTACTGGTGCAAAAACTCCAAGTGGATCGAATAGTCGGGCTATTTCGGATGCCACAGTTCTTTTGCATATTTTCTTATATATCGGAGGACTGATCTTTAAGCAGAAGTTATCAGATTTGGGCATCCATATTAAACCGAGAGTTGTGATGGATGAATCACCTCCATCTGAGAAGTTTAATTGTACTGCTTGATCTTCTGGTGCAATATTGCGTAGTAGTTGAGGTTGATTTGCACACCATTTGTGTAGTTTGAAGCCTGCCATGTTGAGTAATGATAATAACTGTGATTGCTTATCCCGAGCTGTAATTATGCTGTCAGCTCCTGCCATAACATCATCTACATAACAAATACGTTGTAGTACTTCAGCCCCTAATAGTAACTTGGCGCTTTCCTCTTGGGCCAGACGTTGTAAAAATTTTATAGCTAAATATGGAGCGGAAGATGTTCCATACGTTACAGTGTTAAGCTGATAGCAGCAGATAGGTTGATTTGGATCATTTCGCCACCAAATTAATTGATATTTTTTATCCTCGTCCTTTAAGTAGATTTGTCTGTACATTTTTTGTATGTCGACAGTGAATACGAAACGAGGTAGCCGAAATTGTAATAATACACTGAATAACTCTCTTGTAGTACAGGCCCTGTATGTAAAATATCGTTGAGTGAGATATTTGTCGATGTTTTTGCTGATGCATCGAACACTACTCTCAACTTCGTAGTGCTGCTATCGGGCTTTAGAACGCAATGGTGTGGAAGGAAGTAGTGCGTTGATGGAATAGATTCCGTAGCCAGTTCTTTCATATGGCCTAGCTGCTCATATTCTTTCATGAAGACTCTGTATTGATGCCGCAGCTCGGGATTTTTTACCAGTTTTCTTTCTAATGTCATGAAACGACGAAGAGCTACCTCCTTAGATTGTCCTAAGGTTTGGGGATCATCAGAGAATGTCAGGCTTACCACAAATCGGTTATTGACATCCCTACTGACAGTTTGATTGAAGTGTGTCTCGCATCGCCTTTCTCCTATCGTTAACTGCTTTCCCTATGTTTCCTCTGGATCTTCTGTATCCCAAAATGTTTGAATTGCTTCTTTCACGCTCTGGTCATTGGTGCAAATTCCGCAGCTTACCGTGGTGGAAGGAATCCTCCTAATTCTGTCCGCTACTATCCACCCGAAAACAGTATTCTGCAGGATTGGCAGCTTTTCGAATAGTTTTATTTGTCCAATTGCAAGAAATTAATGGTAAAATTCTGCTCCAAGCAGAAGATCTATGTGATCAGACTGGTAAAATGCTTCATCAGCTAACTTAATATTTTGTGGGATGACCCATCCGGATATGTCTATAGTTTGACTAGGCTATGGTGAAATGATTCTTGGAAGCCCAAAGGCTTCGATTCTCGCAGAATATCCACTTAATCTTGAATGCTTTAAGACGCTAACTCTTCTTGGAGACCTTTGAGTTGCTCTACCAACGCCTTCAACGACCATTGAACTTTGCGTTGTTATCAATCCGAGTTTCTTGATCATTCTGTCGTTGATTATGTTGATTTGTGAGCCTGAATCTAATATTGCTCTACAATCGATTTTATCTCCTGCTTTAGTTTGTAGCTGAACTATTACCGTGCTTAGACGTTTGTACCTTCTTGCTTCGAATTTGCTTTTAGAGTAACGGAATTCGCGGTGAGATTACCTAATCTCTCCGTGTTGTTGGGAGACGGTTTTGTATTTCTTACAGCCGTAGAGTCCGAAAATTCTCTCTTTGATGCTTCTTCCAAATGAAGAAGTGTGTTGTGTTTCCTTTGGCATTTCATACAGCAAATGGAATTGCAATCACTTGCGTTATGACCCGGACGCAAACAGTTTCTGCAGTACCTTGCCTTCTGCATAACGTTTAAGCGATTCCTTGGGCTTAAGTTCAAAAACTTCGGGCAACTATATAATTGATGATCACCCCTGCATGACATGCATGCTAGCCCTGCTGTTGCAATCGTTGGTAATGCTCGTGACATTCCTTGTCG
Source organism: Pocota personata (assembly GCA_963082735.1). NCBI lineage: Eukaryota > Metazoa > Arthropoda > Insecta > Diptera > Syrphidae > Pocota > Pocota personata. The sequence continues at coordinate 139,816,321 of OY720429.1, read as the reverse complement.
TTTATGTTGCTCTTCTTGATACGTCTTGTATGTTTTCGGTCCTAATGCTTCTAAAGACTGGAATCGGGTTTCCAGAAATGCCAAGAAGTATTTTACTGATGGCAGTGATTTCGGTTCCTTAAGCGACTGTTACCCTAACGAATGAGTGGCTCGATCCAATCTTTTCAGAAGCATATGCATTAGTAGTGGGTCCCAATTTGTTGTATCAACGCCTAGGTTCTTTAGACTAAGAAGACGTTCTTGCGTAGTATCATGTAGGCCCTTGATCATTGACGCACTTTCATTTTGGATTGTTGCTTGCATCATTAACTTGTTGAGGAGCGCTGTGACCAATAAACAGGTGTTCTCGTAGTGATCTGTAATGACCTTCCACGCCTCGCTATAATTGGCCTCAGTTATTGTAAAGTGCCGAATAAGTTTCTCGGCTTCGCCTGTGAGGGTGGTTTTGAGGTACCATATTTTCTGGCAATGAGGAATCGGCTGGTTATGCACCAATTCCGTGTAGAGATCGCGAAACTGTCTCCATTTTAAATAATCTCCATCGAATCTGGGCAGCACTATTTTCGGTAATTTTGAAATTTGGTTAGTCAGTACGTGAGGATTCTGATGAGCAGTCATTGAGAGTTCTGAGGATGGCATTGATTGTTCATGCAATTTGATAACTGCATTCTGAACCTCTTCTTCTATCAGAAAATACCTATCTACATCGTAGATGGAGGTATTTGGTTCCTCCATCGTATCCCAAATTTTGCTGTGTAGCGTTTCTACAACTGACCAGTGCTGTTCAATAGCTTTGACCTTTACGGTGTAGAACTCTGCTGTATGCTGCTCCTTATCCTCTGCCAGTTGTGTTAATGTCTTCTTTATCACATTAATCACTGTCTTTTGTTTTTGGATTAGCCCAGAAATCTGAGTTCTGGGTTTGGCGATAGGACCGAATTTGTTGCCCATCTCCAGCAGACCTAAATCTTGCTTTGAGTTTAAGCCGAACTGATTTACCTCTTGTATTGAGGCTGCAGCGCCATAATCTTCCCAATCCACCAGTTGCTTTTCCTGCCCTTGGGATTTGTCTGGTTCTTCCCTGACAGAATATGGTTGTTACGCTGGGTTCTTAAATGCTTCGATCTTGAGCATGATGTCTGACATTGTGTCTTTAACCAGCTTGCTGATGCCGCTGTAGTAATCCTTGGTAAAGTAGTGGTGGTCCAATGCGATGCTATACTTGTTTCGAATCTCCGAGTCGACCTTCTCGAAGTTCTCCCACAGAGTCTCCAACTGCAGCAGCCTTTTGTGCAGATTGTCAGAGGTCCATCTCGAGGGTCTATCCTTCCGATAATTCGTGATGACTCTCTGAATCTCCCCTCCCGTCGACTCGATGCTAGTCGATTTGATGCTAGCTCCTCTAGACTCATCTCGATGCATTGTGAACCAGTGTTATAGCCCTGTTTACGCGTTTTAAATTAAGTCTTCTTTACCAGTGTATGCCCTGGTAACGCTGTGCTCGATTTAATGGACGTAGCTACCAGTGTTTTATCCCTGGTAACGCCATTCAATTTTACCAGTGTATGCCCTGGTAACACTGTTCACGCTGTTGTAAGAGCTCTCAATACTTGCTCCTTACCTCTGGTGGGGGGCAGTAAATATTGTGGTTGTGACACAAGCAATGTATTTACTTGATCACGTCGGGGTCACTAATGTTTTGGGGAGAATCTCTTTTGATTCCCCTATAGACTAACAGAAAGATTCGTCACGGCAGTATCACCCTGGCGATTTGTTGATGTTGAAGCGGCACTTTTTACCACTTCAATTAGTTCCTAATTTGCTCTTTACCTCGGGTGGGGGGTAGCAAATAATAAAAACGACTCTCTTTTCGAACGACAAAAACAAAGTAACTTTATTCAGTGCACTTACAAAATATTTATATATGATTTACAGGTGATTTCATGAATTGTTCTCACGAATAATTCTGATGAGTTGACATTATCATAGTGCGCCTGGACGCAATGTGACACCACCTGGAGTTTAGTGGGAAAATTCTATACTGAGCGTGAGAACATTTGATGTGAACATTTCTAAGGTGAATCGACTATGTGCATTATGATATCTTATGTTCTATGTGGGAGCGTGTGGGATGGGGTGAATGGACAGTGTGTATAATGATATCTTACGTTCTATGTGGGAGCGTGTGGGATAAGATGAATGGACAGTGTGTATTGAGAATGCTTATGTTAAGTTAGGTTAGGGATTAGTGGAACAGCTGCAGGTGTGATCTGATTCCTGACAAACTTTATGTCAAAAGTAGACCCCGTATTTGTTATTGCATTCGAAGGTTGATGGCTCAGATGCCGCATTTATTGTATCTGGTCGTGAAGAAGCTTTGCGCTCCAACAGCTTACGATGAAGCTCTACGCATGCCCAGTTGTAAGTAGTTTCCACCTGCTCCCACAACGTATCACGAACAGGTAGCTCTTCCTCTTCAGTCGCAGCAACTAAAGCCTCATGGTTATGCACAAAACGATGGTAGTGCATCTCTATAGATCTGAGCTCCTGCTCAATTTGAGGAACATCACACGGCACAAAGTTCTCTCCACGTACACCCTCACTTATTCTATTTGTTGCTGTCACCGCCGATATCCTCAGATTTAACTCTGCCATCGTTCGATATGGGATACTTAGCAAATATTCCCAATGTATTGCTCAAAATGGCGACAATAAAAACCACGATGTTCACAGTAGAATCTTCGAATACTGCAAAAATGTAATCGGGCCACATATGCGAGATCCTCGAGCATAAGGGTCAATTCCTCACAGGAGGCACCAGAATATATTTCGTAGAATTAAACGCCAATTTTATTTTTGAAATATATATTTAGATTTGTATTATTTTTTGGTTTGAGGCATCCAACCTCCTCGTACAGAACGGCGTGAAAAAAGGGCCGAAACAAAACGAAGTCACAATACAATAAAGACCTGTCAAAGTGAAAGAGTAATTTTTGTGGAACGATTCGAGAAATGAGATAAGCTTAGGGTAAATTCACATTTTAATCCCCTACAGTATACTTACCGAGGTGTTCACCTCTTCCATTGGCTCGAGAACGAAAATCGACAAGATAAAGAGGGAAACAAAGATGGCTGACTATCGGAGGAAGTGCCAGCTGCGGCAAGAAGGGAGTGCCAAGGAAGTCTATTTGTTTGGAGCAGAATAACGTCATCAAACACAAAGGCTCTAAGTGTTAATAATACCTTCCCATCATCAACTGTAGTGGACCTACATTGTATCTATCTCACCACCCAAATACTGTGTCTAATTAAACATGACCCACTTTTCATTCCGGAAGCAACAACGGCCAAACATTTCAAATGGTATAATACAATTAAAGACGACAGCCAACACAAACTGATGACGCCGCAAAAATACAGGCAAAGCAGAATATTAAACGTGTGTTTATTGTGCACTGCCCGAGTCAGTGAGGATTATGTCATCAATGTTATGCATACACACTGCACTGTTTTGCTTTCGGTGACGCACCACATTGTGTACATCGTGGGTTGGATCGTGTATAAGGATCGTTGGCCCAATTCTGGTTCATGTGTTCTTTGACACTTTGTCGCCCGAAACTCTATCGGTACTTTGTAACTCAAAGTTCTATTCGATGTTTCGATATGCATAGAAAATACTCAAAGGGAATTAGTATAGAAGTTGCATGTTTTGATCAATAAAGACAGGATCACTTTGATATTCAACAAGGTGTTTTGTCTTAATTTGCTTTTTAGCCCTGCTACTCGTTAGCAGACTCTGGCAGATATTATGGCGTTTACGCCCTGCCTAGCATAGGGAAAGTAACTTCACTATATAGACACATTACATGGCGATCCTGCCAGTTCGATCCTGCCAATTCGATCCTGACCCATTCAATACAGAACAACTTCGGCCCTACAACATCAACCCTGTGTAAGATCCCACACTAAAGCTATGACTAAAGAATACATACTACGAGGAGTTACAGACAGCACACCACCGAAGTTAAAGCCGCGGGCCCTAAACCACTACCAATTGAAGAATACAAGAGAATACAGTTGAAAAATAAGGAAACGAGGTTGCTTAAAATACCCCCAACCGATTTTATAAAACCTAAAAAGAGAGAAGGCCAGATATACAGGGACAGGAAGAGGTTAACCTACCTAAAAAACATCGTCGTGGGAAGTTGCGGCCAAAATCTGGGAGGAGATCGACAGACTTGCAAAAGTAGTAAAAAAAATACAAGAATGGGAAACCAAGGAGCAAGTAGTGGTGAATGAAAATAGCCAGCAGATAAGCCCGATGACAGCAAGCTTGACAACAGTAGTAGTAGTGTTAGTAATTTTGTATGTATTATTTAAAATAAATAGGTATTATAAGGAATATGTGAAGAAGCAATTAATAGAAACAATATATCCAGGGTATAAGAAATAATTAAACAAAAAAAAAAAACCTTTTTCAATGGAACAAAAACTAGAACAATTAACATATATCAAGACAAATATAAAGAAAAGTTCAACAAGAGGGTATACACAACAGACGTGGTTCTCGAAATTGAAAGAAATTCAAAGAATAAAGGTAGAAAAATTGGAACTATCGAGATTAAAAAAAGGCACGCAAGAAGTCGAAAAAAAATTTTAAACAAATTTCTAGAAGAATATAAGCTAATTAAAACAATAATAGAGTCAAACCTGATTATCGAAAAAGAAATGGCCGATTTCAATTTGGAAATCGCCTTAAAGGTGATACCAACCTTTAATGGATCGTATCATGAGCTAGATGCATTCTTCAAAATCGCAAAACTAATGTACAATAGCTTGAAAGAAACTGAAAGAGCAACATTAATAGATGTTATTTTTAATGTAAAACTGAATTCAAATGTCCGAACTGCACTAGGATACGTTGAAGATTTCAATAACTTTGCAGCATTTTAGAAGAGCATTAAAAAAAAATACCATAATACCACAACGGTACCGCAAATACATACAGCACTAGCAAACACCATTCAGAGAAACACATCGGTGACAACATACAAGGACAAAATACTATCACTAGTAGCGGAATTGAACAACCTGCAAATAGAACAACTAGCAGGTACGGCATCGACAGCGGAAAAGGCAATAATACCGAAAATAAACGAAACCTATGCCCTTACCGTATTTAACAACAACAACAACAACAACAGTGCATATCAAACGAACACTCCACAATAAAACCCCAATGGTTGAGACAGAGGCAGGAATAGTTCAAACAGATACACCAACAACACAAGAATAAACATCCTACATGAACAGGGAGACGAGACAGGTCCGGAGAGACTACACAGGGTCTTTCCGGAAGATCGAAATTAAACATATACAAAATCTTGGATAACCTAACGAACTATGTATCAATGCAAGCATTGAATCTAAAACAAAATAAAAAAATTTTAATTGACACAGGCGCTGACATATCAATAATAAAAGAAGACGACATAGATACAGACTTTTTGAGTAACGAGAAATGACGACTAACTGGTATAACCAGTGAAGAAGTTGACACATTAGGCAAGGTATACCTGAAACTAAAACTTTGAAGTCACAAAATAATACATAAATTCGACGTAGTTAACAAAGCTTTCCCAATAGCCACAGATGCCATATTAGGTATAGATTTTCTTTATATTTCATATGTGCAGAATAGACTACGAAACATACACCCTTACAATCAGCATCCAAGAAGAAGAAATAACATTACCTGTAGCATCGAAATCTTTGAATATATTCAGAACACCGCAGGGAACAGAAGCAATATATCCAACAAATTTATCAATGTCAGAAGATAGCGTGATTTTAGACAATGAATTAGAAAGAGGCATATTTGTTAGCAACTCTATAGTACCCGCAAATGGTATATGTCACGTAAAAATACTAAACACAAACGATTACCAAGTTGTTATAAAAGACACAAGCCTAGAAGTAGAACCTTTGAGAAACTTCACTATTTTGAAAAATAAACAACGTCAAAGCAAAGATATTAAGAGATTACAAAAACTATTAGAAAAATTAGAAATCGAAAGCACAGACCCTGAAATGAGACATTCATTAACACAAATATTTAGAGAATACCATAACATTTTCCATTTATACAACGAACCCTTATCACCAAACAATTTTTATTCCCAAAAACTTACAGCCACAGACAACAGTCCAACTATATAAAAAACTATAGACTACCACAGAAAAAACATACAGAGATAAGAAGCCAGGTACAGAGTCTACTTTAAAGCGACATAATGGAACCTTCAGTTAGCCCGTACAACTCACCACTGCTATTAGTACCAAAAAGGAGAGAAGGCGGAATAAAGAAATGGAGACTATTAGTAGATTTCCGTAAGCTCAATAACAAAATAGTAAACGACAAATTCCCATTAACTAGAATCGAGGACGCATTGGATAAACTAGGTAGAGTCAAATACTTCTCTACATTCGACATAATTAGTTCCTTTCACCAGATACCACTAGAACAAGAAGCAAGACCAATGACAGCATTTTCGACAGAGGATGGTCACTATCAGTTCACGAGACTACCATTCGGTCTTAAAATATCATCCAACAGTTTCCAAAGAATGCTAACAATAGCATTAAGGTTTGGAAGCAGAAGCATTCCTTTATGTGGACGATATTATAGTTTTTGGATGTAGTATAAACCATCGCAACCAAAACCTAAGAAACGTATTCGATAGACCAGAGAAATTGCTAGCAAATGTAATTTTCTTAAGTCTGAAGTAGTATATTTGGGCCATTTAATAACAAGTAAAGGCATAAGAACAGGTCCAACAAAATACAGTGTTATGGAAAATTATCCAGTACCCAAAAACGCATATGAGGTTAGGAGATTTATAGCATTTTGCATCCACTACAGAAGATTCATCCGGAACTTTGCAGACATAGCTAAAAGTTTATACTCTTTACTAAAGAAAGGCCAACCAACTATTTGGTCAGAAGAGTGTGGAAAAGTATTCAGCACCTTAAAAAGCGTCTAGTAGAACCACCAGTGCTACATCCAAACTGCTCAAAACCATTCATATTAACGATAGACGCATCAGACTTTGCTCTAGGAGCAGTACTCTCACGAGGAGAAATAGGACACGACCTTCCAATATCATATGCAAGCAAATCGTTACAAAAGCATGACATAAACAAACCAATAATCGAAAAAGAACTACTTGCTATACATTGGGGAATACACTTTTTTAAACCATATTTATACGGGAGGAAGTTTATCGTAGTTACCGACAACAGACCGTTAGTTTCTCTATTTTCTCATAAAAATCCTTCTTCTAAACTAACAAGAATCAGAATGGACTTATCTGATTACGATTTTGATATCATTTATAAAAAGGGAACAATGAATACGAATGCCGATGCGCTTTCGATGATAAAAATCGATAGCGATATTTTGAAATCCATGATGCCAAAACAGAGTGAAAATTGCGACTCCAACGAGCGAATCATGGCGATAACAAGGGGCATGACAGCAAGAACTGTCATTATTGAAAATAAAGCAATGGAGAACGACATAACTCAACAGAAGACTGATCACCTTCACATATGTATGGGAATGTACATCCTTATCTGACGTCGGAAAAATTAGGAAGGTGAAGTTCATATTATTTTAAAATGCCTCAAATTGAAATATACGAAAATGAAGTTAAAGTAAGGTGTAGTGATAATCTAGCGAAACTGCTTTCGGCCCTAGAGAAGCTGACATCCGAAACAAATTAATGAAGTAGCTTTGAGCGAAAAAAATTAAATATTTGAACATATACTTGTCGAAGAATTTAAGAATATGTACAATCAACTGCAGTCAATGAATGAAGAATACTCGCATTGAAAATATTAATGTACAAGCCCCAAAGAAAGTAGAAGATAATAAAGAAAGAATGGCAATTATAGAGGAATTTCACAATTCACCACATGGAGGACATTTAGCTATACGAAAGACAATGAAAAAGCCCAGACATAGATACATTTGGAAAAACATGAGGCAAATGATTTAGAAATTTTTAAGTATTTGTGGAACATGTGCCAAAAACAAGCAAACAACACATATAAAAGAGGGAATTGTCATAACAGACACACCAAGTACCAGTTTCGAAACAATCCAAATTGACACGGTTGGACCTCTTAGAATATTAAACGGTCACAGATATACACTAACGATGCAATGTGAGTTAACCAAATATGTTATTGCACTCCCTATCGAAAGCAAAGACGCAAAGACAATTGCTAAAACACTTGTGGAACAATTTATTTTAAAATATGGTTGCTTCAAAATACTCAAGTCGGATAACGGAACTGAAATCAAAAATGAGTTAATGAAAATATATGCGAAATGTTGAAAATCAGAACAATTTACTCAGCCCCATATCATCATCAAAGTACAGATTAGAAAGAAACCATAGAGTTCTAAATGAATTTCTTTTAAATTTCGCTGAAGACTACGAATGGGACATTTGGGTACCATATTATGCATTTGCATACTCGTACAATACATCACTACACGTAGATACAGGCTATACCCCGTACGAATGAGAGAAAGTATATAATTTAGATAACTATGTAAATGAAATAAGAATTAGACTTAAGCATGCAATAGAAAAAACACGAAACATCATTAAAAACGTAAAGGATAAAAGAAAATTAGAATACGATAAAAATGCAAATACCTCAGATTTTAAACTAGGAGATCTAATGTTTGTTAAGTTAGAAAATAAGAAAAAAGTACAAAGTCCATATCACGGACCATACAAATTAATTGAAACAGACAATGTAAACACTATCATAGAGATAAAAGGAGAACATAAAAAACTCCACAACCATAGTTTAAAGAAATACAAATGTACTAAAACTTAAGAGATTACTATTAGGATATACGAAAACCAGTAATGTAAAGTACCACTATGCATATCGAATTACTATGATTAACAAAAATAATTAGAACTTAAGTAACTACGTAAGTATTAAGATATACTCGTATGAAAAAAAAAAAAAAAACCCTTAATGTAAAGTACCTCTATGCATATCGAAACGTATATTAATCTTGCAAAATTATTTTCTAAATAATTTTCCGCTCAAGGGTAAGGGTGTAGTGAACCTACATTGTATCTACCTCACCACACAAATATTGTGTCTAATTAAATATGACCCACTTTTCATTGCGGAAGCAACAACGACCAGACATTTCAAATGGTACAATACAATTAAATACGACAGCCAACACAAACTGATGACCGCCGCAAGCAGAATATTAAACATGAATACATTAAGCGCTGCCCAAGTCTGTGGGGATTATGTCATCAATGTTATGCATACACACTGCATTGTTTTACTTTCGGTGACGCACATGGTAGGTTGGATCATGTATCAAGATCGTTGGCCCCATAACAAATATCAAAAATTAAATTAATTCATATGTACATGTATATATTAACAAAGAATGATTTGTAAATAAGAAAAACGTTTAACATTAAATAATTACATTACTTTATAACGTTGATAGAATCGGTGGTTTTTCTTTTCAAACAGTTGTTCTAGTATTTCAATATACATCTTCTCAAGCGCACGGTTACCAGTTCCTTTTCAGCGATCTTTTCCTACATCAACGTGAACTTTTTTTGCGTGTCTTTTGGTGCGCGGACATTTGCACTTGCCAACAACTTTTTTCTAACATTTTGTGGCATAGTCGCCAACATTTGGTCCAATCGAGCCGGATTTTTCCTTTCCCTTGTGTGTGCGCGTGTACTAAAAACATAAGAAGACAATATTTAGTTTGAAGTGTGTTGTGGAATTAAGCTGCAAGACTGACCTGAGGATTTTGGACTTGAACCTGGAAAATCAACATTTGTTCATCCTAGCCGTCGATTTCGGAGCCGCAGAATTTGGGGACTTGGACTCGGGAAATCAAGTGAGTTAATTTTTTTGATTACCTATTTACTCTGTAAATATACACATAAGAAATCAAAATCATATATAAGTGCATAATATTTCGGTTCAAAATGGACAAAGCTGTGTTGGCGAGTACCTTAAAACAACTCAAAAAGAAGTTGTCAACTTCGGCAAAACGGGCTCAAGTAAACGAACCGTGAACTACTTCAAAGGTCGTCCTTGCTGGAAAAGACGATGGAGTCAGCCACTATCTAGTTTGAAGGTCTCTTGGATGAAGACGACCCCAAAAACGTATTTTTAGAGAACATTTTTGAGGTAATTCGGGAGAATTATTTCGACTATCGTTCTAGCTTACTAGATGCCATTAACAAGGTACAGACGACGGTGCAGAATGAAGACAGCAAGAAGATATCGACCCCTAGCACATCGAGTCGGATATCAAGCTGCCAGAAATAAGTTTGCCGACTTTGTCGGACATAGAGAAGATGCATTACCTGAAGTTAATGGTATCTGGCGAAGCTGAGAAGCTTCTGACTCACCTGGCAATTGACAGCTGAAGCTACACAAAGGCTTGGAGCATTTTAACGCAGACGTATTATCATACACGCTTCTGGGTCAACACGCAGCTGAAGTGTCGGTTCAACCAGCCATCACTGACGCAAGAAAGGTTGGTGCCAATAGAGGACTTGCTGGATACATCGACGGAAGTTGTACACTGCCTTAAGAACCTGAAGGTACCCGTCGAACATTGGGATGTGGTGCTCATCTTCGTGCTGCTAAAAAAAACTGCCCACAAAAACGCAGCAACTTTTGGAGGAGAAGCTGTGAGCCAAAGACGACACCAAAGAACTTCCGACGTTTGATGAGTTCAAAGGCTTTTTAGAAACTAGGTTCCGTACGTTAGAGGTAGTCAATCAACAGCAAGTACGAATTGCACCGAATCCCATCATCGTGTATCACCGAAACGTTATGCATACAGAAACTTAATACCACCTGAGTTTCAAACTACACCACTCTGTCTTTCTCTCTGTCTCTTCCCCTTTCCATAAAACGCACGTGTTCTAAAAATTAGTATAAGGGTATTCATATCCCCTTTAACACGTGCAAATTATAAAAAAAAAAAAAAAAAAAACAGCAACGCGAAATACTCTTGCCAAATTTGCAGCAGGGCCAACACGCTATTAGGAAGTGTAGTAGGTTTCTGAAGTTTAGTGTTGCTGATCGGTGCAAGCAAGTTTCTAGATTAGGGATATGTCGAAATGTTTAGCATATAGCCATACCTCGGAGCATTGTCCGAGTAGTCGACGATGCTACTACTGTAACACTCCGACTGCGGGGCAAGCGAACTCTTTCACTGCACAAGGGCACACACTGGGGCCATCCACTTCCTCAATGAAAGTTGGTGAAGAGAAAGAACGCTAATAACACCAAGCGTCAACGCATTTTACTCAACTAACGTAACAACACAAGTCTTATTAGCAACTGCCATAGTCAAAGTGAGCTCGGGAACATGCGAATCTCTTTCATTGCGAGCTTTATTAGACCCGGGTTCAGAGGCTATCTTTATAACAACATCAGCTGTTCAGCTACTTTCACTTCCCCTATAATCAATATCCGTTGAAGTTTCTGGGTTGGGTTTGGTCAGCAGCGGCATCTGCTCACGGGTGGTAGACATCTCCTTTGCTTCTCACCACTCAGCTTTTCGAGCGTCCACTCAAGGTCTTGTACTTAAGTCGCTGTCTGGGCATCTACCGACCCAAACTTTAACAATCACTGGTTGGGACCAATTGAATGGTTTGACGTTGGCGGATCCCAATTTCAATCAGTCAGCCAAGGTGGATTTACTGCTGGGTAATGATGTCCTGGCTGATATTCTCCTGCCGGAGATAGTTAAGCCGATCGACAGCAATTTACCCATCGCTCAGAAGACCAAGTTAGGACGGGTCCTATTTGGTAGAGCTCCCATAGCGCCCCATAGTTTTCCCCAAATATGTACGATAGAGGCAGAACTTCGCAAATTCTGGGAATTGGAAGAGATTTCGTACCAACCCTTTGAACGGCCGGAAGACATCGAGTGTGAGGCACACTTTGCCAAAAACGTTCGACGCCTAACTGATGGTCATTTCCAAGTGGCCCTTCCGTTCAAGGGAGATGTCTATCCTGTTCTAGGCAGATCTAGGGAAGGTGGTCTCAATCGTTTCAAGAGTCTGGAAAGGAAGCTAGAAATAAATCCAAAATTAAAGCAACAGTGCACAGATTGTTTAGAAGAGTACCTGAATATTGGTCATATCTGAATGAATCTACATCATTACTTCGTGCCACATCATGCAGTTCTTAAGGAGTCGAGCTCGACTACCAAGCTCAGAGTGGTATTTGATGCTTCGTTTAAGACATCTGATGACATCTCGTTAAACGATTAGCTAATGATAGGCCAGGCGCTTCAACACAATGTCACGGACATCATTCTCAGATGGAGGCTCTACCGATACACGTTTAATGGAGATATAGAGAAGATGTATCGGCAAATTAGGGTACCGGAACGTGATGCTAATTACCAGCTAATCTTTTGGCGCAAGCGACCATCCGACATTTTGAGGACATATCGCCTCAGGGCGGTGACTTTTGGCACAGCACCTACACCATACTTAGCGATTCGAACACTTCAGGAACTAGCGGAGGAATTCGGAGAGCTGCGTTCCAGAGCTGCTAGAATGATTCGAATCGAGATGTACGTCAGTGACTTGATTTCAGGAGGTGAGACCTAGTAAGAAGTTAAGGCCAAAATAGAAGAAGTTAAGGAGATTCCAAGTGGAGCGGGTTTTATTTACGCAAATGGACCGCCAACATTGAAAGATCTATTAAAAAACATATTCATGGCTATACCACTTGTTATAGGTATCGCACCAAAGCTGTTCATCAATTAATGGGAGATCTTCCTAGCCCCAGGGTAAGGATCTGAAAGCCATTCACACACACCGGGGTCGACTATGCTGGGCCCATCGATATAAAAACGTGGAGAGGCCGCGGAACCAAATGTTATAAAGGGTATCTCACCATATTCGTATGTCTGACTACTAAAAGCATTACTTTTAGATGCCGTAACCGATCTAACCACCCAAGCTTTTTTGGCAGCCTTTCGAAGATTTGCAGCACGAAGGGGACTCTGCCACGAAATATACAGCGACTGCGATACAAATTTTGTCAGAGCCAACGCAGAACTTCATCGTTTAATGGACAACACGACTCACGACAGGAAGGAAATAGCTAAAGTTGTGGCAAGTCAATGAATGCAGTGGAATTTCATTCCCCCAACTTCCCCCCACTTTGGAGGGCTATGGGAAGCGGGCGTAAAGAGTGTGAAACAACACAAAAGATTTATCGGGAACGGGACACTCACGTATGAAAAGCTCGCCACGCTTCTAACACAAATTGAAGCGTGTCTTAATTCGAGACCTTTATGTCCTCTTTCAGAAGACCCAGATGACTTCCGTGCCTTAACGCCTGCACAATTCCTAATTGGTCAAGAAGTCCTAATAGTTCCTGAACCGGATCTAGCCTCGGAAAAAATATGCGCAAACGACGGGTGGAAGTCAATTCAACTCCAAATGCAGACGTTCTGAAAGCAGTGGCAAGAGGAGTACCTGGCACGGCTACAACAAAGACCGAAGTGGCTGAAATCACAACCGCAGCTAAGGGTAGGTGATTTGGTTTTGCTAAAGGACGAACGACTACCCCTGCTAGGTGGGCTCTTGGCCCAATTCAGCAGACATACCCCGGAGCCGATAAGGTAGTCCACGTAGTCAAATTAAAAACACAGCAGGGAGAGATTAAACGTCCAATAACAAAACTTTGTTCACTACCTATCAATAATTCTCAACCTGAAGCCGAATTATTGTAACTGCTATCTACGAAAATATACCAACGTACTCATCACAAGGCAAAAACCATACAACACATATCCATAATGTACATGAATTCATCTAAGAACAATTACATTTATTCAATACATAACTCAAATCATATAACAGTCCATTGTCCATTCACAAATTAACTCAAATAGTAAACTTCAATAATTTTAAAACTGAAGACACACAAGTGGCATCACTGAACCAATTAATGCTCGATTCACAATGCAGCGTGAGAGCGAGACGAGTCTAGCGCGAGTTGTCAAAAAAGTTTCGATCTATGCAAATGTATGAAACAATACACAATGATGCGAGACTCGTTCTATCGCAACGCATTCTTTTCGGAAAATTGAAAAACTCTCGCGACGAGATAGCCTGTCAGCAGGCTGATGCGACTTTGTTATGTAGCCAGAAAGAGAAAGGTGGTGTGTTGCCGTTCTTGTTTTTCACTTTAACACATAGATAATACAGGCTCGCTGCCAAAAGTATTGCCTTCATTGTGAACTGGGAAACGATTTTATGAGGACGAGGATTTCTCGTCTCGCTCTAGTCACGCTCTCACGCTGCATTGTGTATCACGCATAACCCAAATCAAGTCTCACACACACAAGCACACCCACCTATTAGACACCATGGGAAAGATCCTCGAGAAAATAATCTATAATAGATTACTCGCAGTAGTAGAAGAGAAAGGAGCCCTCTCAGATCACCAATTTGGCTTCAGAAGAGCACGATCTACTGTTGATGCCATAAGAGCGGTAGTCGATATCGCCAAAGGTGCCACCGAAGGAGAAAGATGGCTCTACGGCACAAAGGAGTATTGTGCAGTAGTAACGCTGGACATTAAAAACGCATTTAACTCTGCGAACTGGTCGTTTATTAGAAGGTCACTTGCCAGGATGGATACGCCATATTACCTGCTACGGATAGTGACGAACTACTTCAACAACAGAAAGCTGAGGTATAATACCGATGAAGGCGTAAAATACTACAACGTAACTGCGGGAGTTCCACAGGGATCGGTTTTAGGGCCACTATTGTGGAACATCATGTACGACGGAGTACTACGATTAGCGTTACCTGGGGGAGTAACGATAATTGGATTCGCCGATGACATTGCAGTCGTGACAGTAGCTAAACAGATCCTTGCAGTAGAATCAGCTACAAATGAAGCAATTGCCCGGATAGAAGATTGGCTAGTATCCGCCGGACTAGAACTAGCTGACCATAAAACAGAAGCTGTTCTTATAACCAGCCGGAAAACTGTCGAATTTGCCAACTTTCAGGTCGGTAACCAAACCACCAGGTCGAAAGAGGCAGTTAAATACCTTTAACTCGCATCGCAAATGCAGGGAGTTCTCTCGCGTATCATGCCTAACATCGGTGGACCTGGATACGCTAGAAGGATTCTACTCTCTAGAGTTATCACCTCAGTTCTGTTATATGCCGCCCCAGTCTGGGCGGAGGCACTGAGGACGAAGGAGACCAAAAGGAAACTATCGTCATCATACAGACTCTGTGCGCTACGGACAATCAGCGGCTTTCGAACCATCTCTGACGAAGCTGCATTTGTCATAGCTGGAATAGTCCCCATCGATATTCTCGCAGATGAAATGCTGAGGATATATAACAGAAGAGCATTGAGTCATCACGACGCCACTAGTATCAAGGTGATAAAAATTGAAGAAAGGGCAGCGTCAGCAGCTATGCGGCAAGCTCGTTGGGCTAATACAACAAAAGGCAGATGGACATACCGACAATCCAAGATTGGATAAGTCGAAAGCATGGAGACTGCAACTACCATCTAACGCAGTTCCTGTCTGGCCACGGTGGCTACCGCAAATATCTACACCGATTCGGACACGACAACTCACCATCCTGCCCGGAATGCCCAGGTGAAAATGAGGATACGGAGCACGCAGTGTTTTACTGCACACGTTTCACGGCATGGAGAATTACTCTGCCAAGTCCGTCATTACTCCTCGACCATATGTTACGGTTGGAAGAAAATTGGATGGCAATATGTTCTTTCGTAACAACTCTACAAAAAGAGTTGCGGAGAATAGAAAAGCTAAGAAGAGCAGCAGAAGCAACAGAAGCATCAGAAGCAGCAATACAAGAAGCATAGCATGAATTGCTAACCAGCCCCGCGAAGTAATACCTAACGGCAGTCCCGCGGGGAGAGTGGTTGAAGTGTGTAGGGTGTGTGTTTAGTACGTAGGCGTATTCCTGGCATCGAGTACTCAGGTTTGCGAATCGTGCATGCTGGTAGCACTCGGGCTACTAGTATCTATGAAGATTACACATCACTGGCGCAATCCAAAAAAAAAAAAAAAAACCCACCCAAACACAAATTCATTACACACCCGCTTGCATACATGAAATCACATTCAGGCGAACCTGTCGCAATTAAGTGGGCGACGCTCCGTCGCTCTCTTGCACAATTCACCCAAGCACAGGATTATACACAAACACATACACAACACAAATTCAAAACAAATCAATTCAACTGATTGAAATATAATTAAGAATCAATAAAAAATAATAATAATTACTAATTGAAATCATTACTCACCTGGATTAATAAGCAAAACCTAAAACACTAAATTAAAATAAAACATAACCACTCGAACGAAATGCCGCACGACACCAAACGTTGAACAGACGGCCGAGTACTCCAGTAGTAAACAACGAAGTGCAACCAGCGAAAGATAAGAAAGCAGAAATTAGAACCAGTACACATGGGCAACGGGATCATGCGTAACACATCTGCTGCGTTCATATGTCATTGATCATATCTGTCATCATTATCGTTCGTTCTGTTTTGTTGTTGTCCAATGCATGTTTGATAAATTTATTAATGCGTTCTCTCTTTGCATCAATGAGGCACCTACTAAGAACAGGGTTGCCATCTTCAATTGCAATGGACACAAGCAGAAACCTAATTTATGCTGAGGAAGTTTTATGCCGAATCAGACGATGGCAACTTGCAAACTTCGTTCACCAGGGGGAGAATGTTTGGAGCAGAATGACGTCATCAAACACAAAGGCTCTACGTGTTAATAACGCTTTCCCATCATCAACGCTCCCACAACAAATGTCAAAAAAAATTAATTCATGTATATATGTATATATTAACAAAGAATGATTTGTATATAATAAAAACGTTTAACAGTAATTAATTACATTACTTTATAACGTTGATAGAATAGGTGGTTTTTCTTTTCAAACAGTTGTTATAGCGTTTCAATATACAGTTCCTCAAGCGCATGGTTACAAGTGTGGAAGTACAACGTAGAGGGCAAAGTGTTTCCCTAAAGGCAGGGCGTGAACGCCATAGTAATTGCCAAAGCCTGCTAATAAATAGCAGAGCTAAAAAGAAAACACCTCGTTTGAATGCCAAAGTGATTCTAACTTTATTGATTAAGACATGCAACTTATGTACTAATTTTCTTTCAGTATTTTCTATGCATATCGATACATTGGTTATAAAATATTGATAGAGTTTCGCGCTACAAAGTGTCAAAGAACACATAAACTAGAATTGGGCCAACGTTCTTGACAATGATCGAACCTAACATGTGCGTCACCGAAAGTAAAACAATGCAGTGTGTATGCATAATATTGATGACATAATCCCCATTGACTCGGGCAGTGCACAATGTATTCATGTTTAGCATTCTGCTTTGCCGGTATTCTCGCGGCGTCATCAGTTTGTGTTGGCTGTCGTATTTAATTGTATTGTGCAATTTGAAATGTTTGCTCGTTGTTGCTTCCGCAATGAAAAGTGGGTCATGGTTAATTTGACACTATATTTGGGTGGTGAGGTAGGCCACTACACCCTTACCCTTGAGTGGAAAACTATTTAGGAAATAATTTTGCAAGTTTAATATCCGTTTCGATATGCATAGAGATACATACTTTACATTAAGGGTTTTATTTTTTTTGATATCTTAATACATACGTTGTTACTTAAGTTCTAATTGTTTTTATCAATCATAGTATTTTGATATACATAGGGTTGCTTTACATTACTGGTTTTCTTATATCCTAATAGTAAACTCTTAAGTTTTATTACATTTTTATTAGTTTAGAGTGAATTAATTTGTATTGTATTTCTTTAAACTATTGTTATTCATTTTCTTATTTTTATCTCTATGATAGAGTTTACATTGTCTGTTTCGATTATTTTGTATTGTCCGTGTTAAATACTTTGTAACACTAAATTTCCTAATTTAAAATCTGAGATATTTGTATTTTTATCGTATTCTAATTTTCTTTTATCCTTTACGTTTTTAATGATGTTGCGTGTTTTTTCGGTAAGTATGACAACTTTCCAAAAACTAGTTCATAAGGGGTATAGCCTGTATCTACGTATGGTGTTGTATTGTATTCAAATGCATAATATGGTACCCAAATGTCCCATTCGTAGTCTTCAGCGAAATTTAAAATAAATTCATTTAGAACTCTATGCTTTCTCTATAATGACCCTATACTTTGATGATGATATGGGGCTGAGTAAATTGTTCTGATTTTCAACATTTCGCATATATTTTTCATTAACTCATTTTTGAATTCAGTTCCGTTATCCGACTTGAGTATTTTGAAGCAACCATATTTTAAAATAAATTGTTCCACAAGTGTTTTAGCAATTGTCTTTGCGTCTTTGCTTTCGATAGGGAGTGCAATAACATATTTGGGTAACTCACATTGCATCGTTAGTATATATCTGTGACCGTTTGATATTCTAAGAGGTCCAACTGTGTCAATTTGGATTGTTTCGAAACTGGTACTTGGTGTGCCTGTTATGACCATTTCCTCTTTTGTATGTCTTGTTTGCTTGTTTTTCGCACATGTTCCACAAATATTTACAAATTTCTAAATCATTTGTCTCATATTTTTCCAAATGTATCTTTGTTTGATCTTTTTCATTATCTTTCGTATACCTAAATGTCCTCCATGTGGTGAATTGTGAAATTCCTGTATAATTGCCATTCTTTCTTTATTATCTTCTATTTTCTTTGGGGGCTTATACATTAATATTCTCAAAGGCGAGTATTTTTATTCATATGTTCAAATATTTAATTTTTTTCGCTCAGAGCTACTTCATTAATTTGAGCGCTCTTTAAATCGGATGTCAGCTTACTATAACTTCTTTTTCGTACATTTCAATTTTAGGTCTTTTAAAACTCGCTAATATGAACTTCAACTTCCTAATTTTTCCGACGTCAGATAAGGATGTACATTCCCATACATATGTGAAGGTGATCAGTCTTCTGTTGAGTTATGTCGTTCTCCATTGCTTTATTTTCATTAATAACAGTTCTTGCTGTCATGCCCCTTGTTATCGCCATGATTCGCTCCTTGGAGTCGCAATCATCACTCTGCTTTGGCACCATATATTTCAAAATGTCGCTATCGATTTTTATCCTCGAAAGCGCATCTGCATTCGTATTCATTGTTCCCTTTTTATAAATGATTTCAAGATCGTAATCAGATAAGTCCATTCTGATTCTAGTTAATTTAGAAGAAGGATTTGTATGCATGTATAATATGTATATATATTTGCAACCCAATCTAATTCTTAAACGTTAATAAGTGTTATAGTTGTTTTTTTTTACTTTGAGAAGGAATAAAATTTATCTTAGAAATTCAAAAATTTAAAAATTAAGTTGAATGGATGTGTGTTTGTTTGAGTATGTAAAACGTTTCTACATATATCGGTGTGTGTGAGTGTACATTTTTTTTTAATAATACAGATTTGGGACCCGCGGCTTTAATTGTTGGTGTGTACTTCGGTGGTGTGTTGTCTGTGACCCCTTGTGGTGTGTACTCTTCAGCCATAACTCTTGTACGGGGTGGATGTTGCAGGACCGATGTTGCAGGATCGAATTTGGTCTGGATCCAATCGTCTGAATTGAATTGGCAGTATCTAATCGTCTGAATTGAATTAGCAGAATCGAATTGGCAGGGTCGCCATGTGGAAGTACAACGTAGAGGGCAAAGTGTTTCCCTAAAGGCAGGGCGTGAACGCCATAGTAATTGCCAAAGTCTGCTAATAAATAGCAGGGCTAAAAGCCATAATGAAAAAATACCTCGTTTGAATGCCAAAGTGATTCTAACTTTATTGATTAAAACGTGCAACTTATATACTAATTTTCTTTCAGTATTTTCTATGCATATCGATATATTGGTTACAAAATATCGATAGAGTTTCGGGCTACAAAGTGTCAAAGAACACATGAACCAGAATTGGGCCAACGATCTTGACACATGATCCAATCTACGATGTGCACAATGTGGTGCGTCACCGAAAGTAAAACAATGAAGTGTGTATGCATAATATTGATGACATAATCCCCATTGACTCGGGCAGTGCACAATGTATTCATGTTTAGCATTCTGCTTTGCCGATATTCTCGAGGCGTCATCGCTTTGTGTTCGCTGTCCTATTTATTTGTATTGTGCCATTTGAAATGTTTGACTGTTGTTGCTTCCGCAATGAAAAGTGGGTCATGTTTAATTTGACACAATGTTTGGGTGGTGAGGTAGGTCCACTACACAAGTTCCTTTTCTGCGATCTTTTCCTATATCGATGTGAACATTTTTTGCGTGTCTTTTGGTGCGCGAACATTTGTATATTGCACTTGACAAAAACTTTTTTCTAATATTTTGTAGCATAGACGCCAACACTATTCGTTCTGTCAATTAGATGGCGATCTTGGATTAATGGGTTTTTCACACTTAAGTTTAATGAATTCAAAGAAAACACCATTTGAATTTGTTATATTATCGAAAGCTTGGACTGGGAAACTTTTACGTAAATACTATTATAAAATTTTTTTAATTCATCAAATTTAAAGTCAGGGACTTGAATTTTACATCTATTTGTGCTGACAAAGTATAAATAATTTCAAAAGAGACTCGTCTGTATCGCAACTCAAAACCTGTTAAAACCTGGCCTCCTTCTGAAATTGGATTTATAACATTTTTAGCAGCATTAAACAAGTTTTGAAACTGCTATCTGTTGTTTGAAATTTGCCTTTTTGTTACTTTAATTTGTTCACAGCAATATTGACTGCTGTCGAATGATTTGGTTTGTCATACGATAGTCCGGACAAACTAATAAAAATTTTTTTAACTTCGTGAAGGAAATTCAGATTGCGATAAGAAAAGGTTTAAAACATGAGCCTTACAGTGTACGAAAATTGCATTTTAGAACCCCTCTCTAACCCTGGCTTGTGTTCCATTTAAATCACTATATATAACCGTTGCACTATCGTAGGTTTGAGCTACTAGCTTTCCATTCCAATTTTTAGATTTGATTAAATCTATGATTTTTTTAGCAATAGCTGCTGCCTTACGATCAGCACTCATTTCCCAAAATTGATAACATCTCTCTCTCGCGGTGACCCTTTAGCATCAACATACCAGAAAACGATTGATAATGGAGCCTTTTCCTTAATATCTGTGGTTTCATCAAGCATTCCAGAAAGAAAAAGAGCTTCACTTATTTCTCTATCGATATTATTAGAAATAACAACTTCGATTGAATTTATTAAATCATTCTATATGTTGTTTGAAGTGCAATTAAAAACGGTAGCCGTAGATAAAAGTCGTTCTAAATTTTGGTCATATCTAGCAATCAAATGAAGAAGCTCAACATAATTACCTCTGTTGTCTGATGTTCCACTTTCATCATTGCCCCTAAAAGTAAACTCTTGAGAACCAAAGAAGCACACAGAATCAAAAAGCCATTCCAAATCTTTACTACTTTCAGAAACTTGTTCATTGTGCGTGAAACTGAATTTAGTTTTTGTTCATCGAGCAATAAATCAATTCGAGTATTTCCGAATATCTTTAGTACCAAGTTGTTATTAATATGTACTTGTAAAATTGTGTGCTTTGTTATTGCAGCAGTTAAATGATTTAGATCATTGTAACCTGTTGTCCAGACACCCCTTTCTTGATTACTTGAAAAAAGTAAACAAGGCCTAAAAAATAATTTATTAAAAACGGGGCAACCACACAACCAAAATTTTCCTCCATAATTAGTTATCTGAAAAAGATTTACTTTTAGTTACCACGTTACAAATCAAATTCGGAAGAGACGGTGTTGGCCTTCCAGTTCTAATTATTTACAATTTTTCTTCTGAATTTAATTGAGAAATTAGTTTCTCCAATAATTTTTCAATATCGTATCGGCAGGTCGTATTTTGTTTTTGTATTTATTGCTTTTAAAAAAATTACATACACATCTACTGCCAAAATGCGAATAAATATTGTTGTGTTGTTTTCTGCTTCGCTTCAGTCGATATGGGGTTCTACAAATATAGAGCATATCGAACAATAACTAATATCAAGAGAAGGGAATCGAAGAAAATGCAAACGTTAACATGCGAAAAGCAACGTAATATCCAAAGCCAACATCTTCATCGCTAAAGATAAGGATAGAAACTGTGTTGTATCGAGCCTGGGTGCACAGTTTTCTGGAGAACACAAATTCATGTTTCTTACAGACGGTTGTTGCGGCTTTGAACTGGAGAACAACCGGGCGAGTCGACGTCAAACTGAATTTAATAAAAAGTTGGTTTGGATAGGTTGCTTGACACTACTATGACGGCGCTCGATTTACTTGCTCCGAAAAGAGGAGAACATTTCATTCGACGCTAATTTAAATGATTTACATAGCTTTGGGGTTGCGATTCTGACTGCGGTGTTTGGTTGATTTGGCTATGACTTTGCAGTACAACATATTGAATAGAAGTGGATGTTAAAGCAGTATTTTTAATTGAGCATATTTGTTTTGCAGCTCAACTGGATATTGTAAGCATATGTATACAAATAAATTTTGCATTAAGACAGATTTCGTTGGGGTGTACGGAGAATACCTGCGCACCTTAGAATAAACGTCACTGGGTGGGAGACATAAAACGTTAAGTAAAACATAGTTCTTAAGGCCATGTGCCTATTCGTCGCTAAAATTTACCCCGTGGCTAATTTTTGACGTTCAGGTGATTGTGAAATGAAAATTGAACTTTTGGGAAATCTAGCTGTGTAAATTTGGTTAAATTGAGATGATCAGACGTATTCCTTTCGTGGAGGACAGTATTTATTTCAGCAGGGTTGTACTCCTTTAATTTGCTGTACTCCTTTTGAGTACTTCGTACTTCTTGTACACATTTTTTTTAATTAAAACAAGTAAAATATATTGATACATGTTTTCACCAACGGAAACTGTGCATAATTTCAGAACAATTCTTTAGTAATCCCATTCCAATACTCATCGCCCTACCGAACAAAATAAATGCCTACATGCACACAAATAGAGCGGTGGCACATCAAATTTAGCTGAATAGCTCACCATCTCCTGTCTATAGTTCGAGAACAAGATTCAAACATGACAGCATCGCAGCATGTCCAGGCTACAGGATCCCATCTCAAGAAAATAAACCATCCACATAAGGACATGAAATATAAAGTAATACATAATATTTTAACATTGGTATTGTTTAACTTCTAGCAGGCTTCCTTGCTATACATGTAATATTCAGGACTGTAGCTCTATCAGTCGTTCACAGACCTTCGAGGAGTACACGCGTGTGTTTCGACTTACAGTACTCGTAAGTGCAGAGTAATTTTCCAAGTGACAAAAAAGACTTCGAATACTCGTAATAGGCACCAGCTTGACCTAGTGATAGTAGCAGTGGACCGTCAGGCGGTGGTCACGGGTTCATTTCTCGCAAATATCACACTTTTTTTCTTGAAATAACAAGAATAAAGAACAAACACTAAGTGTAAGAAACACGAGATGGGAGACAGTGAAAAGTTCGCATTCCAAGTAGCGGACAAACAAACATCAGCCGATGAGGCAGCCAAGTCAGGCCACCCTGCAACGGTGGCTAAAGAAGGTACTGGGAAGAGTAAAAAAATTAAACCAACTCCCAATTTGGTAAAGGGCCTCTCTATAACAGTTGCATCTGAAAAGCTGCAGCAGCAGGAAAGAAGAGGCAAAGGTTATCAGATGACGATGATCAACACTCATACGTCTCCGATGGTATTGAAGGCCATTACATGGGGGATAACAACTACTTCGCCGCTCTGGTTACGTCAGAGTCAGAGGACGCAAACGATGAGCTTTGATACATTAACACCATTGAAAGGCAGCTCCAGCAGAAAGTGTTGGCCATAAAACACCAGCAAATAGCAAAGCAGGAGAGGGAGAGACAGACTGTGCACCAGAGCTCCCAAGAGCAACAGCAACAACAACAAAAAAAAGCAACCGCAGCAACAGCCGCAACAACAAAAGAAGCTGCAGCAACAGCCGCAATAACAGAAGAAGCAGCAGCCAAAGCAACAGCAACAGCAGCAGCCGAAGCAGCAATAACAACAGTAGCAGAACAAGTGAGGTAAGGTGCGAGTTCCATTAATCAATACATACAAGATGGAGCTCAAGGACACTATGGAAAACTCATTAACTCAAAAGTGTCATCTAATTAACAGAACGAATAGACATACTTGGCATTTCTTTCTTGCCGCAGTTGGCACTTCCAATGGTCAGCCATCATTGTTTCCGGCATTTATCTTGTCGATTTTAGTTCTCGAAGCTAATGGAAGAGGTGCAAGCCGCGGTGTGTATACGTATAGTTATATTAATCTTTGCATAATTATTGCACAATTTTTTATATAAATAAACGTGTGAACTATATCGCTTCAGCGTGCGCTTTATTTCATAATCGAGAAACTATTTATTTCGTATTGTTGCCTTATCTTGTGCATCTTTATTTCGCGTGCATCACATGTTAAGTCGCACACCGACTAGATTGCTGCGTTGAAAGCACAGCTCAAGGCCGCGCAGGTCCAGTTAAAGAGTAGTGACTTGTAGTGCAACACGCTTATATTGGCGATGCAGTCGTTGCCCTTGCACCAGCTTAACACACAAGCACCCATGCCCGTCAGTTGGGATCAGCCGCCAGCCGCCGTCATCCATTCATGCCTATGCGAAACCGTCAGCCATTTGTGCACCGCCGCTAGGGACATATATACACTGCAGTCAAATTCACATGCGCCGCAACCAGCCACGTATGCACCGCAGCCAGTTGTGTATGAATCTCTACCTGTATCTAGGTATGCAACACCTTCGAATGTGCACTCGACATCAAGCACGTACGTATCGCAGCCATATTTGCATACGCAGCCACCACATAAGTGCGGATCGCCGCCACATGTGTACATACTCGTATTGACGCCGCTTTCTCAAGTACCACAGCCGTCTAATTTAGGCAATGTTCGGAGTCAGCTGTCGGTAACCTATGTATATACCTTGACGCCACTTAAGGTCCACGATCTTCCTACGTTTTCCGGGAATCCAGACGACTGGCCGATGTTCTACAATACGTTCTTGCAGACAAATGGCGCCTTCAACTATACGAATTTGGAGAACAACCAGCGATTTCAAAAATCTCTACAAAGTGAAGCGAAAGAAGCCATTAAATCATGGAAGAATTACGCTTTCGTTCTGGTCGCCCGGAACAACTTATCAGCAGCCAGCTGAGTCAAGTTCGTGAGATACAGCCAGTCAACCAAACGAATGTGGATCGTCTCGTTCTATTCGCCATAAAGGTGAGGAATTTAGCTGTCAACGGCCAACACCACATTGCAAATCCATCACTGCTTAAAGAGCTAGTTTGTAAACTGCCTATGACCAAGGGAATGGATTGGGCGAGATACGCAACAATGATCCAGCTGTACCCAACGATCATCAATTTCAGCGACAGGATCTCTTACGTAGCTAGATTAGTTTGTTCTGTCCAGAATAATGAAGACAAACAGCCGAAGCGACGCCGGTGTTGCACACTATAAAACCCCAGGAAACTAGATCTCCAAGATGCCCTCTGTATCAAGAGGTATACAAGGTCAACGGTGTAGGAACGATGGTCGAGTGTGAAGCAACATGGTCTATGCCTCACGTGCCTGAAAAAACGGCATACCACTCGTAGTTGCCGTGTGAGAAATATTTGTGCCATAAACGGGTGCCAGAGAAGACATCACAAGCTAGTGCATGAAGTTCTGCCCAAACCTACTTCATTGACAAATGTGAGTTAACAAAATCCTCAATGCTCCATCGCTGATAGTGCACTAGCTACAAAGGAGATTACAAACAACAACCAGAAGCTCTTGTTTCGTGTTTTGCCAGTGACGTTGTATGGCACAAATAAAGCCATCAGTGCATGCACTTTTCGATGAGCGATCGTCGATTTTGATCTTGGTTGTGACCCTGACTAAGGAGATGGGCCTTAAAGATAGCCCGCGCTAGCTCAATATGCAATGAGTTGCTGGAAAGTTAGCACAGGAACCATAGTTGGTCGTTAACCTGGGGATAAGTGGAGCAGGTATGAAGAAAAGGTATGCACTTCGGAACGCGTATGGTGTTTCGGACCTCAAGCTACCAACTCAAAGCCTCAAGGATTCGAATTTGAATATAATTTCAAACCGCCTGAAGGTGTTCGATATGCAGTCATACTCCAACACCATTCCGAGACTTTTGATCGGGGTCGATCATTGCCATTTGGGTATCACAATGGAACTACAGAGTTTCGGTAAGAATATACCGTATGCTACACGGACGAAGCTTGGCTAGGCTGTGTTTGGTCCAACGCCGACGATCACACTCACGAGCACACCTGCGTGTCTCCTGACCTACGCCAATTTTGGTGATACCGTCTTACACTATCTGGTTAGCGACTATTTCCGCACGAAGAGTTTTGGCGTCAGAACATGCCCTGAAGTCGAATTCGTGCTAGAAACCTCCGCGCCTCAACGACAATGAAGATCAATAGGTCGATTTGAAGTTAGCATTAGTATTAGTATTTAGTATTAGTATTTATTATAAACTTTGTATCTTTTACATTAGACTGTTACAATCTTTACATTAGTAAAAGTGTAATTAAAATTAATTTCATTACTAATGGAGACTGAAAAAAAAAAAACAGAGAAACAATAACTAATTTTATTTATAAATAAATCAATGGTGTTAATTTTAATATCTTTAGTGAACTTATTTATGTATTTACAGACAAATTCGTATACAAAATTTCAAATAAAATTCAAGTTAATTATATAATTTTACCTATTAGACATATAAAGAAGTAGATAATTATCAAACCGATCAGTATTGTGCAGTCTTCTGATGCTTAGAGGCAATGCATTCCACAGGCGAACGGCATGAGCGAGATGACCGCAAAAGATATATTTTTTCATGTAGGTATGGTGGTTGTTTACTGATAATGATTTTTCGCAAATAAATTATGACTAAGCAATCCAAGTAGGCTTCTAAAGTACAGTCAAGAATGTTGTTGCGAAACGTGGTCATATCTCCTTATCAGAAAAACATAACGGATAAGGTTATTAAAGACAACTATAAGTTTTCTTTCATTTCGGCGCTCGGGCTGCAGAATATTTGGAACCCATAAGTATTTAGTGGAAGGTCTTGTATTTTGTGGCGTAAAATATTGAGATTGAGATAAGTTCCTTAGACAGCCATACAGCTTACCAATAATTGACTTAATGTGATTATCCCAAGTGGGAGTTCGGTTAAACCATATGCTTAAATTTTTTGCTTTGTCAATGTACTCGATTTCAGAAGTTCCCAGATATAGTTTTGGGAAATAATCCGTATCCAGTTTATTTTAAATATTACTAAACATTTTGATTTAAGTGGATTCATCTGTAATGCATTTCTTTCTGCCTAAAGGGATACCTGCTTGAGGTCCTCATTCAATCTATCAGCTGCATCTTCAATTAGGCCCAGCTTACAGCTTAATTAAATTTGTACGTCATCAAAACTATTTTTAACCGACAGCGGAAGGTCATTAATAAAAATGGAAAACAACAATGGACCTAGGATTGGCCCTTGTGGCACTCCTGTTGATACATTTGTAAATTTGGGTATTTGTTTTTTTAATGCTACTGCTCGTTTCCTTTCTGCGAGATAAGAAGTTATAAGTTTCGCAGCTACAGGAGAGAAGCGGTATATAATTTCTAATTTTCGTACCAACTGTAAGTGGCTAAGGCTTGTCGAAAGCCTTGGAAAAATCAAGTAAAGTTAAAAATGTAACTTCGTCTTTATCAATAGCAACGCGAATATCATCTGTAACTTTTAAGAGAGCAGTGATGCAACTATGCTTCTGCCGAAATCCAGATTGGTTCCTATGCAGCAATTTGTTGTTTTTTCAAATATGCAGACAATTGAACGTGTATTAATTTTTCCATGACATTTGACAAAAAAGGCAAAATAGATATACATATGTAGGTCTATATTCAGGAGGAGAAATCCGCGATCCTTGTTTCTTAAGAATAGGAATAATCTTTGATGATTTCCATAAATACGGAAAAGAGGAAGTTAGAATTATTGTATTAAAAACATGTGTAAGAGCTGGGAGTAAATGAGACAAAATAATTTTTACAAAAGTAGGATGTATTTCATCAAAGCCAACAGCTTTTGACTTAACATTCAATACAGCTTTGATAAAGTCAGTTTGTTCAACACAGGAGGATTCGAGACTATGCAATATATTTCCATTGATCTCATTATAATTCAAGGTCAAAAACAGAGGCGGAGTGGAGTGAATTTGTAAAAAATTATTGTTTAGTTGATCTGGAATCATCTTCATTTTTCCTGCCAATACCCACTTCACGCAAATTATTCCATAACTTTTTCGTAGGCAAACTTGTGCTGAACCTATTTGAATAGTACCGTCTGTTAGCTTGTTTTATTTTGGAATTGTCCTCATTACGTAAGGCACGAAAAGTTTCATACAGGTCTGGCAATTTAAAACGCTTCCATCTATTGAAGGCTAAGTCACGCCTATTTTTTAGATGTAAAATCTCTGCAGTAAACCAGGAAATATTGTGGTTTTTAATGTGTTTAGTGATAAGTGGAACATGAGTGTCAAACAAAGTTTTAATTTGATTTTGCAGATATCTAACTTGTGAATCGGGTGAGGTCATGTAATATAATTGCTGCCAATTTACTCTTAAAATATCTTCGTCCAATTGGTCATAATAGATATTATTGAAGTCTCTGTATGAGCAGGTTTGTGCCTGACTAGACTTAATTTTATTAAAGATAGCGATAATTAAGTCGTGTTTCGAAAAAGCAGGAGCGGATAATTGATCGTACAAAAGAATTTCAATACTATCATTAACCTAAAACAAGTCTAGCAGTGTACTTGATGCACCAGTGAAATGTGTGGGAACTTTATTGTTAACAGGATTTAAATTGAATTTTGTTATGTTAGCAACAAATGCTTCTGCACCTACATTGCATAAAAGGTTACAATTAAAGTCCCCACAGTTGATAATTTCAGCAAATGTTGATGAAACACTCTCCATCACTTAATAAAATGGCTCAAGATCAATACCACTATCTGGACGATAGACGACACCTATAAGACACTTACTTGTTCCACTTACCATTTCAACAAAATAGTATTCAAGCGTATTGGGGGAAGAACTGATTATAGGCTTGCAGTTTATGCCATTCCGAATATATATGGCAGCCCCGCCACCAATCCTGTCATTCCTATCAGCCCGAAAGATTCTGTAGCCACTCAAGCCATACACTTCATCTCTAACATGCCTTTGAAAGCAGGTCTCCGATATATATATAACGTCAACGGTCGACTCAACGAATGTACACCGAAATTCGTCTATCTTTGGAAGCAAACTGTGTGCGTTAATGTGACAAATACTAAAGCCATTCTTAATTTTACATAAAATATTTATCATCATGCGTAAGTTATCATCATTTCTGCCGGTCATTAAAAAATAATATAAGGAACAAAAATAAATAAATAAAAGAGAAGCATTGCAACAATCGACAAAAATGAATACAACACAATTTGATCAATTTAAGAACTATATCTTTACCTAGTAAAATTGTAACAAGAAACAAATTAATAATGATGAATAAAATAATAAAGAAATTGAATAAAAATAAGCATTTAAAAACAATTAAAAATAGATAATAGATAAGATACAATATTTATTTCTTATGATTTCAAGATACAAAGAATAATTTCATAATTTACATACTGTATTTTTAATATACTGTAGCATAATAATAACTACGCTCCCTAAAAGTATGATGCAACAAATTCCGAAGTGTCTTTTCATTTGAGGTTCGTGTCTGAAATTAGTCACCACAGCTCGGATAATATCCCGGATAAAAGAGAACAAGAGAGAATTATAACTGCACGAAATGATTGTCATCTTGGAATTATTACATCAGAATTTTTCTTGTTCCAGTGGTCGAAGAATTTGCTAGAAGTTTCTAGCTATCAGAAACTTCTGCTATATAAGGACAGATGGCGATCAAAAAGGGGCAGTAGTTTCTAAACTGTGGAGAAGAGATTAGAAAAGTGATAATGGGCGGGGTTGTAATTTTGTGATAAATTGAAAGTTGAGATTTAACAAGAAGAAGTAATTAGTTTGGATTTGTGAATTAAGTAATTGAAAGGAGATAAAGTGATTTGAGAGGAAAGAGACCTTGTAAGAAAAGAATTGCGAAGAATAGTATAGTGTGAACCTGAATTGTTCTATAGACGAGAAAATAAAGAAATAATTTCACAGAATATTGTATTATCTACTCGAGCCGTAGCTCGCATATTACACTGGTGTCAGAAGCGGGATAAAACTTATTCTGTGAATAACTATTTCCGTGGTGTGAAATTGCACAATAAAAAAAAAAAAAAAAAAAACCATTTCTGTGTTGAGTTAATTAGTTGCGCAAAATGGGTCGCAAATTGGGAAACCTAACTATAACTCAACTAAAGGCAGAACTCAGTAAGCGGAATCTCCACAACTGGGGGAAAAGATGCCCTACTGATTCGTCTGGAAGAAGCAGTAACGCAGGAAGGTGAAAATCCGCACGACGTAGAGTTTGACGTAGAAGAGGAACTAGCAAGTACAGCAGCCGACCCGGGTATAACAAGTCTGCTCCTGCAACTTAAGTCAGTTATGGACGAACAAAGGAAAACAATGGAAGACCAAAAGAAGTCTCTGGAACTTAAGCTCGATGACCAAAAGAAAGCAATAGACGATCAAAAGAACTCTCTAGAACTTAAGCTGGACGAACAAAAGAAAGCGATGGACGAACAAAAGAAAGCAATGGGCGACCAAAAGAATTCTCTAGAACTTAAGCTGGATGAACAAAAGAAAGAAATGGACGAACAAAAGAAAGAAATGGACGAACAAAAGAAAGCAATGGACGAACAAAAGAATTCTCTAGATGCTCTGGAAAGTAAACTTGATGAGCAAAACAAGAACTTGGAATCCAAATTCGAAGTGATCGAAGAGAAAATCGAGAAGGTCGAGACGCAACTCGAAAAAGTTCAAACTAGATTCGATGAAAATTTTGAGAAACATGAAACTCAGTTCGGGAAGATAGAGACTCAGTTTGAAAAAGTGGATACGCAATTCGAGATAGTAGGAAAGCAAGTCGAAAATCTTGCTAAGGAGCTCAGCAACGTGAAGAGACAGAAAGCATGGGAATATTCCACTGACGGTCTGAGAAGAAAGGAGATGCAGCCTCCTATCTTCGATGGTCAAACATCATGGCCAATTTATAAAAGGCAATTCGAAGCGGCCGCAATGACCAATAGCTGGGGAGATGAAGAGAAGTCCATTGCACTCACACTTGCACTGAGGGGTCCAGCTGCGGAGCTCTTGCAGACCATCCCGGAAGATAAACAGCAGAACTACGACTCTCTGGTTCAGGCTATCGAGATGCGGTTTGGGGATGAACACATGCAGCAGGTGTACAGGGTTCAGCTGCGTAGTCGAGTCCAGAAAAGGAGGGAAACGCTCCAACAGTTGCAGGCGGATATAGAGCAACAAGCCCATCTTTCATACCCTAAGCCGGTGAGGAGCTTATCAACGAAATGGCGGTGGAAGCTTTTATTCAGGCCATAGAGGACAGACAACTGCAAATGTCTGTAAGGATGGCTGAAAAGCGAACACTCCCCGAGGCAATGGCATTCGCTTTGTCAATGAAGGCTGCGGACCAAGCATACCAGGGAATACACCGTGTCAGGGAAATGTCCGTCGTGGAATGCTCATGCCAGAGAACAGCCGTCATGGATGAAGACAAAGCTCGCGGAAGTCAAATCCGTTGCTGGAATTGCAAAAAAACCGGACACCTACAACGGCAGTGCAGAAGTGCACCTAGACGAGGAAATTGTCCACATTGCGGAAGTAGGAGAAGCAGAGAGGAAGCATCTGGCGGTGATAACATCCATCCTGTCAGTCAAGACTTCCCAAAACCAGCAGTCGGGAAATGCGTAAGGACCAGCTTCGCGGGGCAGAAGTTGGTTACTGGAATCGAGGCCCCCAGGACCACTATTCAAGTTTCGCAAACCAAACGGGGTAACAAGAGCCTGACAGTGGAGGCACTAATCAACAAGAAGGAGTGCGTAGCCACCATCGACACAGGCGCCACTGCCTCCATTGTAAGAAGAGATATCGTCAGAAGCGCCTGGCTGCACAACACCAACAGCTACTGCCTGAAGACTGCAACAGGGGAAATGGCGAAGGTGTTTGGAGAAGTTCGTCTTACGATTACTCTGGCGGGACTGACGTTCTTCCATGCGTTTCTGGTGGCAGACATATGCGACGAGTGCATCATCGGAATAGACTTCATGAAAACAAATGAAGTAATCTTGGACATCGGGATGCAAGTACTGAGGTATCGAAATGTGGAGATTCCGATGGTGTACGGAAACGCGAATGCCGTAACTCTCAGGACAGTCATCAGCAAAGACGAAGTTTTGCCGCCGTCTTCAGAGACAATCATTTGGACGAAGCTGGAAGGTGATCTTGGGAGCCACCGATTCTACATAGCAGAACCAGACCCAGAGAAGAATTCTCAAGACTACATCGTGGGAAAGACGTTAGTCTAACCAAAGAACACCATGGTTCCAGTGAGAGTTTTGAACGCAAGACCACACACTGTCAAACTAAGGCAAGGGGAGGTGACTGGAAAATGCACGCCGATTACCGCCGTCGCAACAATATTTGAACGTGATGCTCCAAAACCTCTCCCATCACCTTGGACAGCGGAAACGAGAGAGACGATTCTCCAGTCCAGTGAGCTGAATCAGGAGCAGCGAACTATGGCAGAGAATCTTATCAATGAGTACGCTGATGTATTTGCCTCACAGGACGGAGAATACGGCCGAACACACCTGGTACAACATCGAATAGACACTGGTGATACTACACCAATTCGTCAGCCTGCTAGGCGCCTTTCATTGGCAAAGAAAGAAGGTCTGATTGAAAGTTCCAAAAGTCCGTGGGCATCACCGGTTGTACTGGTTAAGAAGAAAGATGGCAGCACGCGGTTCTGCGTGGACTATCGGCAGCTCAATTACGTCACCAAGAAAGACAGCTATCCTCTGCCACGGATTGACGACACGCTAGACACACTATCATGAGCCCAATGGTTTTCCACTCTCGACTTGAAGAGTGGCTACGCGCAGGTACAGATTCATCCAGAAGACCGGGAGAAAACCGCCTTCACCGCAGGAAATGGGCTATGGCAATTCACGGTAATGCCATTCGGGCTGTATAATGCTCCGGCGACTTTCGAGCGATTGATGGAATGTGTCCTGCAAGGGTTAACATGGAAAACCTGTTTGGTATACTTGGATGATGTCATGGTCGTAGGAAAAACGTTTGCGCAACACCGAGACAATCTAAGTAATGTGTTTCAAAGGCTTCGAAGTGCCCACCTGAAGCTCAACCCCAAGAAGTGCGCCCTGTTTAGAGCGGAAGTCAAGTACCTGGGGCACATAATTTCAGCGAAAGGAGTGAGAACCGATCCAGATAAGGTCGAAGTGGTGAAAAACTGGCCAGTTCCCAAAGACAAACACCAACTAAGGAGCTTTCTGGGCCTAGCCACCTACTACAGACGGTTCGTGAAGGATTTTGCCGGGATCGCAAAGAGCCTGCACCAGTTGACGGAAAAGGGAAAATAATTCAAATGGTCAATTGAGTGCGAGAAGAGCTTCAAGGCACTTAAACAACGGCTATGCGATGCCCCGATACTAGCTTACCCCACTCCCGGGGAAACGTTCATTGTGGATGCAGATGCTAGTAATGTCGGGGTAGGAGCCGTACTCTCCCAGGTGCATGATGGCCAAGAGAAGGTGGTTGCGTACTTCAGCTAGGTGCCCTCTAAGCGAGAAAGGAACTACTGCGTGACAAGGCGGGAACTTCTAGCTTTGATCTTGGCTACGAAGCATTTTCACAAATACCTCTATGGGAGGAAGTTCGTTCTTCGCACAGACCATGCAGCCTTAAAATGGCTATTACAGTTCAAGAGTCCCGAGGGTCAGGTCGCAAGATGGATCGAAAGGCTGCAAATCTACGACTACGAAATACAGCATCGTAAAGGAAAACTCCACTCTAATGCGGATGCACTGTCCCGGAGACCATGCAGAACGGATTGTAAACATTGTGCGCGTCAGGAAGAACGGGAGCTGGTTTCCATCCAAAGAATGAGAGCCGAACCTATCGCCGGCTGGAGCGTAGATGAGATCCGGAACGCTCAGATGGAAGACCCGGATATCGAGCCGATTCTGACCTGGAAGGAGAACATGGAGAAACCGGATCATCAGGACATCTCTCACAGAAGCCCGACCTTAAAGGCATATTTTGCGCAGTGGGACTCCCTCCATGTCCAAGAAGGTGTTCTGAGAAGAAAATGGGAATCCTCTAACGGAAAGTAGCAGAGCTGAATTGAGCACGATAATAGGTATCGCGGCAAATCGGAATCTCCTTTTTAAGTTCGACAAACAATTTCTTATACTTCCTTCTTAAACCCAAATTATGAGGATACTTATTACACATCATTCTAAGTTTATTTTTACCTATAACTTTATTTAATAAGAAACTAGATATCCAAGGTTTAAGTTTTTTTTTCAACTTCTTGGAGGGCACAAATAAGGAACAACTCAGAATGTGTTTCGTAATGATTGTATAGGCAGTAGATGTATCAATGCAAGCATATACCTTTTCCCAAAACTCATAAAACAGAACGTTTTTAAGCTTACTAAAGTTAGTTATCATTCTTCTTTCAGATGATTTTGAAATTTTACAGACCTTCCTATCTGAGATGTTAACTACGAGTCCCGTCATAGAGTGATCAGTAATCCTCAAATCGAAAACACATTTTTCACATTTACTGAACGCAACATTTCTGAAACGCCCATAAATATGATCGAGACAACTACCTGAAACAGTCCTAGTGGGCTCATTAATAAAGCAAGCAAGACCATGTGATGCTAGTAATGCCAAGTAATTAGAAACGGTTTCATTACCATCCAAACTGTTAATGTTAAAATCTCCTACAATAATTCAGTTTTTCGATTTTTCCTTTACACAACATTAAACATATGCAGTCTATATACACAGAAAAAAAGATACATTTCATGGTTAATTTCAATGGAAACCCTCAAAGCATCAGCACTAAAAAAATCAACACACAAGACATCAAGAATCTTGTAGTTCTCTTTCACAAAACACCCAACTCCACCTGCAGCGTAATTCGTATTAGTAAAAAAAGGTGAACCCAGGCATACAGTAATCATTTTTCTCAAAGTTGTAGATCCAAATTTCAGACACAAAAACAATATCTGGAACGCACTCAAAAGAATCAAGGTGTGTGACAAGGGCTGAGAAGTTTTCTCTCAAACTTCTGACATTTTGGTGAACAATAAGGAGTTTATTATTGCAGTAGGAACTATTCGTAAAAACATTATCACAATTGGAAAAACTTGGAATAAGGGTAGAAAAGTCATCGATTAAATCATCATCAAAATTCATATATTATACAAAGAAGACGTAATGCACTAAATAAGTGCAAGATCATTAAAAGATTTAATAGAAATGACCTTTCCCCCCTCCTCCTTTCTGATGAGAATTTGATTATTTTTATACCATACATATTTTATGCCCTTCTGCTTTACTGCTTCTTTTGCCTTCATGAAGAGAGCCAGCGTGTACTTCGTGAGAGAGTCATTGATGAAAATCCCGGTACCGCTACCTTTTCTGCTGCTGCTGCTGTCGCCAACACCATCGATGCCAGTCACATGTGTGTTGAGATTATTTTTGTTTATCCTCTTTGCACGCATTATTCGCTGCTTCGTTGTTAAATCAGAGAATCTGACACAGATGATCGATTTCAATTTTGATGAAGAGGATTTTGTTTGCACTTTCTTCACGTAGCATTTCTCAATTTTGTCAACATCAATGGACAAAGCTTTTGTGAAGATTTGTTTTGCCTTCATGGTTGCGTTTGTGTCATTAACATCTGACACACCCACAATTTCGATAGAATTGCTGAGAAGGTGTTTGTTGCTGCCAGTTAAGCTTGCGCTCCAGGTTATTCACTTTTAATTTAAGCTCCGTATTTTCTGCTCGCAACTCATTTAGTTGTTGAAGTAAACTATGGTTTGTTTCCACCAACTTCGAAAGCTTAGCGTATATCATCTGTAGAGTGCACTCGCCCTCGCAGTTTACGTTGTATGAGGACAACACATTAGCTGTTGTTTGAGTATTGCTTCTTTCCGCCTGCTGTATATTAGCGTTAGTTGAGGCCAGAGCATTGCTGTTTTTCAGCTTGGGTACCACCGGCACTGGATTATTCAGAGAACGGCGTCTTAACACTGCCATTTATCACATCGAAACGGATTACCACTAGATTTAAAATAATCAGTATCTTCTTCTGTGATATTTACACATGCATAGTGAAAAAAATGCTTGCAATCACTGCAATTTATTTTTGTTGTACACATGCGGTCAATTTTTTGAGAACACACTTAACAATTCATCTTGTAAAAGTTTTATAGTTTATGTAAGTTTCTAAGTGATGCGCACCCCACGACAATCCAAAGAGAACAATGAATGATTAAACAGCTTACTGTTTAAAGTTGGTTTATACATTTTGATAATTAGTAGCATGTATTGCAGCGGTAAAATTATCCACACCTTGGGGGGAATCAAACAAAAAAGCTTTCTCATTTGGAGTTTGACGTGCGTAGACGAGTCCATTGCGAGTGAAGACAGAAGTTAGGTGTTTTTGTTGTTTTAACTTGAAAAATTCCGATACGTCAGATGGTTCTGGGCAGTAAGACTTTCATTTAAGTATATTTTACTGTCAGATTGCAGGCCGAGACTTTGTAAACAAATGGATTTTTTTGTTTTTTTGTGTAATAGATGTATGGAACGTAGTACCCTGATTTTATCTGCAACTGTTAGAAATTTGACTATAATGGCTGTGTCTTCTGATCCCCGCTTTGGTTTCGTTCTAAAAATATCATTTGGCAGAGGTATTGGTTTGCAGTGAATAGAGGAACAAAGTTTTTCGAACATACTTCGAAGATCTTCATTGGAGTTTTTGGGGACGCCATGGAGCACTAGATAAGTTGAATATTTTTCTCGTTGAACATGATCATGTTCTCTGCGTAGTGATGATATTTCAGCCTCTAGTTGGGAGCAAATAGTGGCTTCAGAGGTTGGTATCAGCAAGGTTGTTGTGTAGCTCAGTGATGAGAGATTTTAGTTGTGCATTGTGTTCAACAAGCCGTTTATTTAATCGCATCTCAATTTTGTTTAAGTTATTACATTTTGTTGTCGCATTAGCGCCAGGTGAATTTTGGTGGATGGTGGTTGTTTTGGCAATAGTTTTGACAGAAGATTTTAGTTCCCGCGGAGATTGTTGGTTAGACATAATGAGCGGTAAAGTCTTCAGCACAAATATTATGGTGATTGATAAAAACAAAATTTTCACAAAATCGCAAAAAAAAAAATAGCAATTGGACAATTATTTAAAAATGTTCCACTACTAGAACTATCAACTTAGAAGCTTTTTGCAGAAATTGGAAATTTTTAAATGGATTATTAATGGATTATTTTGCCACAAAAGCGCGTCTCTATTTTTGCAACTTCATACTTCTGACGTTAGGAATTATTAATGGCTTGATGGTGAAAGCTGATGATGTCATTTTGGAGATCGCATTCATATGCGCGAAGACGAAATGCACTCCACTGAAACCGTTGACCCTGTCTCGTATTGAGCTTCTGGCTGCAGTTTTGGATTCAAGACTCATGACAACCGTACTGGAAGAACATTGGAGCTATTCTTCGACGGGGATAAAATGGATTCACAGTGAAGGCCGTCGCTGCAAGCCGTTCGTGGCTCATAGAACCGTCGAAAGAGTGGAGAACACAGAGCAGACTAGCTGGAGGTGGGTGCCGACAACTAAGAATCCAGCAGACGACTTTAGTTCAGACAGGTTGACTTTAGTTCATCATCCAGGTGGTTGAACGGTCCAGCCTTTTTGTGCCAGTCGGATGAGAACTGGACAGTCAGTGTTAACGTCCAAGGTTCCAACGACGTCGAGGAAGAGCTTCACCATAAATACGCCCTTGTTGTTTTGTTGGATTGGAACCGTTTTTCCTCTTTTAGGCGGACTATTGGAACTATGGCTTGTGTGATGCATATTTTCAATAGCAATAGGGAATGCGCCTTAACAGCTGATAAGTTGGATGCTGCCGAAAGACAACTCTGCCGCCAAGCTCAACGACAAACTTTTAGCACTCTCTAATTCTAAGTCTAATTCAGCGTGGCCTACCCACTCCAGAGGGGAACGAGATATTTAAACCATACCTCCACGTAGAAGACGTCCTCTGTCCTTGCGGTCCAACTATTGAGAACTTTCGCCAATTCTTTCTGGTATCCCTAGAGGCACCAGACAACGGCATCCTAAAAAGAATGGTTTCCGATTTCTGGAAGTTGATCTTAAACTTCCAGTCATCGCAATATTGCTGAATCTTATCGAAGTCACATTGCAAGAGAATTGCAATGACCTCGATTTTTGGTCCTGATCTGTACGCGATCAGATCGTCTGCGTACGCTATGGCATGGTGAAGTGATCCTATGAGATCGCTCGTGCAAATGTTGAAAAGGATCGGTGAATTAACCGCACCTTGTTGCAGACCGTTTTTAATTAGAAATGTTCCAGCAGAAGTCACATTGCCATTTTTGACAATGAACTGTCTACTGGTGAACATGTTATGAAGTATGTACAGCAGTGGTTTGCTAATGCCCAGCCTGCTCAGCTTGTGGAAGAGTCCCTCTAGCCATACGGTGTCGAAGACCTTCTCCAAGTCAATCAGGCAGGCACCCGCGCATTGGTTCTTGCACTTGTTCCATTGTAAATCCGATATCAATTTAGACGCGGCATGTATTGTATCATGCCCCGAGTTAAAACCGAATTGGTTATCCGGAATTATATTACTGTTCGCAGTCCACTTAAGCAGGGGCCTATTGATCACTTTCTCGAATACCTTGCTGATGTTCGGAAGGAGACTTATCGACCGGAGATTTGCGGATTGGAAATGTCCTTACCCCTTTTGGGGATGGGTTGTATCACTGCTGTTTTCCAATGCGCTGGATAATGTGCATTATTCAGCGCATTGTTAAACAGAGTGGTGTAAATGTCCACCGCTTCTAGAGGGAGATGTCGAAGCACAATGTTCGACACTCCGTTGATTCCTACAGAATTTTTGCTCCTCAATGAGTCGAAGATCACTTGGAGCTCCACCTTCGATATGTACGGGGAATGTACCCTTTCATCGGCGATGACTTTATTTGACATGTTATCGTCATTGAACTCGGTAAAACCTATGTTCTCGGATCGCTAGTGCTTTATATCAATTCGAAGGTAGAAGTTGTGCACAAGGACGCGATTTTCCATGTCGTGGTTCGGGCAAATGGTATTGTTCACCCTGTACACTTCCTGGAAAGTCTTTCTATAGCCTCTACCTTCTCCTGCGGATCTTCGATCACAGAGAAGTTGTCATCATCTACTGCGTTATCTGGATCTATACCTACTGTTATTAGTATTTGTCCATTGTTCGTCGTTCGGGGGATCTTAAGACACTGAAGGTCATTTTGATTATTCCTCCGAAATATTTTATTTATTTGCGGGAACATACTCGGGTTGTTGGATTTTACAGCCCGAATTTTGTTGTTCCAGTGCAAATTTACAGAAAGTCTGTAATTTTCTCTAATTAATTTCTGGTTTTTAGTCAATGACTTCAGTCTCCTAACCTCCGAGTTTTGTCTGTCAGTAAACTGTCTGTACAAGTTTTTTAGTCTCGACAGCAGTCTACTTTTGTGTTGGTGTAGTGCGTCAATTGTTGCATTACGGAATATGTCTGCGTTGTCAGTATGTTGATACCGAGGTATCCTATTGTCCATAGTTCGTTTAATTGTCTCGTCCATTTGTTTTAGGTAAAAGTCAATCTCCTCGTTTGGCAGATTCCTATTGGACGGTGGGTAGAGCGAATTCGAGGAGAGTGCTCTTTTCAAATGTAAGAGTACGTTTGGACAAACTCTTCCAACTCCGCAATTTCGTTGGGAATCTTTATTGCGGCACTAAGTCCGCAATGGTCACTGTCATACACAAATGTGTGCAGGCAGTTTATAGTTTGTCGGTCCATGTTGGTCAGTTGTAACCGTACGTCGAACAGCATAAGGTCCAGATAGGAGCCGCTTCTAGGAAGCGACGGACTATCTGTAGCTTTCAAATCGAGTTTATACGCGACACTGTGCCGACCCCACCAATTGAATAGTATGTTCCCTCTAGGATTAGGTGTATTATTTCACCAATATAATAATCAATAATTCTCCTCCGACTCTAGCCTTAGGAATCGAAAAAGTGTCTCGAGCTCTGAAATAATTAAAGTAGATTGAGTAGCTTCAGGTGCATAGAGTGCGACGAAGTACACCCCCTTTCCACTACGGAGAGGGATGCACACGATACACGCTTCCAGCTATTGGAACCTTCGCACTTCACCGCTGTACATTACTTTAAATTGCAGTTGTTTGCATATGAAGATCGCAACACTTCCTCCTTGTGTGGAGTTGGGTCGGTCTCTTCTAACAATATTGTATTTATTGTGCCCCAATTTGTGATTCTGGGATAGCTTTGTTTCGCTAACCATAAGCACATCAGGGGTTTGGTCTTCTAGGAACTTAAACAATACTGTTTTTCGCTCGATCCTAATCAGTGAATTCACATTCACCGCAAGTATCTTCAAGGATTGCTCCTCCATGTTCGTACCCATTACGACTACAGGTGCGTTAGGCCCGGCAGAAGTGCGTAGATCTGGTCCACCCGCTTTCCATTCTCCTGTACCTGACGCTGAAGCTGCTCCATCTGCCCCCGAATAGAGAGCAAGATGGCCAGCAAGTCAGTTAGAGTCTTTGGCGCTCTAGGCGCTGTTGCCTGAGAAGCAACCTTCGGTCTTTTCTGTTCCGCGTTTCCCTACCTGCCGCCATTTGTTCGTAGGTCACTTGGGGAGTCACGGATTGTGTTTGAATTGGAGCAGGTGGACGTTTTACTACGACCTTCTCCCGATGAACCAGATTTACTTTGTTAATATACTGGAACTTATTACAACCCCGATAGTTTGCGGTGTGTCCCGAGTTCCTGCATAAAGCACACGAGAGCTGGCTCTTATCTGCCACTCCAACCTTACCCAGAGTGCATTCCTCTGCTTTGTGGTGCTTTCCACACTTGACACATCGAGGTTGCATTTCGCAGTTCGACGCGGCGGACCGAACCTTTGGCAGTGTACT
This sequence comes from Pocota personata, assembly GCA_963082735.1. Classification (NCBI taxonomy): domain Eukaryota; kingdom Metazoa; phylum Arthropoda; class Insecta; order Diptera; family Syrphidae; genus Pocota; species Pocota personata. The sequence goes on along the minus strand of OY720429.1, from coordinate 139,774,759 downwards.
CATTGTAAAATGTTTTCGCTCCTTCTTAATTTTTCCCATGCGACAACCTGGTAGTCTAGGACTTTAATACTCCTTCGACCATCCAGTTTGCTATTGGGTGAGAGCCGAACTAGGAAGAACGGCAGTTTCCGCTTTTCCCTTTTTGCCTTAGCTGTGGTGAATGGCTTGACCCCTACGAATTCGAGCTCGTTGCATTCTTTCTCTTTAAGCAGCGCAAGAAGCGTCTCCGGATCAGTAGACGGGTCTCTCCCCCTCAGCAGCATTGTTTGGCGCTTTTCCCCCTTCGGGGTGAAGGAGAAGAACTCCGTCGTCGTGTCCTTTGACAACTCTTTAATTTTCTTATACTGCTCCACTGTATTGCTGTGGATAGCGTGCCTGTCTTTATTTAACCGTTTAATAATAAAATTATTGCATATCACCGACTTACATAGTTTAATTGTGTCCATAAGCTCAATCTTGCAGGTGTTGATTGGCGGTACCCTCGCTTTTGTCGTCGTCTGCGGTTGCTGTTGGCTCTGCTGTGGTTGTTGCTGCTGTTTCTGCTGCTGCTGCTGTTGCTGCTTTTTGTTCTGCTGCTGCGGTTGTTGCTGCATTTTCTGCTGCTGCTGCGGTTGTTGCAGCGTTTTCCGCTGCTGTTGTTCTTGCTGCTGTTGTTCTTGCTGCTGCATTTGTTGTTGTTGCAACTGGCCTTCTGGCTGCTTCTGTTGTTGTTCTGAAGCGCGCTGGAACTCTAGCTGCCGCTCCTTTTCTCTTCTTGCCATTTGTTTGGCCTTAGTGGCAAGCACCCTCTGCTCTAGCTGTCTGATGCTGCTAGTCAGACTTTCAACTTCCTCGTCTTCGTCATCTGATTCCGAGGATGCCAGAACTGCGAAACAATTCTTATCGTCTCTTACGCAGCGGCCTTCCCCGCCGTCGGAGATGTACGGGAAGTCGACAGAGTCATCCGACCTTTGTCGCTTCTTTTCTGCTGCTGCTGCTGTTGTTGTGGTCGGAGCCCCTTCCCTCATTCCACCCGGAAGCTTTACAGCTGAAGCTGATGTGGAGGGACGCTTAACGAAATTGGGAGATGGTTTCAATCCCCTTCTCCTCTTCGACTTACCATCTGCAGCCACTGTTGTTTGGTGGCCTGATTGCACTGCCTCATCGGCTGACACTTTGTTATCAGCTGGTCCCGCTAATGGGAGCGCGGACCGCTCACTTTCCATCGCGTGTTTCTAATTACTTGCAATCTTTTGTTACTATTTACGTATAAATTATAAAAAAAAGTCTCTATTGAAATTTTCCCTGGTTGGGAATTGAACCCAAGTCCCTGGGTCCACGATTCACCACCACTACCTCTAGGCTAACTCGCTACTTGAAATTTCACTGATTAACTCTCTACTTTAAAACACTATGATTTTAAACGAGAAGCCGAAACACGTCTGCGCACTATGAAAGTCTGTGAACGACTGTGCGAAAGCATAACACTGGCAGTAGGGTGGACATATGGCCTAAATGCAACTTGATCGTGATGATGACATCAGGTGGTGAAAAAAAAATACTGTGAATCATGAGCAACCACAAAAAGCAAAACAAACAAGCTCCCCAGTTATCTGGACGCCACCCTTGGAGCTTACTGAAAACTTAATACCACCTAAGTTACAAACCCAATACATCAATCTTTCATTCTCTCTCTCACAATTTCTACAAACCCCCGTGCCCTGAAATAATTTAATGGTTTTCATATCCCATTTGGCGCGCACAAATTATATAAAAAAAAAATATAAATTTTCACGCACAATTCCGCAACATTTTCATCAAAGACATACCTGGAATAGTTCAGAATATGGAATTGAAAGATACATTTTGAGAAATTTTAAAACTAAGCTCTTTATTACTAAACCTAACAATACCTAAAACAATCAGTTCAGTTGAAATATCGTTTTCTGCCCTCAAGCGAATAAAATGTTTTTTATATAGAAACACGATGCTTGAAGAAAGATTACTGGAACTAGCTTTGTTTTCAATAGAAAAATCATTACAAAAGGAAATAAAAAGCAAAAACAATTTCTATGATGAGGTTTTGGAAACTTAAAAAAAAAAAAAACTAGACGTATTAAACTTAAGTACAAATAATACTTACTAACTGTATAATAATGTTCCTCCCGTGGTTCTAGACAAAACTGAGAATATACGCTATTAACTAACAAACAAAAAAGTGTAGAACAATCTGCTGAGAACATCACGGCATGTCCCTCTCCCACCTACTATTCAGCGCTATGCATCGATGGATTATTTTGGTGGTTTGAATGGCATTATATTTATAAAGTAGACACCTCAGTGGAGCGTCGTCGATTTGTGTAAATAGATCGAACTCATGCACGAACTCTTTTCGAATTTTGGAATATTAATTTAATTAATTAAAAGTAGGCAATTTTTGGGGGAAAAAGACAAAAAAAAAAACAGTTCTTCACGTCATTTCTTTTTAGTTTTTTATTGAACAGTTGACTTTTAAGTGTGGAGAATGGGCGATATGACAACTGTACCAATTTTCTTACGAGTACACTCTTGGTCCCTGAATTTGAAAATACGGATAATGCATACAGGAAGAAACAGTCTGACGCACCAACACAAACTTTGACATCCGCTGCAACGTAACAGAACACAATGACCACAGCAACAGAAACTTCAAGGTTTTACCTAAGTTCTAAATGCGCTTTTGCTGTCCAAATGTTAATAAACAGAAACGCAATTTTTCGGTGGTGGCAACATTGAAATACTTTGAAATCAAAGTGAGAGCACTCATACAAGTTAACACAACAAATGTTACAAAACACATTCGCCATGTGTAACCCAATATTCGCCTCGTGCTTGACACAAAAACACCTGCAGCAATAGCAACAGTCGATAACAACCACGCTCCACATTCATGCTGCTGAGCCAGCGTCTGGAGCTAACGCAAGACGATACCCTATCCCAATCCCATTGCAAAATTCCCACATTCCAGCACGTATTATTTAAGTGAACATAGGTGATAAGTTTCTTTATGTTAGTTTTGTAAGTCAGTTGTATTTTTGAATTTCAATAAAGAAGAGGCTTCTCCTCTAAAAGAAAAAATATTTTTTTTATAAATTAAAAAAAGTTTTTTTTAATTGGCGCCCGAGCAGGGACCCGGTGCGGGAGTAGTCACGTCGCGATTTAATACGATTTTAACTAGTTCAAATAGTTGCGAAGTAGTTACGCGCGTAAGCCGACCTAAAATAGCTCGCCGTGAGTGACCAAAGAAGTGAACTTGGAAAAGAACATTAATGCGTTAAAATCGTTGCGAAGTGAGTGACCAAAGAAGTGAACTTGGAAAAGAACATTAGTGCTCCCAGTGCCGGGTCCGTCAGCGACATCACCGGAAATCTTTAGATCAAAGGAACCACGTAAGTGTGTTGAAGGCGATACCGCAGTAGCCAAGCAAGGCAAAAAGGAGTTTATCAATCAACCGACGTGGGATGTTCGCCGCTTTAGTTCTGTAAGGATAATTGTTAAGATTATTTAAGTAAGAAATCCAGTGAAGTAGAATATAAGAATAATCAATATTTAAGTAAGAAATCCAGTGAAGTAGAATATAAGAATAATCAATATTTAAGTAAGAAATCTAGTGAAGTAGAATATAAGAATAATCAACATTTAAGTAGAAATACAGTAAAGTAGAATATAGGAATAATCAAGTGAGACATATCACCCATTACTAGTACTAATTAAGTGAAACATATTAATATTAACCACATCTAAAGCTAGACGTGTCAAGTTCAGTTCCTCTTAATTTTTTCTTAACTCTGAATATACCAAAATGCCCGACCTCCGTTCAGGGGTATCCACAAACCCCAGCAACGAACATTTCTTTGAACCAAATCGACCAAATCCACCAAATCCCCCCAGTAGAAATGTTCCACCAACGGACAACCCCCCGAGAATTTCTCTGGGCGGTCAGAATCAAAATAACTCTTTCCAATCTACAACATCCCATACGGATGCAAACCGAGAAGTTGGGTCGACTTCCGCCTTAGACACCCTTATTCTGTCAATAGTAAATCGGGTCCTAGAGACCAAGGTTCCACCCCTCGTCCAAAATTGTTTAAACCCCAATGCTGATTATTTCGCTGGCACAGACCAGGCAATCGCTCATGAACACAAAAATCAATTGAATGACATGGATAGAATTCCGGACGTGGTCCGATGTCTTAGGACATTTTCCGGAGACCCAGGAGAGTTTAGCTCCTGGAGGAAGAGCGTTGAGCGCATCCTTGAAGTTTATGAACCCCTAAAGGGCACTCCCAAATACTACGGGATTTTAAGCGTGATACGCAATAAAATCACCGGAAATGCGGATATAGCCCTGGAGTCATATAATACTCCGCTCGATTGGAAGTCGATATCAAGGTGTTTAGCTATGCACTACGCCGATAAGAGAGACGTAACCACATTGGAGTACCAAATGGCATCTCTCATACAAGGAAATAAAACCGTGCAAGAGTTCTACCAATTGGTGTACACACATCTCTCCCTGATTCTTAATAATGTATCTTGCATGGACACGAGCCCCAACGCCATGCGCCTCTTGACCCAGACGTATAGGGACAAGGCACTAGATACATTCATACGTGGGCTAAGAGGGGATTTGCCGCGCCTTCTTGCCATAAGAGAGCCGCTAGATTTACCTCACGCGCAAAATTTATGCCTTAAGTTGGAGAACCAGAGTTATAGGACAACCCATGGTTACAATAATCAGGCAGCTCCAAGAAAATCACAAGCGCAACGGCCCTGTGCTGCGCCACCGCGTAACTTATACCACAACCAGCCTGCTTTTGCATTTCATGGCCAATCCTTTACACCACAATTTGGGAATCAAGACTACCGACCATCTTTTGTGCCAAGGCAGCCACTCGCGCTCCCAGCGAATCCGATCATTAAATCGGAACCAATGGGTCAAAGTCAGAATCACCAAATCAGGCATCAGCCAAATCGATTCCCACCAAGAGGACAAATGCCAGTACCCCATCAGTACGTACCCCAACACTACGCACCAAGGTCACAGCAGGTCAGTCGATTCACACCAAGGGGACTGACATCCATACCCCAGCAAGGTACATCAAGGCCAAACCAAATTCACCAGAATAATTGGCAAACAAATTTCCACATAGATACAGATATCTATCGTGATTATAACCAGGCCACAGAAGACGAGACGAACCAGTATGAACAGACTCTAGAAGAATACATTCAGCCCCTAGAGCAAGCAGATGATACCAACCACACCGAGGCTAGCCTGATCGAGGACTTCACCACCCTGCATTTTTTAGGCTAACGGACTCTTCGTTACCCTACATTGAAGGGAAGACGAAGAGTGGCAAAATAATGAAAATCCTAATAGATACAGGCTCGAATCGGAATTACATCCAACCGTCGCTTGTCGAGAATCCCATCCCAAATAATGAATCCTTTAACGCGAATTCAATAGGTGGAAGTACCAGAATCACACACCATACCGAAACAAGTCTCTTCGGCCTTAAAGATCCAAAGATCAAATTCTTCCTCCTACCTACCTTAAAATCTTTCCATGCGATTTTAGGCAATGATAGCTTGAAAGAGTTGTCAGCAGTCATTTATGCTAAAGAAAGCTACATGTCCATTCTTGGCGGACCTAAAATCAGAATCAAACAAATGAAAATGCAGTCAATCAACTCAATAAGTTCCAAAATCAATTCTATATCCGACACCCAACAAATAATCGTCGAATCGCTTGTTGGAAATTTCCCCAAGCTATTCTCCGAACCTGATCAAAAGCTAACTTTCACCACAAAGGTGGTAGCCGAAATCCGAACAAATACGGATTCTCCTATTTTTTCGAAATTTTACCCTTACCCCATGTCGCTCAAAGACGAAGTCGAGAAACAAATTACCAAGCTTCTTGAGGATGGCATAATCAGACCATCCCGGTCACCTTATATCTCCCCTATTTGGATAGTATCCAAGAAACCCGACTCCGCGGGAAACAAACAATATCGGCTAGTGATCGATTATAGGAAGCTCAATTCGGTCACGATCGCGGATCGATACCCGATCCCCGAGATAAACGAGGTCCTATCTCAACTGGGTAAAAACACATACTTCACTGTGCTTGACCTCAAGAGCGGATTTCATCAAATCCCCTTAAAAGATTCCGATATCGAGAAGACGGCTTTCTCCATAAATAACGGAAAGTTTGAGTTTACTCGACTACCGTTCGGTCTTAAGAACGCACCGTCTATATTTCAACGAGCTCTCGATGATATTCTTCACGAGCATATCGGAAAGATATGCTACGTATACATCGATGACATTATTATATTCAGTAAAAGCGAATCGGAGCATGCTGAGCATTTGAGGCAAATCTTTTACACCCTCAGTGAGGCTAATATGAAAGTCCAGCTGGACAAATGTGGTTTTTTCCAACGTGAAGTGGAATTCTTAGGATTCATCATATCCCAAAGTGGTATTAAGTCTAACCCAGAGAAGGTAAGAGCAATAGTCGATTTCCCACAACCCAAGACGTTGAAGGATCTTCGTTCTTTCCTTGGCCTTTCAGGCTATTATCGTCGATTCGTTAGGGACTATGCAAAAATTGCAAAGCCTCTATCATCCCTCCTCCGAGGAGAAAAAGGTCGAATTTCCAAAAATCTTTCCAGCAAAAAGCCAATTTACTTGAATTCTGCGGCTGTCGAAGCCTTTAACAAAATTAAAAGTTCGCTTGCATCGCAGGATACTATGCTCGCGTATCCTAACTTCGACAAGGAGTTCGAGCTCACTACGGACGCATCCAATTTCGCTATTGGCACAGTCTTGTCCCAAGACGGACGACCAATAACATTCATATCTAGGACTTTGAGCAAGGCGGAGGAGCATTACGCCACAAACGAAAGAGAAATGTTGGCGATAATTTGGGCCCTCAATTCGCTAAGGAACTACCTATATGGTTCTGCTCATGTCAACATCTACACGGACCACCAACCCCTTACATTTGCTCTTAGCAATAAGAACAACAATAGTAAGATGAAAAGGTGGAAGGCGATCCTAGAGGAGTATGAGTATACTCTCCAGTACAAACCTGGTAAATGCAACGTAGTTGCGGATGCTCTGTCACGACCACCACAGGAGTCTCAGATTAATTCCCTAACGCCAATTCAGCATAGCAGCGAAAGCTCGTCGGAGAATCATAAAGAATGTATGGTTTAAAGTTAGATTGTAAGTCCTATAATAAATTAGAAATATGTCCTAATCGTAACATATTAGATATTAGTAGCACATCCTGTATCCCTAACCTACTCCTGAATATAAAAGCCAATTGCACCCGCATAAACAACCAACATATTCCCACAGTAGAGGAAATCTTCCCAGGACTCATTTTTCTCAATCGGTTTAACGGCACAATGCAACAAGACCACCAAAATGTATTACCACTAACGGGCACATTCATAGTTAAGTTTCAAAACTCAACAGTTACCATAGAAAATAAAACCTACACATCTGATACCGTGATATCCACATTAAAACCATTACCTGCAATCGCTCAATTTTCTACAGCGGAGGACACAGAAGAAATGCTATCATTGGAAATGGTAAAAGAACTCCATTCCAGCAACACTGAAGACATAAAAACACTGGAATCAAAACACAATACCATCAAAGCAACAAATATCATATTAGCAATAGCCATAGCCATGATTGCTCTAGCCTTTATAGCAAAAACTGTATGGAAAAAACGCGCAATTCATATCAACGTCAACAATAGACCTGATCCAGAAAACCAAATTGAGATGAAGGAAAACACGCATATGGCAACTCCTTGCCAAGAAACCAGCAAGACCCAAGAAAAAGTCCTAACAGCAAAGCCTACACGAATAAGCCAAATACCTCTTTTTTGAATTAAGGTCAAACGAGGACGTTTGATTCTAAGCAGGGAGGAGTTAAAACAACAAATGTTACAAAACACATTCGCCATGTGTAACCCAATATTCGCCTCGTGCTTGACACAAAAACACCTGCAGCAATAGCAACAGTCGATAACAACCACGCTCCACATTCATGCTGCTGAGCCAGCGTCTGGAGCTAACGCAAGACGATACCCTATCCCAATCCCATTGCAAAATTCCCACATTCCAGCACGTATTATTTAAGTGAACATAGGTGATAAGTTTCTTTATGTTAGTTTTGTAAGTCAGTTGTATTTTTGAATTTCAATAAAGAAGAGGCTTCTCCTCTAAAAGAAAAAATATTTTTTTTATAAATTAAAAAAAGTTTTTTTTAATTTACATATGAAAATTCGAAACGCATATGAAATTAATTTCTTATTTGTATAAATATGTATACTTTGGATTTTTTAAACATTGGACAGTATCTTTGGTAGAGTTAACAACTTTGTTACTAGGGGTGTACTCTTATTTGCGGTATTTAGATTTTCCAAGCACGAATGCTGTTGCCCTAATCTGCTTTTACCACAATTTTTTGATATTTCTTTAGTCCTTTTCGCCAGTTTATCAGAAGTCATGACGTCTAAGTCACGTGATACTCTTGTTTCCATATAAGGTAATGTTTTGAATTGTTTACTTGCAAATATTTGACATTTTAACACAATGCAGTGTATATACATATGTATACAGTGTAGCTTTCGCTTCGCAGACATGTGAAAATAATCGTACTTTGCGCACAAAATTAAAGTAAAGTCTTGTCTTGTGGGCTGAGCATTCTAGCTGAAATTCCAGAAACAGACACAATGTGGGGTTCCATATGCCTGAAGTACCAGCGGGTCATCCAGATGATGATTCTTGGTCTCCGAGTAGGGGTTACACTAAACCCCAGGTAGGCATGCCAGTCATACGAAGCGAGTAGAATCCACCCACCGTATACCGAGTCTACAGTGTATACAAAAATATGTAATGAAGGTACACTGGGTAAAATGCTATGTAATGCTTACCACTAGAAGATACTGTAGCATAATAATAACTACGCTCCCTAAAAGTATGATGCAACAAATTCCGAAGTGTCTTTTCATTCTGCCAGAATTTTGGTCCGAACTGTCCTTTCATTCGAGGTTCGTGTCTGCGATGAAGTCTCCACAACTCATGTCAACGAAAGAGACGGATATTATCACGGACAAGAGGGAATTATAACTGCAAGAATTATTACATCAGAATTTCTCTTATTCCAGTGGTCGAAGAATTTGCTAGAAGTTTCTGGCTATGAGAAACTTCTGCTATATAAGGACAGATGGCTTTCGAGAGGGGGCAGTAGTTTTTAAACTGTGGCGAAGAGATTAGAAAAGTGATAATGGGCGAAGTTGTAATTTTGTGAAAACTTGAAAGTTGAGATTTAACAAGAAGAAGTAATTAGTTTGGATTTGTGAATTAAGTAATTGAAAGGAGATAAAGTGATTTGAGAGGAAAGAGACATTGTAAGAAAAGAATTGCGAAGAATAGTATAGTGTGAGCCTGAATTATTCTAAAGACTAGAAAATAAAGAAATAAATTTCACAGAATATCGTTTTATCTACTCGAGCCGTAGCTCGCATACTACATTGGTGTCAGAAGTGGGATAAAACTTATTCTGTGAATAACTATTTCCGTGGTGTGAAATTGCACAAGCAAAAAAAAAAAAAAAAATTGTTGAGTTAATTAGTTGCGCAAAATGGGTCGCAAATTGGGAAAACTAACTATAACTCAACTAAAGGCAGAACCCAGTAAGCGGAACCTCGACACAACTGGGGGAAAAGATGCCCTACTGACTCGTCTGGAAGAAGCAGTAACGCAGGAAGGTGAAAATCCGCACGACGTAGAGTTTGACGTGGAAGAGGAACCAGCAAGTACAGCAGCCGACCCGGGTATAACAAGTCTGCTCCTGCAACTTAAGTTAGTCATGGACGAACAAAAGAAAGCAATAGAAGATCAAAGGAATTCTCTAGAACTTAAGCTGGACGAACAAAAGAAAGCAATGGGCGACCAAAGGAATTCTCTAGAACTTAAGCTGGACGAACAAAAGAAAGCAATGGACGAACAAATGAATTCTCTAGAGCTTAAGCTGGACGAACAAAAGAATTCTCTAGATGCTCTGGAAAACAAACTTGATGAGCAAAACAAGAACTTGGAATCCAAATTCGAAGCGTTCGAAGAGAAAATCGAGAAGGTCGAGACGCAACTCGAAAAAGTCGAAACTAGATTCGACGAAAACTTTGAGAAGCATGAAACTCAGTTCGGGAAGATAGAGACTCAGTTTGAAAAAGTAGAAAAGCAAGTCGAATATCCTGCTAAGGAGCTCAGCAACGTGGAGAGACAGAAAGCACGGGAATATTCCACTGACGGACTGAGAAGAAAGGAGATGCAGCCTCCTATCTTCGATGGTCAAACATCATGGCCAATTTATAAGCGGCAATTCGAAGCGGCCGCAATGACCAATAGCTGGGACGATGAAGAGAAGTCTATTGCACTCACGCTTGCACTGAGGGGTCCAGCTGCGGAGCTCTTGCAGACCATCCCGGAAGATAAACAGCAGAACTACGACTCTCTGGTTGAGGCTATTGAGATGCGGTTTGGGGATGAACACATGCAGCAGGTGTACAGGGTTCAGCTGCGTAGTCGAGTCCAGAAAAGGGGGGAAACACTCCAACAGTTGCAAGCGGATATAGAGCGGCTAGCCCATCTTTCATATCCTAAAGCCGGTGAGGAGCTTATCAACGAAATGGCGGTGGAAGCTTTTATTCAGGCCATAGAGGACAGACAACTGCAAATGGCCGTAAGGATGGCTGAAAAGCGAACACTCCCCGAGGCATTGGCATTCGCTTTGTCAATGAAGGCTGCGGACCAACCATACCAGGGAATACACCGTGTCAGGGAAATGTCCGTCGTGGAAAGCTCATGCCAGAGAACAGCCGTCATGGATGAAGACAGAGCTCGCGGAAGTCAAATCCGTTGCTGGAAAAAGCAACCAAACTGGACACTTACAACGGCAGTGCAGAAGTGCACCTAGACGAGGAAATTGTCCACATTGCGGAAGTAGGAGAAGCAGAGAGGAAGCATCTGGCGGTGATAACATCCATCCTGTCAGTCAGACTTCCCAAAACCAGCAGTCGGGAAATGCGTAAGGACCATCTTCGCGGGGCAGAAGTTGGTTACTGGAATCGAGGCCCCCAGGACCACTATTCAAGTTTCGCAAACCAAACGGGGTAACAAGAGCCTGACAGTGGAGGCACTAATCAACAAGAAGGAGTGCGTAGCCACCATCGACACAGGCGCCACTGCCTCCATTGTAAGAAGAGATATCGTCAGAAGCGCCTGGCTGCACAACACCAACAGCTACTGCCTGAAGACTGCAACAGGGGAAATGGCGAAGGTGTTTGGAGAAGTTCGTCTTACGATTACTCTGGCGGGACTGACGTTCTTCCATGCGTTTCTGGTGGCAGACATATGCGACGAGTGCATCATCGGAATAGACTTCATGAAAACAAATGAAGTAATCTTGGACATCGGGATGCAAGTACTGAGGTATCGAAATGTGGAGATTCCGATGGTGTACGGAAACGCGAATGCCGTAACTCTCAGGACAGTCATCAGCAAAGACGAAGTTTTGCCGCCGTCTTCAGAGACAATCATTTGGACGAAGCTGGAAGGTGATCTTGGGAGCCACCGATTCTACATAGCAGAACCAGACCCAGAGAAGAATTCTCAAGACTACATCGTGGGAAAGACGTTAGTCTAACCAAAGAACACCATGGTTCCAGTGAGAGTTTTGAACGCAAGACCACACACTGTCAAACTAAGGCAAGGGGAGGTGACTGGAAAATGCACGCCGATTACCGCCGTCGCAACAATATTTGAACGTGATGCTCCAAAACCTCTCCCATCACCTTGGACAGCGGAAACGAGAGAGACGATTCTCCAGTCCAGTGAGCTGAATCAGGAGCAGCGAACTATGGCAGAGAATCTTATCAATGAGTACGCTGATGTATTTGCCTCACAGGACGGAGAATACGGCCGAACACACCTGGTACAACATCGAATAGACACTGGTGATACTACACCAATTCGTCAGCCTGCTAGGCGCCTTTCATTGGCAAAGAAAGAAGGTCTGATTGAAAGTTCCAAAAGTCCGTGGGCATCACCGGTTGTACTGGTTAAGAAGAAAGATGGCAGCACGCGGTTCTGCGTGGACTATCGGCAGCTCAATTACGTCACCAAGAAAGACAGCTATCCTCTGCCACGGATTGACGACACGCTAGACACACTATCATGAGCCCAATGGTTTTCCACTCTCGACTTGAAGAGTGGCTACGCGCAGGTACAGATTCATCCAGAAGACCGGGAGAAAACCGCCTTCACCGCAGGAAATGGGCTATGGTAATTCACGGTAATGCCATTCGGGCTGTACAATGCTCCGGCGACTTTCGAGCGATTGATGGAATGTGTCCTGCAAGGGTTAACATGGAAAACCTGTTTGGTATACTTGGATGATGTCATCGTCGTTGGAAAAACGTTTGCGCAACACCGAGACAATCTAAGTAATGTGTTTCAAAGGCTTCGAAGTGCCCACCTGAAGCTCAACCCCAAGAAGTGCGCCCTGTTTAGAGCGGAAGTCAAGTACCTGGGGCACATAATTTCAGCGAAAGGAGTGAGAACCGATCCAGAGAAGGTCGAAGTGGTGAAAAACTGGCCAGTCCCCAAAGACAAACACCAACTAAGGAGTTTTCTGGGCCTAGCCACCTACTACAGACGGTTCGTGAAGGATTTTGCCGGGATCGCAAAGAGCCTGCACCAGTTGACGGAAAAGGGAAAACAATTCAAATGGTCAATTGAGTGCGAGAAGAGCTTCAAGGCACTTAAACAACGGCTATGCGATGCCCCGATACTAGCTTACCCCACTCCCGGGGAAACGTTCATTGTGGATGCAGATGCTAGTAATGTCGGGGTAGGAGCCGTACTCTCCCAGGTGCATGATGGCCAAGAGAAGGTGGTTGCGTACTTCAGCAAGGTGCTCTCTAAGCCAGAAAGGAACTACTGCGTAACAAGGCGGGAACTTCTAGCTTTGATCTTAGCTACGAAGCATTTTCACAAATACCTCTATGGGAGGAAGTTCGTTCTTCACACAGACCATGCAGCCTTAAAATATCTATCACAGTTCAAGAGTCCCGAGGGTCAGGTCGCAAGATGGATCGAAAAGCTGCAAATCTACGACTACGAAATACAGCATCGTAAAGGAAAACTCCACTCTAATGCGGATGCACTGTCCCGGAGACCATGCAGAACGGATTGTAAACATTGTGCGCGTCAGGAAGAACGGGAGCTGGTTTCCATCCAAAGAATGAGGCTGGAGCGTAGATGAGATACGGAACGCTCAGAAGGAAGACCCGGATATCAAGCCGATTCTGGCCTGGAAGGAGAACATGGAGAAACCGGATCATCAGGACATCTCTCACAGAAGCCCGACCTTAAAGGCATATTTTGCGCAGTGGGACTCCCTCCATGTCCAAGAAGGTGTTCTGAGAAGAAAATGGGAACCCTCCGACGGAAAGTCGTTTGTAATGCAGCTTGTCGTACCGCGGACGAGGGTCAAGGAGGTGTTACAGGAAATGCATGGCGGGGCGTCCGGAGGCCACTTGGGAGTGAATAAGACGCTAGAAAAGGTACAAGAACGTTTTTATTGGTTAAAAGCGAAGGAAGATATCGAAGACTGGTGCAGAAAATGCGACGTGAGTGCAGCTAGCAAGGGTCCGAGAATCAAAACTCGAGGTAAGATGCACCAATACAACGTGGGAGCACCTTTCGAACGAATCGCCATTGACATCGCAGGGCCCTTTCTGGAAACCGACAATGGTAATCGGTATATACTCGTAGTGATGGACTACTTCAGTAAGTGGCCGGAAGCGTTTCCGATCCCTAACCAGGAAGCCAGAACCGTGGCGGAGCAGATCGTCTACAATTGGGTTAGCAGATTCGGTGTGCCCTTGGAATTGCATTCTGACCAAGGGCGGAACTTCGAGTCAAGAATCTTCCAAGAGATGTGTCAACTACTCGGAATCAAAAAGACAAGGACAACCCCGCTTCATCCACAGTTGGACGGTATGGTGGAGCGTTTCAATAGGACTTTGGACGAACATCTCTCGAAGGTCGTAGGTGACTACCAACGGGATTGGGACCGGCAGATTCCCTTGTTTTTGATGGCCTGTAGAAGTGCCGTGCATAGCACTACTCGACATACGTCGTTCGAAATCTTATTTGGTGGAATAGCTCGTTTACCCAGTGAGGTGAAATTTGGATCTCCTACCAATGAGCCCAGAAATGAAGAAGAGTACGTGCCGGACCTTAGGGAAAGGCTTAGGGACATACACCAAAGGACCAGAAGCCAGATTAAAATAACGAGCGACCGCATGAAGACCAGGTATGATGCCAAGGCAACAACGTCAGGATTCCAGGAAGGAGATCTAGTGTGGCTGTATAATCCCCATCGCCAAAAGGGGAAATCACCTAAATTGCAGCGGAACTGGGAAGGTCCCTTCAGAATAGTAACCCGCATCAACGATGTTGTCTACCGCATCCAGCGAGGACCAAGGGCCAAAATGAAAGTGGTTCATGTGGACCGACTGAGGCGATACAATGGCCGAAATGAGGATGCACTTGTTCGGGACGAACACGTCTAAGAGGGGGGCAGTGTAGCATAATAATAACTACGCTCCCTAAAAGTATGACGCAACAAATTCCGAAGTGTCTTTTCATTCTGGCAGAATTTTGATCCGAACTGTCCTTTCATTCGAGGTTCGTGTCTGCGATGAAGTCTCCACAACTCATGTCAACGAAAGAGACGGATAATATCACGGACAAGAGGGAATTATAACTGCAAGAATTATTACATCAGAATTTCGCTTGTTCCAGTCTTCGAAGAATTTGCTAGAAGTTTCTGGCTATGAGAAACTTCTGCTATATAAGGACAGATGGCTTTCGAGAGGGGGCAGTAGTTTTTAAACTGTGGCGAAGAGATTAGAAAAGTGATAATGGGCGAAGTTGTAATTTTGTGAAAACTTGAAAGTTGAGATTTAACAAGAAGAAGTAATTAGTTTGGATTTGTGAATTAAGTAATTGAAAGGAGATAAAGTGACTTGAGAGGAAAGAGACATTGTAAGAAAATAATTGCGAAGAATAGTATAGTGTGAACCTGAATTGTTCTAAAGACTAGAAAATAAAGAAATAAATTTCACAGAATATCGTTTTATTTACTCGAGCCGTAGCTCGCATACTACTATACTAAACTTTTAATAGGAATAAGGATAATCGGGTAAAATAATTTAAACACGTCTTTGTTCGATTAGATATTATATAATTGTGTCCTGTACCATGTTAAATTTCAATAAACTGTTTGACAGTGTGACATTTCTTTGTTCTGAATTTTAAGTTCTTAACACATTTAGTATTGTTACAGGCTTATGTAAAGCCCGACTAATGAAGGAAGAAGAAGAAAAAGTAAAACGAAAACGTCTTCTATAGTAGATCTGTCAGTCAGTTGTCATCCGTTTTCTCGGTCAGTCACATTTTTTTGTTCTGACTTCTTTTTTTTGGACGAGTCGTCCAAGATCACTGATTGAGATAAAAAT
Organism: Pocota personata; assembly: GCA_963082735.1. Classification (NCBI taxonomy): domain Eukaryota; kingdom Metazoa; phylum Arthropoda; class Insecta; order Diptera; family Syrphidae; genus Pocota; species Pocota personata. The sequence goes on along the minus strand of OY720429.1, from coordinate 139,759,122 downwards.
CCCATCTTTTCTTGGACATCCCTTGTTTTTTTATTTATCCTATTGGTGCATGGGCAATTGGTCCGGCTGTGAATCCACAAAGGTGTAACAGTATGTATTATATGATAATGCAGTGTGACTAAAAGTATTCTAATAATATTTTTAATTCCTTTTTTATATTATTTTATCTTGAACATCCTCCCCGGCCGTGAACGAAGTTCGCAATGTAACTCCACCCTTAACCTTAGCAAATAATTCGCCGCATTCGTGCTGAAGATCAATTTTTCGCTGTCTTCTTTCTTCCTTTACTACATGTATAAGCATAATTGAAGCCAGGTTCAACCCAGCTTGAAATTCATATGAACTCAGATCGAGTTCAAATGGGATTGATTTAACTAACTCGGCTCAGCTAACAGAGCTGGATCGAGTTATAAAACTTCATGTATACCTGGGTTGAGTGGTTCAACTGACATGTTGTCTCTGTGTGTGAGTGGTTTCAGATAACGAATCTAACGCAACAGAACACTACTTCAATCAAAGCAGAATGTCTGCTATACTTATCTATCAGTACAACCACGTTTGAACTTTTCAATCTTTGGACTATCCAGCTCTGTTAGCTGAGTCGAGTTGAGTCAATCCCAAGCCTGATTGAACCTGGTTTGAAGTATTCATATAAACGTATCATCTGAATGGACACTACTTGCCCATTAAGGTCGTTTGTTTTGATTGATCGGGAATTTTGGGTATAAATATGTACTTTTCTTATTGTATGGACGAAGTTCACGTGATGTATTGTGTTGTGCCTCCAACATAATTAGTGAACTGCTTCATTTATCTGGAGAAGAAAAACTTAAAAAGTGCATTAATGAGAAAATTTAAATGCATGTAAAAAACAGACGTCCGCGATTTTGACTAGGTGCGTGTTCTTCGGAACACGCGGTTTGTTTACAAGTATGTACTGTGATTTGTGCGATTGAGATGGGTACATATGTGTGCATAAGTACGTGTATTTGATTGAGTGTGTGGTATGCTTTTTTGATTTGCATAATTACAAAGCAGGTGCTATTAGTGTGGTGTGCAATACGAGTGTGTGTACTGATAGTTGTGTAGCATGGGATTGCGCTCTATCAGTTGAGTGTTTTGTGTGCGGGAATCTAAGGCTACTTATTTTAATTATTACCTGTTGTACTTGTGTGTGTGTTTTCATTCAAATGCCATTCAGGTAAGGTTTTGAGTGTTGTATTTTCCGTCGCCATATTGATATGTAAAAAAACATATTTGTGATTGTTGTGTGATCATGAGTTAAATTACTGCACTCTCTTCGTATGGGTCGCTAGAGGGAAACAAATTTTAGAGATCGGTCGCCTTACTTCTCCGGTCGAGGTTTTCAGAGTGACGACCCGAATAAAATTGTCTGTCCCTGGATGCGTGTGAATGACGCGTACTCCGCTTTGCTGGTGGTGAATTATCATCCTCGATCAGAATTAGATCTCCGACCTTGGGTTGATGCTCAATTTTAAGCCACTTTGGATGCTGTTAAAGTCGTGTCATTTATTCTGATTTCTTCCGGAATAGTTGTTGTAACCTTTGTATGCGCTGCTATCGATAAGTAAGGGATGCTGTTTAGACCTCGACTGATGATGAACTGTCCGGGAGTGAGTGCTGCAAACGTATATGTCACTGGATACCTTCCTAGGAGATGGTTTCTGCAACATCCTTCCAATCGAACTTGGCTTCATTGGACGACTTCTTCAATTCTTTGTTGGCTCCCACAAAGTTTATCCCATTGTCGTTCAACATATGTGAACATAGTCCTCTTCTTGATATGAATCGTCGTAGGGCCTTGGTAGCCAAACACACAAAAATGGCAAAATACGCTTTAAATAGGTATGTTTTAAAACATCGGCCTTTCCACGACTTCACATCAATCGGCCCTGCATAATCAACACCGGCATGAGTGAAGGGTTGAGATACGGGGGCCCTTGGAGCTGGTTGCCAATGAGTTGTTGCGATGGTTTTGCTCGGTACCGAACGGTGCAGTTATGGATAAAGCTCCTAACGCAGTTTTTGAATTTCAGGATCCAATACCTATTACGTAAATACGCTGTGGTTTGTTGTAGCCCTCCATGTAACGTTCTCAGATAAGCTTCAGATATCAAAAGCTTTGTAAAGTGGTGATTTCTTTTAAGTATGATCGGATGTCGTTGGTCGAATGGAAGCTCCGCATGTTGCAACCTACCTTCGACTCGCAAGATACCATCGGAGTCTATGAAAAGGCAGAGAGAGCTCGGAGCTTTGACCTTTGCATCTGGAGTGAACATGTCGGATTAGATGAATTTTATTACTTACAGAGTGGCAGATTGGAGTTAAGCTGCAGAATGTAAGTTCAAGTTTCTCGATTCAGGTACCTTTTGCACATTTGCTATGAATCGTTGAGAATATGCTATTATTCTTAAAAGTTTACTCAAAGTAGAGTGTTGAAGTATAATAGTGTTGATATAATTTTTACCTGAATTCCTATGTGTGCTTTAATAAACCGTTTCTCCTTGACTGTAACTAGGCTCGTCGGTTGATGTGGATACCGAATCTCCCAAGATTCACACAGAAAGTGTGGACCATTCCACCATAGGTTGTTTGCCTGTAAGGCAGAGGGCATTATTCCCTTGGATGCTATATCTGCAGTACTAAAATCACTGGAAATATGTTTCCAACTATCTGGTTTAATAAGTCGCTTTATTTCTGCTACCCGGTTATTTACAAACGTGAAAGCAGCGATCCACGATAACGTGATGGTTGATGGCACGCATACTGCTTCGCGTCTCGTAACCCTAAAACCCTCGGTGTGTAGTCCAGTAGTGTTGCAAGAGCCACGGCCCCACAGAGTTGAAGTCGTGGCAGCGTTTGGCTTTTTACTGGAGCGACTCTTGTCCTGGACAGAAGCAAATCTAATCAACAAAATAGGATCGTCCCACTTCAAGTCGCTACGCCAAAATTTCTGCATTATGATTTTCCCTTTTATGATACAGGGTGTGATCCACCCGAGAGGATCAAAGAGCTTGGTAATGGTGAAGAGAATCGTCATTTTCATTTGTTCAGCAGCGTCGGCTTGAATATTCTGAAAAGAGTGACTATCGTCTACTGGAAACTACTTTATTCCTAGAGCTTTGATATGATCTGACGTCTCTAAAGGCAGAGAAAACTCAACTTCCCCCTTTTCTAAGAGTACCTGATCCAAAGTCTTGCTCGAGTTACTGGCGCAGATGGAACCCTCCCGACACCAACAAACTTCTTCAACAGTACCAGCTCCAGCAAACAGATCATCAACGTAAATTTCTTCCCTCACCATACGTGCGCCCTGGGGTTATTTGTGTTCTTCATCAATAGCAAGTTGGCTAAGTGATCGAATGGCAAGGTATGGTATGGAGTATGAACTGATAAGAGTCGTCAGGGCTAACACATATTTGCCGATACATTTTTTCAATGTCTGTTTTGAAGGTATATTTGTGTCTTCTCCGCCTGAGAACAATGTCAACAATGTTCGTTTGTGTTTTAGGTCCTGCCATCAGATGCTGTTACAATGAAGTCCCGTCCGTAGCTTTGGCCGCAGTGTCAAAGACGACGCCTTGAATACAGCATGGTGAGTTACGAAGTAGTGATGAGAAGCCCTGAGTACTTCTTCCTTAACCTCATCTTCTGTCATATGTCCCAATTGTAAGTATTCGTTCAGACATTGATTGTACTTTATATGTAGTGTTGAGTTTAATCGGAACCGTCGTTCCAACTGAACAAACCTACGCAAAACTCCTTCCTTCTAGGATGCCCACGTTTGCTCCAATCCTTAAATGGCAAAGATACCTCGTATCGTCCGCTATCCAACTTTTTCGTCATTGACTTGAAGAAGTCCTCGCATTCCTTGTCTTCATAGGTCTGGTAGGCCTTAAAGGGTGCCTCTTTCATCTCCCAGGACCTTTGCAGTTGCCGGCCGATATAAAGCACTTGATGGAAGTTCCTGATTCTTCTATTTGGTTGACGCACTTTGCTCATCAAAATCGACCCAAATGATGTGTGTTGTGCAATTGGTGTCATTGCTTCATCACCACGAATGACTTCAGGGAGTACTACCTCGGAATAAACGTCGTTTCCTAAAAGTAGATCGACTTGAGCGGGTTTATAATACGTCGAGTCAGCCAGAGTTAATCCGTCGATGTGATTCCATCGCTTTGGTTCTAGTACATTGGTCGGAAGAAGGCCAGTCAGCGATGTAAATATTAACGCTCGGGTGCTGGTTTCGTAACATTTGTAGCGATTAAATGCGATTTTGTGGGTGTACGTGTGCGTGTGTTGGGTGATGGTGTACGAATTAGGCGCTAAATATGTTGTGTATTTGGTGTGTGTGAACTGAATTGTGTGTGTGAAAGGGAGCTAGCATAAAAGAGCTTTGTTTCAGGTGGAAGGCTTTCGTTTTTGCAAATGGTGCCCTAGAAATCTTGCTGGATCATGTATCTTGCCGTTGACCAACTGCCTCCAATGTCTTAAACCTAGTTTCTGGAAACATATCTGTCCCTATCTTTTCTTCTCAGAGTTGTTGGGTTATTATGGGGAGTTTTTTAACTAGGCAGGAAATCACAATAACATCCCAGTTTTCCACTGGTACACTGAGATTATTTAATGCATGTCAACATTCCACTGATGTGTCTAGCAGTTTTTTCAAACATGAAGCAGTCTCGTGGATAATGGTTTCCTGACAAAAAAAAAGATCAACTGCGCAATGACAAGGACACGTTTATGGTCGTAGCGAGATGTGAGAATGTCCCACGCTGGCTTATAATTTCCATTGTCAATGTCCAAATGTTCTAGGAGACGCTCAGCTTCACCCCCCCAAGCTGGATCTTAGATAATGCAATTTTGCAACTTCTGATAATGCCTTATTAGTATGTATCAACGAGATAAAAAGATCGTGAAAGGATCTCCAAGACTGGTATTTTCCCATAAAAACCGGCAGATTTATTTGCGGAAGACTAATATTGTCCTTGTCGCTGCAAGTGCTTATCGTAGTTCTTACCGAAGCTTTAACCGTTGGTTGAACTTTATCCAGACAGTCCAAAAGCGCGGTTTTATAGTCCAGGTAAATTTCTTTGATGCTGCAGAAAAAGCCTTCTAACTTTTTCTCTTCCTTTTCAGTTCAGGTGCTTGCTTTAAAATTGTCCTCTTGCACGGAGATCCTCTTGGAGATTTAACATTTTGTTCTCTCCTTTGGTGATCTCTTTCCGAAATTTTCTATATCCTTGGTTATTTGCTTTAGCAAATTATTTTGCTGCTTTAGAGCGGCGTTCATGGTTGCGGAATACTAAAAAAATGGAAAAAAAAATACTCGTAAGGAAGAAAGGGGGAAAAATAAATAAAAAATGGGTGTATTTCAACTTACGTATCTTTCAGATTCCCGAAATTGCCTTTAGCAAAAATTGTAATTAAAACAAAGGAAACAGAATCGTTTATGCTCCGTAAAAAGACAGATTTAACAGACCACGGAGCTGCGCAGTTGTAGCGGATATCCCAACGGTGTCTTTTCGTTATCAACAGACTCAACGGTACTGTAAAAATATCCAACGGTGCGCGTAACAGTTGACTGGAATGGTTCAACAGTGGAAGCTCAGCAACGAAAATTATCAAGCGAAGAATGAATTGTAATAATTTTAATTGCAGGATATGTTATGAGCTAGGGTAGACCACGGAGGCGTCTTCGGTGCGATTGAGGAGGACGGCGGCACGCTCGCGGTTGCTCTGCTTAGCTCGTCGGACGGGGCGATTTTTATCCACCTTAATATGCACCACCTGCTCAGCACACAAAATCTCATGAACAAGGAAGTTACTCTAATTTGACTTCGGACGGATTTCAAAAAAAGAATATAAAGGAAAAATCCAAAGACCAGGATTCCTAAACTAAAAATAAACTAACCTGCTGGCAGTAGAGTAGTCATATGGCTGAAAATGCAACTCGATCGTGATGATAACATCAGAACGACGGAAAAAATACTGTGAATCATGAGCAACTAGAAAAGCAAAACAAACAAGCACTCCAGATATCTGGACACTACCCTTGGAGTTTACAGAAACTTAATACCATCTGAGTTTCAAACCACTACATTAAATTTTTCTTTCTCTCTCCCTCTTTTTCACAACGCACGAGTCCTGTAATAGTATAAGAGTATTCATATCCTCTTTGATGCGCCCAAATTATAAAAAAAAACTAAACCCAGCTATTGTAACCTAGCCTATTTCTACTAGCACGCAAATTATCCTTCCCCTAAGTCTCTCCTCGCCAAACGGGTTCATCAAGTACCCGAGGTTTGCCTGGTGGAAGTGGCAAAAGCTGGCCTGCTCACATTGCGTGTTTTGTGACACAACCAATTACTATATCTCTGGCCAATGATTGCGAGAGATAGCGCTTAAAAGTGCTTCCCAGTCACAACCAAAGTCATGGAAAGCCGGTAGAAGTCCCTAAGTGGGGGTTAAGTTTGATGGCCCGTCGAAATCGACGTCTGTAGAAAGTTTCCTATTTCGTATAAAGACTCTGCGAAGAAAATATAGGTTGTCAGAAGATCAGCTTTTCGCCAACTTCCACTACTTAGTACCAGGTCCCGCAAAAAAATTGTGTTGGGAGTATATGCAGGAAAATTATGGTGATGAGCTGCTCAACTATTTTGATTTAAAGACTGAATTGGTCAGTCAATTTAACAACAAACATGACATGGAGGAACATTGGGTTCACATCTTCTGTCATGTCTGGGTGTGACGGAGTCTCCATTCGTGCAAAGTAACTAATGTCAAACGGAGCTGTAGGTTGGAGTGTCTGTATGTTCTGACTACAAGTTTGTCCGTCAGTCAGTCGTGGAGCTTGTCTGTTTGTTTGCCGTGGTGGTTCCTTCTGCTGAATGGATCCTCTTTCCAAGCTCAGCTCTTCGGATCTCACCTTACTTTGCACCACCTGCTCAGCACACAAAATCTCGTGCCATTGTAATAAAAGACAAAAGAGAAGATGGAAGTTGCTCTATGTTGACTTCGGACGGATTTCAAAAAATATGGAAAAGAAAGTAAAAAGGAAAATCCAAGGATTTGTGCTCATGGCCAGGAGAAAGATTGGGAAGGACTCCGCGAAACTTATCCTGCCTATCCTAAACTAAACCTCAACTAACCTAATATCTTAGAATAAATCCCAACCTAAACTTAACTATCTTAAACAAACCTACAGCTACTCCCTACCGCGCAAATTGTCCTTTTCTTTCCTCGCCAAAATGGTAGTCGCCCTGTCTTGTCACCGTTCATCTACAGAAGGACGGCCCGACCGGCCATCCACATACCGAAATGAAGAGAAATTAACCACACATTATGAAACTTTAAACTACCGAGTTATTATATATATTGTTTGATAGGTTACCTTGCCCTACACTATTTATTATACAATTTAAACCTAAGATTATTACTAATGCTAATTCCTAAGTATTCTGCCAAGAATATGAAAATTGATTCTTTTCAAATAATAAAAAAGGTACTCACGGTTTCTTTTTTTACTCAGACCTCCGTTGTCCTGCCGGCAGCATGATGAAGGATAGATGATATTACTTCCTGTTATGGAGTTAGTCGCGGCGCGAAGCACTCTATACTCTTAGCAGAATTTCACAATGCACATTTTTTATTTTTTTTTTAACTTTATCTTTAGCCTTTAAGACGATTCAGTATTTGAAGCTACCACTATCATTTGTAATAATCCACTATTTGGAGCTATTCAGTCACACAATTCACTTTAAGAGCCAATTAAAACTATTAAGGAACCCAAAGCAAATTAAAAAAAAATATTAAGATCACAAATTAATCCAATTTAAATTGAAGGGGCACGAATTTGATGGCACTTCACAAAAAAATCTTCCTTTCTTTACGGAAATCAAAAACCACTGAGTCACGCAGAGCACCTCCTGGAACGTTGAATTTTTCCGGTGGGGGAGCACTACTTGTTGCCGTTGTTTTCTTGCGGATCACCGCCACCGCCACTACCGCCTGCACCGGACCTTGTCCAGTTGCACCGATAAGTTCCTCGCAACGGTCCTAGCAGGGGAAGGGCAATTCGGCAAAATTTCTGCTGTGACCTGCGCTGCTTAGCGACTCTCAATGCTTATTGGTTTAAATTTGTTTAATTATTTTGCCCACAGGCGCTCCTATGCTTCGCCCTACATACCTTTCTATGCGAGTAGAGTATTTGGCTACGTACACCTCCTTTAATGGTACGCTCTCCCGATTCTTCTACACGCCTTCAAGATTATCTGATTAAAATTGATTTTATACTACTGAAATTAACTATTCTGTCTGGCCAAACTCACCTCCAAAAATAAAATCAACAAAATGAATCTCTTCACAGTGGGTCTTCGACCTCACTGTATATCGCTTTTTCTTTAAGCAAAAAAAAAATTCATTATCACCGGCAGCGACTAGCTATTAGAGGTAGAACTTGAATAGTGATACTTGCGGTCGATGCTCTAACCCGTTGCTATCAATCTTTTTTTTCTTGATTCGACATTGTCCTCTCTTTGTTCGTTTTTTTCCCTAATCAACCACTAGCTAATCAACGTTGATCCTTTACTTTGTCGTTCGTTGCCTTTGTCAATTATGAGTATTGTCTTCCTTTTTTTTTGGAACATTGAAATGAAAAATTTCCTTTTCCAATGTCCCACGTCTCGTTAATGTCTGTTACAAAAATCGTCTGTTAAAAAAAAATCTCTGAATAATAATATACCTAAATACACTAGCACTGACATATAATATTAATAATTCACTTACATGACATACATAATATGACCTAAGAGACACCTATTCATATGACTTAAGACAAAAAATTAAAAAAAAAAAACTTATGTACAACAAACAAATTTAACATTCTCTATTCTTGACCTGAACCACACATAATTTACCGATCGCCATCATTAATTTTGCGAGAGAGGGATAGGGCTTGTGCGAATGAGGGAGACGCGTGTATCTCCCTCCCTCATGTCGACCCATTGTTGACATTTCTTTTTAATTTTTGCGAGGCGAATCGCTGTGTTCTTTTATTTTGATTTTATTCTTCCTTTTTTTTCTATTTAAAAATTAAAGAAAACCCACCCCCGGACTATGAGTGTGCGCGGCTCCTTTCTTGTATCCCGAAGTGTACAAGAACGATGAACCTCACAGAAAAAAAATGAAGGACAAGCTGTAGGAGAATCTTGTCTGTGAATGGACATCACAACAAAACAAGCATGTTGGTTTTCCATATTTTGTTGTTCGTTGCTTTTTTTTATCTTAAATTTCATTTCAAATTGAACCAGAAACCCACCCCTGGAGTGGGGTGTATGTATGACCGGACCGATGACAGGAAGGACGATAGCCGAATTTGCTGTTGCGGGTGGATACCATAAAGTTTCAGGTATTGAAATTTTTTATTTTTTTCTCTTGTTGTTGCTGATTGGCACAGCCAACAGGCTCGACGACGGTTGGCGAGTGGTCGTGAGCCAACCGGCCTCTTAAAAAAGGGGCCTGGTTCGTTAGTTTTATGTCGGCTTGTTCCACCGCTTTGCTCTATATCCTTTTGTTTGTTTCTTGTCATCGCCCAACATGAAGCTAGCTGGGCACTTATTGCTTTCTCACTATTGAGCTATCACAGCTTGTATATCAAATTTTTTTATATCACAGCTTCTATGTTACAGGGGCGTATGTGGAAGTACCCGTATGCTACCTACAAATCATAGGGGTGCATTTGGATACACCCAGGTCGCCCCACCTAATACTAATAATAATCCTATAAAATAAATATACTCTAATAAATAAACTCTATCAGCGTCATTCATAAAGTATCATCAACTACGAATTAATCCTAATTATAGTTTAATTACCCTTTAATACGTCATTCATTACATTTTCCGTAGCTAATCAACGTTGATCAAGTCTTTATTAACTTAAATGCCGAATTTCGCATTCAAAGTTCAGTCAAAGTGACAGTTGCAAATTATTTTTTCATTTAATAAATACGGAAAATATTCTTCACGGGCAACATAGATAGTTTCACAAGTTTTATAAATCATTTAGATATGCTAAATGATTTCATTAACACGCAACGTCGAAAAATGTATAAAAAACGGATTAATCTTCTTCAAGATCTCCTTGAGCACGAATTCCGAAGCAAATATAGATTCTCGAAGGAAAATATGCGAAAATTAATTGATTTGGTTCGTAACTATTTGGAAGGCGATAATAGAGGTGGGTATATCCCTGTTGAGTTGAAGGTAACTGCAGCGGTTCGATGCTGGGTTCGGAAAGAAGTAAGTTAACCATATTCATATATACATATCTGTGTACAGACTCATATAGCATGACAAAATTTCTTGGAAGATTCAAGACGATGCTGCTGAAATTCATGGTATCAGTCAGCCCACAATGAGCTTGATATGTGCAAGAGTGGCAAATGCTTTTGCATCAAAAAGGCATGCGTATGTGAATATGCCAACCCTTGTTGAGGATCAGTTGAGATTTCCAGATGTAATTGGTGCAATCGACTGCACCCACATACGTATCCAAAGAATTGGAGAGAGCAGAATAAAAATTCGTTTCGAAAGTGGCGAATTCAGAGGACGCTTGGTGGGTGATGGTCGATATGCCTGCACGCCGTATCTGTTTACACCTCTGCTTAATCCCCAAACCCCGGCAGAGCTGTTGAAAGATGTTTCGGCGTATTGAAATAAAGATTCCGCATCCTTCTTAACGGCATGAGAGGTCCAATAAAATCAGTTAAAAGAACAGTAATTGCTCTAGCAGTCTTGCACAATTTAGCCATTGACTTCAATGATGCTCTTGGTAACTATAAAGCAATTTGACTGGACTTGCCTTAGTAAATATGTATTGTTTTCTACTTTCTTTTTTTTTCTTTCTTTCTTTTAGAAGATCTGCAAGATTTGGAAACCCTAAATGATTATATGCAACCGCCTCTAGAACAACAAGCTGATTTACAGGAAATAAGCGGCAGAGCATTTATTAACCAACACTTTTGTTGGAAAATACATGAATTTTATTTTATAATAATAAAAAACGCTTTTCCTTTTGCTACTTATTGTTTTTTATTAATGAGTTTTATTTTTTCAGTGTGTTCTTTCTGAATAAGACGCATTTTAAGGTCTTTTTTCTTTTTCAATGCTCTTTAAGGTGGCCGTGGTGTAGTGGTAACATCATCGCTTGTCACGAATCATCTATTTGTCAAGAATCATATATTTATTTCGCATGAAATAAATAAAAAAGTGGATCACTTGCGAAAGCTAAGACAACTCTACTGTGAAGGCATAACACTGGAAGTAGGGTGGTCATATGGTCAAAATGCAACTTGATCGTGATGATGACATCAGGAGGACGGAAAGAAATACAGTGAAAAATAAGCAACGACAATAAAAGCGAAAAACAGCAAACAAAATACTCCTCAGTTATCTGAATAGCCACCCTTGGAGTTAACAGAAACTTAATACCACCTGAGTTTCAAACCACACCACTCTGTCTTTCTCTCTGTCTCTTCCTTTCCACAAAAACGCACATAACATACATAAGTCTGTGACATTGTTGTGTTGTGTTTTAATTACAACTAACGTATTTGGTTTTGGACTTCTTTTTCGGGATGAGTGCAGGGGTGGGAGAAACTCTGGAAGTTGAAGCACTCGGAAGGCCAGAAACAGTTTCGTGTTTGGGGGAGGGGAGCTTTTTAATTAACTATCCTCAGGAAGAATTCTGTCAGCAACAGACAACTGAAACAAAAAATGTACATTTTTGCTTAAGTCTTCCAATTAACCATACATTTTAATACCTGCTGAGTTGAGCCATCATTGTCAAGAATGTTGAAGTCGACTTCAAACTCCTTTGGAATAAAGGCCATTATCTCCGCATCTTCTCCTTTTGGAGATGCAGGTCTTGGACCACCACCGGTTCCATTTACCAGAACACGATAGCGATTGCCTTTGGCTTTAAGTCGCATTTTCCTTAAGTCGCATATTCCTCTATTGGAACTGTAGTTGGGTAAGACCACGCTCCTTTTTATTGACCTCGTTGAATCTCGAATTGAAAAATTTATTGTATGAAATTTATATGAAATTTTAAAAATATATGTAAATAAAAATACCGTTTCAAAATGTTCATCCAAGCATCGCGCTTCCTTTGAGAGGTATTGCTGTCAGTTCTTTTGTCCTCTACAACATCAATATGCTCTTTTATTAACTCTTTTAAGAGTTACTAAAAACATTAAAACGTAATAGTAACTAAAAATTATTTTGAAAATGATTTTAAACTTACTTTTTCTTCTGAATCCCAATTTTCAGCGCGCTTGTGTTTAGTTGCTGTCTCCATTTTTTCGTTTTGTGATGACGATTCACAGCATTGTTTGATATTATTCAAATACAATTTTCAAATAGTGTTTCCAAAACCGTTCATTAAAGCAAAGTTAGTTATTATTAGTTCACACTTGTGTTATGAATAACACAGTGATCAACTTTTTAATCGCGAATTAGTTAACCATGAATCAAAAGGCAAATAGGGGAAATGTAATGAATACGGCTGTATAAGTAAATAAACTCTATAAATAAATAGACCCTATAAATAAATAAATAATATACTCTATAATAAATAAATAACTCTATAATAAATAAATAAATACTCTATCTGTAGGATATAACCAGATTAATACATACATATATATCACAGATAATCCAGCAACATTAATTTTTTGGATGCTCTATCACGAGGATAGAGCATCCAAAAATTAGCGTCGCTGCCCTGTCCTTTATGTTACTTTGGAGGATGTCCACTAAGTCTAGTTCGTTCTGTCTACTCGTCATTTGTAGTACCATCGTCCGTACATCCCTGTATACATAGGTCGTCAAATACCTGATAGCTCAGGTACCTATAGCTTTCATTTTCCTGTAGAAATTGCTAAAGCCACCTCTCTGCAGGACCGGTTACAAGGTGATGAAAGTGGGTAAATAGCTGACCCTATAAATAAATAAATAATATACTCTATAATAAATAAATAACTCTATAATAAATAAATAAATACTCTATCTGTAGGATATAACCAGATTAATACATACATATATATCACAGATAATCTAGCAACAGCATTCATGAGTGCGTCAGGAGTGATTTCTTTCACTTGCTTAGGTAAATCTTTAGCGTGGTATACGCCCACCTGTTCGCCTCTTAGGTTACCTATTTCATATAGAAAGTTACCCTTTGCTTTCAAAATAATTGATTTTAAAAATTTGGGCCCTAGCTTAGCATTGTAATTGCCAGGTAAACTTCTTTGTTTGAAGTTTCGTCTGAAAAACGTTTGTGCTTCCCTATACTTGATGTTCCTGCTTCGAGTATCATAAATCTTTCTGGCTTTCTGTTGTGCAAGCTTTAAATTGTCAAATATTCTACCTCTAATAAGCTCTAATTTGTCCTTATTATCAATAACTTCCGTGTCCATATTTTTGACCGTACCTAGCTTACGGAGGATATCATACGCACCCACGTGTTGTACCATGTGGGTACCAAATACTGCGTAGTAGGGTTCAAACGTAGTCGCATCTTGAACTACACTCCTTGGTGAGAAAGCCGCGTTGCTGACGTGGTTGTCTCAGGTTTTCTGATCACCGCTTAAGTATGACCTTATCTTCGTCAGCACGGAGCGGTTAACCCGTTCTGACGCATTGACTTGAGGAGAGTAGATCGCGATGCGAATATGTTTGACCCAGTATTTTTCCAGGAAGCTGGCAAATAGTTCTGAGACGAACTTTTTACCATTGTCCGAATGGATAAACTCCAGTACGCCAAAGATATGGGACACGCTTTAATCTAGATATTTGACTACCTCAGCAGCCGTTGCCTTCTTAATGGGCTTTAAAAATACAAATTTCGAAAAATGATCTAGGTCGACAAAGATAGAAAGACCGCTCCGTAATGGTATGTTGACCCACCGGCGGTCGAGAAACGATGTTGAGAGGTTTGCAACACTTGCAGATTTCGCATGCTTTGACCAAGCTCTGCACATCTGTAGCCATAGCTGGCCAAAAGAACATCTGCCTCAATTTTGGCAGAGTCTTCTGGATACCCCTGTGACCTGCAGATGGTGAATTGTGTGCAGCTTCCACTAGACTTCCACGCAACTCATTCGGAATCCAGAGTTTCCACGCTCTGTCTTTTTGTACCGCGTCACCAGTTCGTATGTCAGTTCTTTTGTATACGAATCCGTCGGAAACGCAAACGTCTAGTAGTTGGTCTTTGTTTTCGTTTATTACCTTCCTATTCATCGTACTCTTCCGAGGAAAAGTATTTAAGTTCAACCTCCAGCATTACATTCTCAGGATTGAGCTCATCAATGTGAACACGTGAGAGAGTATCAGGAATACATTTTGGACACCTTTCCTATGCTCGACCTGGAAGTCAAACCCTTGAAGTTTTTGGCTCCATCTAGCCAGACGGCCCTTTGGGTCATTAACCACTTCAGACTTGCATGATCCGTTGTTATAGTGAAAGGTAATCCTTTCATATAGGCTCTTAACTTCCTCACTGGCAAAACGGCAGCATAGCATTCAAGTTCCGTTACGCTATAATTCCGCTGGGCAGAATTGAGCTTCTGGGACATGAATTCTGTCGGTCGTTCGTTGTTCTCCGTGTTCATCTGTAAAAGCACACTCCCTACACCAGATGTTGATGCGTCGCATTGTATATAGAATCGTCTTGTGAAGTCCGGGTTCGTTAGTATCGGTGCTGCCATTAAAATCTTCTTGAGTTGTTGAAAGTCGGCCAGTGCTTCGTTTATCATGTCTAATGTCTTGCTTTTCTTCAGACAGTCGGTCACTGGGGCTGCCATAGTCGCAAAATTTGGAATAAAGCGTCTATACCAGCCCGTCATCCTTAGAAATCGACGGTGCTTGGGAGTCTTTGAAACTGGAAAATTCTCGACCGCCGAAACCTTGACAGGGTCCGTTCGTGGGCAACCATCGCCGACGATGTTTCCCAAATATTTAAACTCCTTGTACCAGAATTTGTTTTTCTCTACATTTATAGTCATTTCCTGCGGCAATTTGGCACGGAACTAAAAATTTGGAGAGCAAACTAAGAGGTCATCAAGATAGACAAAGACATACTCTTTCATTCGAGAGGGTATGATCTTGGCCATAAGCCTACATATTCTCTTGGCGGAATTACGCAGTCCGAACGGCATAACCGTATACTGGTACAACGGCCTCCCAGGGACTGTGAACGCTGTCTTCTTCCTTGACTTGCGATATAAAGGAATCTGCCAGAATTCGTCCTTCAGATCGATTTCTGAAATGAATCTGGTGTCCTGTAATCTACTCAGCAGTCCTTCGATATGAGGAAGCGGGTAAGCATCTTTCTTAGTTACTTCATTCACTTTTTTGAGTCCAGGCACAGTCTGTTTTTGTCGGGTTTTCTCATCAGCATCACTGGAGAACCCAAGCACTGTTGCTTTCTTCTATCACTCCAAGACAGATCATCCTATCGAACTTGTCATACAAGAGCTTCTCGATCATAGGTGAAACTGGGTAGTGCCTCTACTTGATGGGAATTTTCTCGTCATCCACCTCGATTATATGTTCTTCGAGGCTGGTTCTACCCAGTCCCAACATAGCGCAAGAGGGGAACAGCAGCTTGATTCTCTCCAGTTCTTGGGTTTGTGCTGCTGAGAGTGCCTGAACCGGAGACCGTTCTTCTGTCGACGATAGGATGTCGAGTTCGTTAATTATGTTCGGAGCGACCTCAAACGTTCTCCAGAAGTTAATACCTAAATATTTCTATTTCATGAGACCTGCAACTCCAGGAGACTGCTGTGTTGAATCGTCCTAGTATTCATTTTCTGCCGTTCATATAACCGTACTCATCCTAGTTATTGCGATATTACATCTGTCTAAAAAGTTAGTCGCTCCCGTCCCTAAACAACTAATTGAAGCTCCATTATCCAATTAGCCCATGAGCTCCTCGCCGTCTATCCTAACCTTACCATATTCCCTATTATCGTCCGAATTGTTTATCACAGTCGCTACTATATATCTCTTTCGTCGTCTATTTATTGCACATATTTTCCATAGCCTCCTAATTTTCAAGTAGTTCCTGCTCTTCTCCACCGGCGCTGTCACTTCCTCTCCAAAGATACGTTTTCTGGCGGCTTTATACTCCTGCAGGCGTTGGTGAAGACTCTTCCTTTGAGGGATTTCCTTCCTCGTAGAGGTATCATCACCTTCTGGAAACCTCTTTAAAATTTGGAAGTCTTGTCCTCGCTTTCCGGGAGTGTGGTCTTTGTCGGCTGATTCGTCCCGGTCGCACTGCCGACACTCAGGTTTCTCTGGCACTGTGTGCAACTAAAGTTAATATTCCTTTGACCACAACTAAAGCACGTCAGAATATGGAACTCGTAGTCTAGTATGTCCTGTTAGTCGAGTCGTTGTTTGTATTGTTTGTTCTTTCAGTCTTCCTGTAAGTCGGTTGTCTGTCAGTTCTGTTCCATTGAAATGCAACAATAGCCACTTCTTCGTCCTCTTGTTCCCCAAATGCGCCTACATACATCATTTTATTCTTGGATAACGAGCATCGAAATTTAATTAATTTTTTGGATGCTCTATCACGAGGATAGAGCATCCAAAAATTAGCGTCGCTGCCCTGTCCTTTATGTTACTTTGGAGGATGTCCACTAAGTCTATTTCGTTCTGTCTACTCGTCATTTGTAGTACCATCGTCCGTACATCCCTGTATACATAGGTCGTCAAATACCTGATAGCTCAGGTACCTATAGCTTTCATTTTCCTGTAGAAATTGCTAAAGCCACCTCTCTGCAGGACCGGTTACAAGGTGATGAAAGTGGGTAAATAGCTGGTAGTCGCTAATACCATTCTGGCTTTGCAAGGTTTCAACGCAAAACAGGAAACTTTCAACGGACATAGTTTTCGGTATCCTGTCAAACTTAATGCCCCACTTATGAATGTCCACCTTCCTTTCCGAAATGCGTGGGAATGATTCAGTGAAGCGTGGAGCTTGTTCATGTAGTGGGTCATTTAGTGGTATTTGTCGTTCGTGTGGTGGCGGGTTAAAAGTTGGTTTGTTCAGTGTCGGTGTTGGTTGATGTAAGACTTCTGTCCAGTTGAGTGGATGCGAAGGAGTGGACTGCCCTTGTCGGGTATTGTTTTGTTGTCGGTCGTTCGTCGTAGGTAGTTCCCTCTGCGCAGCTGCGGAGAGCTCCAGGTTGCAGATCTTGTCGTTGATCGCCTTAATGTTTTCCTGGAAGGTGGTCATCATGTCTTTCATGCTTTCAGCGAACACCGACACGATCTCAACCTGATTCTTCTTTACCGCTTGGGAGAACACCTTTTGTATCTCCTGTGTTACCCGTTTTGTGTCCTCCACAATCTGACTCCGCAAGTCAGTTAGGTCGTCTTCTTCGTCAGAAATTTGTTGTCCGACCCTGGTCTCTGCTACAATTGCCGTCGCTTGGTTGGCTAACGTTGGTTGAGATTTCCTTGGTGTTCTTTGGTTTGTAGTCGTGCGTCTGTTGTAGTTCGTCCGTTTTGTATTTCGTATAAGTCAAGTAGGTCATGTTCCATTTTAAATGATCTTCTCTCTAGGTCCTCACGTAGCTCTACCGTGGACCGAGTTACCTTCTGTCTTGTCGTCGCAATATGGTCTGTCATGTTAAAGTTCGTAGGGAAATTTCCGTCGTCTTGACCAAAGACCAGGTAGTCACCGCAGGTGGCAAGTCACAACCTTCAGTTTTCTGTTCGCATTCCAACCTTGCCCTTAAACGCGTTACCGGCATTCCTGGCGGAGCGGCTCCTTGGGACCCAGTGTTCTTAGTTATTGCTCTAAATTTCTATGGTCTCCTTCAGTATTAAGAAAAAATTCAATAAATCCTACTTCAAACGAGGGAAGCAAGTAAGGAATATAATCAAAAAAAACGGGGAGATTCTAGTCAAAAGAAATAAAAAAATGCTAAACCTTAATAATAAAAAATATTGTAAAAATTTGTAGTGAAGAAATGAATAAAAATAATATTAGGTAAGTTAGGCGACTAAGTTGTCGATTTTGACATATCCAAAACGTTATGAAACGAGCTTAGACATATGGTAAACAAACTGTTTTGACACATTAGTGATATTGTTTTGTCGTCATATACTTTTGGTTGTATGAATATGTCTAATTTTGTGCCAAATAATAGTGATTTACGGGAAGTGTTGATTTTCTTCTTTCATTCGAAGAAAACGGCTGCTGAAGCGCATCGAGAGCTCCAAAAAGTTTACGGAGACGCTGCCGTAAGTGAAACAACGTACCGTGATTGGTTCCGTCGCTTCAAAGACGGTGATTCCGATGTTGACGACTGTTCGCGTGAAGGAAGCCCAAAATCCTTCGAAGACACTGAATTGGAGGCATTACTCGATGAGGATCCGTACCAAATGCAAGAGCAGCTTGCTTCAGCAATAGGAGTTACCCGCCAAGCCATTTTCAATCGGTTGTATGCTTTTTCGAATGATTCAAAAACAAGGAACTTGGGTTCCATATGATTTTAAGCCAAGGGACTTGAGCGTCGTTACCCTTCTCATCAAAATAGAGGAACGCCTCTGGGGGAACATAGCCATTAAGGCGCACTCTCTCGTGATACTCGTAGTTGGAATAATAAGCCATGGAGATCGGGTTGTTCGTTGAGCTTATTGCTCTAGCAATGTGAATCAGCATGACAATGAAATTATCCACTCTTATTAGGTTAGCACTTTTGAATAGGACCTCATTGGGATAGAATTTTATGTACTGGGACTCTGGTGTTCTCTATAAATGAAGGCAAACCCTCTCAAACACCCGAATCTTTCCCAACAAGCATGCTCCCACGTTCAACTACACTGCCTTGCTCATCGAATAAGTGTCTCGAGCTCTGAAATTTATAAAATAGATTGAGTAACTTCAGGTGCATAGAGTGCGACCAAGTACATCCTCTTTCCACTACGGAGAGGGATGTACACGATACACGCTTCCAGATATTGGAACCTTCGCACTTCACTGCTGTACATTACTTTAATTTACAGTTGTTTGCGTATGAAGATCGGAACACCTCCTCCTTGTGTGGAGTTGGGTCGGTCTCTTCTGACAATATTATATTTATTGTGCCCCAATTTGTGCTTCTGGGATAGCTTTGTTTCGCTAATCATAAGCACATCAAGAGTTTGGCCTTTTAGCAACTGAAACAATACGGCTCTTCGCTCAATCCTAATCATTGAATTCGCATTCACCGCAAAGATTTTCAAGGGTTGCTTCTCCATATTCGTACTCGTTACGACTGGAGGTGCGTTAGGCCCGGCAGAAGTCGTAGATCTGGTCCACCCGCTTCGCCTGCTCCACAGTTCCAGCGAGCCAGAGTTGTACGCCAGGGAGCAGATGGAGTCGTCAGGCGAGCCGAGGTGCAAAGGAACACAGGAGTTCTATCTCGTTCAGTTTCAAGATTGGGTGTATTGGATGTGGAAGCCGATGGTGAGTCGGACCAATTCACGGGGACGGGAATGTGGAAAACCCATTAACTCAAGAGCGCCATCTATTTGACAGAACGAATAGACTTTCTTGGCACTACTTTCTTGCCGCAGTTGGCAGTCTTTCCAATGGTCAGCCATCTTTGTCTCCGATTTTCGTTCTCGAAGCCAATGGAAGAGGTATAAACCGCGGTAAGAATACGTATACCTAAATTAATCTTTGCATAATTATTGCATCACTTTTTATAGTAATAAACGTGCGAACTACATCGTTTCAGCGTGCCCTTCATTTTTAAGAATGAGCTAAATGTATTTAGGGTGGCGTGGTGTAGTGGTAACTTGTCACGCTCTTGGTTCACGGTTCAAATCCTGATCTCAACAATTACCTATTTATTTCGTCTGAAATAAATAAAAAAGTCGATCAATTGCGAAAGCTTAGTCAACTCTACTGCGAAGGGATAATATATTTTTTTTTTTTTTTTCATTTTTAATGTATTTTTTATTAATTAATTCATTATAACTTACTGGCCCTATGCGGGCACTCTAAGTAAAACCTAATACTTAAAACTATGTCTTTCAACGCAACGAACTTGAAAATTGTTTAATTATTTCATTTTTTTTAATTTTAATTGTTACTAAGAAAATTATTATAGAAAATACTTAGTACATGAACTTTTTTTTTTTTTATTCTTATATACATATATAACTTAACAACTACCTTAAAATAAATCTTAAAAAAAAAAAAACTATAAATTTTTTTTGTTTCTTTTTTTTTTTAATTTGTTTTTGTTTTTTTTTTATCGATTGCTGTTTTTGTTTTTATTTTTTATTTTTTTCATAAAAGTGCTGTAGTTTTTTTTTTTCAATTATTACCTACACCTACCTAAACTTAAAAAATACCTAAACCTAAACTATGTAAGTCGACCATGGGCAAGAACAGCCAAATTTTAACATCAAACAGGCTACCCTGGATTAGGAAGAAACAACGAAGGAGTTTCCTTTCTTTCGGTTAGCCACCAGAAATGACCATACTGACGTTGTACGTCCTCAACATTGCGACCCGATACCGCCCTACTAAACCGGAGACGCTCCACACTGCCGTGTGCAAAGTCTCCGTCGTAGTTGAGTCGCCTATCTACAACTGTCCGAGCAACCTGAAAGATTGGCGGCACCGCCAATCTATCCTGGATCAGACCTTTCTTATCAAATTAGAGGAACGCCTCTGGGGTAACAAAGCCGTTAAGGCACACTCTCTCGTGATACTCGTAATTGGGGTAATAAGCCCCGGAGATCAGGTTGTTCGTCGAGCTCATTGCTCTTGCAATGTGCCTTCGAATCAGCTTGATAACGAAATTATCCACTCTTATTAGGTTAGGACTTTTGTATAGGACCTCATTGGGATAGAATTTTATGTACTGGGGCTCTGGTGTTCTGTACAAATGAAGGCAAGCCCGAAGGCAAGCCCTCTCAAACACCCGAATATTTTCCAACAAACTTGTTCCTACGTTGAACCACACGGGGCATCCATATACGAGCATGGGCTCGATGAGGGCCATGTAGCAGATTACCTTTACCCTTGCATCAAGTTGTTTGCTATAAAAAAGTCTCTTTGTAAGGGCAGAAGCACCTTTGGCTCTGGCCAGAGCACCATCTATATGTTTGTTAAAATATAGATATTGGTCTAACCAAAGCCCCAGCTAACTGACCACACTTCGACTCGCAAGTGGCTGTCCTTGCGGTCCAACTATTGAGAACTTTCGCCAATTCTTTCTGGTATCCCTAGAGGCACCAGACAACGGCGTCCTAAAAAGAATGGTTTCCGATTTCTGGAAGTTGATCTTCAACTTCCAGTCATCGCAATATTGCTGAATCTTATCGAAGTCACATTGCAAGAGAATTGCAATAACCTCGATTTTTGGTCCTGATCTGTACGCGATCAGATCGTCTGCGTACGCTATGGCATGGTGAAGTGATCCTATGAGATCGCTCGTGCAAATGTTGAAAAGGATCGGTGAATTAACCGCAACTTGTTGCAGACCGTTTTTAATTAGAAATGTTCCAGCAGAAGTCACATAGCCATTTTTGACAATGAACTGTCTACTAGTGAACATGTTATGAAGTATGTACAGCAGTGGTTTGCTAATGCCCAGCCTGCTCAGCTTGTGGAAGAGTCCCTCTAGCCATACGGTGTCGAAGACCTTCTCCAAGTCAATCAGGCAGGCACCCGCGCATTGGTTTTTGCACTTGTTCCATTGTAAATCCGATATCAATTTAGACGCGGCATGTATTGTTGTATCATGCCCCGAGTTAAAACCGAATTGGTTATCCGGAATTATATTACTGTTCGCAGTCCACTTAAGCAGGGGCCTATTGATCACTTTCTCGAATACCTTGCTGATGTTCGGAAGGAGACTTATCGACCGGAGATTTGCGGATTGGAAATGTCCTTACCCCTTTTGGGGATGGGTTGTATCACTGCTGTTTTCCAATGCGCTGGATAATGTGCATTATTCAGCGCATTGTTAAACAGAGTGGTGTAAATGTCCACCGCTTCTAGAGGGAGATGTCGAAGCACAATGTTCGACACTCCGTCGATTCCTACAGAATTTTTGCTCCTCAATGAGTCGGAGATCACTTGGAGCTCCACCTTCGATATGTACGGGGAATGTACCCTTTCATCGGCGATGACTTTATTTGACATGTTATCGTCATTGAACTCGGTAAAACCTATGTTCTCGGATCGCCAGTGCTTTATATCAATTCGAAGGTAGAAGTTGTGCACAAGGACGCGATTTTCCGTGTCGTGGTTCGGGCAAATGGTATTGTTCACCCTGTACACTTCCTGGAAAGTCTTTCTATAGCCTCTACCTTCTCCTGCGGATCTTCGATCACAAAGAAGTTGTCATCATCTACTGCGTTATCTGGATCTATACCTACTGTTATTAGTATTTGTCCATTGTTCGTCGTTCGGGGGATCTTAAGACACTGAAGGTCATTTTGATTATTCCTCCGAAATATTTTATTTATTTGCGGGAACATACTCGGGTTGTTGGACTTTACAGCCCGAATTTTGTTGTTCCAGTGCAAATTTACAGAAAGTCTGTAATTTTCTCTAATTAATTTCTGGTTTTTAGTCAATGACTTCAGTCTCCTAACCTCCGAGTTCTGTCTGTCAGTAAACTGTCTGTACAAGTTTTTTAGTCTCGACAGCAGTCTACTTTTGTGTTGGTGTAGTGCGTCAATTGTTGCATTACGGAATATGTCTGCGTTGTCAGTATGTTGATACCGAGGTATCCTATTGTCCATAGTTCGTTTAATTGTCTCGTCCATTTGTTTTAGGTAAAAGTCAATCTCCTCGTTTGGCAGATTCCTATTGGACGGTGGGTAGAGCGAATTCGAGGAGAGTGCTCTTTTCAAATGTAAGAGTACGTTTAGACAAACTCCTCCAACTCCGCAATTTCGTTGGGAATCTTTATTACGGCACTAAGTCCGCAATGGTCACTGTCATACACAAATGTGTGCAGGCAGTTTATAGTTTGTCGGTCCATGTTGGTCAGTTGTAACCGTACGTCGAACAGCATAAGGTCCGGATAGGAGCCGCTTCTAGGAAGCGACGGACTATCTGTAGCTTTCAAGTCGAGTTTATACGCGACACTGTGCCGACCCCACCAATTGAATAGTATGTTCCCTCTAGGATTAGGTGTATTATTTCACCAATATAATAATCAATAATTCTCCTCCGACTCTAGCCTTAGGAATCGAAAAAGTGTCTCGAGCTCTGAAATAATTAAAATAGATTGAGTAGCTTCAGGTGCATAGGGTGCGACCAAGTACACCCTCTTTCCACTACGGAGAGGGATGCACACGATACACGCTTCCAGCTATTGGAACCTTCGCACTTCACCGCTGTACATTACTTTAAATTGTAGTTGTTTGCATATGAAGATCGCAACACCTCCTCCTTGTGTGGAGTTGGGTCGGTCTCTTCTAACAATATTGTATTTATTGTGCCCCAATTTGTGCTTCTGGGATAGCTTTGTTTCGCTAACCATAAGCACATCAGGGGTTTGGTCTTCTAGGAACTTAAACAATACGGTTTTTCGCTCGATCCTAATCAGTGAATTCACATTCACCGCAAGTATCTTCAAGGATTGCTCCTCCATGTTCGTACCCATTACGACTACAGGTGCGTTAGGCCCGGCAGAAGTGCGTAGATCTGGTCCACCCGCTTTCCATTCTCCTGTACCTGACGCTGAAGCTGCTCCATCTGCCCCCGAATAGAGAGCAAGATGGCCAGCAAGTCAGTTTGAGTCTTTGGCGCTCTAGGCGCTGTTGCCTGAGAAGCAACCTTCGGTCTTTTCTGTTCCGCGTTTCCCTACCTGCCGCCATTTGTTCGTAGGTCACTTGGGGAGTCACGGATTGTGTTTGAATTTTAACAGGTGGACGTTTCACTACGACCTTCTCCCGATGAACCAGATTTACTTTGTTAATATACTGGAACTTATTACAACCCCGATAGTTTGCGGTGTGTCCCCAGTTCCTGCATAAAGCACACGATAGCTGGCTCTTATCTGCCACTCCAACCTTACCCAGAGTGCATTCCTCTGCTTTGTGGTGCTTTCCACACTTGACACATCGAGGCTGCATTTCGCAGTTCGACGCGGCGTGCCCGAACCTTTGGCGGCGAACACATTGTAAAATGTTTTCGCCCTTTCTTAATTTTTCCCATGCGACAACCTGGTAGTTTAGGACTTTAATATTCCTTAGACCATTCAGCTTGCTATTGGGTGAAAGCTGTACTAGGAAGAATGGCAGTTTCCGCTTCTTCCTTTTGGCCTTAGCTGTGGTGAATGGCTTGACCCCTACGAATTCGAGCTCGCTGCACTCTTTCCCTTTAAGCAGCACAAGGAGCGTCTCCGGATCAGTAAATGGATCTATCCCCCTCAGCAACATTGTTTGTAGCTTTTCCCCCTTCGGGGTGAAGGAGAATAACTCCGTCGTAGTGTCCTTTAACAAATCTTTAATTTTTTTATACTGTTCCGACTTACATAGTTTAATGGTATCCAGAAGCTCAATTTTGTATGTATTTATTGGCGGTGCCCTCGCTTTTGTCGTCGTCTTCGGTTGCTATTGTTTCTGCTGCGGTTGTTGTTGCTGTTATTTCTGCTACTGCTGCTGTTTCTGCTGCTGTAGGTTTTGCTACTGCTGCGGTTGTTGTTGTTTGTCCTGCTGCGTTGTTGCTGCTGTTTTTCCAGCTGTTGTTGTTGCTGCTGCTTCAGCTGCAGTATTTGCGGCTGTATTGGCTGTTGCCGCTGGCTTTCTTGCGGCTACTCCTGTAGTAGTTATTGTTGTTGATCGCACTGGAGCTCTTGTTTCGGCTACCTCTCTCCTCTAACCATTTGTTTAGCCTTCATGGCACGCACCCTTTGTTCGAGCTGCCTGATGCTTCTAGTCTGACTCTCGACTTCTTCTTCTTTATTATCCGATTCGGAGGCCGCCAGAACAGCGAAGCTGTTGTTTTTATCTCCAACGTAGTGGCCTTCCTCACCATCGGAGACGAATGCTAACTCGACAGAGTCATCAGACCTCTGCCGCTTCTTATCTGCTGCTGCTGCTGTTGCTGTACTCGGCGCCCCTTCCCTCACTCCACCTGGCAGCTGTACAGCTGAAGCTGACGTGGAGGGACGCTTTAAAAGGTTGGGAGAAGGCTTAAGTTTCCTTCTCCTTTTCCCCATACTTTCTTTCGCCACTGTTACTGGGGGTCTGATTGTACTGCGTCATCGACTGGCGCAGTCACTCCACCCGCTGGTCCCGCTAATGGGAGCGCGGAATGCTTGCTTTCCATCACGTGTTGTTGTGTATTTTAATTAAAAAAAAATTTTTTTTTAAATGAAAAAAAAAAAAGTCTTTAATATTATTTTCCCTGGCCGGGAATTGAACCAGGGTCTCTGGCTTGATAGACCACCACCACTACCACTAGGCTAACTCGCCACTTAAAATCACACTATCTAGTTGTTTACTTCAAATTACTATCAATTTCACTCAAAGCCGAAACACGTCTACACTGTGTGAAAGTCTGTGAACGACTGATGAAGGCATAACACCGGCAGTAGAGTGGTCGTATGGCTGAAATGCAACTTGATTGTGATGATGACATCAGGTGGACGGAGAAAAATACTGTGAATCAAGAGCAATAACAAAAGCAAATCAAACAAGCTCCCCAGTTATCTGGACGCCACCCTTGGAGTTTACAGAAACTTAATACAATCTGAGTTTCAAACCACTTTACTAAAATCTTTCTTTCTCTAGTATTCATATCCTCTTTGCCGCGCGGAAATTAAAAAAAAAAAAAAATCTGCTCAGCACACAAAATCTCGTGCCATTGTCATCAAAAAACAAAAGAGAAGAAGGAAGTTACTCTACGTTGACTTCGGACGGATTTCAAAAAGGATAGAAAAAAGAAAGGAAAATCCAAGGACTCGTGTCCATGGAGGAGGAAGCTCGCGTAATCCTTCCGAACCTTTCTCCTGGCCATGGGCACAAGTCCTTAGATTTTCCTTTTTTCTTTTTTTTTGGATATGAATACCCTTATATTATTTCAATGCACGTTCGCTTATTGACAGTGAGTGGAGTGGTTTTAAACTCTGGTGATATTAAGTTGCAGCAATCTCCAAGGTCAGGGTGCGGATAACTGAGGAACACTTTTGTATTGTTGTTGCTGTCGTTGCTTATGATTCACAGTCCTCCTGATGTCATCATCACGATCAAGTTCCTTTTTCAGCCATATGATCACCATACTGCCAATCTCATACCTAGCACACTGAAGTCGCTGATGAAAAACCTTCAAGTGTTATTAAAAGAGAATTACTGGAAGTATGGTCCTGCAATTAAATAAAATATTTCGGAGAAATAATATCAACGACCTTCCGCGTCTTAAAATATCCCGAATGATGAACAATGAACATACACCTGCAACCTAGAGAATGCAGTCGAGGATGACTACTTCGTTTTGATAAAAGATCGACAGGAGAAAGCAGAGGCTACAGGAATGACTTTACAGGAAGTGTATAAGGAATAATAGCATCTGGAAAATCGCGGTTTAGAAGTTGAGCAGGCTGTGCATAAGCATGGTTACATGCTCATTGTGAAAAATGGTAATGTGACTTCTGCTGGGAATTTGAAATTATGAACGGTCTGCAATAGAGTGCATCCACTACCGTGGCTATGTTCATGTTTAGATGAAAGTTTATAGTTTAGAGAATCTGATTGGGAAGAAATTAGAAATATGGAAAGGTCAGACTCCTTTAAGGTGAGACCAACGTCGTTAATGGTTAAGACAAAAATCAGGGGTCTCAGATGACCATGTCGAGAAACACCGAAGGTGGCATTGATGGGAGTTGATACTGAGCTTTTGAAGAGGACTTTATACTCACAGTTTTCTAGATAAAATATAATACAGGAAATAAATAATAGTGGAAAACCAAGGGCTCTGAGTAAATAATTTGGAGAGAGATTTTGTCGAAAACTTTGCTATAATCTGTGGTAATAACATCAATTTCATTACGGTACAAGAAAGGAATTCTGTTAAATTTGTTGTAGTAGATCTACGTTTTAAAAATCCGTGTTGTACTGGGGAGAAGATTCGGTTGCAATGGAAGTTATAGTGAATAATAAACAATGCTTTCAAAGAGCTTGGGGACAGATAGCTTGCGAACAGTTGCTCGAGCAGGTAAATTAGTCCAGCAATAAGGAAAAGGAGAGAGGTAGTTACCGCAGTCGACATCGGATCTGGTTGATAGGAAAGTTTGAGAGAGTTTATTTCTCTCATTTCGGAGTGAGCCAAGCTCTTTATTATACCAGGGTATGAGAGACGAGCAGTGTTTCATGGGTATATAAGGGACTGATTGGGCAATACAAGGGAAGATTGGTGAGTAGAATGTTTCAACGACAGTATCCATATTAGAACTAAATTATATAAATTCAAAGTTAGTGTTGCTGATGAGACTTATAAGTTTGGGAAAGTCGGCTTTTCGAAAATAGAAGTTAAAGGAGTTGCCAGGGGTGTTCTCAAATGAGACTCATCTTCAGAATGAGCCCAGTTTAATCGAGGGAGATTGAAATCTCCCAGAAGTATTAAGACATCATGGGATGGTTGGTTGGTTTAAGAAGGTGAGCTTCCGGTACCCATGTAATTTGGACTCTATTGCATCTGGCAAATAAGTTCAATTTAGATTTGCACTCTCTTACTAGTCGTGATTTCAATATGGGGTTTGTATTCGCGCCAATTGCTTCTTTGCTGCCCCCCCCCCCCTGTGGTGTTCCCGTACGGACAGTTTCCCATCTTGATTCGTCTTCCAGTGAAGCTGTGATAATGCGGTTTGTAAGCATGCGTTTTAGCCAATTGTTTATTATTTGGTTTTTACAATATATCGAGAGTGCATCCACAATTTTTTGAGTTTTCACATTGTTAAATGCCCCTTCGATACCTAGAAAAACGCCTGCGTTTGGTTTCGAAAGCATCTTCTGTTGTGGATACAAGCTGGTGTAGTGCCGTCTCAACTGTTGAGGTATGCGTGTTGATTAGGACACAGCCGCGGATTTGTAATCTGTGTTCTGATGTAGACATCATGGGATTGTGCAGTAACGAACAGAAAGTCAATCGCGTTAACGGCAAGCTGATAGTCTTCGATTGGTTGGGACAGGCGAATGTAACAGCAAAATATATACAGGTAAAATTTGATCAGCTTAAGCTTTACACACACAAATTCGACGTCTGGGGAGATAGGATTGCTAAAAGAACACCGCAACCCGAGAGGTCATCTGCTTTCTCCACACCATCTTTGCGGAAGATGGTAAAGTCTGAGGCAAATAGTTCGGTGTGAACAATAATCGGAATTAAATTGGTTTCAGACAGAGCAAAAATATTATATGGTAGTTTTCGGGTATTCAGAATAAGATCTAAGGTTTTGGTATGCAATCATCTTACGTTTTGATAATAGCAACTCAGGCACTTAGGGCTAAATTTGTCTTTAGGAGGAGGGTTAGAGAGAATGTTAGAAGCCTAATTAGACACGAAAATAATTGTTGAGGCCTGCGCGGGATCTATGGAGATGAGATAGGCGTTAACTTATGTATGATGCATACGAGGATAGGTTGTTAGCTCTGAAGAGGTGATGCATATAAACTCTTATGAAATTGGACACATATTTTCATTAAGGATTGCTATTCGATTGGAAGAACTTCTTGGGAAATTAGGACTTTAATATTGGTATTGGTTATGACATGAACACAGACAGAGTCAGGTTTGAAAGTATGCAAGGTAAAGCCGAACACAGTCATCAATTTTACGGACTCTCAAACGTGACAGTACGTAACGGCCATCGTCCCCTTAGTCTGCAAGTTGTTTGGTAAGCTTAACTTTAGGAGGTTGTAGTGGATCTAGGAATGGGGGAACTACGATGGTGGTATTATTTACAACCTTTTTCTTGTCATCTAATTTAAAGGAGTTAGTTGATAGCGGGTTGGGCACTTTAGAGTGTTTTGTTCGGGCTAGTGGATAGTGAGGAATATGAATTAGAGGGGGCTGAATTAAGAGTGTGAGAGTCTTCTGTTCCATTCCTATTGTGCCCATTAAGTTCCGAATTTTTGGATTCGGGTTCACTGATCCGCTTGTAGAGGTTAAATTTAGAGGTGAGCGGGGAGTTGCTTAAATCAATATATTCGGTGATGGCATTCATTTTAAAGAATTCGTCGTGAAGAGACTTATGGTTAAGAAGCCTGCAAAGAGTAGCAGTGACATGAGATTTATTGGATAGCAGTTTCATCCCCTCGAGCAGAGTAGCAATTGAAAGCTTTGTCTTATTTGACTCGCTGTTTAGAAAGCCCAGGTCATCTGGATTCCGCCACATGCTATGGTTCGCGATTTTAGTGTCCAGTAACTTAAATGTGGATGGTTGTCCAGAATGTGTCTTTGACATTTATGTACATCTTCATAAAGTGACTTCAAATTTGCTGCAGCTAGTGAGTTCTTTGGGTTGCCTATCTTCCTGTTAGCTATTTTGTAGACTTCTGCATTCACGGAGCTGATTAGCGAGTAAATATATTCATAGCTATTTAATATTTTTCTGACTGACCCATTAATCATCTGGAAGGATGATTTATTCTCAACAGCATAGGTTTATAGTGTATTACTCTACGTTTTCCGAAATGAGATCAAACATTTTTCGAAATGAGATCATGGGTGGCCATGATGTAGTGGTAACATCATCGCTTGTCACGCTGCAGGTTCACGATTCAAATCCCGATGTCAGGAATGATCTATTTATTTTGCATGAAATAAATAAAAAAGTCAATCAATTGTGAAAGCTTATGTCAACTCTACTGCGAAGGCATAACACTGGTAGGGTGTACATATGGCTGAAAATGCAACTTGATTGTGCTGATGACATCAGGAGGACAGAAAAGAAATACTGTGAAAAATAACCAATGCCAATAACAGCAAAACAAAAATGCTCCCCAGTCATCTGGACGCCACCCTTGGAGTTTACTGAAACTTGATCACACCAGAGTTTCAAACCACTACACCAATTACTCTTTCTCTCTATCTCTTCCCCCTTTCCCAAAATCGTCCATGTCCTGACAAAATATAAGGGTGGGGCACGCAATTTGTAAAAAAAAACAATTTATTGGAGTTTACAAGAAACTCGGATTTAAGAACAGCAACAGAATCCGTGAGGCCGCGAAATTGCTGATTATTACATTTTATAGCTAACATTATGTGCGGCAAAGTGATGGTTTTGTATTCTTCTCAAAGAAACCAAAATACGTGTAAGTACACTTTAGCATTCCTACTTTTTGAGCAATTGCGGTGGAACATCAACAGTTTTAGTGTAAAATATTTGCTGTTCTTTAGACCGTTTTGGTAGACCGCTTGGTAGACCGTAATAGTGGAATACTACAGTGAACGGTTAAAACATTAAAAGAGACACTGAGTTTTCTTTTTCGAAGTGCTAAACTTCTAGAAGAAGGAAACAAAGCGATTCATAAGTAGAAACAACTTTTTATAAAATATTACTTACCATTCCTGATTTAATCCGACATGGCCAACGCGGTCAAACTCCTTAAGAATCTTATGGCGCAAGTAAAGAAGGATGTCGACAATTTCGGTAATCGAGGAATGAAGGAGCGGACCAGGAATTATCTTAATGGAAGAATTTTTGTCCTTGAGTCCAACTTCCGTAAGGGTACAGCATACCACGAGGAGGCGGTTGCAGCGGTGACAGAAGATAAGACCGATAATATAGATAGTCTGTATGAAGAACCGAATACCTGGACTACCGCGCTGACATGCTTGATGCACCGGACAAAGTGGCCAGATTCCTTTAAGAAAGAAGAACTTTAGAGGTTGTCGACCAGCATCCAGATACAGTCGGTACCAATAAGAAATCCAAAACACAGTCCTTCCATTTAAATGCGAAAAGGACTTCTTTCAGTTGCAAAGTTTGCAGCAAAAGTGTACATTCCCTGCTGTCGTGCAAAAAATGTTTCAAAATGGATATAGGTGCACGTAAGGATGCAGTCTCTAAAATTGGTGTATGTAGGAACTTCCTTGCATATAGCCCTCACATTTCGCAATGCCCCAGCTCTTCTCGTTGCTACTTTTGCCAACAGCCACACCACACATTGCTTCACATTAATAATTCTAACCACACACACACACAAAATCACAATTTCAACTCACATACACTATCACACTATCCTACACAACCCCAAGCACACATTCATTATAATCATACATAACTCACACAATACAATACGGACCACTCAAACACTCTACACTCCTGCTGCCGTCTCATATACATAACTCTACACTACACATAGGTAATGCAGGTTCAACTCAGGCATACCAAATTTCAACGGTTGATCCAAATGCTCCCGTCTTTTCACCTAGTCAGCCAGGATCATCCTTAGTTGTTAACACCCTACACACACGACATAACACAGCTCATCAGGTACTTTTGGCAACGGCATTAGTGAAGGTCAAGTGGTCATCAGGACAATTTTACAATCTAAGGGCACTCGTGGACCCCGGGTAGGAAGCTAACTTTATAACAGGTAAAGCGGCGCAATTATTAGGGTTAAATATCAACCGCACCTTTGTTGGAGTTTCTGGGCTGGGGAAGGTCAGCAGCGGAGAATGTTACAAATATGCTGATCTTGTTCTCGGTTAGCTACACTCGGACTACGAACGGCGCACCAGAAAATTGATGTCAATCCATGGAGACATCTAAATGGACTTGCGTTAGCAGACCCCCTGTTTCACACCCCTGCTACAGTCGACCTTCTTCTGGGGAGCGACATCTACTCCGACATTGATCCTCCAGATATCGTTAGAGAAGACAAGTTTGAAGGTCCGATTGTCCAAAACACACTGCTAGGTTGGATCTTGTTTGGAAAAATCAGCATGGTAGCCCGAAAACCAATCAGGAGTTTCATACAAGTCCTAGATTTGGATTCTCAGTTGAGAAAATGTTGGGAGATTGAAGAGACCCTCTATGAAATTGACGAAGCTCCAGACAACAGGGCCTGTGAGGAACAATTTCGCACGACAACGTTAAGGAGATCAGATGGGCGTTATGAGGTAATGCTATCCTTTAAGGAAGGCAGGCAACCTGGGTTAGGTGCCTCCAAGTCAGGTGCCTTTCGTAGGTTTCTTCAACTGGAGAGACGTCTTCAGCTCAACCCAACACTACACAGTGAGTACACTAAGTGTAATAAGGAATACTTACAGCTTGGTCACATGGAAGAAGTCGGCGTGAATGCGGATGAAAACTTGATTACACCATACCACTATTTCGTTATACATCATACTGTCTTTAAGGAGTCCAGCTCCACCACCAAGCTGCGAGTCGTTTCCGATGCTGCAGCGAAAACTGCCGACAGTACTTCACTCAACGATCACTTGCTAGCTGCACCTAGGATACAAAGCAATATATTAGACATTCTTTTAAGGTGGAGAACTCACAGGATAACTTTTACAGCTGACATTGAGAAGATGTACAGGCAAGGAATGAATCATCATGACTCATACTACCAGCTGATATATTGGCGTGACAGTCCAGCTGAACCCACTAAAACGTACCGGTTGAAGACCGCCATATTTGGCACTACTAGTGGCCCCTATCTCGCCATCCGAACACTTCACAGGCTCTCACCCGATGCAGAGCAGACGTACCCTCTTGGTGCAAAATTGGCACGAGAGATATGTACGTTGATGATTCGATCACTTGTGCCGATTCGGTTGCAGGAGCATTATTTCTTCAGAAGGGGGTCACAAAGCTGCTTTCATCTGCAGGATTTCATCTCAGAAAGTGAACCAGTAATTGTCCCGAAATTTTGGTAGACATTCCAGCAGATCAGCAAGAATGTGACTACTCGTTGCCATTTAAGTCATCCGAACATGTGAAGGCGTTGGGTATAACATGTTTTCCTCGTGATGATGGTTTTTTCTTTTCAGGGCGTTGATACGAGTACCAAAGAGGAAACGAAAAGGACAATTTTTTCCACGATCGCCAAACTATATGACTCTCTCGGCTGGATGTCACCTTGCGTAGTTAAAGCTAGGATGATTATGCAACAGCTTTGGCGAGATGGAAGCCAGTGGGATGATCCAATTCCTGAGGAACTCGAAAGAAATTGGATCGAATTTCGTTAAGAACTCCCTTACATAAAGCAGCTGCAGATACTTCGTTGGATTCGAACACAAAATCTGCAAAAGAAGTTAGAAACACATGAGTTTAGTGACGCCTCCCAAGTGACTTACGGGGCTGCAATTTACTTGCGAGTGCTAGATCAACACGACGACATCCACATGCATATGCTGCTTTCGAAGACCAAGGTAGGTCCCCTTAGAACTATCAGTCTGCCACTGCTGGAACTATGTGGAGCAGTCATAGTAGCAACACTTCTCAGATACACACCCACGGTTCTTGGGTTCAATGAAGTAAAACAGTACGCAAGGACCGATTCCGAGATCGCTTTGGCAAGGATTGCGGCCTCGGACTTCCTTTGCCAGCAATAGAGTGCCCGAGATCCAAAGGCTCACTTCAAAGGATATTTGGATGCACATCCCTACCAAGTATAATCTAGCCGATCTGCTGTCCCGGGGAGTCTTGCCTTCAGTCTTAAAGACAAACAATTTGTGGTGGAATGGACCAGAGTTCTTACATAACACTTGGAGTTTTTCTCTTCCTCCTCAGCCAGTAGTTACATCTACCGGCTACGAAAAACGCAATGTTCGTGGTTACTGCGTCAATAGAGAAGTAGGAAAATATGCAATCAACACACTCATACACAAACACTCAAATTTAACAAGGGTTTTAGGGATTTGAGCATACATCCTTAGGTTTATTAATAAGTGAAAACATCTACTACACTATCGCTGCTTGAAATCCTGTCAGCTAAAATGCTTGCAGTAAAGACAGTGGAGGAGGAAACATTTTCCATAGAAATTGCTTTAATCAAGAAAGGATCTCCATCAAAATCAATTAACTCTCTTCATCCTTTTCTAGATACTGATGGTATTCTACGAGTAGGAGGTAGGTTACAGCAATCGGATTTACCTTATGAGCAGCACGACCCAATTATTTTCGATTCCAGTCATGATTTTACAAAACTTATCGTGCAGGTTGCCCATAAAAAAAATATCAGGGATTTCATTTTTGAGGAGACATTTCTGGATTCTCAAGATGAAGAGCTGCATAAAGGGTTGTATCCACAACTGCATATATGTTTCCGGTTTAGGGCAATTTCAGCCAGGCAATTAATGGGGAATTTTCCAGCACCTAGAGTCCGGGTCTCGCGACCATTTACCAATACCGGAGTGGACTATGCCGTTCCCATCGATGTTAAGGCCTGGAAAGGTAGGGGGTCAATTTAAATAGTAGTAGGGAAACAATTTAAAGCATATTTTGCAATTTTTATATACCTAGCAACAAAGGCTATTCACATTGAGCTAGTCAGCGACATGACAACTCAATCGTTTATAGCCGCACTTCGAAGACTTACGCCGAGGAGAGGAAGAAGCACCCAAATCTTCAGCGATTGTGGCACGAATTTCATCGGTGCAGATGGGGAACTGAAGAAACTGCTGAGAACCGCCGAGTTTGACTGGTGCAGATCGCCGACACATTCTCGAATGAAGGTATTAGGTGGAAATTTATTCCACTAGCTTCCCCCAACTTCGGAGGATTATGGGAAGCAGGGGGTGAAGTCTATTAAATACCATCTCAAGCGATTCAATGGAACGGACACTTTTACTTTTGAAGAGCTCACAACGCTTCTTACCCAAACAGAAGCAGGTCTAAACTCTTTGTCCACTGAGCAATGATCCAACTGATCTCACCGGCATAACACAAGGGCACTTCTTAATCGGTGAGCCGCTGAATACAAGTCCTCATCCCGACCTGATCGATCAAAAACTTGGATGTCCCGATAGATGGCAATGGATTCAGCAGCTCCACCAAGTGCTCTGGAATCGCTGGAGTTCCGAATATTTTGCACGGCTACAACAAAGACCTAAGTGGCATGATATTGAGGTACAACTCCAAATTGGAAACCATATCATAATTAAGGACGAGAGACCGCCACCAACTAAATGGAATTTAGGTCGCATCATCATCAAACATACTGGAGCCGACAATTTGACTCATGTCGTAACGCTAAAAACAGAAAATGGAGAGCTCAAACGACCCACCACAAAGGTATGTCTACTTTTAAGTAACAAACTTACAGCAGATGGAATTTAAAATACTATTCAATAGTCGTTCTTAAGCAAATTACCACTTATCTCATTAAAATCTGTCACTCATCACATTCACTCGTTGAATTAAACATTCTACACAAGTACTCCACACAGTTTTCAGCAGAAGGAAGGTAATCTGGATTAGGTACCTCGAAGTTAGGTGCCTTTCGTAGATTCCACCACCTGGAGAGATGACTCCAGTTCAACCCCACACTACACAACTCTAGATACACATACATATCTAATTCAAATCATTCACACCACACGAAATATACGCGTTAAGTTATATATAAATTAATTTAATTTAGCAACAACTACGATTATCATTTGCCGACGGCAAATCAAATTTTCCTGCAACATCAATTTAGCAAGGGCAAATACACTCAAAATACACTGCTTCCAATTCTACATAAAAAAAATAAACTCAATTCGTTACAATACTCTATAAATTTAATATAATTAAATTAATTCACGTATATTTAATACTCCTACAAAGTATAAAAAAAAATATAATAAATAACCCATTTAATTATAATTAAAAATTTTCATGCAATTCATCACACAGATAATACTTTGGCAACATTGACTCATATTGAAGACACACTTTTCTACACAACCACGCTGGCAACACATTATCGGCAACATTTATATGGACTATCCCATGCACACCACTTGCACTACTCATAGCCATTCCCAACGTAGCATGATAACAATGTTGCACACTCACACATTCTATATGAATACACAATTCAACGATCCAACATACCACACAAGATCTTGGTCTCACTCGTACACATTCGCCTAACGACGCTACCGATATGTTTACCCACACACGAGTGGTGTGTTGTCATCGTCTTTTTGTATGCACTTAAATTTTTTCGCATAATAAACAAAAAAATATATATATTAATAATTTATTCCATGAACTAATGAAGTATTTAAGTTTTATTAGCAGGTTATGCACATCATAACAATGATGCTGCTCAATGGAATTCATTCATGACGATGACGACCTCCATTCACACAACTCAGCTATAACGTCACACACGACAAACACAAAACAAGAGATATAAAACCAACTCACCTTTTATTTATCTGTTTTGTCATTAAATATTAACTATTTGTGTTTACATTAATGGCACTACTTTTCACTTACGAGTATTATGTTTACCAGAATAACAAGAAAGAAAAACACTGTTGATGCGATCAACCACCGAATGAAAAACAAATCGACGCGACGAAACACAACCGATACTGCAATGGACTATATGTAAACAACTAAATAGCCGTCTCTGTCTCGCAGCTGTCGTGAATTTCACATCGTTACCGGGTGCATGCGAATATCTGTCGGGTGCTCACGAGAGAGAAATAAATTTTTTTTATGTCATCAATTCGACGGGGGAGAATGTTGACGCATGCGCAACACATTATACGTAAATTGAAGTTGGTACGTGTGTCATCGAGCTATGGAATTCAGTTTGTTTTCTCTCTCTCACGCACTGCGGGTGTTATTAGCCATTACCACGTTTATATGCAGAATCGAAGGTTCGAGTTGGGATCGAGTTGAGATTTCGATGTATTTCTACACACCGAGTCGAAAGATTGAAAAATTCAAACGTGGTTGAACTGACAGATAAGTATAGCAGTCATTCTGCTTTTGATTGTGTTAGTGTTCTTTTATGTTGGAATCGTTATCTGAAATCACACACACACAGAGACAACACTTCACTTCAACCCCTCAACCCAGGTATACATGCATTTTTCTAACTCAATCGAGCTCTGTTAGCTGAGTGGAGTTGAGTCAATCCTATTTCAACTCGATCTGCGTTTATATGAATTTCAACCCGGGTTGAAGCTGGATTGAAGTATGCATATAAACGTAGTACATGAAGAAGAAGGCTAATAATTACCACGTTTATATGGCGGATTGAATCTGGATTCAATTCGGGTTGAGTGTCATGTAAACTCAAATTGGATTGAAACAGGATTGACTCGATCGATTACGACAATTTTCTGCGATCGAGTTGAGTTTTTGCATGTAAACGCGGGTCGGAAGATTGAGTTTGACAGATAGAGAAAAAAGAGATATAGATAGGGTGTTTGGCTTGCATACACAACTCCGCACACAAGAGAAGTTTCAAACTCAATCCTCTTTCGATTCCATTCTAACTCGATCCCTCAATTGGGTTACAGCGAAAACCTGGATCGAAACTCAATCCTTTTTCAATCCGATCTCTCAATCCGGTCATATAAACGTGGTAAATGTCAATGTATACATATAAAAAGGAGATCTAATTCTAATAAATCACTACTGTTTGTGAAGCATTTGTGACGAGTGTGTTTCATTTAAATTTATTTAAAAACAAAGGTTTCCACTTCTATTCCTCTCGCAAAAGGAAAAATAACGTAAATCGGCTTATGTCAAAATTGAGTTAATGATAATGAAAATTTCCTACATACATAGGTAAGTAGGTATACACATTTGTTTCTTGACATTTTTTAGATCATAATATAGCTTAGCTTTTTTAGATCATAATAGCTTAAAAATTGTTGGTAACATCATAAATGAAATATTTCATTCAATTTGAACAAAAATGGAAGCTATAAATGCCTCTCCTGAATAACGGTTAACATTTTGTTACGCTTTTATATACTACATTTTATGTGGCCACAGACATACAGTATGGCGAGTCAAAAATATAACTTGTTCATAATACTGTTATTATAATAGTTATTAGAAGTTGTTTAGTAGGTGTTGAAGAATCAGAAATATTGTTTTCATTTTTTTGTTAATCTTAACTTAACTACTTGAAATGAACTAGCTACTTAAACCGAAAACTAAACTAATTATTTTGTGAACAAACATTTGTACAAATCTTCTTAGCTTACCGATATTGTTTTTTTTAAATTATGGTGTTGGACTTTCGGTACCTAACAAACTTTATTTTTGATAATACATTAGCCAACTTAAGCTAGTTCACCATCTGCACCCACGAAGGAAACGAAGATGACCACTAAGAAGAAGGGGTAGAGGGGAAATAGTTTAAGATAGTATCGCGCGGTGGTGAAAATTTCTTTTTGATCTAGCAACCACCAACGCGACAACACCTCCCAAAAAACCACTGGGGATTCGTAGAAAGACCTTTTTTTTATTTGTACAGCCAATAAATAAAGTGATTAATTTATAACATGGTCGCAATAGTTTTGAAGCGTGCTATTACGCGCGAGCAGAAACTCGTCGCGGATATTACCGACGAAGTTGAATGTCGAATTGTTGGAGGTCCGTTTAGAACGGCTAGAAGACAGTTGGAATGCTTTTATCGGCGGCTTGATCAATTCTAAGTGATTGCTACGTTGATAATATTTTGACAGGTGCAGATTCTATGGCAGCGCTCATAAAATTAAAGGATGAATTAGTTGAACTACTGTCTTGGGGAGGCTTCCAACTAATCAAATGGAGTTCGAACTGTTGGTCAATCTTGAGCGGTATCGACCATAATGACTTCGTCTCTCTCGATTTGGATAGCCCTGGCAGTTGTACAAAGGTGCTTGGGATAGTCTGGAATCCCCCCAGCGATGGCTATCCACCTTGTCGTGGTGCTGGGGCTTAAGTAGGGCTGAAGGATGGGTTGGCGAATGCTGATCGTTCATCGACTCCTGGAAGTCCGAAAGCTAAAAGGTAGGCTCCCTATTCAAACGGTGGTGTGAGCAAGTTTAAAACCGTGCCGAAAATGGAAAGCTGTTGGCATAAAATACCAACCGCTAACGAGCTCTCACAGATGGCCTGGCGACGTCCGTGATCTGAAAATGCCTCATCCCGGCATGGCGGCTCTGAGGGGGCGTACCTATATTCCGACCTTATTCGTGGGAACAAAATGAACAAAAAAAGA
The DNA here is from genome assembly GCA_963082735.1 of Pocota personata. Classification (NCBI taxonomy): domain Eukaryota; kingdom Metazoa; phylum Arthropoda; class Insecta; order Diptera; family Syrphidae; genus Pocota; species Pocota personata. The sequence goes on along the minus strand of OY720429.1, from coordinate 139,719,889 downwards.
AAGAGAAAAAGAAAAAACAAAACAAAACAAACAGCAGTTCGGACGCTGACACGCTATCCGTGAGCGTACCAGAATTGACTGAGCGGCAACCACTATCGGCAGCTAACCCGGATGAGGAGATCTCTATGGAAATGGAGGAGCGGCTATTAGCAGATCCACCCGAGAGAACCCGGAAGTCGGAGATGAAGGAAAAAGTCTCTATAGGTCAGATGAAAAGGCGGTTGTTCCTTAGAGCGACGCATATCAAATCGATCCTGGAGGTAAAGGACCTATCTTCCCTCTCCGAGAAAGAACGAAACTCCCTGGCCTGGGCTATTGACATAATAGAAAAGGACGCTCTGACAAGGTATGCGCCTAAACAGACCGCTGGTAAAACCAAGGCCAACCGAAAGGTAGATGCCCCTAAGGCAGACATCAGAAGGAAGGGAGCAGGTCACACAAAAACTGCCAGCAAGACCGCTGCCGCTAAGGCAGGTCCTACTAATCAGCCAGAAAACTCGAGGGCCGCTGAGCATTCTCGTAGGATGGCCAAGACCAAGAAGGAAGATTTTGGGTCAAAAAGGTTGAGATCCTCGGAGGACTCTAAAAATCCCCCCAAAGGTCGTAGGCTGTACGGAGATGCATTTCAGCGGGGCGATTCGTAGTTCACTACAACTAGCTGTAGTGGACTTCGGAAAACCTAGTGGCCAGTACTCCCAAGAACGAGGTCAAATGATTGAGAAGGCCTTAGCTGGAGCAGTCTTTGACCGTATTCGAAAGAATACTGGTGGAACTGCACCCACATTCGGGAGAGCGAAGTGGTATCGAGGAGTCATTCTGATAGACTGTAAAAACCAGTTATCGCTTGATTTCGCGAAAGCCACGGTTCGCGGTCTGAAATTATGGGAAGGGGCTGCACTGCGAGCGGTACGTCAGAGTGAAATCCTAACCATACCCAAGGGAAGGCTCTGTGTTCCTGACTGGGGTATGAACAAAACAGAGATCCTCAGCTTCCTAAAAGTCCAGAACCCTCCTACTGATATGAAGAGCTGGGAGGTCGTTGTGGAGGAAGAATGGAAGAATGGGACCAAAGGATTCATCATCCTCATGAATGAACCTCCGGCCTCACTTCTGGAAGATAAACAGTTGAAGCTGTTCTATGGAGCGGGAGAAGTTACTCTGAAACTCCTAAAGCGGACTCAACAGGCAGAGAACGATGGGGCGAATGACGCTATGGAAGTTGAAATTGCGACAACCAATGAAGGTAGTGCAAATCAACCTCCATCAGATCTGGCCCTAATCCAGGAACCGTGGATTCTCAATAATCGCGTGATGGGATTAGGGCCAAAAGACTATGTATAATACAATACATATTATAGAAGTGACGCTGGCAAGGTTAGAACTTGCATCGTGGCTAAAAAGAGTCCTAAAATTTTAATGCAGTCTCATTTCAGCTCCGGCGACTTGACAGTAGTGAACTTGAGAGGGGCGAACGGAAACTGCACGGTGGCGTCTACGTACCTACCTTACGATGACGACATCAACTTCCCCTCGGAAGACCTGAGGTCGATCATATCAGCGTCTCAAAAAGGAAAGAAAAACTTAGTCTTGGGAGTGATGCTAACGCTCACCACACTTTGTGGGGTAGCACAGATATCAATGCCAGAGGCGAAGTTTTGTATAACTATATTCTAGAATCCAATCTTATTATATGTAATAGAGGCAATGACCCCACCTTTGTAACGTCTAGTAGAAAGGAAGTCTTGGATAGTTCGTTTGTTTCAGAACAGAGCTCTGTAGAAGTTGTTGACTGGAGAGTCTCCGATAAGGCGTCACTATCCGATCATTGTTGGATACTCTTCAAACTACAACTATCTACGTGTGGGAAAGGAACTTTTAGAAATCCGCGTAAGGCTAACTGGTCAAAATTCAAGAGAGAACTAAGGAAATCGGTGAATCACTTCACCGAGGATCTCAACTCTATGGAAGCAATTGACAATGCAGTCGAAGCACTGACCGACTTCCTAACGCAATCTTTCGAGAAATTCCGTCCGATTAGTAGGCATAGCGGTAAAAAGCATCCACCATGGTGGAGCGATAAAATAGCGGAACTCATTCGCATTTCAAGAGTAGGATGAAACCTTACAAAAGGGGGGGTCGTTCAGTGGTCCACCTATAAAGAAAGCGTAAAGTTGCCCAAGAAGAAGATTAGGTTCGCAAAGAAGAACTCCTTGAGGTTCTTTTGCGCATCTATAGAATCAACAAACGAAGCGTCCCGCTTACGGAAGATTCTGGCCAAGACACCAACGCCGGCATCCAATATTAGGAAAGGTGATGGTACATGGGCAGAGTCACAAGACGAAACGCTGGATATACTATTGAGTACTCACTTTCCCGGATGTACATCGATCTCGGAAGATGATCTACTCACTCCAGAGAAGACACCGGGAATAAGCGCGGAAGACGTGAGGAATATAATAGATGACGACAAGATAGCCTGGGCAATTAAATCATTTGCTCCATATAAGGCACCAGGAATGGATAACATTCGACCTGTGATGAAGCAAGAATCAGTGGATATTGCTATTCTATGGCTCAAGCGGATTTTCACAGGATGCCTTAAGCTAGGATATGTTCCTAAAGCATGGCGGGAGGTGCGCGTCGTATTTATTCCCAAAGCGGGGAAAGCCAGCCACACAAAAGCAAAAGACTTGAGACGTGTCAGTCTGTCGTCTTTTATGCTAAAAACACTGGAACGTTTAATAGATGTATTCATAAGAAACGTGATTGGCGATAATTACCTATCTAAATTACAACACGCATACATCTGCAGCAGATCGGTAGATACTGCGTTATACAGGGTCGTATCAAGTATAAAAAGATCCCTTCACTTTAAAGAGTTCACTCTCGGGGCGTTCCTAGGCATTGAAGGGGATTTAAACAACGTAAACACTGACGCGATCCTAGACAGCCTACACAGAGCTCATTTAAATATGGGTCCCTGCAATTGGATTGCACAGATGCTTCAATCGAGGGTTATATTTTCAATGCTAGGAGATGTAACCATCCGGAGAAGCGTCTGCAGAGGAACCCCCCAAGGCGGAGTTCTATCCCCTTTAATATGGCTGCTCGTAGTGGATGAGATCTTGGTGATACTGAAGTAAAACGGCTTTAACGCGAAGGCCTATGCCGACGATGTGGTCATCCTGGTTTCGGGAAAATTCCCTCCAGTTCTAAGCGAAAGACTAAATCTTGCACTACAACTAGTGAATGATTAGGTCAGCAGCAAAGGGCTGGAAGTGAACCCCTCAAATACGGAGGTAGTCCTTTTCACTAAGAAGAGATCAATTCCTACCTTCAGACCCCCAAACATCGGTGGTATTGAACTAAGTATTTCAAGTTCAGCTCGATACCTGAGCGTAATTTTAGATTCCAAACTGAACTGGAAGGAAAACACTGCCAAACGCATCAAAAAAGTTAGCGTAGCTTTCTATTCTTGCAAAAAGGCATTCATCAACACGTGGGGCTTCAAACCGGCTGTGGTGTACTTGATATACATAGCGGTCGTAAGACCCATTCTCACATATGGTTCACTAGTTCACGACTTCAGCGTCTTTCAGGCCGAAATCACAACCATCATACAGGCTGCGGAAATTATACGCGAGGGTAAAATCGTTGGTAAAACGATAACTGTCTATATAGACAGCCAGGCAGCCATTAAGGCTCTGGCCTCTGCTGTAATTAGATCAATGGGTGACCCTCTGCTAGGTTGACGAGCTTGCTAGGAAAGGCTCGGCGCTGCACTTATCGCGGGCCCTCCCTTTTGTAGTAACCCCAATCAGTACCCTACGAAAGAAAATAGAAAACGAAACCATCGATAGAGCAAAGAGACGATGGATTCATCTGGAAACATGCGCAACGGCCAGGGCGCTATGGCCGGCCTTTATCAAGAAGACATCAACTTCTCTGGTGAAACTTAGTCGTTATAATACACGGGTCATTTCTGGAAAAATTACTGGTCATTGTGCCATTGGAGTTCACGCGGAGCGACTCGGTGTGGTACATAACGACTACTGTAGAAGCTGCAGGGACGAAGAAGAAATTGAATCAGTGTGATTGTCCTGCCCTATCCGTTACAAGAATGAGGATATAGAGCTTACGGACCTCCTGAGATTTATATCATTATCTGGGTGGTTCTAACAGCGGACTTTTAACGTTTCCAGGGTTAAGCGATTGGGCACAATGGACCCGAATTTGTTGGTCTAAGTGAGCAGTGACTCTATTTGTCACAAGGCACCCATCTACCTAACCTAACTTAACCTAGTCTGGAATCCACACAAGGACATATTTACCTTGAAGATTTCAGTAGAGGAAAAACCGTCGCTATATACTAAGAGGAAGCTGTTATAGGAAGTTGCCAAAATTTTCGATCGGTTGGGTCTTCTGTCTCCCCCCACTATCTTGTTCAAAATTCTTTTACAGGACTTATGGCTGCATAAATTTAAAGTAGGATGGGATGAGCCCTTGCCCTCGGAGGTAGCTGATAAATGGATCTACTGCCGATTCACGGCGCTTTGATCTTATTGGATTCTTCGACGCCTCTGAGAAGGTACTCTGCCATTGTTTGGAGTTACATTCGCTCGGAGGAAAATCCTGCGGATTGTGCATTGAGAGGAATTGAGCCTAGCAAATTATTGCAGATGGAAATATGGTGGAAAGGTCCCGCGTGGATTTCTAAGGACTACTCTTATTGGCCAAACTTCGTTGAAGAGGAGCTGGTAGAGGTACCCGAAGAGAGAAAAGCGTCCGCTACTGTAAATATGTATATCACTTCGGGTAGAACATTTCCTGGACGAGTTAGATAACAACCTATCTATGTGGTCTAGACTAGTTCGAACTATAGCTTATATTCTTCGTTTTATACAAAACGGCAGGCTCCCTTCCAAAGATCGCAGGGAAACATTTGTCTCGTCATCTGTACTTCTTACTGCCAAGCAAACATGTTTTCGATTTGTTCAGGAGGAGTTCGAGGAGGAAATTGGAGTTCTAAAATCGAAAGGATGTGTTTCAAATTGTTCGAAATTGTCGCCTTTATCACCTTTCATTGATGTAGTAGGATTGGTTCGAGTTAGTGGACGAATAACCAATGCCGTAAGTGTGCCTTTCCATATAAAACATCCAATTATCTTGCCAAAAAACGATGCAATAACCCTTTTGATTCTTCGTACAGCCCACTTGAAGTTTCTAAATGCCGGAGTCACGCAATTGTTTGCGTTGGTACGCCAAGAATTTTGGGTTCTTGGTAGCAGCGATTTGATACGGAAAATAGTGTTTGAATGCAAGGAATGTTTTCTTTTGCGCCAGGAAATGTCAGCACAATATGGGAAATTTACCCTCTTCTCGATTCAACCCGTTATTCGCTTTCGATCGCACGGGATGTGAATACGCCGGACCAATAACTCTTCGACTATCCAAGGGAAAGAAACTAAAATTGGAGAAAGGATACATCGCTTTATTCGTCTACATGGCCACGAAAGCGCTTCACTTGGAGGTGGCAAGTGACCTCTCAACGGATGCGTTTTTAGCGGCTCTACGAAGATTCATCGCCAGGCGAGGCAAATGCATCATTCTTCATTCGGATAATGGAACCAATTTCCAAGGAGCATCGCGTATGCTTTCCAAATTGTTCCAATTAGTATGATCTCATGAGCATAACGAGAGGATTTCTTCCGGATTGGCTACTTACAATATGAAATGAGAATTCATTCCACCGTGTAACCCTAATTTTGGTAGATGTTCTAAGCTGTGTTGTACTTAGAAATAATTTTTATTTCTCACAAGGAACTTTAAAAGGTCACAAAACTTACGAATGTTAATTAAATTCAAACTACATATATCCACGTTATAAAAAACTTCTTTATTATTCCATGAAACATAGGTTTTAGGCACTACTGTAAAATTAACAGATGATCACCATTTTACCTAAGAGAGTCAATGACTATTTGTGTTGGTGAAAGGGAGATAGCTGCTGACCTCGTTTTGCATTTCGACGTGTGTTAGAGGGAGAGGATGCATTGCGCGAATGATGACATTTGTTGATAATGACAAGGTACTTTCGTGTTCTCCAGTGGTCGGTGATGTAATAATATTTATATTTTTATATTAAGTTTGTTGGGAACTATTAGTGGGCTTTGGGAAGCCGGGGTCAAGTGTGTCAAACAGCATCTCCATATTCTCACCTTTGAAGAGATGTGTACTTTACTTGCTCAATTTGAAGCTCTTCTTAATTCCAGGACCCTTTGTGCCATTTCTGATACAGATTTGAATCCTTTAACGCCCTCTCATTTCCTTGAAGGAATACAGTACACCACAATCCCAGACCCGAGTTGTCTGAAGATTCCAACCAATTGCATAGGACGATGGCAGTTACTGCAAAATATGACCCAAGACTTTTGGCAACGGTGGCATACAGACTACATAACTTCGCTTTAGCAACGCCGCAAATAGAAGCAGGAGACTAGATCGCCCCCTTCTAGGTGGTCACTTGGACGTATAGAAGCCATTCATCCCGGTTCAGATGGACATGTATGAGTGGTAGCAATTCGTACCAACAATGCTGTTTACAAGAGGCCAGTTACGAAATTGGCTCTATTACCATTTTCCTAAGATTATTTCAGGGGAGGTGGCGTGTTGAAGAATAAGAAATATTTTTACTTGAAATGAACTTAACTACTTGAAATGAATTAGCTACTTAAACCGAAAGCTAAACTAATTATTTTGTGAACAAACATTTGTACGGATATCCTATGGATCGTTTAGCTTACCGATATTGTTTTTCTTAAATTATGGTGTTGGGTTTTCGGTATCTAACAAACGTTATTTTTGATAATATATTAGCCAACTTAAGCCAGTTCACCATCTGCACCCACGCAGGCAACGAAGATGAGCGCTAAGAAGAATGGGTAAAAGGGAAACAGTTTAAGTTGGTATCGCGCGATGATGAAATAGTTTTACTTGCCCTGATTGCAAAACAGTATGTTCAATATTGTATTTAATATTATGTACAATTTTGGCCTTTAGGTGAAGGTGAAATCAAAATTAAACTTTGGGCTAAATTGTGATATTAAATGTGTGCAATTTATTACAATATAACGATATTATGACGCCAGTCGTTCACAGACTTTCGCAGAGTGTAGACGTGTTTTGGCTTTTCGTTAAATTTTAAATTCATAGTAATTTACAACTATACAATTAGACAGTGTGTTTGCAAGTGGCGAGTTAGCCTAGAGGTAGCGATAATGGTCCACCTTGAAGATAATTCCGGTAAATGTGAATTCACTGATTAGGATCAAGCGAAGAGCTGTATTGTTTAAGTTGCTTGAAGACCAAACCCCTGATGTGCTAATGGCTAGCGAAACAAAGCTATCCCAAAAGCACAAATTGGGGCACAGTAAATACAATATTGTCAGAAGAAACCGATCGAACTCCATACAAGGAGGAGGTTTTGCGATCTTCAAACGATAACAACTGCAATTTAAGGTAGTGTGAGGCGGTGAAGTGCGAAGGTTCAAGGTGCTGCAAGTGACATAGTTTTAAGTATAAGGTTTAGCTTAGAGCGCTCGCATAATGCCATTTAGTTAGAATAACTTAGGTAAGTCTAGTTCTAAGCGGTTTTTGTATAGCGTTTAAGTAGTAATTGAATTGGATTAATAAAAATGAATTTAAAATGAATGAAAATTATGATAGTGGTCTACCAAACCAGAGATTCTGGTTCAATTCCCGACGGGGGAAAATTGAATTTCGGACTTCTTTTTTTTTTCATTTATAAAAAATGAGCGATATTAAAATAAATAAAAACAAGTATCAGGCGATGAAGAGTGAGCGGTAAAGCGATTTACCACAGCTAGGCCCAAAAGGGAGAAGCGGAAACTACCATTCTTCCAATTTCAGCTTTCACACAACAGCAAACTTGATAGCCTAAGGAGTATCAAAGTCCTAGACTACCAAGTTGTCACATGGCAGAAACTAAAAAGGAGCGAAAACATTTTACAATGTGTTCACTGGAAAAGGTTCGGGCACGCCGCGTCGAACTGCGTGATGTACGCTCTTGTGGTTTAAGCAGGAACTCGGAAACACCACAAACTATCGGGGTTGTCCTAAGTTCTAGTATATTAAAGAAGTAAACCTGGTTCGTCAGCAGAAGGTCGTAGTGAAACGTGTACCGGCTCCAATTCAAAAACAATCTGTGTCTCCCCAAGTGACCTACGATCAAATGACGGAACAGAAATCAGATCAAATCTACGCAAGCTCAAGCTCAAGTCAAGCTCAAGGTCAAGTCAAGCTCAAGGTCAAGTCAAGTTCAAGCTGAAGTCAAGCTCAAGCTCAAGTCAAGCTCAAGGTAAAGTCAAGCTAAAGCTCAAGTCGACCTCAAGGTCAAGCTCAAGTTCAAGCTCAAGCTCAAGCTCAAGCTCAAGGTCAAGCTCAAGCTCAAGCTCAAGCTCAATGTCAAGCTCAAGCTCAAGCTCAAGCTCAAGCTCAAGCTCAAGCTCAAGCTCAATCTCAAGGTCAAATCAAGCTCAAGCTCAAATCAAGCTCAAGCTCAAGTCAAGCTCAAGTCAAGCTCAAGTCAAGTTCAAGCTCAAGTCAAGCTCAAGCTCGAGTTATGCTCAAGCTCAAGTCAAGCTCAAGCTCAAGTCAAGCCCAAGCACTAGCTCAATTCAAGATCAAGGTCAACTTAAGCTCAAGCTCAAGTCAAGCTCAAGCTCAGGTCAAGTTAAAGCTCAAGCTCAAGTCAAGCTCAAGGTCAAGTCAAGCTCAAGGACAAGTCAAGCTCAAGCTCAGGTCGACCTCAAGCTCAAGTCAAGCGCAAGCTCAAGTCAAGCTCAAGTCGAGCTCAAGCTCAAGTCAAGTTCAAGCTCAAGTTCAAGTCAAGCTCAAGCTCAAACTGAAGTTAAGCTCAAGCTCAAGTCAAGCTCAAGGTCAAGTCAAGCTCAAGGTCAAGTCAAGCCGAAGTCAAGCTCAAGTCAAGTTCAAGGTAAAGTCAAGCTAAAGCTCAAGTCGACCTCAAGGTCAGGTCAAGCTCAAGCTCAAGCTCAAGCTCAAGCTCAAGCTCAAGCTCAAGCTCAAGCTCAAGCTCAAGCTCAAGCTCAAGCTCAAGCTCAAGCTCAAGCTCAAGCTCAAGCTCAAGCTCAATCTCAAGCTCAGGCTCAAGTCAAGCTCAAGCTTAAGCTCAAGCTCAACCTCAAGCTCAAGCTCAAGCTCAAGCTCAAGCTCAAGCTCAAGCTCAAGCTCAAGCTCAAGCTCAAGCTCAAGCTCAAGCTCAGGCTCAAGCTCAAGCTCAAGCTCTCGCTCAAGCTCAAGCTCAAGCTCAAGCTCAAGCTCAAGCTCAAGCTCAAGCTCAGGCTCAAGTCAAGCTCAAGCTTAAGCTCAAGCTCAACCTCAAGCTCAAGCTCAAGCTCAAGCTCAAGCTCAAGCTCAAGCTCAAGCTCAAGCTCAAGCTCAAGCTCAAGCTCAAGTCAAGCTCAAGCTCAAGTCAAGTTCAAGCTCAAGCTCAATTCAAGCTCAAGCTCAAGCTCAAGCTCAGGTCAAGCTCAAGCTCAAACCAAACTCAAACTCAAGTCAAGCTCAATCTCAATTCAAGCTCAAGCTCTGGCTCAATTCAAGCTCAAGGTCAAGTCAAGCTCAAGCTCAAGTCAAGCTTAAGCCCAAGTCAAGCTCAAGCTCAAGTCAAGCTCAAGCTCAAGTCAAGCTCAAGCTCAAGTTAAGCTCAAACTCAAGCTCAAGCTCAAGCTCAGGCTAAAGCTCAAGCTCAAGCTCAAGCTCAAGCTCAAGCTCAAGCTCAAGCTCAAGCTCAAGCTCAAGCTCAAGCTCAAGCTCAAGCTCAAGCTCAAGCTCAAGCTCAAGCTCAAGTTCAAGCTCAAGCTCAAGCTCAAGCTCAAGCTCAATCTCAAGGTCAAATCAAGCTCAAGGACAAGTCAAGCTCAAGCTCAGGTCGACCTCAAGCTCAAGTCAAGCTCAAGCTCAAGTCAAGTTCAAGTCGAGCTCAAGCTCAAGTCAAGTGCAAGCTCAAGTTCAAGTCAAGCTCAAGCTCAAGTTGAAGTCAAGCTCAAGCTCATGTCAAGCTCAAGGTCAAGTCAAGCTCAAGGTCAAGTCAAGCTCAAGCTGAAGTCAAGCTCAAGCTCAAGTCAAGCTCAAGGTAAAGTCAAGCTAAAGCTCAAGTCGACCTCAAGGCCAAGCTCAAGCTCAAGCTCAAGCTCAAGCTCAAGCTCAAGCTCAAGCTCAAGCTCAGGGTCAAGCTCAAGCTCAAGCTCAAGCTCAAGCTCAAGCTCAAGCTCGAGGTCAAGCTCAAGCTCAAGCTCAAGCTCAAGCTCAAGCTCAAGCTCAAGCTCAAGCTCAATCTCAAGGTCAAATCAAGCTCAAGCTCAAATCAAGCTCAAGCTCAAGCTCAAGCTCAAGTCAAGCTCAATTCAAGTTCAAGCTCAAGTCAAGCTCAAGCTCGAGTTAAGCTCAAGCTCAAGTCAAGTTCAAGCTCAAGTCAAGCCCAAGCACTAGCTCAATTCAAGATCAAGGTCAACTTAAGCTCAAGCTCAAGTCAAGCTCAAGCTCAATTCAAGGTCAAGCTCAAGTCAAGCTAAAGCTCAAGTCAAGCTCAAGTTCAAGTCAAGCTCAAGCTCAAGTCAAGCTCAAGCTCAAGTCAAGCTCAAGCTCAAGCTACAGTCAAGCTCAAGTCAAGCTCAAGCTCAAGTCAAGCTCAAGCTCAAACCAAACTCAAACTCAAGTCAAGCTCAATCTCAATTCAAGCTCAAGCTCAAGCTCAAGTTAAGCTCAAACTCAAGTCAAGCTCAAGCTCAACCTCAAGCTCAAGCTCAAGCTCAAGCTCAAGCTCAAGCTCAAGCTCAAGCTCAAGCTCAAGCTCAAGCTCAAGCTCAAGCTCAAGCTCAAGCTCAAGCTCAAGCTCAAGCTCAAGCTCAAGCTCAAGCTCAAGCTCAAGCTCAAGCTCAAGTCAAGCTCAAGCTCAGGTCAAGTTCAAGCTCAAGCTCAAGTCAAGCTTAAGGTCAAGTCAAGCTCAAGGACAAGTCAAGCTCAAGCTCAGGTCGACCTCAAGCTCAAGTCAAGCTCAAGCTCAAGTCAAGCTCAAGTCGAGCTCAAGCTCAAGTCAAGTTCAAGCTCAAGTTCGAGTCAAGCTCAAGCTCAAACTGAAGTCAAGCTCAAGCTCAAGTCAAGCTCAAGGTCAAGTCAAGCTCAAGGTCAAGTCAAGCTCAAGCTGAAGTCAAGCTCAAGCTCAAGTCAAGCTCAAGGTAAAGTCAAGCTCCAGCTCAGATCGACCTCAAGGGCAGGTCAAGCTCAAGCTCAAGCTCAAGCTCAAGCTCAAGGTCAAGCTCAAGCTCAAGCTCAAGCTCAAGCTCAAGCTCAAGCTCAAGCTCAAGCTCAAGCTCAAGCTCAAGCTCAAGCTCAAGCTCAAGCTCAAGCTCAAGCTCAAGCTCAAGCTCAAGCTCATGCTCAAGCTCAAGCTCAAGCTCAAGTTCAAGCTCAAGTTCAAGCTCAAGCTCAAGCTCAAGCACAGGCTCAAGCTTAAGCTCAAGCTCAAGTTCAAGCTCAAGCTCAAGCTCAAGCTCAAGCTCAAGCTCAAGTTCAAGCTCAAGCTCAAGTTCAAGCTCAACCACAAGCCCAAGTCAAGCTCAAGCTCAAGCTCAGGTCATGCTCAAGTTCAAGTCAAGCTCAAGCTCAAGCTCAAGCTCAAGCTCAAGCTCAAGCTCAACCTCAAGCTCAAGCTCAAGTCAAGCTCAAGTCCAGTTCCAGCTCAAGCTCAATTCAAGCTCAAGCTCAAGCTCAAGCTCAACCTCAAGTCAAGCTCAAACTCGAGTCAAGCTCAAGCTCAAACCAAACTCAAACTCAAGTCAAGCTCAATCTCAATTCAAGCTCAAGCTCAAGCTCAATTCAAGCTCAAGGTCAAGTCAAGCTCAAGTTCAAGTCAAGCTTAAGCCCAAGTCAAGCTCAAGCTCAAGTCAAGCTCAAGCTCAAGTCAAGCTCAAGCTCAAGTTAAGCTCAAACTCAAGTCAAGCTCAAGCTCCAGCTCAAGTCAAGCTCAAGCTCAAGTTAAGCTCAAACTCAAGTCAAGCTCAAGCTCAAGCTCAAGCTCAGGCTCAAGCTCAAGTAAAGCTCAAGCTCAGGTCAAGCTCAAGCTCAAGCTCAAGCTCAAGTCAAGCTCATGGTCAAGTCAAGCTCAAGGACAAGTCAAGCTCAAGCTCAGGTCGACCTCAAGCTCAAGTCAAGCTCAAGCTCAAGTCAAGCTCAAGTCGAGCTCAAGCTCAAGTCAAGTTCAAGTTCAAGTTCAAGTCAAGTTCAAGCTCAAGCTGAAGTCAAGCTCAAGCTCAAGTCAAGCTCAAGGTCAAATCAAGCTCAAGGTCAAGTCAAGCTCAAGCTTAAGTCACGCTCAAGCTCAAGTCAAGCTCAAGGTAAAGTCAAGCTAAAGCTCAAGTCGGCTTCAAGGTCAAGTCAAGCTCAAGCTCAAGCTCAAGCTAAAGCTCAAGGTCAAGCTCAAGCTCAAGCTCAAGCTCAAGCTCAAGCTCAAGCTCAAGCTCAAGCTCAAGCTCAAGCCCAAGCTCAAGCTCAAGCTCAAGTCAAGTTCAAGCTCAAATCAAGCTCAAGCTCGAGTCAAGCTCAAGCTCAAGTCAAGCTCAAGCTCAAGCCAAGATCAAGCACTAGCTCAATTCAAGATCAAGGTCAACTTAAGCTCAAGCTCAAGTCAAGCTCAAACTCAATTCAAGGTCAAGCTCAATTCAACCTCAAGCTCAAGTTAAGTTCAATTTCAAGCCAAGCTCAAGCTCAAGCCAAGCTCAAGCTCAAGCCAAGCTCAAGCTCAAGTCAAGCTCAAGCTCAAGTCAAGCTCAAGCTCAAGTCAAGCTCAAGTCAAGCTCAAGCTCAAGTCAAGCTCAAGCTCAAACCAAACTCAAACTCAAGTCAAGCTCAATCTCAATTCAAGCTCAAGCTCAAGCTCAAGTTAAGCTCAAATTCAAGCCAAGCTCAAGCTCAAGCTCAAGCTCAAGCTCAAGCTCAAGCTCAAGCTCAAGCTCAAGTCAAGCTCAAGCTCATTTCAAGTTCAAGGTCAAGCGCAAGTCAAGCTCAAGGTCAAGTCAAGCTCAAGGACAAGTCAAGCTCAAGCTCAGGTCGACCTCAAGCTCAAATCAAGCGCAAGCTCAAGTCAAGCTCAAGTCGAGCTCAAGCTCAAGTCAAGTTCAAGCTCAAGTTCAATTCAAGCTCAAGCTCAAACTGAAGTTAAGCTCAAGCTGAAGTCAAGCTCAAGGTAAAGTCAAGCTCAAGGTCAAGTCAAGCTCAAGCCGAAGTCAAGCTCAAGCTCAAGCTCAAGGTAAAGTCAAGCTCCAGCTCAAGTCGACCTCAAGGTCAGGTCAAGCTCAAGCTCAAGCTCAAGCTCAAGCTCAAGCTCAAGCTCAAGCTCAAGGTCAAGCTCAAGCTCAAGCTCAAGCTCAAGCTCAAGCTAAAGCTCAAGCTCAAGCTCAAGCTCAAGCTCAAGCTCAAGCTCAAGCTCAAGCTCAAGCTCAAGCTCAAGCTCAAGCTCAAACTCAAGCTCAAGCTCAAGCTCAAGCTCAAGCTCAAGATCAAGCACAAGCTCAAGCTCAAGCTCAAGCTCTAGCTCAAACTCAAGCTCAAGCTCAAGCTCAAGCTCAAGCTCAAGCTCAAGCTCAAGCTCAAACTCAAGCTCAAGCTCAAGCTCAAGCTCAAGCTCAAGCTCAACCTCAAGTCAAGCTCAAGCTCAAACCAAACTCAACTTGAATATGGGGGAGCAATCGTTGAAGATCAACGGGACTTCGATAAGATTCAGCGATATTGCGATGACTGTAAGTTGAAGATCAACTTCCGGAAATCGGTAACCATTGTTTTTAGGACGCCGTTGACTGGGGCTGCTAGGGATACTGGAAAGAATTGGCGAAAGTTCTCAATCGTGGGACCGCACGGACAGCCACTTGCGTGTCGAAGCGTAGTCAGATACCTGGTTCTCTTGTTAGATCAATATCTATATTTTAACAAATATATAGATCTTTCGTCGTTTCCCCAAAATCCAGATTTGTCTGTTTGATGTTCAAAGTTGGCTGTTTTCCATGGCCGACTTACATACGTAGTTTAGGTTTCAGCAGCACTTGGATTAAAAAAAATACACGTTTTAGAGTAAGATTTTTTTTTTATAATTTGGACATTTAAGACGTCATGGGGACATGAATACCCTTATACTAATTTTTAGGATACGGGGTTTTTTTTTGTGGAAAGGGGGAAGAGAGAAAGACAAATTGGTGTAGTCGGTTTGAAACTCAGGTGGTAGTTAAGTTTCCGTGAACTCCAAGGGTGGCTGTCCAGATAACTGGGGAGTATTTTGTTTCTTTTCGCTATTTTCGTCGTTGCTTATGATTCACAGTATTTTTTTTACGTCCTCCTGACATCACACCATCAAGTTGGATTTTAGCCATATGACCACCCTACTGCCAGTGTTATGCCTTCACAGTAGAGTTGACTTAGCTTTCGCAAGTGATCGACTTGTTTATTTATTTCATGGGAAATAAATAGATGATTCTTGATATCAGGATTTGAACCGTTAACCAATTTCAATTTTTATATGTAAGAACGATTCAAACAAATACATAAGTTCATTTACTAAGTTTTTTCGTTTCACTGAAATATTTTTTTAGTGCTTACCAATAAAAAAAAGCAAATTTAAGTAAGTTACGTCGAAAGGCATAGTTTTAAGTATTAAGTTTAGCTTAGAGCGCCCTCATAGGGCTAGTAAGTTAGAGGTAAATAACATAATTAATTTAGTTACGAGTACGCTAGTTTTAAGTGTTTCTTGTCTAGCATATAAGTTATAATAAATTGGGAAATAAAAATGCATCAAAAATTAAATGAAAATATTAACGATATTATGAATAAAAATGTTATAATACTTTATTGGGAACAAAATTTGCAGCATTTTCATATTCCTTCACACTTACAATTATTCCTCCAAAGACTGTAGAGTTAGCAAATAAACTACTGCAATGTATATTAATTGCAAAGGAAAACACCCGGCACACTATCGAAGCTTTAAAGTTGCTAAGGAGCTGTACAAAAGGCAGGACAATTACTTAATTCCGCAAAACCAACACTCGAAACCGGCAAGAAAGGAAAAGCCTAACACCGTTAAAGGAATAGTACCAGAAGAAAATGCATCGGACTTTGGGCATAAAAACATAAACGACAAAGTAACAGATAAAAAGCCATCGGGATTTGTATACTTTCGAAACTTGCAGAGCAAAGTAAAGTAAATTAACTTGCCATGAATATGAAACGACTGCTCAAAATATTAAGTTGGATTACAAACGGACTCA
This sequence comes from Pocota personata, assembly GCA_963082735.1. NCBI lineage: Eukaryota > Metazoa > Arthropoda > Insecta > Diptera > Syrphidae > Pocota > Pocota personata. The sequence continues at coordinate 139,704,536 of OY720429.1, read as the reverse complement.
AAAAACTGACGAGTTCGAAATATTCATATTCATATCTCGGAAATGTGTATTGCACCACGCATGCAAAGATAAGAGGCTACAATGACTATCACGCTCGTCACCCATTAGAAAAGGAAAGCGAAATAGAGCTTGAAACTATGCAAATACCACGTATGCGTAAAAAAACAAACTATGTATTGTCCACCGGGATGCGCGCTTGTTCTTACATATTTAGACTTGCTTAGACCGAGTTTCATTATTGTCGGCTATTTTAATGCGAAATACAGCTTCTGGGACTCAAGATGTATCCCACAAAAAGGTATAATGTTTTATGAAGCGGGTATAGGGTACAGTTGTGATTTTCTTTCGACGGGCAAACCAACATACTGGCCAACTGATACCACGAAAAAACCTAATCTAATCAATTTTTTCATTGTAAAAGGAATGTCGATCAATTTTATAATAGTTTAAGAAAGCCTTGATCTTTCCTCTGACCATTCTCCAGTAATTATGGCAATGTGTGAAACCGTAGGTAATTAAAAAACAAGAACAAGGGACACTAACTGGCAGAAATACTAATTGGGAATACTTCAAGAAAGAAATTGAAGAGAATATTGAACTGAGGTGCCCCTTAAAACGCCCTATATATTTGAAGTCCGAGTTTTGTCTGTCAGTAAACTGGCTCTGCAAGGTTTTAGGAAATTAGGACACAGAAATTAATAAGAAAAAAGTAAAGACTTTCTGTAAATTTGTATTGGAACAACAAAATTACGGCTGTAAAATCCAATAACCCGAGTAAGTTCCCGCAAATAAATAAATGAATTCAAAGCGACCTTCCGTGTTTTAAGATCCACCGAACGACGAACAACGAACGAATACTGCTAACTGCATATATAGATCCGGGTAATGCAGCAGGGGATAACAACTTCTTTATGATCGCAGCTCCGCAGGAGAAGGTAAAGGCTATATGAGCGACTTTCTAGGAAGTGAGAGAGTTTAATGTGAATGATATCGTTTGTCCGAACCACGACATTGGAAATCGCGGCCTTGTGCTCAACTTCTACCTACGAAATGATATGGAGCATTGGCCATCCGAGAACATAGGTTTCAAGTTCAATGACGAAAACATGGCAAATAATGCCATCACCGATTAAAGGTTACAATGCCGTACAATGTGTTTCGACATCTCCCTCTACAGGTGGTGGCCATTTACATGAATCTGTTTGAAACAACCCTTCCCCAAAGGGTTCAGGATACATCCTGAACCCTTCTGCGGCAAATCCCTGGTCGATAAGTCACCTCCCAAACATCAGCAAAGTATTCTAGAAGTTAATCAATAGAGCTCTGTTTGAAGGGGGGTATGGTACAATACATGCTGCGTCGAAACTGGAATCGGATATAAAATTTAACAAAAGCAAGAACCAATACACGGTTGCCTACAAATTGAGCCGGCTGTGCATAAGCAAAGAACTGCTGTACATGTCTTATAATGTGCTGTACATGTCTATAAATGTGCAATGAGAATTCTGGTGCGATATTTGAAATTAAAAACGACCTGCGGATAATTCACCGATCCTCTTCAACACTTAATTGAGCAATCTCACAGGATTATTTCACCATGACATAGCGTATGCAGACGACTTTATCGCTTAGACGTCAGGTCCAAAAATCGAGGTCATTACACTACTCTGCAACGTGAATTGGCGAAAGTTCTCAATCGTGGGACCGCGCGGGTAGCCACTTGCCTGTCGAAGTATAGTTAGATACCTGGGATTCTGGTGCGTCGTCTCTGGTTTAGTTGGGCGTTTAGTCGCGATTTGAGTTGTTTGCTCACAATCAAGGGTAGTATGCTTGAAGTTGGCGTGTTCATAGCGTTGTCGACTTACATACACAGTTTAGCGATAGGTAGTTTAAGGTAGTCTTTAGATTAAAAAAAAAAATGCACAGCACCAGCACTGGGATTACCGAAAAAATGCACTTGATGCAAAAAAAAAATAATATATTGCTACGGCTGGGCGCAACTATTATTTTATTATTTTCACTCACGAATCGGGCTGGGTATTATGCCGGGATTTCGGCCCCAGTATTACCGTTTTCTTTTGAGTGAGGATGGAAGAAAAAAAAAAAAAAAAACAACACGTCGTTCAACAAAGCGAAATAACAACCCTTTGTACAAACCGAAACAACAACCTGTATAACGGATACAATATCAACGGTATCGAAGAATTGGGAGATTAACTACCCCCAAATATAAAGAAAACACTTTTCTTTTGCTCACTTAGCGCCTAATGAAAATTTTATTATCTAAATAATACGAAGTACAATTCCAGCTATATTGCTTTCAAGCGATTCTGATTTAAAACTCGCTCGCAACGTCGTTTTACACCTCTATTTGATAGTTTGTATTTTGCGTCGTCAGCATTTGGAAGTTTTCCGATCTACTGTGGGAATCTGATGAAATTTGTTACAGTGTGGGAACCTGATGACGATTACAATTTGTTTTTGGTATCTGAATGTATCTGAACTCCGTAACACTTCCCTTCTTAGATGAGTTTGGTAAGGTACCCATAACCTTACCCTTAAACCAGGCTCAACACGTTCCATTTCTATGCTATCGAAAGACGTTTTTGAAGGAGGTCTTGCTGCAGCTGGTAGTTCTTCAACACATCTTCTGTTCTTTCTATTGGAATATTTAATAAATATGGCAACAGTTGTTCGATATCCAGAGTTGTAGCAACATTTATACAATATGACAGATACTACAATAAATACTAAGATGCCTACAACTCCCGTAGCAACGCCTTTTTGTTCTTTCTGGAATTGGATCTAAGATAATTGTCCAAAAATGTTTATAATTTTCTATATCAGCGGCTAATTCACTGAGTTCTTTTACATATTTAATTTTTATTTTACTTTTGGCTTTATTATCTAACTTAACAGTATCCAATCTAATATTTATACAACAATCTTCCAGTTTATTTCTATAAAATCTATCTTTTAATGTAGCTTCTCTCTGTTTACATATTGTTTTAATACTAGTATCAATTTTTTCAAATGTACAATTTTCGCTTAAGGTTAATATTTCAACATTATGTAATATTCCATTTTCCTTTTCATTATTACAATTACACTTAAATGTAGTTTCTTCGGTGACCACAAATGAGAATATATTTGCTCTGATTTTACAAAACATTTCTACACCAGTACTAACAGTTTATAAAATACAATTACTGGCTCTATTACGCATGAAAATATTTATTTTACTGTTTGTACAATCAACAGTGTTCGTGTAAACCTGAGTCTTACAAATATAACTACCATTAGTTACTTTAAAATCTTCCAAATTATTTCTTGTTCTCTTACATATATATATATATATATTCTTATATTGTATATGATATTGACCCTGTGTTTTAATTTTATTAGATTACTTCTTACAGTTCCTGTTATTTCTTATAGTTAGTTAAATGGCTTAGACATGCTCTATCAGTCGTATTTAATATACTTCTAATATTATTCATTCAAGTAAGAGCATCAGATTTGAACAAAAATAAAAATCGAAATCCACAGTTAGGACGTAACTGGTTGGACTATTTTTATGAAGACTGGAAAAATAATTTCTTACTTGTAATGAACTGGGAATATATGAACTTATGGTAACTTGGCAGCACCGATTTGGTGAAGCCTCAGGCATGTGTGATTATCCGGACATTTTTCTTTGTTTTGATAGAAGCTGAACTAGTTCATTGTGGTTAGTTCTTTTTTCCTTTTTGAAATTGAGGTTAGGTCTTTTTCCCTTTTTGTAATTGGAACATGTGTAAATTCTAAAGAATAAAAATCAGAAAATAATCTAGTAATCCAGAGTTCATTACAATTCAGAAGTGGGATGCGAAGCCGGAATCACAGGACAGAGCTAACAAAATGAATATTAATGGCATACATACAGCGCCAAGTATTAATCGAGGCATTAACCGCGGCCAACGTGAGTTTTGCGGAAGGAGCAACAGTGGCCGAGCTGAGACCATTTTATGATATGGTGGTGGCCAGGGAGCTAGCTGCAGCAGACGATGACCGATATCCCGATGGAAACCGATGCCCAGTTGAGGACCGATGCCCAGAAGAAAACCGATGCCCAGATGAAAACCGATGCTCAGATGAGAACCGATGTCCAGACGAGAACCGATTCCCAGACGAAAATGAATGCCCAGAAGTTAATGATAATGCACCACCGCGTAAAACACCAGATGCCCAAGATTTCGACGTCGAGATGGCCCATATGGTCGTCAGTAGTGACGACACTTACGACATCAAGAAGTGGTTTGATGATGCCGAAGATGCTTTCCATGTGTTCGGATGTAGTGAGCGGGACAAATTTATAAGTGTTCGACGTGTTTTAACAGGAACGGCGAAAATATTCCTGAGGACAATTTCAGCACACACTTACGCCGAGCTGAAAAAATCCCTAGTTGAGGAGTTTGGCCGAGTTTACACTATGAACGAGGTGTTTCAGCAGTTGAAGTCGCGAACACTGAAGCCTACTGAGTCTGTGAAGAGATATGTAATTGAGATGCAGGAGATTGCATCGCATGCCAACATTCCCGAAGCTGATGTCCTAGAGTGTATTGTTGAAAGCCTACATGACCGCAGCCACAACGCCGTTATCCTGATGAGTGCCACCAACATAAAACAACTCGAGTCCTTGTTGGATCGCTATGAAAAGAAACGTGTCCGAAGTGTCCCTATGAAAACTGCTGCTGCTGCTGTCGTGAGTGTGAAGCCGAGAACCACCAATACCACCGCCATCGCTGCTGGAACTTCAAGTGCCCTGCCTGAGCAAATACGTTACTTTAACTGCTCGCAGTATGGTCACTACCAGAGCCAGTGTCCTAAGCCAAAACGCTCACCGAATTCTTGTTTCCCATGTCATGAGGTTGGACACTTTCATCAAGACTGTCCGAGGAAGAAGCGACTGGTTTCTGCTGTGAAGGGAACTGCTGATGATCCGAGTGAAGAGGAAAACTGATGTCTGGAGGGGATTCGAAGAAGTCGCCGAGAAGATGACGGCGTTCCAAATGGTAAGTGTCGCCTTTATCGACTATCGTAACAAGTGCACTGAAGTTAAGCCTTATTTTTGCCTCTTCGATTCCGGTAGTCCAAGTAGTTTCGTAAAGAAATCTTTAGTCCCGTTTATCTAATAAAATTGTCAGAGCACTTGTTTCATTCGATTTGTTGAAGAACCCAAATGTTTTAGTGAATAGTGTCGAAACAGACCCGATAGAAGTAGTTAAAATAAGTAATACCGCAGTAAGCGTAAATGCAAATCCTAAAGTCCTAACAGAAGGTGCCGCGCATACTTCGAGTGAATCAGAATTAGAACTGGTAAAGCTTGTAGGTGACAGGGGTATAGTGAACTTTATTGACTTAGGCCGGCTAGTGAGTGTGATTGGGACTTGCGCGGGAAATAATGAGGAAATAAATATAAATGCAAATATAAATGTAAATGCAAATCCTAAAGTCCTAACAGAAGGTGCCGCGCATACTTCGAGTGAATCAGAATTAGAACTGGTAAAGCTTGTAGGTGACAGGGGTATAGTGAACTTTATTGACTTAGGCCGGCTAGTGAGTGTGATTGGGACTTGCGCGGGAAATAATGAGGAAATAAATATAAATGGGTGTTTGTCCGAAGCTCATCATGCATTGTCAGGGCGACAGTAGATGAGCACTATGTTAGTTCGAAAGTTAAAGCAAAAGAGAATGATTATTCGCTGGAGATAAGCTTAACCAAAGACGTGCCAATATATTGTTTACCGCGGCGACTTTCATTTTACGAGCGTACCGAAGTTCAGAACACTGTTGATCGGTTGTTAGAGAAGGGTATAATTAAGCCAAGTAATTCGCCTTATGCTTCCGCTTTAGCATAAGAAAACAAAACTGAAGAAAATAATTAACTTAGGCACGAGTGCAAATAGAGAAAATGGAAAAGAAAAGAGAAGAAACATTTTATTAGAAATAACAAAACTGAAGAAAGATGTTAAAGTTGCTTGGACTGATGAGTGTACCGCTGCCTTTAAAGAGTTAAGAAGTAGGTTAGTTTCTTCGCCAGTTTTGGCGATATACGATCCTAAGCGAGAAACAGAATTACATTGTGACGCGATTTCACATGGTTTTGGAGCCGTGCTCATGCAAAAACAAGACAACAAGAAGTTTCATCCGGTAGCCTTCTTTTAAAAAAAAACGACTTCCGAAGAGTCAAAGTTAATTAGCTTCGAGTTAGAAACATTGGCCGTTGTTTATGCCCTAGAACGTTTCAAAACTTTCCTTGACTGCTTACCATTTATTGTTGTTACCGACTGTGAAGCCTTGTCACAGACGCTAAAGACGAAAGATGTGAATCCACGAATAGCCAAGCAGTTCAGTGTCGGTGAATTTGTAGTTATCAGAAATTGTGGACACTTCTGTTGGGACTAACAAACAAATTAATTCCTAAGTGCGATACTTACTTAGTCCATATGTAGTTAAAATGAAGTTAGAGAACGATTGCTATATAATAGAGGATGCTGAAGGTTTTCAAGTTGCGCAGTTGCCGTATCACGGCATCCTAGATCGAGTAGATTGAAGAAATGGGTCGAAGATAGTAAAGAGCGAGAATAAAACATTTGGATTCAAAAGGTACACTTACACTTAGCTTTAAGTTATACAATCGAGGTCGATTGAAAAGTTAGAATGGCCGAACTCTAATGAACTAGGAATATATGAACTTATGGTAACTTGGCAGCACCGATTTGGTGATGCCTCAGGCATGTGTGATTATCCGAACATTTTTCTTTGTTTTGACAGAAGCTGAACTAGTTCATTGTGGTTAGGTCTTTTTTCCTTTTTGAAATTGAGGTTAGGTCTTTTTCCCTTTTTGTAATTGGAACATGTGTAAATTCTAAAGAATAAAAATCCGAAAATAATCTGGTGATCCAGAGTTCATTACATACTAAGTAAGTTGGTGGAAGATGAATTAAGAGAGATAGATCTTGTATCTAATGATAGATATTTGATAGAAATTTAACTAATCCAATTGCGAATTATGAAGTTGAGATTGTTGTTAAGGATGACGCTACACCTACATATATTTCACTACTCCATATGGCTTGCGTGACAAGGTTGCTTTAGAATTAGAACGATTATGTGAGTCAGGGATTCTAACAAAAATTCGGAATTCTGAGTGGGCATCTCCAATTGTAGTCAAAGAAAAGCCCAGACCGGTGAAATAAGGCTGTGCATGGATTGCATTGGGACTGTGAACAAGTACATAGAAATGGATCGCTATCTCCTGCCAAGGGACAATGATATGTTTGCATCCCTAAGCGGATGTGAACTGTTTTGCTCATTTTTACAGGCGTTTTTGCACAACTAAAAGTGTCGGAAAAGTCAAAGAAGTTTTCAACAATAAACACCAATATTGGTTTTTTCAGGTACAATAGAGTGGCCTTTGGGATGAAAAGTGCATCCGCAATATTCCAGTCAGTCATAGACGACGTGCTCAGAGTTTGTCCAAATACCAACGTATACATCGATAACATATTGATAGGTGCGAAAACTAAAGAGACCTTGAAGAAAAATCTGTTCCGTGTTTAGAGCATTTTAGAGTGGCATAATGTGACGCTGAATATGGAAAAATGTAAGTTTTTTAAGAATTCAATTGTATTCTTGGGGCACGAGAAAACAAAAGAGCCAAGGAAAGACCTATTAAATGCAATTTTAAATGCGCCAATTCCTATCGACAAAACAAGTCTTAAGTCATTTCTGGGGCTATTAAATTATTACTCACAATTCGTGCCAAATTTGTCATTGATATCAGCACCGCTCTACCAACTTTTAAAGAATAACGTTACCTTTCAGTGGGATAGTAAATGTCAAAAATGTTTTAATAAAAGTAAATTATTACTTGCAAATTGCAAAATGTTAGTGCACTATGATCCGAAAAAGGAGCTTGTCATAGCATGCGACAGCAGTTCGTATGGGGTCGTGGCTCTGTTATTTCATGTTATTAACGGAGAAGAACGCCCTATATTATTTGAGTCGAGTACACTGTCACAGGCCGAGAAGAATTATTCACAAATTCATCGTGAGGGCCTCACAATTGTGTTCGCTTTTAAAAGATTTCACAAATACATATATGGACACAAGATTGTGGTGTATACTGAACATAAGCCTTTACAAACTTTATTTAAAGCCAAGAACAACACGGGACAGCTGCACATAGAATTGAAAGATAAAAGCTTCTACCGATTCGACTGAAGTGGAAGATTCAATAAATTTTTTAACATAAGTGAAAATATTCCTTTGACTTACATACACATCGCTGAAGAAACCTTACGAGACAAAACCCTAACACAAATAATACAGTATATACAAACAGATGATCTGGGAAAAGAATTTTATAAGAAAAAGGACAACATTTACTATGAAGAAGGTTGTCTCTTATGGAATATGCAAGTAATAATACCCGATTCACTGCAATATAAGGTGCTAAACTTGTTTCATCAAGGTCACATTGGAGTAGTATAGATGGAAATCATTGCTCGGAGCACTGTATGGTGGAAAGGAGTGGACAAAGACATTGCACAATATGTTTCCAGCTGTGTAACATGAAAACAAATCGGAGAAAAGGGTAGTGGTATACCTCTAATGAGTTAGCCAACAGCGTCACAACCTTTTGAGCGCGTTCGTATTGATTTTTTCCACTTTAAGCATAGTACCTTTTTGGTTTTGCATGACGGGCACACCAAATGGTTAGATGTCCATGCAATGACCAAAAATGAAGAAAACTGTTATCTAAGTACTTCATATAAGATATTCTGAGTATTCGGATTACCAAAATTTTTAGTAAGTAACAACGGTCCACCATTTGATTCAAAACTATTCTTGGATTTCTACAATATAAACTGTATAAAAGCACTAAAATCTCCACCCTATCATCCATCATCAAATGGATATGCAGAACATGCAGTGTATACCGTCAAAAAGAGTTTAAGCAAATTTTTAATTTGCAATTTAACTAAAAATCTTTCAATTCAAACGATGTTAGTAAATTTTCTATTTCATTATAGAAACATACCAACAACAACAACAGACATTCCTCCTGCTCAACTAATGTTAGGTTACCATCCAAGGACACTGTACGACGAGATCAAACTACCTACCTTGGAACAGCTCAGAAGGACCACACTGGACAACGACAAGAAACAAAACAAAATCGAAGACAATGCGAAAAATATTCCCAGTTTCCAACCCAATGAAAACATTTGGTATCTTAATGTTAACAAAAATAATGTGAAGTGGCTGTCAGGCAAGATTCTGAGAAGGATCTCAAGAGTAATGTGTCAGATAAACGTTCAAGGTGCTATCAAAAATGCCCATGGAGACCAACTTAAGAAAAGGGTGAAGTCAGTTTCAATTGCATCAAGTATTCCACTAATTACAAACAAAATCAAGTGCCCATTATGACAAGCAACGAGGAAAGTCAAAATTCAAATAATAGTGGCAGTGACTCCCCAGACAATGAAAAGGATAAGGAACAGTCCCGGAAATTATCAATTCAATCTAAATCAGCGGAGGATGAATAAGTTAAATATAATCTACGTAGCCGAATGATAATTTAGTAGCCTACTTTAACAATGCTACCACTAATACATACACTTTCTAGAAGTGATTGTGGAATTATGATTAAATTTTGATATAGTAATGAATTACCTACATACGTATGTACTTTAAGATTCAAATTTGAAATGTTTACACGGTACTAATATATAATAACAAATTAACAAATGATTTTTTAAACTTTTTATATTTTAACTACTAAAGGAAGGGGATATGACATGAACGAGTATTTGTATTAGAAATTTAAACATGTATCATGAATAATAAAGTCAGTCTGTAACAAGTACACATAGCGTTGGGTTGAATACACATTAAATTGAAGGGAAGAAAGGAAAAAGGAACTTTGGGTAGCTCGGTGCGGGCGCATGCCTTGCTGGTCTCAGCTTTGCTCGTCAGAGGGTGGGTTCTTACACCTACGCATCCCCACGATCGCCACTACATAAAAAAAAAAAAATGCAAGATACTAAAAAAGAAAAGAAAAATAAAAGATGTCTAGCACAACCTAGGGATGAACTGGTGTTCGTCCTCCTAGCGGGTCTACACCCACCCTGCCATGTGACAGCGTCCGCTGATTTTGGTCTGGCACCCTACAAGGAAACGATATTCTCCTTTTCTTACCGCGCGGACCAACCAACCTTGCCATCGAAATGAGACGTACTATTTAATCTTTAAACTAACATAACATGTTTGTCTTTATTATCTCAAAAAGGGGAATTGAATACATTGGTTGGTGTACAGAATATTAATTTGTTTTAGTTTTTTTAAATATATGCTGCACCAGCAATCATTTATTATAAAATAATTGAATTAATGTAACGAAAGCCTTAATTGCAAATGAACTGGTTTCGATATCTTTAATTTAGTGCAATGAATTTTACTTTGTTTTTGTAATAAATGTCACTTTTGGTAATAATTTTGAACTTCAATAAAAAATCTCGAAATTTGTATAAAGTGGAAGAAAGAATTTTTATTTGAGAGTATTTTAATTTTAAAATTACAGAGAGTATGCTAATATAATAAACATTGGTCCTTTCGACTCAGATAACCAAAAAACAGTGTAAAACTATAAAAAAACAGTGTAACTAAGAAAATAATTGTGAGTTTTGGTGTCAATCAGTTTCCCGCGCCGCGCAAATAATGATTTGTTGGCACAACTTACAAAGAATGAGTTGAATTTTAAGAAGGTGAACAAAGAAACCTAGGCTTCTAAGTACTACCCTCAAGTTCGCCTTACTATTTTTCAAGAGAACCTCCAAGCGAGAGTCATAACCAACGCGGATGCAGTCAACAACGTAGTCAACAAAGCTGAAAGTGAAAAAATTGCTGAAGTCTACAACAAAATAAGAGAAATGTGCATAACCTCCCCTACGTCTCTACTGGAAGCCTTGCACATAACAGTAAAACACATGATCTGCCACCTACCAATATCAATACACCTTACTTTGCTGGCAGCTATGAGAACTGGAGATCATTTCGTTATGTTTTTCTGTCTTTGGTACATAGCGACTCCCCGTTGACGGACATTGAGAAACTATACTACCTCAAATCCAGCAGTACAGGAGAAGCTGAACGGCTCCTTCAAAATCTTAGTTTGGACAACGGCAATTACCAAAAGGCGTGGGATATACTCACCAACAGGTACGATCACAAACGTGTTGGTCAACACGCAACATAAACTTTTCTTCGGGCGGTCTGTCATCAGTGTCGAAGGGTTCGCCAATTTAAAACAGCTTCTGGACGTAAAGAACCTGGGGCAGAAATTCAAAACTTGGATGTGATCGCAATTTACGTTTGCTGCAAAAACTGCCGTCTTCAACTCAGCGGTTACGGGAGGAGAAACTGGGATCGAAGAAAGAAATTCTCACCTTCGCGGAGTTCACAGAGTTTTTGAAAACCAGATTTCGGACCCTGGAGACCGTCAATCAGCAAAAAGTGGAACCAAGACTAGAAGCGCAAATCAGGCATACGAAAAAAAAGCATTTACTACCCAACCGAAACCCAAGCAACAGCATAGTTCCGGTGTTTGCAACAATGGACAGCACTCACTAAGAAGTTGCAACCGGTTTTTGGAATATGGAGGCAAGTGAGCGCATCAATGCTGTAAGAAAGTTAGGCATATGCGAAAACTGCCTGGCATACAGTCACCACACCCTACAATGCCCAAGTGGCGTATGTTGATACTTCTGAAGCCAGATGCAACACTCATTGTTGCACAAAAATCAACGACCGCATCATCCAAACATGTCTTCACACTCAAAACCGCACGACACCATACAGTCCATTCATACAAAATACAGTCCATTCATACACCATAGGCCGGATGCCATCCCCAACAAAGCAGTGAAAGTGCCTGTTCAAAGTAGTAGTTTAGGCGAAGGAGTTTTTCCTGATCCATGGAAGCTAAAATATTTGGTGCTGCTACCAAAAGGAAACAAGCCGCTAGGTGAACAATCATCATACCGCCCAATATGTCTACTCGACACTTTGGGAAAGATCCTCGAACGAATAATATATAACCGACTACTCGTGGTAGCAGAGGAGAAAAGAGCGCTGTCAGATCAGCAGTTCGGATTCAGAAAATCGCGTTCTACCATTTATGCCATAAAAGCGGTAGTCGATACAGCAGCTGAAGCGATCCAGGGTAAAAGATGGCGAGAGGGGACAAAGAAATACTGTACAGTAGTGACTGGTTTAGGAGATTGCTGGCCAGAATGAATACTCCATACTACCTCTTTAGGATAATCACAAATTAGTTCACAAACAGAAAGTTGAGGTACCAAACTGACGAGGGGGTAAAGTACTACAACGTCACTGATGGAGTCCCACAAGGATCGGCACTAGGCCCTCTTCTATGGAATATTATGCACGACGGAGTCCTGCGCTTAACACTGCCAAAAAGTGTTGGGACAATCAGGTTCGCTGACGACATCGCCGTAGTTACCGTGGCCAAACACATCCACGAAATAGAGTCAGCCACAAACGAAGCAATTGCAAAAATTAAAGACTGGCTAGTATCCGCCGGTCTTGAAGTAGCAGACCACAAAACTGAGGCTGTTCTTATAACAAGTCGAGAGGCCGTTGATTATGCGAATATTCGAGTCGGCAGAGAGACTATAAGATCAAAAGAAGCAGTTAAATATTTAGGCGTAATTCTTGATAATAGACTGAAGTTTAAAGCCCACATAGAATACTCGAGCAATAAAGCTTCAATACTGCAGGCGGCCCTCTCGCGAATAGTACCAAACATCGGAGACGAATTTTACTATCCAGAGTCATCAGCTCGGTTCTCCTGTATGCTCCCCCGGTTTGGGCAGTGGCGTTAAAGACGACGGAGACTCGGAAAAACTGTCGGCAAAATACAGGCTCTGTGCGAATAATATCGCACGGAGCAGAATGTGTCATAGCTGGAATATGATCCCCATCGACATCCTCGCAAACGAGATGGTAAGGATCTACGAAAGGAGAAGCTAGAGCAATCAAGCAGCAAGAATTGTCAAGAAAATTAAAGATTAAGGGAAGGCAATATCAATAGCTATGTGGCAAGCCAGGTGGGAATACAGTACAATAGGCAGCTGGACCTACAAGCTGATCCCCACCATCGAGGCGTGGATAAGACGAATGCATGAAGACTGCAACTACCACCTTACATAGTTTCTGTAAGGTCACGGTGGCTATCGGAATTATTTATATAGATTTGGACACGATAGCTCACCTTTTTGTCCAGATTGTCAAGATCAAGGGGAAGACACAGAACACGCAGTGTTCCACTGCAGTTGCTTCGCAGAATGGAGAAGTAACTTGTCGAGTACACCGCTTTTTATAGACCACATGTTGCGATCAGAGGAGAACTGGATGGAAATTTGCGCACTCGTAACGAATGTCCAAAAAGTGTTTCGTGTAATTGAGAAAGCAAGGAGAGCAGAAGCAGCAAATAAGAAGCATAGCATGAATTGTTAACCAGCCCCGATTAGTAATAATTAACGGCAGTCCCTTGGGGAGAGTGGTAGAAGTGAGCTGGGTATGGACTAGTACGTAGGCGCATTCCTGGAATCGAGCAATCGGGTATGCGAATCATGCATGTTAGTAGGCTACTAGTATCTTTAGAAGATTAACACATCAACTGGCGTATCCATAGAAAAAAAAAATCCATTCATACACCATATACCAGCACCTCAAAGCATCCATACACACACTCTCAGTTACCCCACACATATACACAAGCCCATCAGACTTCCACACCACACATCAGGCACACAGCAATCAACCCTAATGCGCCAGCATTTCAGCCCGTCACCGACCATCAACCCTCAAGTTCTACAATTAATAACTTTCACAACACAACAACACACAGGATCTTTTTGTGTCAGCGATGGTAAAAATAAGATCAGCTTCCGGAGATTATGTTAACCTGCGAGCACTCACAGACCCCGGTTCGGAAGCCACACTTATATCAGGAGCTGCGCTCCAGTTGTTAATTATTAGGAACAAGCGAACATTTATCGAGGTATCTAGGTTGGGGATGGTCAGCAGCGAAACATGCCACAATTACGTGGATTCGTCTTTCGGCTCACTGGAATCAGAATACGAAGGGCATACCCGAGCCTTCATCTTCAAATCCCTGACTGGGCTCCTTTCGGCCCAAAAGATAGACTTCGATAAATGGGCGCACATAAATGGACTCACCTTGGCCGATCCCAGCTATCACACTCCCGCCAACGTGGATATACTGTTGGGAAGCGACGTCTACGCCAAAATTTGTCTGTCAAAGAAATTTTCTGTCAAGAAATATTTACGGCACCGGTTGTTCAAAAAATTACTCTCGGATGGATTTTTATGGGTAAGGTCGTAGAAATCCCACAGGCAATTCGAAGTTTCGCACAGTTTTTCGATCTCGATGCCCAACTTCGAAAATTTTGCTAAATAGAAGAACAGCCATTCAAGAAGTACGAATCGAAAGAAGATAGGGCGTGTAAAGAATACTTCATCACACACACTAAACGTTTACTCGATGCCCGGTATCAGGTCCGCCTCCCGTTCAAAGGCACTACGTACCCAGTATTAGGATCGACACAACAAGGAGCACTCAAACGATTCTATCAGCTGGGAAATAGGTTCAGCAATAATTCTACCCTACAGGAGGGATACAAGAAATGTATGGAAGAGTACATAAGTTTCGGCCATATAACAGAACTAAAAAATGCATACGAGGTAGTAACAATACCTTAACTACTTCATTTCCCATCATGCTGGCATCAAAGAATCCAGTACCACCACAAAGTTGAGGGTCGTGTATGTTGCGGCTTTCAAAACTTCTTTTGGCTCTTCTTTGAATGATCACTTGATGGTAGGCCCGAAAGTTCAAAACAACGTCATAGACGTTATACGCAAAAATGAATGCGAAGTTACCCCACCCCGTGCAGCTAGATCTAAATATCACACGGACGAAGAAGCGCTAGCACGTGAAACAAATTGGGTTTAAAAGAAAAGACCCAGCAAAAAACGGAGAGCCGGCTCTTCACCCGAAATTGTACCACGAAATCAAGATAAAGAAAATGAGTCGAAACAGATACAATCTCAAGATAAATTACGTCCTCCGCCTGCAATAAACATCGTCGGCATTACCGACTTCAATAAATTGCATTTCCTTCTCAAAGGAACTATGACATCGGAGTTTAAAGTAATGTCATTCCGAAATAATGCTTGGAAAAATAACATACTTACTCTGACGGCTATCTAGCAATATCCAAAAAACTAAACGCGGAAAAGATCCAGTGGTATACTTATGAAAATAAGTCAGAAAGACCACTCCGTGTTATAGCAGGGGATCTCCACCCCTCGTGCACCAAATACGACATTATAAATGACCTAAGAGTAAAAAGATTGAAAATTGTTATTACAATTTATATACTATTGTTAAGCAGAAAACGGAACAAGCCAGGAAATCTTAGTCAAGTAAGGACTTCCTCTCTTTATGCTCACTTTCGATAGGAGCGGAAATATAGAAGACATTTACAATGTTAAAACTATCTTGAATATAGTAGTCGTAGTTAAAATCGAGCCTATGTGCACGAATGCAAGATCTATACCTTAGTGCAAATGCTGTCAAGGTTTTAATCACACACAGTCGAATTACCGAAATGTGTAAAATGTGCCGGTAACCACCTATCAGAAAGGTGTGACCTAAAAAAGCAGGCACCGGTGACCTGCATAAACCCAGCAAACTATCGGGGCTTCGAAGTAGCAAAAGAGCTCCAAAAAGGGCGAGATACATTTAAAAATAATTTACGCCAGAGTAAACCCGCTTAAAAGGAGACGTGAAACCGCCAAGGAAAAGGTAACGAACGAAATTAAATCCGCAAAAATAAGGACGTCCCTCTGTCAAATATTAAGGAAAAGCCAGAATTTTCAATAGCGCAAAAATATGCTCAAGCCGCATCACAAGTACATAAACAGAGCGGTGTTATGGCAGACCCAATCTTCCAAGTTTTCTTTATAATTCTCGCGAAACTTAAGGAACAAACCAAAATAAACAACGTCATATTTGACAAATTGAGGAAGCTTGAGTTAAAGCTTCGCAATAAAAGAACTCCCACATGAACATGGAACGGTTACTAAAAATTTTAACGTGGAACGCAAACGGCCACCAACAAAAAATTACCGAACTAGAGGTATTCTTGCGGAACGACAATATTGACATATGCTTGATCTCTGAAACCCACCTTACAAAGGAATCTCAAGTTAAAATAAGAGGATTTTGTGCGTATCACGCATACTATCCTTCCGGAAGAGCCAGGGGCGGATCCTCCTTATCCATCAAAGACTGCATTAAGCACTTTATGAATATAACGCCTTAACTCGATACAATGCAAGCAACTTCAGTTCGTGTTAAAAACAATAACGTATATTTTAACATCGCTCCCGTAAATTGTCCTCCGCGATGCACGTCAAAAATTAACGACCTTACAGGTCTCTTCGCCTCGCTTGGAACGAACTTCATTATTGGTGATGATGGAAACACATCTTTTGGGGTTCGAGACACAATTTACCGAAAGGCAAACTTCTGTATGAAATCGGTATGTAATTTGGGGTTGATTTCAATTCGACAGGGAAACCGACATATTGGCCCTCCAATGCAGCAAAACCACCTGACCCAATAGACTCTTCGTAACAAAAGGAGGGTCTGCTAATTTTGCTAGAGTAGAGAAAACTTTGATCTCTCCTCAGATCACTGACCGGTTATTTTAACAATAAGTGACCGGCTAATGAAAGTAGAAGGTTTGCCTAAATTATCTAACAACAAAACAATTTGGGACGGCATTAGGAATGACTGCGAAAAAAAATATCATTATAAATGTGTCGCTAAAAACAATACTCGAGATAGAAGTAGAACTCGGTAAATTTACTGAAGCTATTCAGAATGCCGCCTGGAAAAATACTCCCTTAAGGAGAAAGGTAACCAAAAGCAGCGAAGCTAATTATCCGCCGAAAATAAAGGAACTTATTCGTGAAAATATGGAGAGCACGCAAAATATGGCAACAAACCCGCGCCCCCCAACATAAAACATATTCAAACTACTTATATAATAAACTTAGAAAAGTAATTCAAGATATAAAAAACCGCCAGACCTCTGCTTATTTTGAAGGCTTAATAGCCGAAAAATGCACAAATTACTCCCTCTGGAAAACGATAAAAAGTATCGAAAAACCCCAAATGCAATCCCCACCAATCAAAAAAACAATGGCCAATGGGCAAAGGGTGACAAAGAAAATGCAGAAGAAACATTCAAGCCATTTGATGGACAACCATTGATAGACAATCTTAGAGGCAACGACATCTGATACGAGTAACTTTGGATTAAAAAGTGTATCGTTAACCGAACTTTGCCAGACGATAAGAAATTTGAAAATTAATAACCGGACAAATACTTAAGAAATTGCCAAAAAAAGCATTAATTAAACTTTTATATCTAATAAACGCTTCAATTAGACCGTTATACGTTCCAAATCCATTGAAAGTGGCAGATATGATAATGATTCCAAAACATTGAAAACCAAACGACTAAAAATCGTACAGACCGATATCGCTCCTACCAATAATATCAAAGATATTTTAACGACTCCTGTTGAAATGCATCCAACCGGTCATGGAAGAAAGACGCTTTATACCTGACCACCAATTCGGGTTCAGAATCAAGCATTCCACAATTGACCAGGTTTAAAGGATAACCGATGAAATTGGAAAAGCCCTAGTGGAAAAAAAAGATTTGCTCTAGACCTTGTGCGCGGTGAGGACCAACAGCGGGAAAGTGAGGGGTTTGAGCGGGAAACATTTTCAGCTGTGCGGTTCGGACTATCGCTAGAGTTCCCGAGTGTAGCTCTAACGGTGAAAGTTGGCCTTTCTCTCTAATTTCAGGTTCTATTCTTAGGTTGGAGACAAATCTCTTGCAGTACACGATTACGCTCGTTAACCTGGTTAGACTTGAGTACTTCTGGACCGCTTTGCTCACAGAATTGTTACTCTCATACATCAAGCAGTGTGTCTTCAATTGACGCATTCCTTCCTCAGTCTCGAAAGTGATGGGCTTCTTCGGAAATGTAATAACCCTGGCGTCGTGTAGGAATGGCGGCCCATTCCACCAAAGGTCATTCTGCAGCAGTTGCGACAGAAAAACTCCCCGGGAAGACATATCTGCTGGGTTTTGCTCGGACGGAATATACCTCCAGCTGTCGGAATCTGTCAGTTTCTGCACTTCAGCGACTGGGATACGCACGAACATTTCCCACCTAGACGGAGGTGCCTTGATCCAGCACAATATTGTCTCCGAGTCTGGGAACGCGCACGTCTTGCAGACCTCCAAATTCAGAGCTCTAGCTGTATCGTGCAGTAGTTTTGCCAACAAAACGAAGCCACACAACTACAATCATGGAAGGGTTACTGCTTTCAGTGGGGCCACCTTGGTTTTGGACGCAAGAAGATACATGTAGATCTTGTTGTGCTGATCAAGCCCACGCAGGTAAGTTGCTGCTGCATAGGCCTCCTCCGAAGCATCGCCTGTCCGGATCCATCCCGGTACGCGAAGTTTCTCGATCGCAGAAAGCTCTCGACGGAACAGGATCCATTCATTTTTCAGTTCCTGAGGGATCGGTGTATCCCATTCAAGTCCATTTGCCCAAAGATCCTGCATCAATATCTTGACTCTGATGATGCATGGGGAGAGCCAACCTAAAGGATCGAACAGCTTTGCGATCGGTGACAGTGCGGTTCATTTTGTGACGTCTCTCTCCTGAAACTGAATTACCTGGTACGTATAGGAATCGCATACTGGCAGCCATTTCATGCCTAGGGTCTTCACGTGATTGGCTTCAAAGAAAGGCAATGAGAGATCCACTTCACGATCTTCAGCTGGAATTCTGTTCAGAAGTTGTTCGGTGTTGCTGGTCCACTTCCGTAAGAAGAATCCTGCCGATGCGAGAACTATCCTTACCTCATCTCTATTTTACACCACCTGTTCAACTGTGTCGCCTCCTGTGATGATATCGTCCACATATGTGTCGTCGCGTATGATAGATGCCGCCAAATGGGAACTCTTTGTCTCATGTTAAGCAAGCTTGAGGATGACTCGGATCGCGAGGTACGGAGCTGAAGCTGTCCCAAATGTTACGTTTTCTCAGAGATATGTCCTGACTTGCTGCTGCGGTTCGTCTCTCCAGAAGATGAGCTGGTAGTGGGCATCCCTTGTGTCCATCCGAATTTGGCAGTACATCTTCTCCATATCCGGTAAAGGTGAATCGATGTCTTCTTCAACGCAGAATAATGTTTTATTTTTTTTTTTTCTTTGTGGGTAGGTGAGAATCTTCATAAGACAATATAAAACACCGTGTACTCATAGTAGTGTCAGATTTTTACTGACTAAGCTCATCCGTCCTTTTTTCTTATTTACTACAACTAAGTTTTTTCATCAAGTAGTTTAAGCTTCGAGGAATATTCGCGTGATGCAGGTAGATTTTCGGCAAAAGCACCTGCTGATACTGTCATTAAAAGCGGTTATTTCTTATTGCGCCAAATCGAACGGTTTCGTTCTTTGAAGTCGGCGCACAAGGTTTCTCACGTCTAATGTTTGGAGAATAGTGCTGGAGCAATGACCATGAAGGCGAACATGGAGCTTACGAGCGAAGTTTGTTATTTCATCGTCCACGGTTGCGATCCCTAAGTATCTTTGCATATCATTATTTCTAATATACCAGGGAGCCTTCATGATTGCTCTTATCACTTTATTTTGGAAAGATTGTATAAAGTCTCTATTGCTTGCTTTGGTACAACCCTAGAGTTGTGTACCGTTTAGCACTTGCTTATATAAAAGAAGTTCGTTATATACATTTAGCTTCCAAGCAGCCAATACATTTCTCTAAAGGGATTTTCAAACTCATCGCCTTTTTTTTTGTTAACGTGCGGTTTCCACTTAAGTTTCGCGTCTAGTGTCATCCCCAGATATTTAGCTTCATTTGCATATGGTATTTGTACCTAGTTAATGAATACGGTAGATTGTTGAAGTTAACATGTGTCGATTTGGTCTCGTTAAGAATTATGCGCCAAAGATTTGTCCAGTCGCAGACTTTATCCAAAGCTCGTTGAAGTTTTTCAGTTGCTGACTCGATTGAACTTTCCATTGCCAAAATAGCGGTATCGCCCACGAAGGTAGTTACTATGGTACCTTCAATTTGGGGTATATCTCAAGTGTACAGCAAAAATAAAACAGGACCAAGGACACTTCCTTGCGGAACTCCTGCGGCGATTTAATTGAACTCGGAATATTTAGTTCCATGTTTAACACGAAATAATCTGTGTTCAAGGTAGGATTCTAAGATCGTAAATAAGTGTTCCAGACAAATCCGTCCTAGCTTGTTCTTCAAGCCATCGTACAAATCTTGTCGAAGGCTTGAAAGACGTCAAAAAAGCGCTGTTTCCATCATCACCAATAATGAAGTTCGTTCCAAGCGAGGTGAAGAGCCCTGTAAGGTCGTTAATTTTTGACGTGCATCGCGGAGGACAATTTACGGGCGCGATGTTAAAATATACGTTATTGTTTTTAACACGAACTGAAGTTGCTTGCATTGTATCGAGTTAAGGCGTTATATTCATAAAGTGCTTAATGCAGTCTTTGATGAATAAGGAGGATCCGCCCCTGGCTCTTCCGGAAGGATAGTATGCGTGATACGCACAAAATCCTCTTATTTTAACTTGAGATTCCTTTGTAAGGTGGGTTTCAGAGATCAAGCATATGTCAATATTGTAGTTCCGCAAGAATACCTCTAGTTCGGTAATTTTTTGTTGGAGGCCGTTTGCGTTCCACGTTAAAATTTTTAGTAACCGTTCCATGCTCATGTGGGAGTTCTTTTATTGCGAAGCTTTAACTCAAGCTTGCTCAATTTGTCAAATATGACGTTGTTTATTTTGGTTTGCTCCTTAAGTTTCGCGAGAATTATAAAGAAAACTTGGAAGATTGGGTCTGCCATAACACCGCTCTGTTTATGCACTTGTGATGCGGCTTGAGCATATTTTTGCGCTATTGAAAATTCTGGCTTTTCCTTAATATTTGACAGAGGGACGTCCTTATTTTTGCGGATTTAATTTCGTTCGTTACCTTTTCCTTGGCGGTTTCACGTCTCCTTTTAAGCGGGTTTACTCTGGCGTAAATTATTTTTAAATGTATCTCACCCTTTTTGGAGCTCTTTGCTACTTCGAAGCCCCGATAGTTTGCTGGGTTTATGCAGGTCACCGGTGCCTGCTTTTTTAGGTCACACCTTTCTGATAGGTGGTTACCGGCACATTTTACACATTTCGGTAATTCGACTGTGTGTGATTAAAACCTTGACAGCATTTGCACTAAGGTATAGATCTTGCATTCGTGCACATAGGCTTGATTTTAACTACGACTACTATATTCAAGATAGTTTTAACATTGTAAATGTCTTATATATTTCCGCTCCTATCGAAAGTGATCATAAAGAGAGGAAGTCCTTACTTGACTAAGATTTCCTGGCTTGTTCCGTTTTCTGCTTAACAATAGTATATAAATTGTAATAACAATTTTCAATCTTTTTACTCTTAGGTCATTTATAATGTCGTATTTGGTGCACGAGGGGTGGAGATTCCCTGCTATAACACGGAGTGGTCTTTCTGACTTATTTTCATAAGTATACCACTGGATCTTTTCCGCGTTTAGTTTTTTGGATATTGCTAGATAGCCGTCAGAGTAAGTATGTTATTTTTCCAAGCATTATTTCGGAATGACATTACTTTAAACTCCGATGTCATAGTTCCTTTGAGAAGGAAATGCAATTTGTTGAAGTCGGTAATGTCGACGATGTTTATTGCAGGCGGAGGACGTAATTTATATTGAGATTGTGTCTGTTTCGACTCATTTTCTTTATCTTGATTTCGTGGTACAATTTCGGGTGAAGAGCCGGCTCTCCGTTTTTTGCTGGGTCTTTTCTTTTAAACCCAATTTGTTTCACGTGCTAGCGCTTCTTCGTCCGTGTGATATTTGGATCTAGCTGCACGGGGTGGGGTAACTTCGCATTCATTTTTGCGTATAACGTCTATGACGTTGTTTTGAACTTTCGGGCCTACCATCAAGTGATCATTCAAAGAAGAGCCAAAAGAAGTTTTGAAAGCCGCAACATACACGACCCTCAACTTTGTGGTGGTACTGGATTCTTTGATGCCAGCATGATGGGAAATGAAGTAGTTAAGGTATTGTTACTACCTCGTATGCATTTTTTAGTTCAGTTATATGGCCGAAACTTATGTACTCTTCCATACATTTCTTGTATCCCTCCTGTAGGGTAGAATTATTGCTGAACCTATTTCCCAGCTGATAGAATCGTTTGAGTGCTCCTTGTTGTGTCGATCCTAATACTGGGTACGTAGTGCCTTTGAACGGGAGGCGGACCTGATACCGGGCATCGAGTAAACGTTTAGTGTGTGTGATGAAGTATTCTTTACACGCCCTATCTTCTTTCGATTCGTACTTCTTGAATGGCTGTTCTTCTATTTAGCAAAATTTTCGAAGTTGGGCATCGAGATCGAAAAACTTTGCGAAACTTCGAATTGCCTGTGGGATTTCTACGACCTTACCCATAAAAATCCATCCGAGAGTAATTTTTTGAACAACCGGTGCCGTAAATATTTCTTGACAGAAAATTTCTTTGACAGACAAATTTTGGCGTAGACGTCGCTTCCCAACAGTATATCCACGTTGGCGGGAGTGTGATAGCTGGGATCGGCCAAGGTGAGTCCATTTATGTGCGCCCATTTATCGAAGTCTATCTTTTGGGCCGAAAGGAGCCCAGTCAGGGATTTGAAGATGAAGGCTCGGGTATGCCCTTCGTATTCTGATTCCAGTGAGCCGAAAGACGAATCCACGTAATTGTGGCATGTTCCGCTGCTGACCTTCCCCAACCTAGATACCTCGATAAATGTTCGCTTGTTCCTAATAATTAACAACTGGAGCGCAGCTCCTGATATAAGTGCGGCTTCCGAACCGGGGTCTGTGAGTGCTCGCAGGTTAACATAATCTCCGGAAGCTGATCTTATTTTTACCATCGCTGACACAAAAAGATCCTGTGTGTTGTTGTGTTGTGAAAGTTATTAATTGTAGAACTTGAGGGTTGATGGTCGGTGACGGGCTGAAATGCTGGCGCATTAGGGTTGATTGCTGTGTGCCTGATGTGTGGTGTGGAAGTCTGATGGGCTTGTGTATATGTGTGGGGTAACTGAGAGTGTGTGTATGGATGCTTTGAGGTGCTGGTATATGGTGTATGAATGGATTTTTTTTTTTCTATGGATACGCCAGTTGATGTGTTAATCTTCTAAAGATACTAGTAGCCTACTAACATGCATGATTCGCATACCCGATTGCTCGATTCCAGGAATGCGCCTACGTACTAGTCCATACCCAGCTCACTTCTACCACTCTCCCCAAGGGACTGCCGTTAATTATTACTAATCGGGGCTGGTTAACAATTCATGCTATGCTTCTTGCTTTGCTGCTTCTGCTCTCCTTGCTTTCTCAATTACACGAAACACTTTTTGGACATTCGTTACGAGTGCGCAAATTTCCATCCAGTTCTCCTCTGATCGCAACATGTGGTCTATAAAAAGCGGTGTACTCGACAAGTTACTTCTCCATTCTGCGAAGCAACTGCAGTGGAACACTGCGTGTTCTGTGTCTTCCCCTTGATCTTGACAATCTGGACAAAAAGGTGAGCTATCGTGTCCAAATCTATATAAATAATTCCGATAGCCACCGTGACCCTACAGAAACTATGTAAGGTGGTAGTTGCAGTCTTCATGCATTCGTCTTATCCACGCCTCGATGGTGGGGATCAGCTTGTAGGTCCAGCTGCCTATTGTACTGTATTCCCACCTGGCTTGCCACATAGCTATTGATATTGCCTTCCCTTAATCTTTAATTTTCTTGACAATTCTTGCTTCTTGATTGCTCTAGCTTCTCCTTTCGTAGATCCTTACCATCTCGTTTGCGAGGATGTCGATGGGGATCATATTCCAGCTATGACACATTCTGCTTCGTGCGATATTATTCGCACAGAGCCTGTATTTTGCCGACAGTTTTTCCGAGTCTCCGTCGTCTTTAACGCCACTGCCCAAACCGGGGGAGCATACAGGAGAACCGAGCTGACGACTCTGGATAGTAAAATTCGTCTCCGATGTTTGGTACTATTCGCGAGAGGGCCGCTTGCAGTATTGAAGCTTTATTGCTCGAGTATTCTATGCGGGCTTTAAACTTCAGTCTATTATCAAGCATTACGCCTAAATATTTAACTGCTTCTTTTGATCTTATAGTCTCTCTGCCGACTCGAATATTCGCATAATCAACGGCCTCTCGACTTGTTATAAGAACAGCCTCAGTTTTGTGGTCTGCTACTTCAAGACCGGCGGATACTAGCCAGTCTTTAATTTTTGCAATTGCTTCGTTTGTGGCTGACTCTATTTCGTGGATGTGTTTGGCCACGGTAACTACGGCGATGTCGTCATCGAACCTGATTGTCCCAACACTTTTTGGCAGTGTTAAGCGCAGGACTCCGTCGTGCATAATATTCCATAGAAGAGGGCCTAGTGCCGATCCTTGTGGGACTCCATCAGTGACGTTGTAGTACTTTACCCCCTCGTCAGTTTGGTACCTCAACTTTCTGTTTGTGAACTAATTTGTGATTATCCTAAAAAGGTAGTATGGAGTATTCATTCTGGCCAGCAATCTCCTAAACCAGTCACTACTGTACAGTATTTCTTTGTCCCCTCTCGCCATCTTTTACCCTGGATCGCTTCAGCTGCTGTATCGACTACCGCTTTTATGGCATAAATGGTAGAACGCGATTTTCTGAATCCGAACTGCTGATCTAACAGCGCTCTTTTCTCCTCTGCTACCACGAGCAGTCGGTTATATATTATTCGTTCGAGGATCTTTCCCAAAGTGTCGAGCAGACATATTGGGCGATATGACGATTGTTCACCTGGCGGCTTGTTTCCTTTTGGTAACAGCACCAAATGTTGGAGCTTCCATGGATCAAGGAAAACTCCTTCGTCTAAACTCCTACTTTGAACAGCCACTTTCACTGCTTTATTGGGGATGGCATCCGGCCCGGGGGCTGTATTGTTGCCTATGGTGTATGAATGGACTGTATTTTGTACGAATGGACTGTATTGTGTCGTGTGGTTTTGAGTGTGAAGACATGTTTGGATGATGCGATCGTTGATTTTTGTGCAACAATGAGCGATGCCTCTGGCTGCAGAATTAGCAACATACGCCACTCGTATGCCAAGCAGTTTTCGCATATGCCTAACTATCTTACAGCATTGATGCGCTCACTCGCCTCCATATTCCAAAAACCAGTTGCAACTTCTTAGTGAGTGTTGTCCGTTGTTGCAAACACCGGATCTATGCTGTTGCTTGGGTTTTGGTTGGGTAGTAAATGTTTTTTTTTTTCGTATGCCTGATTTGCGCTTCTGGTCTTGGTACCACTTTTTGCTGATTGACGGTCTCCAGGGTCCGAAATCTGGTTTCCAAAAACTCTGTGAACTCCGCGAAGGTGAGAAGTTCTTTCTTCGATCCCAGTTTCTCCTCCCGTAACCGCTGAGTTGAAGACGGCAGTTTTTGCAGCAAACGTAAATTGCGATCACATCCTAGTTTTGAATTTCTGCCCCAGGTTCTTTACGTCCAGAAGCTGTTTTAAATTGGTGGACCCTTCGACACTGATGGCGTGGAGTCGCTACGTACTAAAGACAGAAAAACATAGCGAAATGATCTCCAGATCTCATAGCTGCCAGCAAAGTAGGGTAAATTGATATTGGGAGGTGGCAGAGGTGTTTTTTACTGGTATGTCCAAGACTGCCAGATACTGCAGAATTGGCGGGAAATTTATCAAGGGCTTCCAGTAGAGACGTAGGGTAATGTACATTTCTCTTATTTTGTGGTAGACTTCATCAATTTTTTCACTTTCAGCTTTATGGACTACGTTGGTGACTGCATCCGCGTTGGTTATGACTCTCGCTTGGAGGTTCTCTTGAAAAATAGTAAGGCGACCTTGAGGGTAGTACTTAGGAGCCTTGGTTTCTTTGTTCACCTTCTTAAAATTCAACTCACTTTATAAAAATTTCGAGATTTTTTATTGAAGTTCAAAAGTATTACCACACATAATAAACCACCCAGATGTCGCACGCCCATATAAAAAAAATTAAGCATATTTCTGTCCTGGCAGACAACGTCCTGGCAGACAGAGGGTTTTCAGATTAAGTACCACAAATAAAGCTTTTTCTTTTTCCTCACTCCGTTCGCTCGTGTGGGAAAAGTTCTTTTTCTCATCGTGTGTTGTGACATGGAAACGAACGAGGTGAAGAAGTGTAAAGGGGTATGCGGGAAGGGACATGAAGATGCATGACAGTGTGATTTCCATACCACCGCAGCAAAGAATAAATTTTCATGAATGGAAGTTTTGTAAACGCGTATGCGCTGTATATGAAGAGAAGGTTTGAGAGATTTTGCTCGAATATCAATCATTTAGATTTTCAGGTTAATTACTAACATACATATATATTACATACATATACTAAAAAATTAAAAGGCATAAGAAAAATTGTCTCCAAGGAAAAAATGTCTTGGAAAAGAACGAAGTGCGCAATTGCACACTGTTCTATAACCAAAAATTAAGTGCCTGATAGAAAATTATTTAAATTTCCTAAAATAGGAACGGTTAAATACGATGAATGGCTAACTTTAGCAGAGGAGTCTCGGGAACACATAAAAAGCCCTAAAACGCCCTAACAAACAAAACGCAGCAAACATTTTAAGAATGCCTTTATTGGAAAGAAATATTTAAAAAAAAAAACGCTTACCCTTCTCTCTTGTTAAAACGAAGTGTTGCTATATCTGATGACGAGTTCATTTGTTTTGATCCAATGGGATCTAAGGTTACATACGAAAACTGCAATAAATTAGTAATGGATTCGAATGATGTTACAGTAGAAGAATTAAACTTGTGTTCAAAAAGGTTATCAAAAAAAGATTCAAGGATAACGTAGAATTTACTTGCGCCAACTGTGAGACTCATATAAAAAGGCAATCTATTTATATTAAAAGAATTGAGAGGCTTAAGAAATTTAACAATAGCTTAAGGATAACAATAAAAGGAAATCGCAAATCGAAAATAAATTTGCTGCAGAGAATTCATCGTTTAAAAGAAAAAAAGGCTGCAAGTGCGTGAAAAGCAGAGTATCCAAGAGAAAATTGATTTATTGCTTGGTATTGATCAAAATACTAAGACATTTTCGAAGCTTATTATATCTGAGAGTACAAAAAAAAAACACCGGAGAGGAGAAGTGGATTTCGCAGTGCATTTTTTTCCATTCGTCTTCCATATACAACTTTTTACGGGATCAGCTTGGACTACACTTGCCGCACCCGTCTTCATTACATAGGTGGATTAAGATTAAAAGTCTGTCACCTGGAATAAATATAAATGTTCTAGAGGAAATAAAGAAAATAACTTCGACATTATCACCAAAAGAAAAAGAAGTCGTGATTATCAAAGATCTAATATATGCGCTAAGTCTGTGTGTGTTTTTATGATTCGGAAATTTTAAGCAAGTTTTATATCATGTCGTTTGTCCAAGCAATATACCTATGAAACAACTTGAGATTGAGGTATGTAATTGTCTTGATATGTGCGCGGAGATATTTGCTGTGATCAAGGATCCACAAATCGTAGTTTATATAATAAACTTAATCTAAATGAAAAAAACTTTATCTTTAAGAAGTGTAGGATTATATATTAAACATCGAACCCACAAACGCAAGAAATAGATCATTTTGTTTCAAAGGCTTGGCCTTAACTATAGAAAGCATTTTAAGAATAAGAGACACATTATTCACGGATCATGGTTGGTTGGTTGGTTGGGTTAAGAGGGTGAGCTTATGCTCTTCACTTAGGCCTCCATTGGGCCCGTTGTGTTCCCCTCATCTATGTAACTGTAGGGAATAGTGTGTGCTTTGGGAATTATGTATTGAGAGGATATAGGTCTAGGGATCATGGGTAGTATCAACGGGAAACTATATAATATATATCGGGAATATATATCGTAGTGTTCGTCTGGCGAACTCCAATATATCCCCGATTCCTTTCTTACTGAGGTGTGTTTGCTGTCCGAGCAGATGTCGATTTGCCTCCCTTCGCTGGTGTCTTCTGCGAGTATTTCAGTTGCCTTCATAATTGCATAGACTTCTGCTTGGACCACCGATACAAATGGTTCTAGGTGAATAGCAAGTTCAATCGGTGGGTTAGCACTGAAGATGCCAGCCCTTGATTACCCTGATATGTTAGAGCCATCTGTATGTACCGATATCCTACTCTAGTTTCTTGTCGTTCTTTCATACGTCCAATATTCTCTTGCGGGAAAAATTGTTTCGCAGTTGTTGGAGAACATATACGATTTTCCAACAACATCACTGGTTCAATCGATGAGTGGTGTCATTACTCTTATCATTTCGATGATTTTTCGATGTCCCGTATTTGCACCACCGATAAAATGGCCGATAGTTCTAAGCCATGAGCCTGAAATGCCGGCAATCTTCTTCGCTTCGAGGTGCATTGGTAGAATGTTTGGTATCGCTTCCATGGCCGCGGTTGGTGTTGAGAACTGTGCTCCTGTAATACCCAGGCAGACCATACGTTGCACCTCTTGCATACTTTTTGCTCATCACTGGCCACCATACAACTACACCGTAGAAGATAATGGGTTTTATTACGCATTCGTATATCCAGTGGACCTGTTTCGGTTTCAAGCCCCATGATTCCCGATGGCCCTCCTGCATATCCAATATGCTCTCTTAGCTTTGATGACTCTTTCTTCCAGGTGCTTTCTCCAGATCAGTTTCCTGTCCAATATAATGCCCAGATACTTGACGCTGTCGCGGAGTTGTAGTGATACTCCTCCGAGTTGTGGAATGTGAAAGTCACTAGTTTTGGTTTTCTTTGTAAAGAGAACCATTTCCGTTTTATTTGGATTTATTTCTAATCCACTCTCCTCCGCCCATTCTTTTATGATTCGAAAGATGTTTTGCATAAGCTCTTTTATGATGTTCAGGTGCTTACCTCTTATCAGAACGGCTAGGACATCTGGGTACGCTACACATTTCGCACAGGTTCTGTTGTAGAACATTCCTTATCATGAACGCAATGTAAACTAACCCTTGTGTGCGTCCTCCTGCTGCCTGTGCTGCCCTCTAGCCGTCGTGGTTTCTTCCGATTTAAATCGGATGCGCCTTTTCTCGATTCTCCATTTTGTTTAATTGGCCACTAAGCCTAGAAGCGGGAGGACGCACAAAGGCGTGGTATAACTATCTATATACCAAACAGCGGCACAAGTGGAGGGTGCATCTTTATTTCGACGGTGCATCTTTATTTCGACTTCTTTTGGTGAAATTGCCAGCGGAGCACCCCTCTCGTCGAGTTGGCGATTGAGGTGTGTTCAACACCAAACGGCGGCACAAATGGAGTGTGCATTTTCTATTTTGCATTTTCCTCCTGGTGAAATTGCTAGTGAAGCCCCAGCGGCCAGCGGAAGACCCTTTCGTCGAGTTGGCGATTGAGATGTGTTCAACACCAAACAGCGGCACAAGTAGAGTGTGCATTTGTATTCGCATTTTCCTTTTGGTGAATTCGCCAGTGAAGCGCTAGTGGCCAGCGGAGCACCCCCTTCGACGAATTGGCGATTGATGCGTGCTCAACAAATAAAAAATAGTAATTTATAACTGTAGTCACAAGTGGTTTGTGCAGACAAATTCAGTGGTTAGTAACCAACCACGAACCGTCAGTGGAACACCCCATCGGCATCCTTCGACAGCCGCTCACTGGAAGCAGTGTACGAGAAAATCGATGCAGGAAAACCATAGTCAGCAAACGTCCTGGAACACCTGAGCAGCATAAGACTCATCAAGACCTGAAGGTGAATGCGGGTGAGTACCTTTGATTGTATTAGTGGGTTTGTCTTGGGTCGAGTGGGGTGTGTAGGAAATACAAAGAAAAGTTTTAGTTGAGATAGCCAATAGCTTGAGACATACGTACGCACGCTGGCATAACTGTTGTTGCCGTTAGATAGTAGGTCCATCCTAAACGGTATATACGTACACTCATATGCACAGTCACCGCTGAGCCGACGAGTGTGGGCGAGAGGAACAGATAGATAGCCTTTGCTGCCATTAGTTAGTAGGGTCGTCTAAACGGGAAATACTGCCTCCCTATCGATATACAATGCCACGAACACGTTCAGGGCAAAGCGATCAACCAGCCGTGGAAAGCGAAGGCAGCGGTGAGACGGAAGATTTAAACTTCACCATGCGTGGTCCTAATGCAGCGACCTTGAACACTTCGGTTGAAAATAGGGTAGCCGCGATGATGTTGCAGATACAAGATCTACAGCAGAACTCTCTAGAACCAATCAGAGGCTAATAGGAAGCGAGCAGCAACGTGATCAACGAACCGTTAACCAAGCTAGCGTATCATCTTTGGTGTGAACGCTAACGCCACTGAAGCATCGTTATCGGCTGTGCCTGGAGAGCTGAGCCGTACATTATCAACATCTAGAGGGGAACAGGGTCGGAAGCTCTATGATCTGCCGGAGTTTAGCGGGCGGTCGAAAGAATGGCCGATGTTTGAAGAAGCGTTTGTAACCACAACCGAGGAGTACGGCTACTCGAATCGACAGAATACGATGCGCCTGCAGAAAGTGATAAAGGGAAGTGCGCGTGAAACGGTAGAATGTCTTCTCATCCACAGCAGCAATGTCCAGTGGACCATGCGTACCTTACAGGAACGCTTTGGCAGGCCAGAGCAGTTGGTGAAAAGCCAGATCGAGAACGTTCGAAATGTGGTTTGTATTTCTGAAAACCGAATCGACTTGTTGGTGCCATTCGCGACGGAAGTACACAATCTGGCATCATTCTTGGAAGCAGCAAAGTGCGAGCACCATTTGAGTAATCCCACACTCATGGATGAGGTATTACAAAAGCTGCCAATACAAAGAAGACTTGATTGGGCTAAGTATGCCTACAAGATCCAACCAAGGGCAACAGTGCGACATCTCAGCAACTGGCTGCAAGAATTAGCGAGCGTGGTGAATCTGACATGCGTTAAAGCTAATGAGCAACCACTCCAGCGAAACGTAAGAATAGTTGGAGGAGGCGGTGGAAGAGGATGATTTTTCCACGTCAATGAAGGAACGGACGGGCCACGTAGGGGGATAGCTTGTACAGTTTGCACTGGGCAGCATGAGGTAGTGAGGTGTGGCCATTCTTAGACATGAACGGGGCTCAGCGATGGCGAGCAGTTCGTCAACAACGGTTGTGCTTCAATTATCTGGGTGAGGGACATAGAAGCAGCAGCTGTACAATACAACATCGCTGCGATGTAAGGGGATGTTCGAGGAAGGTCCACAAGCTTTTACATGTCCAAAGTAATACCTCCGAGCCAGAAGGCAGCATATCGCAAAATGCTTTAGAGCAGCGGAGCAGCGTACGGCAGAGCATCATACAGCCTGCCGTACTCACACATACATCCACAGTATCGACGAAACTCTTGTTTAAAATTCGACCGGTAAATATAACCTTACCGGCCGGCGGCAAGTAAGTAACATATTTCGCTTTCTTGGATGAGGGTTCATCAGTATCATTGATGAATGAAAGTCTGATGCATCATCTGGGTCTATAGGGGCGGAAGGAGAATTTGACCCTACAGTGGTTTGGTAACAACAGTGTTACGGAGCCCTCATGTAAAGTCAACATGCAGATCTCTGGAGTCTGGCCAAGAAGCAAGAATTTTGCTCTGAACGACGTAAGGACAGTCAAGGATCTCAAGCTACCCACCCAAACGTTGGAGCTAACAAAGATACATCTGAGGGATCGGCATAGAAAGAGACCCCCGCTCTACAGCTATGAGAAAGCAACCCCAGAACTATTGATTGGGCTGAATAACGCACACCTTGGTATAGCGCGAAGTATTGTAGCCGACAGCTGGAAGGGACCAGCAGTGGTCTTAACCAAGCTTGGTTGGGTGGTCACCGTCTATGTTCTACACAAATTGGTATGCCGCCGTTGGATAACCTTGAGCAAGTTGTAAACGACTACATCACTAACGTGGGCCTAGGAGTGCGGGAAGTCGAGAAGCATGTCGAGTCGTTGCAAGAGGTTCGTGCGAAGTCACTAATGTAGAAGACTACTCAAAGGAAAGGCGCGCGTTTTGAAACAGGATTACTGTGGAAACAAGACAACACAGTACTACCATCAAGTCGCGGCCTGGCAGAGAAGCGTTTTCAAGCACTTGAGAAGAAGTTTCAACGAGATGCGGGGTACCATCAAGAATACTGCCATATCATCGCCGAAGAGAAGGGTTATGCAAGGAAGTTAAGTGCACTCGAGGTAGCCAAGAAGGGTCCCTGTCATCGAGCCGATGTTCAATGAATTATTTTATTTTTATTATTTGTATTATTAACGATTATTTGAATTTCCATTTTGTTCCCTATTGTAAGTGAGCCTAATGTGCGGCAACTACATCCCTGACCTTATTAGTAAGAGTTATATTTGTCTCTTTTCTTCAATTTTTTTGTTTCTGTGCCCTCGCCATCTGCGTGCCATTATTGAATCACGTAGCCGGCTGAGTGGACGTGTATTATTTTGTTGGAAAAAAAAGGTTAGTTATTTTTTATCTTTTTTGAAGAATTAATCATATTTCAAAATTATTTATTTCCTTATAAAAGGAAGTTTCAGTATTGTGGTCGCCGCACAATTTGGGCAGGAAAAAAGCAGTATAGTTGTTAGGGATGTAAGTAGGATTTTTATTGTATGCTTTCATTCTTTTATCATATGCTTTTCATTATAGAAAATAAAATTAACAACAACAATCAATCAATTATCAATCGAATCGAAAGGATTTTTATTTCTCGGCGCAACTAAATTGCTGCCCAACATTGGCCGCACAACATCATTTTATTTTATCCACGTGCATCCAGTCGGATTTCTTTGTTTAACACAGCCAGAACCACCATTTTGTTCTTTGTGTTCTGTGTGCTGTATTGGAGTGCATCTGTTCCGACTTCCCTTTGTGTTAAGCAGCCAGATCCACCATTTTGTTGTGTTCTGTGTGCTGTATTTGGAGGTTAGTTCGTGCACGTGATCCCAAATTATAAATTTGTTGGAGTCATATCAAGTGACTCAATTACGATGGTACGTAGTTGTAGTTCCAGCAAATGTCGCAAAGCCGACGACAATGGTGTCTTGCGATCGGTGTAGAAGATGGTGGCACTATGCTTGTGTCAAATTTGATCCACACCAATACGATTCCGACACTCCTTGGTTCTGTGAAAAGGAAAGATGTGAACCTCATGAGGATGTCTCTGAGAATGCTTCACAGATGGGAGGCATTGTTCAGCCCACCACTGCAGACCAAGAAGGTGATGAAATTTCAGTGGACCTTCTCATCGAAGGGGCGTCTGTAGCCCAAGCAACTGTTGCGCAAAAGGATAGCGAGCTTTTAATTCTTCGAAAGGAGATGGAAGAGTTAAAGTTGCAGTTGGCCAAAGTTTCTGAAGAGCCAGTTTTGGAAGTGCCAGTGTTAAAGCCAGATGATTCAAAACGGCGCTAGGTTCGGAAAGACTTAAGCTTTTTAAAAGAATTCAGGAAAATCACCATTCGCTTCACATTCACAAACAAAGATCATCAAGAACAATCTACTTCACATCCCAAAGTTCCGTTTTCATCATCGTTTCGGATGGAATCTTCATTTCGTGATGCGGATATGGCAAATCTGTTGACAATTTTAAACCGAGGAAACGTGCAAGAGTTACCATCTTTCTCAGGTGCTGACAAACGGGAGTGGCCGTACTTCGAGGAGGTTTTTAGATCTACGACAGTCGAAGGTCGGTACAGTGGGAAAGAAAACGTTTCTCGGCGGCGCAAGGCGTTAAATGGCGAAGCATATCAGCTGGTTGGCGATCGTCTGAAGTATTCCACAGATGCGGATGCTATTATGGATTCCCTGCGAGCGATATTCGGTCGTCATGATGTGTTAGTTCATGACCTCACTGCGGAGTTATTGAATCTTGCTCGACTTTCTTCGAAGTGCGACCCAAAGTTACGTTTGTGGGCTGTAAAGCTTAATGGATTTGTGGCAGATATCAAATCGCTAAAAAGGGATGAAGACCTTAACAATGGTTATGTTTTAACGTGTCTTGTTGGCAAGTTGGGTGCTGGCCTATACCAGGTCTGGACAAATCGAAAGTCATTGAACCCACGAGCCTATTTTGTCGATTTCGCCAAGATCTTGACGGAGAAAGTTATTGATCTTCCTCCTGATCTACTAAAGCACGCTGATTCAAATGAATTAAGGAAATCTGTCAAATCTCCGAAGTCGTCAGGTCGAGTTATGACTCACAAACCAATGTCATCAAGTGGTTCATCAGTAGTTTGTGTGCGATGTGGTCGAAAGCATCATCTGCATCAGTATTCGGAGTTTAAGGACTTGTTAGCAGAACAAAGATTAGAATTAGCTAAAGACAGACGTATTTGCTTTTCCTGTCTTGATCCGGCAAAGCATAATTGGAGAGAGTGCCGACAAAGGTCAACATGTGCAATCTTAAATTGTTCAGGACGTCATCACCCGCTTTTGCACCAGTCAGCTGCAAACACCGCTTCCGAGTTGAATAGTTCTGCAAGTTCCTTTGTGCCCACACAGCATGTTCACTCTTCGTACGTGGGGACGAATTCCGACGTTTTGTTCAAGATTGCGCCAATTCGTATTTATGGCAATAACAATAAGTTTGTTGATTCGTATGCCTTTCTGGACGATGGCTCATCCTTATCAATGATGGAGAAAGATCTGTTCGATGAACTTAGTCTCGCTGGTAGTGCGGAAGATTTGATTCTACAATGGACCAAAGGCGTTTCCAGACACGAAGATTCTGTTCGTTCTTCTTTGACAGTTTCAGTCAGTTGAAAAAACGTGTACACCGTAAAGAATTTAGAACTGCCCAGTCAATCAATTAACGCTGCTGATCTGAAGCGTTCATACCCACACCTGCGAGGTCTCCCTCTATCAGATCTTGTAGATGCCAAGCCGAAAATCCTTGTTGGTCTTGATCAAGCCAAGTTTTTATGGGGTCATGGTCAACGAAATGGGAGAGATGAAGAGCCATGTGCCACCAAGATGCTTTTAGGATGGGTAGTTTATGGCAAATCTGCTCCTGCATACGACGTGTCATGCCTTTATCAGCCAGCTAAACCAACTATGCATTTCCTCTTTCATGATGCAATAAAATCCGAAGACGATATTCACGAGCTTGTGAAACACAATTTTTCAACGGAGGATTCCGGAGTTAAAACTTCCAGCAGTGCTTTGGTAAGTCGAGAGGAGGCTCGAGCAGTCGATGTCATGCAGCAAACACTGAGGCAGGTCGGTAACCAATATGAGATTGGCTTGCTGTGGAAAAGTGACGGAGTTAACTTGCCGGATAGCTATCCAATGGCTTTGAGTAGGCTAAAAGGGCTTGAAAAATCCTTGAAAAATAAGCCTCATTTATTCGAGTGGAAGAATGATCATATGAAAGAACTTTTATCGAAAGGTTATGCTAGAGTTGCGTCTGCCGAAGAGCTGGTAAAGTCTTGGCCTCGGGTTTGGTATGCACCTACCTTTGTCGTCGAGAATCCGAACAAGTTGGTCTCGAAGCCGAGAGATGTTGCCGATGTTGCTGCCAAGGTTAGTGGAGTCTCACTCAACACTTTCCTTTTAAAGGGGCCTGATAATCTGGTGCCGCTCCACGCGGGCATTTTTAAGTTCCGGGAGCGCGCAATTGCCGTCAACGCGGATGTGAAAGAAATGTTTCACAGGATTCGCATTAAAGAAGAGGACCAGCAATGCCAAAGAATCTTATGGAGGGATGGTGACAGCAGTCTAAAGCCAACCGTTTACATCATGGAGGTCATGATGTTTGCTCCAAGATGCTCCCCCACCTGTGCACAATTCGTAAAGAATCATAATGCGGAAAAGTTTCGTTTGGAATGTCCAGAAGCCGTGGACGGTTTGACGCAGCGAACATACGTGGATGACTATTTCAACAGCCACGATACTGTGGAAAAGGCTGTATCTGTTACAAACGAAGCAATTCGTATCTGCAAATCCATGAACTTTGATCTGGTAGGAGTTCAGTCAAACAGTCAAGTTTTTCTGCAGAATATTTCGGAGAACAACATCATCAAGAATCTTGTAAGCATAGATCCGAACAATTGTGACACCATCGTTAGCAAGATTTTGGGAATGTTTTGGCTTCCCTCATCGGACCAGTTCACCTTCAAGTTATCAAGCAACCAAACTCTAGAGAAGATGCTACTTCCTGAGTCTAAAGATATCGTCGCTGACGATGCTACGAGGTGGAATGATCCCTCAGTTGATGATGCTAATTCAAGATGGTTTAAGGGACCTGAATTTCTCAGAACGCCATTTGAATCCTGGCCTGTTACTTCGGGCAAGAGTGCTTCCAGTTCAGTGGCTCCGGAGAATCTAGAGCCCATAAAGATTTATTTGCACAGTAAGCAGAACACAGCGTCGTACAGCATTTTCGAGGAGCTCAAGCCAAGATTTCGGGCTAGATCGTCGTCTTCAGTTCGAGTTGTTGAGCTATTACTTCGGTTCAGAGATATTCTGAAGAAGAAACTTGTTGAGAAACTTACTTTCGTCACCCCTATCGAGTTCGCCAGAGTTGAAAATTGGTTATTCAGGAAAATACAAGCTGACGCCTTTCCTGAAGACGTAGCTGCACTCATAGTTCGCAAGGAAGTCGATTCTTCGAGCAAAATCATAAAATTTTCACCGTTTCCGGACGAAGAAGGTACGATCAGAATGAGCTCACGAGGGCAAAAAGCATTTGTCTCCTATGCGACACGAAACCCAGCGATTTTACCAAAGAGTCACCCCTTGGTGGATTTGTATATTAATCACCATCATGAGAAGAACTTACACGTGGGAATAAGCTTCGATCATCTCAGACATCAGAGAGCGAGCTTGGGTTATCAGTATTCGAGTGGCTGTGGCAAGAGTCAGTTCGCGGTGCAACAAATGTAAACTTCTGAGGGCGAAGCCGGTGATGCCAATAATGGGCCAGCTCCCTGATGCTCGCTTAGCCCTTCATCAAAAGCCATTTACTCACGTTGAAGTGGATTCCTTCGGTCCTATGTTGGTGAAATTTGGGAGAGGAACAGTCAAACGCTACGGTATGATTTTCACCTGCTTGACGTTTAGAGCAGTGCAAATCGAGCTACTGATAATCTAAGTTTGCATCAGTGCACTATGGCTGTTCGTCGTTTCGTCATCAACCGTGTTGTTACTCGCTACCTTTATAGCGACAACGGGCTCAACTTCGTTGGATTAAGAAACGAATTGGAGAAAGACGTGAGGGAAATGGAGGCAGCTTTGGGTGCATATGCATCGAGGTACGAGGGAATTCTTTGGAGGTTTATACCAGCTTACTCGCCCTGGATGGGCGGAGCTTGGGAGCGGCTGATACAATCTATAAAGCGCAGTGTCGATTTCATTCTTAAAGGTATTACTCCTCAAGAAGATGTTTTGCGAAATGCTCTATTAGAAGCTCAAGGTCAGATAAATATGCGCCCTCTTACGCATGTTCCTGTGGATCCTGAAGACCCAAAGCCACTAACTCCCAACTCAATGCTGTTCGGGGAAGACGTTCGGGATGTAACTACTCCAGGAGTGTTTTGTGAGAAGGACTCGTGTAACAAGCTATACAGTCGTTGGGGCCAACACCTGATGTCTCAGTTCGTCAGGCGTTGGTATACTGAATATCTTCCGGAAATTACCAGAAGGAGCAAGTGGCATAAGAATGCCAAGCCAGTCGAAGAAGGCAACGTAGTGCTCATCATAGACCCTAACGAGATTCGTTCGTCATGGCAGTTGGGACGGGTAACCAAAGTTTACCCTGGTCCTGATGGGGTAGTAAGAATGGCAGATGTCCAAGTCGCAAATGGTTCCATCAAAACTAGGATATCGGTTGGACGGCTTGCTGTTCTTGATTTGTCTTCAACTTAGTTTCAGACGGGCTCCGGGATGTCATCGAGCCGATGTTCAATGAATTATTTTATTTTTATTATTTGTATTATTAACGATTATTTGAATTTCCATTTTGTTCCCTATTGTAAGCGAGCCTAATATGCGGCAACTACATCCCTGACCTTATTAGTAAGAGTTATAAAGGGTGGTTATATTTTAAGGGCCGATGTTGAATGTGAACCACACCTAAACGTCAAGTTTTTTTCTGCATTTCATTTGACATTTCTCAATTTCAGACTAACTCAATTTGAACCATGGAAAGATACACAATCGAGCAACGCGTTAAAGTTATTCAGGCTTATTATGAAAATGGGCGCTCAAATCAAAATGCATATCGTGCATTTCGAGATTCTTTCGGTCAATTTAATCGTCCAAATGTGCGTACAATCGGAAAAATCGTGCAAAAATTTGTGCAAACCGGGTCTGTAGGAGATGTGAAAACACCAGTGCATGCTCGTACAGCTCGTACTGCAGAAAATATTGCTGCTGTTCGCGATAGTGTGGCTGAAGAGCCGTCCACCTCAACTCGTCGTCGTGCCCAACAATTGCACCTCTCACGCTCGTCGTTGATGAACATTATGCATAAAGACTTGCATTTACGCTCTTACAAGGTGCAATTGACTCATAAACTAAAGCCTCTTGACCATTTCAAGCGTCGTCAATGGTCACAATGGTGGCAAGAAATGGCAACAGTGGATGATCAATTTTCGAAGAAAATCATCTTCAGTGATGAGGCACATTTTCACCTCAGTGGATTCGTCAATAAGCAGAATTGCCGCATTTGGGCGAATGATAATCCAAGAGTGATTGTCGAAAAACCAATGCACCCACAAAGAGTGACTGTTTGGTGCGGTTTATGGGCTGGCGGCATCATCGGGCCGTCTTTTTTCCAAAATGAGGCCGGTCAGGCAGTTGCTGTGAATGGTGTTCGCTATCGTAAGATGATAACGAACTTTTTATGGCCCGAATTGGAAGATATGGATGTGGACGATATGTGGTTTCAACAGGATGGTGCCACTTGCCACACAGCTAACGAAACAATGGCTCTTTTGCGCGACAAATTCAATGGCCGTGTTATCTCACGTGGTGGCGATGTCAATTGGCCGCCAAGATCATGTGATTTGACACCGTTGGACTTCTTTCTTTGGGGTTATTTGAAAGAAAAGGTGTACGTCGATAAGCCAGCAACAATTCAAGAGCTAAAGGATGAGATAATTCGGCACATTAACGGCATAGAACCTCAATTATTCCTCAGCGTCATCGAAAACTTGGACCATCGGATGGAGGTGTGCCGCCGACGTCGCGGCGGCCATTTGGCCGATATTTTGTTCCATACATAATTGAACCATACCAATATTATCATAATAAAAAGAAATGACAGTAATTTCCTAACTAATTTGTATTTTATTCAAAATCAACATCGGCCCTTAAAACTTAACCACCCTTTATTTGTCTCTTTTCTTGAATTTTTTTTGTTTCTGTGCCCTCACCATCTGCGTGCCATTATGGAATCACGTAGTCGGCTGAGTGGACGTGTATTATTTTGTTGGAAAAAAAAGGTTAGTTATTTTTTATCTTTTTTGAAGAATTAATCATATTTCAAAATTATTTATTTCCTTATAAAAGGAAGTTTCAGTATTGTGGTCGCCGCACAATTTGGGCAGGAAAAAAGCAGTATAGTTGTTAGGGATGTAAGTAGGATTTTTATTGTATGCTTTCATTCTTTTATCATATGCTTTTCATTATAGAAAATAAAATTAACAACAACAATCAATCAATTATCAATCGAATCGAAAGGATTTTTATTTCTCGGCGCAACTAAATTGCTGCCCAACATTGGCCGCACAACATCATTTTATTTTATCCACGTGCATCCAGTCGGATTTCTTTGTTTAACACAGCCAGAACCACCATTTTGTTCTTTGTGTTCTGTGTGCTGTATTGGAGTGCATCTGTTCCGACTTCCCTTTGTGTTAAGCAGCCAGATCCACCATTTTGTTGTGTTCTGTGTGCTGTATTTGGAGGTTAGTTCGTGCACGTGATCCCAAATTATAAATTTGTTGGAGTCATATCAAGTGACTCAATTACGATGGTACGTAGTTGTAGTTCCAGCAAATGTCGCAAAGCCGACGACAATGGTGTCTTGCGATCGGTGTAGAAGATGGTGGCACTATGCTTGTGTCAAATTTGATCCACACCAATACGATTCCGACACTCCTTGGTTCTGTGAAAAGGAAAGATGTGAACCTCATGAGGATGTCTCTGAGAATGCTTCACAGATGGGAGGCATTGTTCAGCCCACCACTGCAGACTAAGAAGGTGATGAAATTTCAGTGGACCTTCTCATCGAAGGGGCGTCTGTAGCCCAAGCAACTGTTGCGCAAAAGGATAGCGAGCTTTTAATTCTTCGAAAGGAGATGGAAGAGTTAAAGTTGCAGTTGGCCAAAGTTTCTGAAGAGCCAGTTTTGGAAGTGCCAGTGTTAAAGCCAGATGATTCAAAACGGCGCTAGGTTCGGAAAGACTTAAGCTTTTTAAAAGAATTCAGGAAAATCACCATTCGCTTCACATTCACAAACAAAGATCATCAAGAACAATCTACTTCACATCCCAAAGTTCCGTTTTCATCATCGTTTCGGATGGAATCTTCATTTCGTGATGCGGATATGGCAAATCTGTTGACAATTTTAAACCGAGGAAACGTGCAAGAGTTACCATCTTTCTCAGGTGCTGACAAACGGGAGTGGCCGTACTTCGAGGAGGTTTTTAGATCTACGACAGTCGAAGGTCGGTACAGTGGGAAAGAAAACGTTTCTCGGCGGCGCAAGGCGTTAAATGGCGAAGCATATCAGCTGGTTGGCGATCGTCTGAAGTATTCCACAGATGCGGATGCTATTATGGATTCCCTGCGAGCGATATTCGGTCGTCATGATGTGTTAGTTCATGACCTCACTGCGGAGTTATTGAATCTTGCTCGACTTTCTTCGAAGTGCGACCCAAAGTTACGTTTGTGGGCTGTAAAGCTTAATGGATTTGTGGCAGATATCAAATCGCTAAAAAGGGATGAAGACCTTAACAATGGTTATGTTTTAACGTGTCTTGTTGGCAAGTTGGGTGCTGGCCTATACCAGGTCTGGACAAATCGAAAGTCATTGAACCCACGAGCCTATTTTGTCGATTTCGCCAAGATCTTGACGGAGAAAGTTATTGATCTTCCTCCTGATCTACTAAAGCACGCTGATTCAAATGAATTAAGGAAATCTGTCAAATCTCCGAAGTCGTCAGGTCGAGTTATGACTCACAAACCAATGTCATCAAGTGGTTCATCAGTAGTTTGTGTGCGATGTGGTCGAAAGCATCATCTGCATCAGTATTCGGAGTTTAAGGACTTGTTAGCAGAACAAAGATTAGAATTAGCTAAAGACAGACGTATTTGCTTTTCCTGTCTTGATCCGGCAAAGCATAATTGGAGAGAGTGCCGACAAAGGTCAACATGTGCAATCTTAAATTGTTCAGGACGTCATCACCCGCTTTTGCACCAGTCAGCTGCAAACACCGCTTCCGAGTTGAATAGTTCTGCAAGTTCCTTTGTGCCCACACAGCATGTTCACTCTTCGTACGTGGGGACGAATTCCGACGTTTTGTTCAAGATTGCGCCAATTCGTATTTATGGCAATAACAATAAGTTTGTTGATTCGTATGCCTTTCTGGACGATGGCTCATCCTTATCAATGATGGAGAAAGATCTGTTCGATGAACTTAGTCTCGCTGGTAGTGCGGAAGATTTGATTCTACAATGGACCAAAGGCGTTTCCAGACACGAAGATTCTGTTCGTTCTTCTTTGACAGTTTCAGTCAGTTGAAAAAACGTGTACACCGTAAAGAATTTAGAACTGCCCAGTCAATCAATTAACGCTGCTGATCTGAAGCGTTCATACCCACACCTGCGAGGTCTCCCTCTATCAGAT
The DNA here is from genome assembly GCA_963082735.1 of Pocota personata. Taxonomy (NCBI): domain Eukaryota; kingdom Metazoa; phylum Arthropoda; class Insecta; order Diptera; family Syrphidae; genus Pocota; species Pocota personata. The sequence goes on along the minus strand of OY720429.1, from coordinate 139,662,258 downwards.
CTTGTAGATGCCAAGCCGAAAATCCTTGTTGGTCTTGATCAAGCCAAGTTTTTATGGGGTCATGGTCAACGAAATGGGAGAGATGAAGAGCCATGTGCCACCAAGATGCTTTTAGGATGGGTAGTTTATGGCAAATCTGCTCCTGCATACGACGTGTCATGCCTTAATCAGCCAGCTAAACCAACTATGCATTTCCTCTTTCATGATGCAAAGTTCATCAGTATCATTGATGAATGAAAGTCTGATGCATCATCTGGGTCTATAGGGGCGGAAGGAGAATTTGACCCTACAGTGGTTTGGTAACAACAGTGTTACGGAGCCCTCATGTAAAGTCAACATGCAGATCTCTGGAGTCTGGCCAAGAAGCAAGAATTTTGCTCTGAACGACGTAAGGACAGTCAAGGATCTCAAGCTACCCACCCAAACGTTGGAGCTAACAAAGATACATCTGAGGGATCGGCATAGAAAGAGACCCCCGCTCTACAGCTATGAGAAAGCAACCCCAGAACTATTGATTGGGCTGAATAACGCACACCTTGGTATAGCGCGAAGTATTGTAGCCGACAGCTGGAAGGGACCAGCAGTGGTCTTAACCAAGCTTGGTTGGGTGGTCACCGTCTATGTTCTACACAAATTGGTATGCCGCCGTTGGATAACCTTGAGCAAGTTGTAAACGACTACATCACTAACGTGGGCCTAGGAGTGCGGGAAGTCGAGAAGCATGTCGAGTCGTTGCAAGAGGTTCGTGCGAAGTCACTAATGTAGAAGACTACTCAAAGGAAAGGCGCGCGTTTTGAAACAGGATTACTGTGGAAACAAGACAACACAGTACTACCATCAAGTCGCGGCCTGGCAGAGAAGCGTTTTCAAGCACTTGAGAAGAAGTTTCAACGAGATGCGGGGTACCATCAAGAATACTGCCATATCATCGCCGAAGAGAAGGGTTATGCAAGGAAGTTAAGTGCACTCGAGGTAGCCAAGAAGGGTCCCTGTCATCGAGCCGATGTTCAATGAATTATTTTATTTTTATTATTTGTATTATTAACGATTATTTGAATTTCCATTTTGTTCCCTATTGTAAGTGAGCCTAATGTGCGGCAACTACATCCCTGACCTTATTAGTAAGAGTTATATTTGTCTCTTTTCTTCAATTTTTTTGTTTCTGTGCCCTCGCCATCTGCGTGCCATTATTGAATCACGTAGCCGGCTGAGTGGACGTGTATTATTTTGTTGGAAAAAAAAGGTTAGTTATTTTTTATCTTTTTTGAAGAATTAATCCTATTTCAAAATTATTTATTTCCTTATAAAAGGAAGTTTCAGTATTGTGGTCGCCGCACAATTTGGGCAGGAAAAAAGCAGTATAGTTGTTAGGGATGTAAGTAGGATTTTTATTGTATGCTTTCATTCTTTTATCATATGCTTTTCATTATAGAAAATAAAATCAACAACAACAATCAATCAATTAACAAACGAATCGAAAGGATTTTTATTTCTCGGGGCAACTAACTTGCTGCCCAACATTGGCTGCACAACAGTCCCCGAACACGGTACCTGCCCCACTTTGGAGTGAATAACCCAAATAAGCCTGGGAAGATACGGCTGGTTTTCGACGCCGCCGCAGAGGTTGATGGAACCACACTGAACTCCGTCTTGCTCCGCGGATCTGATCAGTGCCAAGATCTGCTAGCTGTGCTGATGAAGTTTAGAGAAGGGCCAGTCGGCGTATGCGCAGATATAATGAAGATGCTCCCCCAAGTGAAAATATGCGAAGAGGACCAAGATGCTCAGTGATTTTTATGGGGGCCCAAAACGAACGACATGATGGGCGTATACGTAATGACCGTGATGACGTTTGGAGCCGCATGTTCACCCAGCTCGGCCCAGTTCGTGAAGAATAGGAATGCTTATGAGTTTAAAGAACATTTTCCTGTCGCTGCCTTTGGGAAGGTTATTGGAAGGAAGCAGAAGCTTATGAACTATGGATGAAATAGCTGATGCAGCTTAAGCATGTGGAGACAATATGTGTACCTCGGTGCTATGGTGCCACGTTTGTAAGTACCCAGGTAGAGCTCCATATGTTTGCCGACGCAAGCGAGAGTGCATACGCTGCAGTAGGTTATTGGAGAATCCCTGAGCAGGGAAGTGGATCACGCCTGGCGTTTGTAGGGGGGAAAACGAAGTGTGCACCACTCAAGTTGATATCGAACCCGCGCCTGGAGCTGCAATCTGCCGTACTAGCTGCACGTCTTCGACAAGCTGTACTCCTGAGACACAATGTGAAGCCGAGCCGGATTGTGACGTGGAGCGACTCACGTACAGTCTTATAGTGGATAAAATCTGACCATCGACGATACAAGCCGTATGTAGCACACCGAGTTAATGAAATTCTAGAAAATAGCGAAGTAGCAGAGTGGAGATGGCTTCCCAGCGCACTCAATCCAGCGGACTTCGGAACTCGCCTCATGCACCAGAAGAGGGAGTTCTTTTTGGGTAAACGGCCCAAGGTTCCTAATGGAAACCGAATCCACGTGGCCGGTAAATCAGCCTTGTACTGCCACCGATGAAGAGCTCCGCACCAAGTTCCTAATCATGTTCACCAACGAAGAAAAGGGGAATTTTGAAAGATTCTCGAGCTTTACTAGATTGAAGAGAGTGGTAGGATAGATCCTGCGATTTAGAAGCAATTGCTTACGAGCCCCTTATGATAAGGAATTTGGAAGGTTGAAGCTGGCTGAGTTAGAAAAGGCAGAATCAGCCATTTGTCGTAGCGTTCAAATGGATGCCTTTCCCGGAGATTATCAAGCACTGACGTCAAGTGGTCAAGTAGAAGGGAACAGCAAACTGTTGAAGCTTACGCCCTGTCTGAACGACCATAAGGTGATATGTGTAAATGGGCGAATTAATAATGCCGTAGTGGTCCCCCTCATACTCGCAGACCAATGGTGCTGCCGAAGGACCATCACGTAACTAATCTGATAGTCAACCACTATCATAACATAGCGAAACATCAAAACGAAGAAATCATTACAGCCGAAATACGTCGTAGGTACTGGATACCTCACATCCGAATCGTCGTGCGTCGTGCTGCAAGCATGTGTCAAAAATGCAAGATAAACAGGGCCAAGCCATCTACTCCACTAATGGGTCAGTTACCCGAGGACAGGTTGACACTTTTCGTAAGACCTTTCACCTACGTAGGCTTAGACTACATGGGCCCATTCTTAGTAGTGAATGGCCGGCGTAATGTGGATTGCGCTCTTCACTTGCCTGACTACGCGCGGTACATTTAGAGATCGCAAGAGACCTCTCTACTGACACATGTCTGATGTGCATCCGGAACTTCACAAGTCGCCGAGGGGCCCCGGTACGCATTCGCTCGGATAATGCCACCAACTTTATTGGAGCCGACAGAGAGCTGCAAAAACAAATAAGGGAATTAGACCATGGGAGAACAGCCGACATTCTCGCAAACAGCCGAATAGAGTGGCTATTCAATTGTCCTTTAAACCCCCGTGCAGGGGGATGTTGGGAGCGACTGGTAAGAAGTGTAAAAAGAGCAATGGGGCATGCGTTATTTAACGAGAACCTTCAAGAGCATAGTTTGTTTAGTCTCATGTGTGAAGCCGAGAATATTGTTAACTCGCGACCGCTTACTCATATACCCTTAGACACCCCCACTGATGAACCCTTAACCCCTAATCACTTTCTCATAGGTACTAGTAACTCCGAACAAACCCCGCACCCGCACGAAGAAAGGTTGCTCGTGACTCGAAAGCAGTGGCGAAAGGTTAAGCAGGCACAATATCGCTTCTGGAAGAAATGGGTAGACGAAGATCTTCTAGATATATCTCGACGGACGAAATGGTTCTGGCCGGTGACATCCCTGTCGGTGGGAGACCTGGTGCTCGTGTGCGGCAACAGCATTCATCGCTCGAGATGGCAGTGACGGGAGTATTCCCCGGGAAGGATTCCCAAGTCAGAAGTGCGGAAGTACGAACCAGATCCGGTGTTTTGAAGCGGCCCTCCTGCATGTTGGCCAGACTAGATGTTGGTGAATCTGAGTTGGTCTACAACATCTAGGGGGGGATGTTGTAGAACATTCCTTATCATGAACGCAATGTAAACTAACACTTGAGTGCGTCCTCCTGCTGCCTGTGCTGCCCTCTAGCCGTCGTGGTTTGTTCCGACTTAAATCGGACGCGCCTTTTCTCGATTCTCCATTTTGTTTAATTGGCCACTAAACCTAGCAGCGGGAGGACGCACAAAGGCGTTAGTATAACTATCTATATGTATATATATTAATATTTGATTGTTACATTTAATTGAAAATAGGAAATAAAACCCCTCAGAAGCAGAGAGCGTTTTCATTTGACCCTCCCGCCTAGGAAGACAATTCATCAGGTTCCATACAGTGCTTTTAAAAGGTTGTCCATTGTGAGCACCCACAGAAAAGGAGATATTATCCCCTCCTGTGGTGTTCCCGTACGGACTGTTCCCCTTCTTGTTTCGTCTCCCAGTGAAGCTGTAATAATGCGGTTTGTAAGCATGTGTTCTAGCCAATTGTTTATTATTTGGTTTTTACAGTATATCGGGAGTGCCTCCACAATTTTTTGAGTTTTCACATTGTTAAGTGCCCCTTCGATATCTAGAAAAACGCCTGCGACTGATTCATGGATCATAATGATTTATATTACATTTATGTAAATAAATTTAATCAAGATCCGTTAGAGAACTTATTTGGTAAAATAAGAGCGCGGAATATTAATAAAAGTAATCCAAATGTTTCCGAATTTCGCTACCTGCTAGCCAAAGTTATAACGATAAAATTTTTATTCAAATCGAAATGTTCCAACTGCGAAGAAGACGATTCGGAATATCTACAGGTGGATTGGAATGCTATTTTGCAAAGTGATATAGAAGAACAAATAAAACTTACCCAAGAGCTATCACAAAATCACGACATTCTTAAGAATGAGGAATGTTTTGAAAATAAGATGAATACGAACAATATAATTAATCCATCAGATGAAGACGCAGTATCAGTCAAGGTACCGCAGGAGAAGAAATGTCAAAGTACAAACAGTATTTAGATCTAACGGAAGTATTGATAAAATTAAAGAATATGAAAATTCAAAAGAAAATACGGTTCTCTTGTGGCCGTCAGAAAAATATTTTTAAGTATGCCGTCTTCATGTACAAATATTTTCCGAATACTTTCGAAAACTACCTTTTGCATCTAACTTAAAATATAAAATAAATGTACATTTTCCGAATTGGTTCAATGTATGTTATGATTAAGGTTTAACTGCAATTTAATACTAACCTAATTTAACTTAATGATTATTTTGTTAAGTTAGTTAGTTTTTTTATAATAATTTCGAAGATTAGTCACCTTCACTTAAGTAGGCCACGAGCAGTGATCAGTTATTATAAGTGCATAAATATAAAATGCAGTATGTAAAACTCATATTCATATTTTCAGAACAAATTTGTGTCCACAAAGTTTACAGGGTTTATATTTATTTAATCAAGTGCTGAAAACAAGGTACATACATACAGACAAAATAAGAAGCACCCAACATAAGCCCAACCATTTGCACATACATATATACGATCTATACAAATACTCCATATCCATAATACCAACGTGGCGGCATCAGAACTCCGTGACCGCAGTTGCACAACATATTTTTTTTTGTTTCTTTTTTGCAGTGAAGGTAAACGGGGGTATGAGTGACACGATGGACTAAAAAGTGAGCAGAAAAAACAAATGTTCTGTGTTCTGATATTTTCCCTTTTGTAAGTAGTTTAAGCTTTTTAAAATGCTTTTTTTTTAGTGAATTTCGTTTTCATATATCACTTCTTCCCATATGAATGAGACATCTGGGTAGTTTATTATCTGCAGCATTACCAAAAGTGACATTTATTACAACAACAAAGTAACATTCATTCCATTAAATTAAAGTTATCGAAACTAGTTCATTTGCAATTAAGGCTTTCGTTACATTAATTCAATTATGTTATAATAAATGATTGCTGGTGCAGCATGTATTTAAAAAAAAAAACAAAAACAAATTAATATTCTGTATACGAACCAATGTATTCAAAATGTTAGTTTAAGGATTAAATATTACGTCTCATTTCGATGGCAAGGTTGGTTGGTCCGCGCGGTAAGAAAAGGTGAATACCGTTTCCTTGTAGGGTGCCAGTCCAAAATCAGCGGGCGCAGGCACATGGCAATATGTGTGTAGACCTGCTAGGTCGACGAACACCAGTTCATCCCTATTTATGTAGTGGCGATCGTGGGGATGCGTAGGTGCAAGAACCCACCCTCTGACGAGCAAAGCTGAGACCAGCAAGGCATGCGCCGGCACCGAGCTACCCAAAGTTCCTTTTCCCTTTCTTCCCTTCAATTTAATGTGTATTCAACCAAACGCTATGAGTACTTGTTATAGACTGACTTTATTATTCATGATACATGTTTAAATTACTAACACAAATACTCGTACATGTCATATCCCCTTTCTTTAGCAGTTAAAATATAAAAAGTATAAAAAGCTGATAGGATATTTAATCATTTGTTAATTTGTTATTATATAGTATCATGTAAACATTTCAAATTTGAATCATAAAGTACATACGTATGTAGGTAATTCATTACTATATACAAATTTAATCATAATTCCATGATCACTTCTAGAAAGTGTATATATTAGTGGTAGTATTGTTAAAGAAGGCTACTAAATTATCTTTCAGCTACGTAGATTATATTTAACTTATTCATCCTACGCTGATTTAGATTGAATTGATGACTTCAGGGACTGGTCCTCATTCTTTCCATTGTCTGGGTGGTCACTGCCACTATTATTTGAATTTTGACTTTCCTCGTTGCTTGGCGTAATGGGCACTGGATTTCGTAGTTAGTGGAATACTTGATGCAATTGAAACTAACTTCACCCTTTTCTTAAGTTGGTCTCCATGGGCATTTTCGATAGCACCTTGAACGTTTATCTGACACATTACTCTTGAGATCCTTCTCAGAATCTTGCCTGACAGCCACTTCACATTATTTTTGTTAACATTAAGGTACCAAATGTTTTCATTGGGTTGGAAACTGGGAATATTTTTCGCATTGTCTTCGATTTTGTTTTGTTTCTTGTCGTTGTCCAGTGTGGTCCTTCTGAGCTGTTCCAAGGTAGGTAGTTTGATCTCGTCGTACAGTGTCCTTGGATGGTAACCTAACATTAGATGAGCAGGAGGAATGTTTTTTGTTGTTGTTGTTGGTATGTTTCTATAATGAAATATAAAAATTTACTGACATCGTTTGAATTGAAAGACTTTTAGTTAAATTGCAAAATAAAAATTTGCTTAAACTCTTTTTGACGGTATACACTGCACGCTCTGCATATCCATTTAATGATGGATGATAGGGTGGAGATTTTAGTGCTTTTATACAGCTTATATTGCAGAAATCCAAGAACAGTTTTGAATCAAATGGTGGCCCGTTGTTACTTACTAAAAATGTTGGTAATTCGAATACACAGAATATCTTATGAAGTACTTGGATAACATCAGTTGCTTCAGTTTTGGTCATTGCATGGACATCTAACCATTTGGTGTGCGCGTCATGCAAAACCAAAAGGTGCTATGCTTAAGGTGGAAAAAATCAATACGAATGCGCTCAAAAAGTTGTGACGTTGTTAGCTAACTCATTAGAGGTATGCCACTACCCTTTTCTCCGATTTGTTTTCATGTTACACAGCTGGAAACATATTGTGTAATGTCTTTGTCCACCCCTTTCCTCCATACAGTGCCCCGAGTAATGATTTTTATCTTTACTACTCCAATGTGACCTTGAGGACGGTGATTCGCAATAATGAAATTCAGCAAGAGGTGCTCCCCCAGGAAAAATCAACGCTTACAGGAGGTGCTCCGTGGGACACAGTGAACACTTGTGAAAGTTGAAAATCTAAAATTCAAATTTGAAATTTATTTGAAAGTACTACTACTCCTTCTGAGCTTCTTAAGTACTTAGTGAACTTATCAAGGCTGCATAGCCCTGTTCTTAAAATCTCCTCTGAATTTTTTTGGTGATTTAGTTATTTAAATTTTGAATTTTGGTCGAATTTTAGTTGCTTAATTTTTGAATTAGTGGTGAAATTAGAGAAAGACTAGGTTACAGTGAAAATTAGTCAATTTCTGCTAAGAATTGTGACGGTGGTTTTTTTTGACTGTCGCGTTTTTATCTTCGCAATAGGAGAGGATCAACCTTCATCGTGCTGTCGGCAGGACAACGGGGGACTGAGAAAAAAAAAGGAAAGAAAACCGTGAGTACGCTGAGTTTTTGAAATATTTCTTTAGATTCTTGGCAGAAAGGATAGGAGTTTAATTTTAATAGTAGTTTAAAATTAAATTTTATAATAAATTGAATAGGGCGATGAGCCAATCAAAATTTCAGTGGTCTGTTTATACTTAAGTATGTGTGAATAGGACTTGTTTTTATTTGGTGTGTGGATGGCCGGCCGGGCCGTCCTTCTGTAGATGAAAGGCGACAAGACAGGACGATTACGAACAATGACGACGTAACGTGACGACTGACAGTTTTCTTCTACGACAGACATATATCGTGACTGGGGAGCGCTTTTAGCTGCTATTTCTCACAATCATTGGCCAGAGAGATAGCAATCGGTTGTGTCACTAGACACAAAGGGTAGGCAGGCCTGCTTTTGCCACTTCCACCAGGCATACCTCGGGTACTTGATGAACCCGTTTGGCGAGGAGAGAAAAGGGAAGGACAAATTGCGCGACAGGGAGTAGCTGTAGGCTAGTTTAAAACAGTTAGGTTTAGATTAGGATTTAGTTTAATACATTAGGTTAGTTTAGGTTTAGTTCAGGATAGGTAGGGTAAATTTCGCGGAGACCTTCCCAATCTTTCTCTTGGCCATGGGCACAAGTCCTAGGATTTTCCTTTTGCTTTCTTTTCTATCTTTTGAAGTCCGTCCGAAGTCTAAGTAGAGTAGCTTCGTTCTTCTCTTTTGTTTTTTTATCAAAATGGCATGAGATTTTGTGTGGTGAGCATGTGGTGTGAAGTAAGGTATACAAGAACCACCCCGTCCGACGAGGTGAGCCGATCAACCGCGAGCGTGCCGCCGTCCTCCTTACTCGCACCGAAGATGCCTCCGTGGCCAACCCTAGTTCACAACAATGGCGCCCAACGGTATTTTTACCAACACCGGCTATCAGATTGCGACTCCAAGGGGACGATTTTCTATTTTCGAAAGTCGTAGCCTTGGACTCATATCAATCAGCCTCATTCGCGATTAGTTTTTTTTCATTTTTAAATCTTTTTTTTTTTAACTTTCCTGTTGAAAAGATTTCTTTTGATCTAGTGAAACGTGGAATGATTTTCGACGAGTGACTTTATTTACCAAAATACATTAGCTTAAATACTACTTTACATTACAAATAAATCGTGGGAATAGAATTATAATAAACCCATTAAAAGTGCTTTTAGTGGACTTATTTTTACCTTTTGTTTCGAAGAGGATTCTGGATGTTTTCGTTTGAGGGTTGGAATATCATCGGTAGCACTGTGTGTCTTTTATTGGAAGAAACCAGACTTTTAGGGAGTTAGTTACTTTTAGGCTGGGGCTGACCTTTGCGATGGATCTTCTTATTTCTCCAGTTGAGGTCTTTAAATCGACTACTCGAGCTATTTTGTCTTGTCCTGGAATTGTCTTGATCACTCTGCCCAGTATCCATTTCAGTGGAGGTAGGTTATCCTCCTTTATAAGTACAAGTGTTTCTGGTGGAATATTTTTTTGAAGATACTTCCACTTATACCGTTCCTGGATCTCTTGCAGATATTCGCTGCTCCATCTACGCCAGAACTCCCGGTGTATTGATGATACAAAATTTCATCGGGCTACGTGGCTGTTGCTAGCCGTCTTGCAATTAGGATCGATGATAGTAGTTAGAGGTGCATCAATTAGAAAAGTGTCCTGGGTAAGAACTTCTAGATCATTTGGATCCGTGGACATAGGGTTTAATGGTCTCGAATCAAAGACTGCTTCTACTTACACTAGGTTTGTGGTAAATTCTTCTCGAGTTAATGCTGCACCAGAAAATACTCTCCTTATGTGGTGTTTAGCCGACTTGACCGCGGCTTCCCACAAACCTCCAAAATGTGGGAATCTTGGAGGAATTGGTTTCCAGTCGATTAATTTTTCGGCACAGTGATTTCTAATGGATGCTGTTCCTTTCTGGGTATAAATCGTTGAGTAGAGTTCGTTGAGTTAATTTCAGGCTCCCATGAAGTTTGTTGCGTTGTCCGAAAATTTTTTTCGCTGGGCAACCACGTCGCGCCATGAATCTTTTTAGTGCTCCAATAAATGCTTGGGTCGTTAGATCGGTTACCAATTCCACATATACGGCTTTTGTCGCAAAACATATGAAAACTGATACATATGCCTTTGTTAGTCGTTTGCCGCGTATTTTGTAGTGGATGTATACTGGTCCAAGAAAGTCCACTCCAACGTTTATGAATGGTCTTGAAGGTTGGACTCGTTCTGGAGGTAAATTACCCATTAATTGCTCGATACTTCTTGGTTTTGCTTTGAAACATCGTATACAGTTGTGTACGATAGTTTGGGCTAGTTACTTTACTCTCAAAATCCAGTAGTTTTGCTTTGATATCGTGAGCAATGCTTGTGGGCCCGCATGCAGATTATCATAATGCAATTGTGTCAATAATAATCTCGTGAAAACATGTGAGCTTGGTAGCATCATTTGATGTTTGGCTTCGTATGGGAGAGCCGAAGCTTCTAATCGACCTCCTACTCCAATAATCTTTTTATCATCAAGGAATGGTGACAAGGAGCTCAAACGGCGTTTGTCTAATACAGTCCTTGCTTTCTTGAGTGATTTTAGATCTTCTGAAAATGCTGCTTCTTGCAGGTACAACTATTTTTGCTGCTTTAAGTTCCTGCACTGAGAGAACATTGTCCAAAAGCAGATAACCTTTTGCTGTTTTCAAGTTACTAATAAAGCGTATGACGTATGCCGTTATTTTCTGCTGAGTTCGAAACGAATTTCGATGGTTGATGCGCTCGAGAAAATGGTAGCTTGTGCCCACTGCTGCTAAGACAGTCTTCATGATTTTAGTTTCTGGGGTCTCTTCTTCTCTTTCTAATTGTGGTTGTATTGGCCAGTCGGATCGAAAATTTTGTAAAAATGTTGGTCCTTGAAACCATACAGTGAACTTAAGTAGTTGCTCTGGAAACATGCCCCGAGATAAAAGATCAGCTGTATTGAGATCGGTGTTGACGAATTTCCATTGAATTTCATTAGTTTCCTCTTGGATAATCGAAATACGATTGGCTACAAATGTTTGCAAGGGAGAATTTGTGTGGATCCATGTTAATACAATTCTCGAGTCCGTCGAGAAAGTTGTTTCCTTAATATCAATTGTTAGACTTTCCTTCACGAACTTTACCAATTGTGTCATCAGTTTAGCGGCACACAGTTCAAGACGAGGAATGGTTTGTTGTTTGATTGGCGCTACTCGAGATTTTGAGCACACCAATTGTATGCTTATTTCTCCTCGATGATTTGTAGACTTTAAGTAGACCACGGCTTCATATGCTCGTTGAGAGGCATCAGAAAATGCATGAAGCTCAATACAGGTTGCATCTGCCAACATTATATGTCGAGGTACCTTTAAGTTGTTGAGATGGAGTAGACCCTTTCTGAAGGCCATCCATTTTGTGTACATCTCCATGGGTAAAGCAGCATCTCAGTCTAATTTGGAGATCCATAGTTCTTGGATAAATATCTTAGCGAGTATCACCACTGGATTCATAATGCCTATTGGGTCGAAAATGATAGCAGTAACGGCTAATATGGGTCGCTTGGTAACTCTTGTCGTCTCCTTCCATTTCGTTTTGATAAGAAATTGATCTCATGATGGCAACCATTTCATATCAAGAGTTTTGATAGACCCTTCATTTTGATCGTATAGAGGGTTCTCCGTTTCACAATTAGTTTTTGGAATGTCTGCAAGGAGAGCTGGTGCATTAGCACACCATTTTCACAGATGAAATTTTCCTTCTTCAAGTAAATCCTTAAGCTCCCTCTGCATCTGAAGAGCTTTATTTAGATCGGTGTTACCCGTTAAGTTATCGTCTATGAATATATCTTGTTGTATGATGGTCGCTGCCAGTGGATGTCTGTCAGCTCTTGTTTGAGCCAAATCTTGGAGACATCTTTTTGCTAGATAAGGTACAGATTTGGTTCCGTATGTCACGGTGTTGAGTTGATATACTTTTAGTGGTTGATCAGCGGACTCTCTCCAAATGATACACTGGAAGTTTTTGCTGTAGTCATCCACTAGTATTTGGCGATACATCTTGGATATATCGGCGGTGAATACATATGTATGGATTCTGAAGCGCAGAAGAAAGGAGAGTAGGTCATTCTGTACGGCTGGTCCAGTATGCAAAATATCGTTGAGGGATGTATTTGTTGACGTCTTTGAGGATCCATCGAACACTACTCGTAACTTAGTTGAGCTGCTTTCCGGGCATAGTACACAATGATGTGGTAGGAAGAAGTGCGGAGTTATAATTGATTCCATCATTATAACATTAGGCCATCAATTTCTTCCATGTGGCCTAATCCTATGTATTCCTTCATGGTTTCAGCTTACTGTTGACGAATCACCGGCATTTTATTCAGCCTCTTCTCTAAGCTTAGAAATCTTCGGGTAGCTATTTCCCTTGATTCTCCAAGACTGGCTAGATTATTTTTAAATGGCAGCTTCACTATGTCATGACCAGAATTTTTGCTTGTTATAGATGTTGTGAAGATTTTCTCGCTTTGCCGTTCATCCAGTCAATCGTTTCTGATTGGTTGTCCATGCAGATGGGGCTTCCTCTAAGCTCCAAAATCGTTGTACAAGATTGTCTAAGGTTCACACCGATACCGCAAAATAGTGTTGTGGGTAATTCAAATGACGTCTTTCCCATAACTACCCATCCAAGTAATGAGTTTTGTAAAGTGGACCCTCCGTTATTAATTTTAATTTGGCCTACCGACAGTAGCTCGGGGTAAAGTTCTGCTCCGATGCGAATGTCAACTTCTTGGGGCTGGTTAAATGTTTGGTCTGTCAATTTGATGTTCTTTCGGCAATAGCCATTTACTACTCTCGATATATTGACTTGGTTGTCGTGAAGTTATGGTTTTCAAGACATAAACTTGTAAATTCGCGCTGTAACCAGTAACTCGAGATTGAAGGCAAATATTAAAGTTCTTACTGATTTGGATGGGCGTATTTCCCATTCCTGAAACTTGCAAAGATTCATTCTTCGAAATTAGGCTTAGTTGATTTGCTAATTTCTCGGTGATGAAACTCATTTGAGACCCTGAATCCAGCAATGCTCTCGCCTTGGTGGGACTGTTATTCCGAGTGAGTACTTTAATAACAGCCATTCCCAAGAAAACATATTTTGATGCTGCAGCGTCTAAATTGGTTGCTGACAGACTGGTTCTATTGTCAATCATTGGACTTTGAGCTGCAATTTGTTGTTGGACCTCTGGTGTTTGAATGTGGAGCAGGGTATGGTGAAATTTGTTACATTTAGTACAGTGTCCAGAAGTACAATTTACCTGATGACCAAATCGTAAGCGGTTGTTACACCTGCTAAATGCCTTCACTTACTTAAATCTTTCTTTAGGGGAGAGCAGCATAAACTTAGGGCACTTGAAGATGGAGTGACTCTGTTGATCACAAATGGCACTTCTATTGCCCTCTTTTCCAACTGCAAGGGATACTCGTGGTGATCGTTTTGTATCAACTGTATTTATTTTGTAGTTTTTAGTACCCAGTGCCTCCAAGGATTGGAATCTTGTTTCCAAAAATGAAAGGAAGTCAGGGAAGTTGGGTAGTGCTTCTGGTAGCTTAAGGGATTGCTCCCAAATGGTTAGTGTGCTTCTATCCAACTTCTTTAGAAGAATATTCATTAGAAGTGGATCCCAATTTTTGGTGTCAATGCCATGGCAGACTCAAGAGGCATTCCTGCGTGGTGTCGTGCAATACCTTAATTTGATTTGCTCCTTCGTGTTGGATGATAGGCTGCGCTAGTAGCTTGTTTACTAAAGCTGTCACCAAAAGCCGGGTATTTTCATACCGCTCTGTTATTATCTTCCATGCAGCGTCATAATTTGCATCAGATGTGGTAAAATGTCGAATCAGTTTCTTTGCTTCGCCCGTGAAAGTTGTCTTTAAATATAAAAACTTTTGGCATTTAGCGATTTGCTGATTGTGCACTAATTCAGTGAATAAATCACTATACTGCCTCCATTTTAAATAATAATTTTGGTAGGGTGATCTTTGGCAACTTTAGTGCTGCATTCGGCATACTCGTAGCAGAAATTGATGTTATAGCTTGGGATGCGTTTGGTTTATTCGTCAACTGTTCCAATTTTGTCGTTAATGCGAAAAGAGAATTATTGACCTTGTCCTCCAACTTTAGATACTTTTCCATTTGGTAGCGTTCTGCAAGAAAGTTTTGCCTTGGATGTATGGGGTATCGTGTTTCACGAAGTCTTTGACTCTTTCGTGGTTATTTGTGAACTCTAGCCATAAGTTTTCAATTATGTTCAGCTGTTTTCTTGGCGGGACCGCCTTTGCCAATGTTGATTTGGATTTTCTGTAGCTCTTCTGCTACTGCCTTTTGCCTGGCGATGATGCGGAATACTTACATCTCATCCATCATACAGTGAAAATTGTATTCGTCGCCTGCTTAATATGGTACCAGTGTTGTAGGCCTGGTAACGAGTGTACTTAACTCTTAGATGAGCACTTGTTAGTACCAGTGTTTGAGGCCCTGGTAACGCTTGTGTCAATTTGAATCGAAGAAAGTGAATTGCCCTTTACCGCTGGTGAGGGGAAGCAAGATCACGTCGGGGTCACCAAAAATGAAAAGATTTCTTTTGATTTAGTGAAACGTGGAATGATTTTCGACGAGTGACCTTATTTACAAAAATACATTAGCTTAAATACTATTTTACATTACAAATAAATCGTGGGAATAGAATTATGGGAATTGAAATGTGGGAGACAACAGATACATGATCGTCGCCAGACGAAATGTGATGCTTCGTCTGGAATTCGGGACGTATCGAGTGTAGTGAGTGTACTGTGAGATGTTTAATGTGGATATTGGAGTGTGTGGGAATTCGGAACGCATCGAGTGTAGTGAATGCATGTTGAGCTAACTGGGTGTAGTGAATGCACGGTGGGAAAGTTGGATAGCTGTCTGGAAGAAACCACGGTGTGTGCAATTTTAAGTTTCAACACCTGTCTTTTACATTCAAGGGCTGTAAATGCTCCTTGCTTAGTCACAGACAGAAGACAGCTATCCAATCCCCACGCTTTAAGCTAGTGGATCCTGTAAGGTGGAAGTCTGTGAATAAGCAAAGAGAGGGACAAAGTGGAAAGGCCGAATGCTAGCTGCTGTCCTAGAATGGTGACCTTTAGTCATATTCTTCGTGAGGCGCGAGCATAAGCCGCGAAGCTTTGTCCGTGTTGGAGTTGATCTGAGAAATCCTCTCCAGCCTTCTATTGGGTATTACTTGATAGCAAGTAGTGGTAAGGAAGGAAAGGATCGACTTCAGCACCTCGTCAAGTATCCGAGGCACCAGTAACTCCCCGACGATACTGACATTACCCTAACGTGTACGGACAGATTTACATCTAGAGAATGGTTGCTGGAAACCTGACCAAAAATCCACACACGAAAGCACATAGATGTTAACACCAAGTTTTTTTTAGTGTTTGGAATTTTGGACTTTTTTTCTTCACCCTTTTATATTTTGGTTTTTCTAATTATCATTTCTTTTTACTATTAATTTTATTCCTTTTATTACTATTTTGTTTCCTCCTTTGAATTTTTTTTATTATTTTTTTTTATTTTATATTTGTTTACCTTTTCTTTGATTTTTTTTTTTAATTATTTTATTAGAGTTTCGCTTTAATTTTTTTTAAATTTTATTTTATTACTATTTATTTTATTCTCTGCATTTTTTTTTTTTTTAATTTCCCATAGTGAAGTTGGCAATTTATTGAATTTTTTTTTATCAAGGAGGGAGAGAATAGAAATTTAGGGGTAGTACCCAAGAACACTGGGTCCCAAGGAGCATTTCCGCCAGGAATGCGGGTAAAGCGTTTAAGGGCAAGGTTGGAACGCGAACAAGGAACTGACGGATATGACTTGCCACCTGCTGCAGGGACTGACGGCGATTACGCAAGACAAGGGACAAACGACGACTACCTGTTCTTTGGCCAAGACGGCAGAAATTATCTTACGAACTTTAACATGAAACCTTGCAACGCCAAAACGGTATCAGCGACCGCCTACTTTCATCACCTAGTAAGCGGTCCTGCAGGGAGGTGGTTTTGGCAATTTCTACAGGAAAATGAAGGCGATAGGTGCCTGAGCTATCAGCGACTTAAGGGGGAATTGTTGAAATAGTTTAGAAATAATGTAAGAGACCATGAAATCTTAAGAGCCATAACTGATAGGAGGCAGTAACCCCAGGAGTCATTTGACGACCTATGCAGTGACATACGGACGATGGTACTACAAATGACGAGTCGACCGAACTTGACCTTGTAGATGTAAATGTGAAAGTAACATAAAGGACATTGTAGCGACGCTAATTTTTCGATGCTCTATCACGAGTATCCAAGAATTAAAATATGAATGCAGGCACGCGGAGAAGTACTTGACGACTAGGGAGACGAAATTTGGAAGACAAGTTAACGAGTTAGGAGACCAGGGAACTTTTAGAGTTAGTGAAGATTTTAGGGATTTCGAGGACGAAGAAGTAGCAATTGCTGCGCTTCAACGTAGCCAGACCGACAGACAACCAACTTACATGAAGACTGACAGAACAAACAATACGAACTCGACTAACAGAATAGACCTGACTAGGAGTCCTGCTTCAACTCCGTCGGCGTGTCAGTCTACTTTCCATAGTCTGACGTGCTTTAGTTCTTGTCAAAGGAATATTAACTTTAGTTGCACACAGTGCCAGAGAAACCTGATTGTCGGCAGTGCGACCGGGACGAACCAGCCGACAAAAACCTCACTCCCGGAAAGTAAAGACAAGACTTCCAAATTTTGAAGAGGGTTCCAGAAGGCGATGATACCTCTACGATAAAGGAAATCCCTCAAAGGAAGAGACTTCACCAACGCCTGCAGGAGTATAAAGCCGCCAGAAAGCGGAAGTGACTGTGACAGTGGAGACGAGCAGGAACTATTTGAAAATTGGGAGGCTATGGGAAATATGTGCAATAAATAGACGACGAAAGAGAGACATAGTAGCGACTGTGATAAACAATTCGGACAACAATAGGCCATACGGTAATGTTAGGATAGACGGAGAGGAGCTCATGGGCCTATTGGATACTGGAGCTTCAATTAGTTGTTTAGGAAAGGGAGCGACGGACCTTTTACACAGACATACCATTGTAACGACTAGAATGAATACGGACATACGAATAGCAGACGGAAACCACCAACGAATACTAGGACGATTTAAGATAGTAGTCTCCTATTGTGACAAGTCTCATGAGTTGGAAATATTCATTGTGCCAAACTCATAACAGGTCCTTTATTTAGGTGATAACTTCTGGAGAACGTTTAAGGTCGCTCCGAATATAATTAACGAACTCGACATCCCATCGCTGACGGAAGAACGGTCTCCGGTCCAGGCACTCTCACCAGCACAAGCCCAAGAACTGGAGAGAATCAAGCTGCTGTTTCCCTCTTGCGCGATGTTGGGTCTGGGTAGAACCAGCCTCGAAGAACATATAATCGAGGTGGATGACGAGAAGATTCTCATCAAGCAGAGGCACTACCCAGTTTCACCTGCGATCCAGAAGCTCTTGTATGACGAGTTGGATAGTATAATCTCTCTTGGAGTGATAGAAGAGAGCAACAGTGCTTGGAGCTCTCCAGTAGATTGCAGGTTACTAGATTCATTTCAGGAATCAATCTGAAGGACGAATTCTGGCAGATTCCTTTGCAGAGAAAGTCAAGGGAGAAGACAGCGTTCACCGTCCCTGGGAGGCCGTTATACCAGTATAAGGTTATGCCATTCGGACTATGTAATGCCGCCCAGAGAATGTGTAGGCTGATGGACAGGGTCATACCCTCTCGCATGAAAGAGTATGTCTTTGTCTATCACGATGACCTCTTGGTTTGCTCCCCAAATTTCGAGTCTCATGCCAGATTGCTGCAGGAAGTGGCCAAGTGTCTGAGGGAAGCGGGGTTGACCATCAACGTAGAGAAGAGTAAGTTTTGTTTCAAGGAGATTTAATACTTGGGTTACATCGTCGGCGATGGTGGCCTACGAACTAACCCTGGCAAGATTTCGGTGGTCGAGAATTTTCCAGTTCCAAATACTCCCAAGCAACTCCGTCGATTTCTAGGGATGACGGGTTGGTACAGACGCTTTACTCCAAATTTTGCGACTATGGCAGCCCCAATGACCGACTGTCTGAAGAAACGCAAGACATTAGATATGACAAACGAAGCACTGGCCGACTTTCAACAACTCAAGAAGACTTTAGTGGCAGCACCGATACTAACGAACCCGGACTTCACAAGACGATTATTTATACAATGCGACGCATCAACATCTGGTGTAGGGAGTGTGCTTTTCAGATGAACACGGAGAACAACGAACGAATTCGCGTTGCAGAAGCGCAATTCTGCCCAGCGGAAGCGCAACGGAACTTGAATGCTATGCTGCCGGTTTGCCAGTGAGGAAGTTAAGGGCCTATATGGAAGGATTACCTTTCACTATAATAACGGATCATGCAAGTCTGAAGTGGTTAATGACCCAAAGGGCTCCATCTAGCCGTCTGGCTAGATGGAGCCTAAAACTTCAAGGGTTTGACTTCCAGATCGAGCATAGGAAAGGTGACCAAAATGCAGTCCCTGATACTCTCTCACGTGTTCTCATGGATGAGCTCAATCCTGAGAATGTAATGCTGGAGGTTGAACTTAAATACTTTTCCTCGGAGGAGTACGATGAATTAAGAAAGATACTAAACGAAAATAAAGACCGACTACCATACGTTCGCGTTTCCGACGGATTCGTATACAAAAGAACTGACATACGAGCTGGTGACGCGGTACAAAAAGACAGAGCGGGGAAACTCTGGATTCCGAATGAGTTGCGTGGAAGTCTAGTGGAAGCTGCACACAATTCACCGTCTGCAGGTCACGGGGCACCGAGCCGGACGGGCTGGTGAGGCTAAGCTCAGGCGATTGTGGGGGTCACAGGTGGCAGATAGTGAACGGCCTGCAGAAATGGAGGCTAACTGCGAATACCCAATAAGCAGTCCCCGACCAAGAGCAGCAGAGAAGAAGGGCTTAGCTGTAAAGGTTAAAGGAACCCCTATGAACTCTCGGCAACAAGACGAGCAAGCACGGTCTCCCATATATGTGTTTTCCACCTTAAGGTGGGTACGACGGATACAGAAAATGAAAATAGCGAAATCCGGACAAACCCGCCACATCGTGAAACGCGCAGCTTCTTTGCCCGAAAGGGATGCTGCACAAAAACATACTTATATATATGTATATGCATAGGTATTTATATATATATATATATATAGATATATAAATAACCGTAACCACTACTCTAAAACATTAAGACTGAGCCCAGTAAGGTCTTAATTATGGCATACTGGAAAACGAATAAGAATGACAGCTATGAGGACTGACGTTTGGAGTATTCTGTTACCCGAGTAAGCAAGAGTGAAATCCTGCCGAAATGGATTTCAGGCTAATGCTACAAGCACCTCCATCCCGTTAAAACCTTAGCAGGCCTAAAAGTACGTTCAATGTTTCGTCACCATTAAATTGGCGGTGTAGGTCCAGATGTAACATTCCTGGATAGCACCGATCCGGATTCGGCACAAAACCCCATGAGGACTTGTGTTCTCCCTCGCATGGCCTCACTGCTTGCAAAGACAACCATGGGATCTTTAAGTGACTACACATTCGAACATTGATAGCTGCTTTGAGTGGGGATCCATTAGGAATGATTACAACCAAAACACCGGAGAAACTGAAGTAGAGGAGAATGAGGAGAACCCCTTCCAGAAGGATGCTGAGGTCACTAATTGACCAAGTAGCAGCATCGCAAAGAAGTGCGGAACGACGCGAGTCACCCGCAATACGAAAGGTGACGAACCACCAATCCATAAAACTGATTTCCACAAGTTAGGTGACCAAATTAGAGGGCTGGTAGAAATGCTGGAAGATGGGAAAAGACGTTCAATCCACTAAGCGATGCGAGATACTATTGAAAGCATCAGAGCTCTCTACGAGTTCTCGTCGATTCAGCTGCATAATGAGGAAGCAAAGCAAGTGATTCGCCGGAACAATTCGTCGCAAACTCGCCATGGCTGAAAACAACATCAAGAGAAGACAAGTTGTAGACGACGAACCCCCGGAGTTAAAACGAAAGCAGCAACAGCCACCGAATGGCACGGCAGACAACGAACCACCGGCACCAAAACAGACACAGAAAAATACATCAAACGATGTTACAGGCAAAAAGCGCTCGGAGCCAAAGCGTAAACAAAAACACTTTCCATTGATAAACACCTAGGAGAAGGATGAGACCAACGGCGTAGAGACCCCAATGGTCAGACCGAAGAAAAAAGTTGCATCCACATACCAGAACGAACCACCGGAACCAAAACAGACGCAGAAAAATACACCAAACGATGTTACAGGCAAAAAGCGCTCGGAGCCAAAGCGTAAACAAAAACACATTCCATTGATAAATACCAAGGAGAAGGCTGAGACCAACGGCGTAGAGACCCCAGTGGTCAGACCTAAGAAAAAAGTTACGTCCACATACAAGAAGCAAGCGGCAAGAGAAGAAGAATGGGTACCACCAAAAAGATGGTCGCCAAAAAGAAGCAACAAGAGGTCAAAAGACCTAGACCTGACGTTATCCTCATTAAAGCGACGGATATGCTCTCATACGCGGAGATACTACGCAAGGTGAAGGCAGGCCCCAAACTGGAAACAGTGGGAAAGACGGTAACTAAAATCAGGAGGACACAGAAGGGAGACCTCCTTATACAATTCAAGGAGACGGGAAATAAGACAAACGAATTTAAAGGCGTCATTAGTGAAGCTCTACCAGAGCAAGCGAATGTAAGTTCGCTTACACATCGCACTACCCTTGAGATCAAAGACATCGATGAGGTCACGACTATAGACGACGTAATAAATGCAATCGAAGTCCAGTTTGAAGTAAAAGTTTCACGGGCAGATATTTTGTCCCCGCGGAGGGCGTACGGAGGAACCCAAACAGCAACGATCAGCTTTCCCGCAGTAGAGGTAAGAAAGCTGTTAGAAGTAGGAAGGATTAAAATCGTCCGGGTTAACTGTCGTATTTGAGAACGAATTGGAATTTTGAACAGTTCAGACGTGTTAACTTTTAGCTCCGAGTGAGTAGTTTCGTGTTTTTCGTTATTTATTCAGCTCGGTTTCATCAAATCCTAATCCAACAGGATAAAACGCTTTGGAGCCTCTTTTGATAAGTATATATTTTGATTATAAAAAAAAAAAAAATAAAAAAAAAATAAAAAAATAAATAAATAAATAAATTACGATGAATTGTTCGCGATGTAACGATCCGCTATCCGCGGATGGAGATTTCATCAAATGCTGGTGCTGTAAAAGGAATTAACACTTTGACTGCTCCACAGTTTCATGCGCCACATACAGTAAAATGACTGCGGCAAGTAAAAAGACATGGAAATGCAGTTTTTGTAGAAACAAAGAAAAGGCTCGAGTTGAAGATGATACCCAAACAACAAAAAGAGCTAGAGCGCCGGATTCGCCCACATCAAGATCCGACGAGGCTTTAAACGTCAATACAAGTAATGCCAGTATACAAAATGACCTGATAGAAATTAAAACACTGCTGAAGGAATACTCCCAATCGGTCTTTTTTATTAATCAAAAATATGATGATCTAAACGTGACTTTGGCAAAAAACAACGAGCTCATCGAAAAATTAACGCAACAAGTAAATGAATACAGACGGCAAAATGAAATGATAGATGCAAAAATAACACAATTGCAAATAAGATTAAACACAATGGAACAAAAGCAAATTGAGAATAATATTGAAATAAAAAATGTGCCAACTATGAAAATAGATAGCTTCAGTGTGGTTAAAGCTATAGGAAACATTATAAATGCACCCGTCAGCGAAAATGACGTAGAAGAAATCTACTCCTAGCCTAACAAAAAAGACAGAAAAATGTCAAACATTACAGTAAGTAAACAAATATACAAAAAAAAAAAAATTTCATGAAAAAGGCAAAAGAGAAACATGAACTAAAATTCTCCGATATTTGCGAAAAGATAGGCGGAACAATGACAAATGAAGATAACGTAATTAGATCCACACCAATTTATGTAAACAATCAACTAACAGCATTCTTCCGACATTTACTTTGGTTGGCAAAGTCAAGGGCCAAGGCGGCTGGCTGGTCGTACGTTTGGATAAACAATAACAAAGTTCTGGCAAGAAAACAAGATGGGGAGAAGGTTGTTGAAATTGTCTCAAACGACGATGTCAACAAAATTGCATGAACATAAACAACCATTTGCATTAGCTATACGTACTCTGACTGAAAAAATGACAGAAGCAGACAATGAAGGAATTATTTACGACGTATGTATGTTTTCAAGTAGTAAACTCTTTTAAAGATGAAAATATTAAAAACGTAATAAATAAAAATGAAATAGCATGCATATATTTAAATATAAGGTCAATCAGAAAAAATTGGGATGCTTTTTTAGAGAGTATTAATGAAATACTTGAATTTATAGATATAATTGTTCTGAATGAAATTAATATAAAGGAGGAAGAAAATTCTTTTTACACTATCGAGGGTTATAATGCGGAATTTAACAATAGAGCGACAAAAAAGGAGGTGGAATATTTGTGTTCCTGAAAGAAGGTATCATATACGAAAGAGTAGATTTGATGAGTACATTTTACGAAAGTATTGCATTAAACATTAAATATAAAGATGAGCAAGGAACAATTTGTTCAATATATAGACCACCCTGCCTCAAGATAAACAGTTTTACTGAAGAATTTGGTGTAAATATTGATCACTTTGAAAGGAGCAGAGAGCTTATTATATTGAGTGACATGAATTTGGACATACAAGATATTAATAGGGCTGCTGTGAACAGGTATCTTGATACGATTTCCTCGAAGGGTCTTACCAATACAATAAAAGTAAACACTCGTGTTGAAATAGCGAGAGGTACACAGACGCTCATTGACCACTGCCTAATTAGATCAAGTAGCACCTCAATAGTATCAGCTGTAATCGAATCATGTGTATCCGACCACTATGCATTATTTTGCGGCTTAGGAAAAATCAAAAGAAAATGTGAAGAAAACCAATATCAAAAGGTAATTTCAAGTCACAAAGTCACGCAAAAACTAACAGAATTCAATTGGTATGAACTTAATAAAATAACAGATGCAAATGAATATTACGAATCAATAAAATATGCGAACTTTCTACAACAGCAAAACAGATTAACAGAAGTAAACCGGAGAACCAATGGATCACGAGCAAAATTTCAAATGCTTGGAAGTATAGAGACGTGCTATACAGACGGTACAAAAATAATAGCAGAAATCAAAAATATGAAAAAGAGTACAAAGAATATCGAAAGAATCTTAATAAGAGGATACACAAGGCAAAATCTGACTTCTACAAGCAACAATTTGAAAAATCCAAAAACAATCCTAGAGGCACCTGGAAGATAGTGAGTTCAATACTGGGAAGAAAACGCTGTGATTTAGATGAAGCCTTAGTAAAGAATTTCTCTATGGAAACGATCCTCAACACCTTAGCAAACAAATTTGCCCAAAATATCACCACGGAAGTCCTTCATATTGTACACGACTGCGACACGAAGGCCTTCTCTGAAAACATGTATAGCATGGAACGCTCAGTGTTTGTGAGAGAAGCAACTAACATAGAAGTTTTCAATACATTAAGAAGTCTGAAAGAAAATAAATCAGCGGGATTAGATGGCATAAGACCAAAAGATTAGAAGTCAAATGCTTGGGTATTAACGCAAGTTATTACAAAACTTATAAATATGTCCATTGATCAATCTACGGTGAATGAGCAGCTCAAAACTGCGATTGTGCGACCAATATACAAAGACGGGAAAAAGAATGATGTAGCAAATTATAGGCCCATCTCCATATTATCAGTGGTAGACAAAGTTTTAGAGGAAATCTTGTATAATTGGCTGTATGAGTTTGTGGAAAAAACAACATTCTAAACAGCAACCAGTTCGAATTCAGAAGAAATAAATGCGTAAACCGACTGTTGGGAGATTTCACAGACAGAATAAATAGAAGTATAAATAAAAATCACCACGTACTAATTCTGTTCTTGGACTTCAAAAAGGCCTTTGATACATTGTGCCGCAATAAAATTCTTTCAATGCTCGAAAGAATTGGTGTGCGTGGACATTTGCTAGGGTGGTTCAAAAATTATTTGGAAAAGCGAACGTTTAAAGTTAAGATACAGGGAGACTACAGCGAAAAGGAAGATGCTAGATACGGAGTTCCGCAAGGATCGAAATTAGGCCCATTGATATTCATATTATTCGGGAACAAATTACTATCCATCCTGAAAAACAGTAAGGCTTCTCTTATGCAGATGACACAGCGATGATCGTAAGTCACAGTGACTTGCCGGAAGCAGAATCTATTATGCAACTCGAACTCTATGCAGTGACTGCATGGTGCCACGATAATGGACTCATACTGAATGCGAGCAAGACAAAAATTATGCATGTAAGACCTCCGCATATAATGAAGACGAAGATAGTAATAAAGATTCACGACACAAATTGTTTACACAACTCAGGGTCCCATCTACGCCTGCAAACAAATGATAGATGCAACTCGGTAATTGACATCGTATCGTCATACAAATATCTTGGAGTCATAGTGGACTACAACTTTAAATGGAATAAACATATTGCTTTTCTCATAAAAAAAGATGCGGAAAGCGATCTACGCATTATTTCATCTAAGCCAATATTGTCCATTTGAAGTGTTGAGGCAATGTTACTTTGGTTTAGTTGAAGTCCACTTGCGCTATGGGATTCTAGCATGGGGCGATGCTCCAAGTATATCTACGTTACAAGCAGTTCAAACGAGGGTGTTCAGATTACTTATGAAGAAAAAATACGGGAGGAACTTAACGACACAAAACATACCAAATAATCTCAATCTCTTAAATATAGAACAATTATATATAATAGCTATTGTTTCAGAATTCGCCAATGATGACACATACAAGACACCAACTCAACGTGCAATTAACACCAGGCTCAGTACGCAAGGGCGATTTAAAGTCCCATGATTTTGGAACGCATATGGACGAAGACAGTATGCAGTAGCAGTCCCACGAATTTTCAATAAGCTGCCAATAGAATTTCAAACTATATACCGCCCTAAAATTCTCGTAAAAAAAGTTTCACAGTATTATTTAAACACTAATTAATACAAACAAATTTTAAATCTATGTAATATCAGAATTTCCAAAACTCAAATTCTTAATTCAATGTAACATCCTGTAACTAATCTTCTGCAGACAAGCCGTTAGGTTTCGCAGATATAAATTTGTAACCATTGTATATATGTAGCTTAAAGTAATAAATAAAATATCAGCAAAATATCAGCATGCGCAAACAAACCCTCCTTAAAAAGTGCTTCAAATGTTTAGAGTTAGGCCATCTATCCCGGCAATGCAAAAGCGAAGAAGACCGCTCCAAGCTATGTAGGAGATGTGGAGCAGAAGGCCACATAGCGAAGATTTGCAACAAGGATCCATCCTGCATGTTCTGCAAGAAAGACCACCCGGACGCCGCGCAGCATGTAGCCGGCAGTAGCAAATGCCCAGTATTTCGGAGAGCTATTACAAGCAAAATACCATGAAGATTCTATAGATAAATCTTAATCACTGTAGAATAGCACAGGACATCCTAGCACAAACGGCCAAGGACGAAAGCGCTGACGTTAATATGATCAGTGAACCATATAAATGTTCCGAAGATAACAACAATTTTATCTGGAATAAGGCAAAACAGGCGGCGATATGGATGTGTGCTATGCCATTCAAGAAACAAACGACCAAACAGTCGGCTTCGTGCGGGCGAAAATAAATGGGATCCATTTTTATAGCTGCTATGGCCGACCCAGTTTGATGGCCAGCGAGTACCAACTAATAATGCTGGATAATATGGCCGCAGATGCGCTTCAGAAAACCCCAGTTGTAATAGGATTTGACTTTAATGCATGGGTCACAGAATGGGGCAGTAGACTCACCAACATAAGAGGACAGGCTCTACTGCAAACATTTGCTCCCCTATCGATAAGTATCGCTAACAAGGGTAGAGTAAATACTTATCGGAAGGCTGAAATTGGCTCTATCATTGACATCACCTTTGTGAGCAACTCTATCTTGAGAACAATAAAATGGAGGTTGAGTGAGGAATATTCACACAGCGACCACCAAGTGATAATACTGGAAATAAAAGAAAAGAAACCAGTCCTGCCCCCTAAACTCACGGGTTCAAAATGGAATGACAAAACTTTCGATAAGGAAGCATTTGAAGAGATGTTGAACGGTAATCTAACCCTAAATGGAACAGCGGAGACCCTCGCATATCGCCTTACAAACACCATCACCACAGCGTGCGATGCATCCATGTCTAGGAGAGTAAACAGCAGGAGGACATCACCGTGCTACTGGTGGAATGAGCCCAGCGAAGGGTCCAGCGAACAAGAAGGAGACCAGACTTCCAACAATGCCAGGACACCCTTAAACTGGCAAGATGCAATTTAAATAGAGCCATCAAGGAAAGCAAAAACGCATGTTTCAAACGTCTCTGCGACGAAGCCGACATTAATCCATGGGGCTGGGCTTACAGAATGGTAATGACTAAATTGAAGGGCTATAGGTCCAATAATGTTGAGATCCATAGTAGAACATCTTTTGCCCCAAATACCAGCTACTATGTGCAACATCGTAAGAGAAGTCAGTCCAGCGGACATTCCACCAATTACTCCAGAGGAGCTGCTAAATGCATGTAGCAAGAGAGGCGACACCAAGGCGCTTGGACCCGATGTCATCCCGAATAAGGCAGTAGCTTTTACAGCTGTAGAAAAGAGACCAGACCTCTTCATAATGACGATGCAGAAGTGCCTCGAAGAAGGAATCTTTCCCAAAAAATGGAAAATGCAGCATTTGGTCCTGCTACCAAAAGGCAAGAAGCCTCCAGGAGAACCATCGTCCTATCGCCCAATATGTTTACTTGACACCATGGGAAAGGTCCAAGAGACGATTATCTACAATAGATTACTCGCAGTGGCAGATGAGAAAGGAGCCCTCTCAGACCACCAGTTTGGTTTCAGAAAGATGCGATCTACTGTTGATACCATAAGAGCAGTAGTTGATATCGCAAATGGTGCCATCGAAGGAGAAAGATGGCTTTACGGCACAAAGGAGTACTGTGCAGTAGTAACGTTGGACGTTAAAAACGCGTTTATATCTGCGAACTGGTCGTGCATTAGAAGAGCACTTGCGAGGATGGATACGCCATTTTATTTGCTGCGTATGGTGACAAACTATTTTAACAACAGGAAGTTGAGATACAGCACAAATGAAGGCGTAAAATACTACTACGTCACTGCGGGAGTTCCACAGGGATCGGTCTTAGGGCCGTTATTGTGGAACATCATGTATGACGGAGTCCTACGATTACCATTGCCCGGGGGAGTAACGATAATTGGGTTCGCCAATGACATAGCCGTCATGACAGTAGCTAAACAGATTCGTGCTGTCGAATCAGCTACAAACGAAGCTATTGCCCGAATAAAAGATTGGCTATCGGCCTCCGGATTAGAACTGGTCGACCATAAAACAGAAGCGGTCCTTATAACCAGCCCAAAAATTGTAGAGTTTGCCAACTTTCAGGTTGGTAACCAAAGAGTCAGGTACAAAGAAGCAGTGAAATACCTTGGAGTAATGCTGGACAACAAACTCCGGTTCAAAACACATGTTGACTATTTAACCAAGAAAGCAGCGAAAATACAGGGAGATGTCTCGCGCATACTTCCCAACATTGGGGCCCTGGATATGCAAAAAGTGTACTGCTGTCCAGAGTTATTACATCAGTACTGCTATATACCGCTCCATTTTTTGCGCAGGCATTAAGGACGAAGGAGACCAAAAGAAGACTATTGTCAACATACAGACTCTGTGCGCTACGGACAATCAGCAGCTTCCGAACCATCTCAGACGAGAATGCGTTTGTTATAGCTGGGATGATCCCTATCGATATCCTTGCAGATGAAACGTTGAGGATATATAACAAAAGATTCTTGAACCAATACGATGGCAATGGTACCAAGATAATAAAAACTGAAGAAAAGGCAGCATCAGCAGCAATGTGGCAAGCTCGCTGGGACAATGCAACGAAAGGCAGATGGACACAGAAACTAATACCGACAATCCAATACTGGATAAGTCGTAAACATGGAGACTGCAACTACAACCTTACGCAGTTCCTGTCCGGTCACGGTGGATACCGCAAGTATCTCCACCGATTTGGACACGACAGTTAACCATCTTGCCCCGAATGCCCTACTGAAGACGAAGATACGGAACATGCAATGTTTTACTGTAGACGCTTCACGGCATGGAGAAGTATTTTACCCAAATCGACGTTACTCCGCGACCACATGTTGCAGTCAGAAGAGAACTGGACGGTTATATGCGACTGTATAACAAATATACAAAATGAGCTGCGGAGATTAGAAAGGCTGAGAAAAGCTACAGAAGCCGGAGAAGCCTCAGTAGCAGGTGACACAAGACGAATAGCTTGATTTGCTAACCAACCCCGCGAAGAAATACCTTACGGCAGTCCCGCGGGGGGAATGGTTGAAGTCTGTGTGGGGGCGAGGTTTAGTAAGTAAGCATATATCGGCTGGCAACTCATTGTCAGGACCAGGTATATGAATCGTGCATGCCATTAGCCCTGGATAATGATATCTTTAGAAGATTCCTCACCTCCCTGGTGCAACCAGAAAAAAAAAACCAACAGGTGACGCGATACAAGAAGACAGAGCGGGGAAACTCTGGATTCCAAAGGAGTTGCGTGGTAGTCTTGTGGAAGCTGCACACTTCTCACCATCTGCAGATCACGTGGGGTATCCAGAAGACTCTGTCAAAATTGAGGCAGATGTTCTTCTGGCCAGACATGGCTACCGATGTTCAGACCTTGGTCAAAGCCTGCGAAATATGCAAGTATAGCAAACCCCTCAACATCGTTTCTCGACCGCCGATGGGACAACAGACTATCACGGAGCGGCCTTTCCAAAGACTGTATATTGACTTCCTAGGACCATACCCACGTACTAAGAACAGATACGCACACATTTTTATAGTCCTAGATCATTTTTCTAAATTTGTATTTGTAAAACCAATTAAGAAGGCAACGGCTGCTGAGGTAGTGAAATATCTAGAGGAAAGCGTGTTCCATATCTTTGGCGTACCGGAGTTTATCCATTCGGACAATGGTAAACAGTTCATCTCAGAACTGTTCGCCATCTTTCTGGGAAAATACTGAGTCAAACATTTTCGCACCGCGATATACTCTCCTCAAGCCATAGCGTCAGAACGGGTTAACCGCTCCATGCTGACGAAGATAATATCGTACCTAAGCGGTGATCAGAAAACCTGGGACATCCACGTCAGCAACGCGGCTTTCTCACTGAGGAGTGTAGTTCACGATGCGACTACGTTTGAACCCTATTATGCTGTGTTCGGTACCCACACGGCACAGCATGCGGGAGCATATGATGTCCTCCGCAAACTAGGCACGGTCAAAGATATGGACACGGAGGTTATCAACAATAAGGACAAATTAGAGCTAATAAGGAGTAAAATATTTGACAATCTAAGGCTAGCACATCAAAAGGCGACCAAGACATACAACACACGAAGCAGAGAAGTCAAATATAGGGAAGGACAACTAGTGTATAGGAGAAATTTTAAGCAAAGTAGCCTACCTGACAATTATAATATTAAACTAGGGCCCAAGTTTCTAAAATCAATAGTCCTAAAAGCTAAAGGGAACTCCCTATACGAGATAGGCAATTTAAGAGGCGAAAAGGTGGGCGTATACCACGCTAAGGATTTACACACCTGAGCAAGTGTTAGTGAAAAAACTCTTGCCGCGACATGCATGCCGTTGCTGGATTATCTGTGATATATATGTATGTATGTATTTAGTTACGTCCTACAGATAGAGTATTTACTTATTTATTTATTTGTTTATAGAGATAGTTCATTTATTATAGAGTATATTTATTTATAGGGTTTATTTATTTAGGGAGATTATTTATTTATATAGATAGTTTATTTACTTGTAGAGTTTAGTGTTAGGCGGGGCGACCTGTATGTATCCAAATCCACATACACCCCTGTGATATAGAAGCTGTGATATAAGACCTGTGATATAGAAACTGTGATAACCTATTAACCTAAGGTACAATAGAACTATAGAACGTGCTTGCTAGCGAGAATATACGAAGTGCCCAGCTAATATGTGTCGGTAGAGCATCTCAGGGCGTAGGCCCCTTACCACGCGTTGGGCAATGTCAACAAATAAACAGACCTATAGGATTGTGCGCTGGAGCGAGCCAGCACACAACTGACGAACAAGGCCCCTATTTTTACGAGGCCGGTTGGCTCACGACCACTTGCCAACCGCCGTCGAGCCTATTACGAGGGCCTGTACCTCGTCCAATAACAACAAAAAAAAATAAAAAATAAAAGAATAATTAAAAGAGGTACAATTTCTCCGGCGATCCCACGATGGTATTTGTCATCGTCGTCCTCTCGTCCTGGCTGATTATGCTCCTGTGCGTCCTCGCACATACACACACCCCATTCCAGGGGTGGGTTTTGGTGTTTTACTTTGAGATTAAAATTCAAAAATGAATTAAAAAAAAAAAAAAAACAAATAAAAATGTCAACATACCCGGTTGTGTGTAGTGTCCGCAGGCAGTATCCCTAGCGCAGCTTGCCCTTCCTTCTTTTTGTTGGTTTTCCTGTGTTTTTTTTTTTCTCTTGCGCATACCCACGCACCCACCAAGTCCAGGAGTGGGTTTTCTTTGGAATTTGTATTTTTAAATAAAAAAATAATAAAAAAAAGAAATCTCCTACAAAAGAAAACACAGCGATTCGCCTCGCAAAAATTAGGAAAAAAAGAAATGTTAAAAATCAGCTGACATGAGGAAGGGAGGTATACCCGTCTCTCTCTCGCAAAAATATTAATGGCGATCTGGAAATTATCTATGGTTCAGGGCTTAGGTAAAGAACGTAGAATTCGTTTGTCCATTATTTTTATATTAGATATATGTGTGAAGGCAATAATAAAATAAACAACAAAACGGCTACGTTACTGATTATAATGCTTTATTTAGGTGATGTTATCAGCTTGACAGTCCGAGGTTGACTGACTCCTTTCTACTGCTGAGCCGCAGTGATGTTCATCGATAGAACATAACGTCACAGCTCGGCCATCCTATCTTCGATCATGTCCTCAGGATCCGAGTCGTCATCTGTGTCCTCAAATAGATTTTCTGGGAGCGCACACCACCTCTTCATCTTCTCTGATGCCATTACATATAGTGCCAAATCTTCGCTGATTTCGCTGCATCCCTGGGATGTCTTCTACCACATAGCGATCTTTCGGCAGGACCTTGGTAACTAGGTAGGGTCCTCGGTAAAGTGGTTCCAGTTTGCGAGACGTACCGGTTGCATCTGCCTCGTTTTCGATTAGGACAAGATCGTCCACCTTATACTGCAGCGGTTTGCGATGTGTCTTATCAAAACGAACCTTCTGACTGCGCTGACATTTCACTATGTTCTGAATTGCTTCGCCCCTACGTGGGTTATCCCTTCAATACTTGATTTCTTACCGAGCTCTAAGAACAGCTTGTATTCCAGTATATCCCTAGGAGTGTAAGAGAACAGTAATTCTTGAGGGCTTACCTTTGTTGTCGAGTTCTTCACCGTGTTGAGACTCCACTGAATCTTCCGAAGGTGGCTGGCCCAATCCTGACCCTTCTCGGTTGTGTGGACGCATTTCAGAGAAGATAGAATCGGTGATCATTCCTCTTGGCATACCAAAATAGCCGCTTATTTCGGTTAGGACGCTTAAACCTCCTCGGGTGTTCGTGGTCTTTACGCATCGCAAGATGGTGTACTTCGTGAAATTGTCTACGATGGCAAGTACATACCTAGCTCCTCCCCTTCCAATGGTAAACGGTCCAAGGTGGTCCAGTTGAATGGTGTCGAATGGCAAGGGAACTCTTTCGATATTGTGCAGCTCTCCTTCGGACATGCCTCCTTTCTTCTTAGCATACGCACAATCTACGCAGGACTGGATGTACGTTCCGGTGTAGCTCCTCATCTTCGGGAACCAGTAAGTGTCCCTCAACCACAACAGGGTCTTCTCGTCCGCAAGATGTCCGGTGTCGCCGTGGCACAGCTTTAAGACTCTCCATCTAATCGCTTTCGGCACAACCCATTTTTCGTCTTTGTTCACCAGTCGAAACAGACGACATCCGTTGACGCGATTTTCCTTTTGTAGTTGCTTCTTCATTGGAGTCATCTCGTTACCCTTTAGAGCAGCAATAATGGAGCGAAACTCCTGCCACTGCATCGTCGCTAACTAATCGTCGTCGCTAATGTTTACGTTTAGGACAAAAGAAGATACCTCCTCCACTTTCCGCTCGTTCTCCAATGGCTGTCGACTCAGTGCGCCCACGTATGCTGCATTCTTGCCAGGTTGATGGACCGTATCGAAAGAAAATTCTTGCAATTTCAACCACCAGCGGCCCACCCTAGGGATCATCTTCTGCTTGTTGCTTGTAGCCACTATCGCCTCGCAGTCAGTTACGACCTTAAACCTCTTCCCCAGCAAGTATGTCCTGAACCGGTCTAGGTTCTCGACTATCGCTAGGACCTCCAGCTCGTAGGAGTGGTATTTCTTCTCTGCTAATGTCAATTTCCGACTGAAGAATATCACTGGGCGTAGATGGTTATCCTCTCTTCCTCGTTGGAATAAGACTCCGGCCAAACCTACGGAAGAGGCGTCTGTATGCACCTCATGCTCGCAGTCAAAATCGTACAATGCCAGCACGGGAGGATTAGCTAGGACTTCCTTCAATTTTCGGAATGCTGCGTCCTGTTTTTCTGTCCATTCGAATTTACTACCAGCTCTGGTCAGCTCAGTAAGTGGTACAGCCCAGTGTGAGTAGTCCTTCACAAACTTTCTAAAAAATCCCGTAAGTCCCAGAAATTGACGAATTTCATGGACATTTTGTGGTATTGGGAACTGCATTTTTGCCGCTGTCTTTCGTTCGCTGGATTGCAATATGATAACCAAGAAATTCAATGTTAGTCTTGAAAAATGAGCAATTGCCTGCATTTAGCGTAAGTCCAGACTCCTTTAGGACCCCGAGGGATCTCTCCAACTTCTCCAGTCCTTCCTTCGCTGTTACTAGCGATGAGAGAAACTAGCGAGAAAAACACAGCAGCGTCGCCCTTGTTCAAACGAGAGGTAAGCGAATTCATGATCGATTGGGAGAAGGCCGGCGCATTGACGAGACCAGAGGGCATTCTATTGAATTCGAAAGATCCTTCGTCAATTGAGAACGCAGTGAACTTTCGGCTAGCTTCCTCCACCGATATCTGGTGGTATCCGGATGCTAGATCCAGCGTTGTGAAAAATGAATTGCCTGTCAACGAAGCCAATACCTCCTCCACTACAGGCATCGGAAACTTCCTCTTCACAGGCGCCTTGTTGAGAGCACGGTAGTCGACACAGAACCTGTCGCTACCATCCTTCTTCTTCGTCAACACGGTCAGAGAAAAGTAGTCAGAGATCGATGGCCTGATTACACATTGCCGTAGCAGCTCACTTGCGCTTGCCTTCACAGCGGTTTCACTTCCTACTGCCAATATTTCCCCACTATCTAAGTCGGTCTCATTAACCAGACGATCCACCGAATCGTCCTTTACTCCCACTTGATTCATGTTGCGAGACTTAAGTATTCGCCTTAGATTATCCACTGTCAAGGCCGAATACTCAGCTCTAAGCTGATCTTTCTCCATTGCGCACCGACTGACTATCCACGCAGCCCCAGAAAAAAAAACAATCGCTATCCGCTCCGCTAACTCAGGATCCAGAGCTACTCGATGATCGTGATTAATTTAAACCACGGCCACTGAACTATCTGTTCCGCTAATCGAAGACCAATATATTCTGTGTTGGCCGTCGCGCCGCAGTACAATTAATAATTTAGATCACCCCCGCTATCTGATCCGCTAACTGAGGACCCAGCGATTTTTTTTTTTTTCGTACAGACTGTGTCGCTGGATACTCTTCGTAGCTTCTCTCTATTCCACTAACTGAGGACCCAGAGATATTCTAGGTGATTGTCGCACACTAGCCGATGGACCCAGATAACACCACCAAAGTAAAGAAAAAATATCAAAGGAATAAAATAAAAAAAAACGACCGAATGCTTTGCGCTTAGATCTTTGTACCCCACTTCTGACATGTGAAGGCAATAATAAAATAAACAACAAAACGGCTACGTTACTGATTATAATGCTTTATTTAGGTGATGTTATCAGCTTGACAGTCCGACGTTGACTGACTCCTTTCTACTGCTGAGCCGCAGTGATGTTCATCGATAGAACATGACGTCACATATGTTTATATATTTTTTTTTTATAGATCAAAATTTTTGTTTTAGGTTACGTGAGTAGGGTTCGTAGGCCGTACTAGTTATATTAGGTTAGTTAGATAATAATATTGGATATCAGGTTTAGTGTATTTATTTATATTATCGTTCAGGATTTTTTTTTGTTCAAACCAAAAATTTTTGTAACCGACAATGACGAGACGAGGACATTGGAAAGGAAAATTTCACATTCCAATGTTTCAAAAAAAAAAAAAAAAAGGAAAAACACTTCTCACAGCTGACAGAGACAACATATGATAAGAAAAGGGGAAAAGGACTGACGAAGAGAGGACAAAGTCGAAACCAGAAAAGAAGGGGAAAAGTAGGACATTGAGAATCAGATAGCCCAGATTGATATCAACGGATTAGAGCATCGACCCCGAGAATCTTTTTTTGTCGTTTCTTTTTTTTCTAAAGTGAATTTGGCCAGATTGAATAATAAAATTCAGTGGGATAAAATTAATTTCAATTAGAGAAACTTGAAGACGCACAGAGAACCGGGGGAGCGTATAATTAAAGGAGGTGAACGCAGGCGATAGCAGGTATAAAGGTATGTAGAACGAAGTATAGGAGCGCCTGTGGACAATTACTAAACTAGTTTAAAACATTAGGCATTGAGAGTCGCTAGGCAGCACAGGTCTCAGAAAAATCCTGTCGTTTGCCGTTTTCCTGTCAGGGCCGGTTGAGAACCACACCGTTGCAACTGAACAGGGTCTGGTGCAGGCGATGGTAGATGGTCCGCAATAAAGATGGGCAGCAAGAGGTGCTCCCCCAACAAAAATCAACGCTTACGTTGGACAAAGTGAACACTAGTGAAAGTGGAAAATCTAAAATTCAAATATGAAATTTACTGGAAAGTGCTACTACTCATTCTGAGCTTTTTAAGTCCTTAGTGAACTTATCAAGGCTGCACAGCTCTGTTCTTAAAATCTCCTCTGAATTTTTTTGGTGATTTAGTTATTTAAATTTTGAATTTTAGTCGTTTTATTTTTTTATTAGTGTTCAAATTAGAGTGAGACTAGGATATAGTGATAATTTGTCAATTTCTGCTAAGAATTGTGACGGTGGTTTTTTTTTGACGGTCGCGTTTTTATCTCCGCAATAGGAGAGGTCAACCTTCATCGTGCTGCCGGCAGGACAACGGGGGACTGAGAAAAAAAAGGAAAGAAAACCGTGATTTTTTTAAATATTTCATTATATTCTTGGCAGAAAGGATAGGAGTTTAATTTTAATTTAAATTTAATTTTAGTTTAAGATTAAATTTTATAATAAATTGAATAGGGCGATGAGCCAATCAAAATTTCAGTGGTCTGTTTATACTTAAGTATGTGTGAATAGGACTTATTTTTATTAAATGTGTGGATGGCCGGTCGGGCCGTCCTTCTGTAGATGAACGGCGACAAGGCAAGACGATTACGAACAATGACGACTGATAGATTTCTTCTACGACAGACTTAGGTCGTGACTGGGGAGCGCTTTTAGCTGCTATTTCTCACTATCATTGGCCAGAGATATAGCAATCGGTTGTGTCACCAGACACAAAGAGTGGGCAGGCCAGATTTTGCCACTTCTACCGGGCATACCTCGGGTACTTGATGAACCCGTTTGGCGAGGAGAAAAAAGGGGAAGGACAAATTGCGCGACAGGGAGTAGCTGTAGGTTAGTTTAAGATAGTTTGGTTTAGATTAGGATTTAGTCTAATACATTAGGTTAGTATAGGTTTTTATGGGCACAAGTCCTTGGATTTTCCTTTTACTTTCTTTTGAAGTCCGTCCGAAGTCTAAGTGGAGTAGCTTTCTTCTCTCTTTTGTTTTTTTTTTTTTTATCAAAATGGCACGAGATTGTGTGTGGTGAGCAGGTGATGCGAAGTAAGGTGGGCAAGAAGCACCCCGTCCGACGAGCTGAGCCGAGCAACCGCGAGCGTGCTGCCGTCCTCCTTACTCGCATCGAAGATGCCTCCGTGGCCAACACTACCTCACAACACAATTAACCCGTATTCATTAACTCGGTACAACTGCCGTAAGTAAATGAAGCTAAATATCTGCGGATGACACTAAACGCGAAACTTAATGAAAACCGCACGTTAACAAAAAAGGCGATGAGCTTAAAAATCGCTTTAGAGAAATGTATTGACTACTTGGACATTCCAAGCTAAGTACATATAACAAACTGCTTTTAAACCATATATGGGCGTACGGTATACAACTCTGGGGTTGTGCGAATTTATAGAGTCTTGCCAAAATAAAGTGATGAGAGCAATCGTGATGCTCTCTGGTGTATTAGAAATAATGATATACAAAGAGACTTAGGCAACAGTGGACGATGAAATAACAAACTTCGCTCGTAAGCTCCATATTCGTCTTCATGGTCATTGCAATCACACCATACTCAAAACATTGGATATGAGAAACCTTGTGGGCCGACTTTAAAGAACAAAACCTTTCGATTTAGCGCAATAAGAAGTGGGATGACCATTTGATGATATTACCTAAAACGCAAAATAATATTACAGATATTCTGCTGAGATGGAGGACGTATAAGTATAGCTTTACAGCCGACATCGAAAAGATGTGCAGGCAAATCCGGATGAATCACAGCGACACCTACTACCAGCTCATCTACTGGTGTGATGAAATCCATGAGCCTGTGAAGGTACACTGCTTACAGACCGTAACTTTCGGCACTGTCAGCGCTCCGTATCTTGCTATTCGAACATTTAGCAAGTTAGCAGCAGACGGAGAAAAGCAGCATTCCATTTGGGGCTAAGATTATCCGAGAAGTCACGAACGTCGATGATGTCATCATAGGAGCCGATTCGGTGGAGGAAGTTCTGGAAAGGAGAGATGATATCAGACATATGTTATCACCCGCATATGACACAGAGGAGTTTATTCAGGATATTCCACCAGATCAGAGAGAGTTAGGATTTGTACTTCCTTTTGATTCTGCAGATCACGTTAAGGCTTTAGGTGTTAGGTGGTTTCCACTCGATGATTCATTTTCTTTTCAGAACCTCCAAGCAGATACCTCGGGACTCACAATGCGATCAATGCTTTCCACAATCCCAAAACTTTTCGATCCCCTTGGCTAAATTTCGCCGTGCATTGTGAAGGCAAAAATTATGATGCAGCAACTTTGGTGGCGCGGAGTGTCGTGGGATCACCCTATTCCTGTTGAGCATCAAGAAGAATGGGAATCCTTTCGAAAAAACTCTCCCTGATCGAGAAGCTTCGGTTGTCACGGTGGATCCACACACGAAGCAAACAACGGGACCTGGAACTCCATGGGTTTAGCGACGCGTCGGACAAAGCATGTTGTGCTGCAATTTACGTGCGGAGTTTAGATGATAAGGGGTGGTTTGAACAGCCAAATGTTTAACTCTCTCACACCATTTGTAGACATGGAAGGCATTCTTCCAGTAGGAGGTAAAGTGCAATACTCTGAGTTATCTTAGGATCAGCGGCATCCAAGTATACTCAACTTTGCACACCACTTTTCAAAGTTCTTACAACGGGATGCGCATGAAAGAACTTTATGGTGGAATCCAACAGATGATTTCATATCTGCGAAGCAAATATTGGACTGTAAATATAAAGAATAGCGTGAAAACATGCAATCATGACTTCACTGTCTGCTTTCGTTACAGAGCAAAACCCATACAACAGCTGATGGGCAACTTATCAGCTCCACGCGCCTGTATCTCGCGACCATTCAATCATACTGGAATCGATTACGCCGGGCCTATCAACGTAAAGGCCTGGAAAGGTAGGGGTCCAAGACGTTTAAGTCTTACTTTACCATTTTCGTATTCCTGGCGACGAAGGCAATCCATATGGAGTTGGGTAGTGATATGACCACTCAAACGGTCTTAGCGGCTTTTCGAAGATTCACAGCAAGGAGAGGCCTGCTTTCGCAAGTTTTCACCGATTGTGGCAAGAATTTTGTGGGAGCCGATTCTGTACTCAATCGATTACTAAAAGCGGCAAAACAGGATTGGAAGGAGGTCAAAACATCGCTTGCCAACAATGAGACAAAAGGGAATTTTATTCCACCAGCTTCTCCCCACATTGGGGGATTATGGGAGGCAGGAGTCAAATCTATCAAGTACCATCTCAATCGAATTATCGGGAGCGAAACATTCGCCTTTGAAGAGCTTACCACTTGGCTGGCCCAAATAGAGACGTGTTGGAATTCACGCCCCCTTTGTCCCTTAGTCGACAACACAGACGATTTCGCAACACTCACCCTGGGTCACTTCCTAATTGGTCATCCTCTCATCGGAGTACCTCATCCGGATCAGACCGAAAAGGAACTCAGCTGTCTAGAACGGCGGCAATGAATTCAAACCCTATATCAAGATTTTTGGAAGCAGTGGAGTTTCAAATATCTGGCACGACTTCAACATAGACCGAAATGGTTGAAAATTGAGACACAACCCGAAGTTGGAGACCTAGTGCTCATATGGGATGAACGACTGCCACCGACGAAATGGAGTTCAGCGCGCATAAGCGAGAAGAACTTAGGAAAGGACAACCTCACTCGTGTCGTTACGTTGAAGACACAAAATGGACTAGCAAAAAGACCGATAACCAAAATATGCCCACTTCCCTCTAACGATACTCATACCGATAAAATGCTTGTTTAACGAAACTATGCCTATTACACCCTTTCTCAAAATAGATGCTCTACCATAATCATCGATATACAGTCCACTCACACACTAATTCGCATCCACTCTCATACTCATTCGCATCCACTCTCACTCATTCGCATTCACACACACTCTAGGCGACACCAACAACTCACTTAACAATACACAACTCATTTACAAAATCATTAAAAAACACACTACTACACTAAATCCTTAAAAAATAACACTCTACACGACACTAAATATTTATAATTATAATCTAATCAAAAAATCAAAAAAAAAAAACTATTTTTTTTTATCGAGTACAAATCTGAAAATCGAAAATAAAAAAAAAAATATAAAAGCAATTATACGCATCGACATATCACTAGGAAGATAAATCAGCATGCACATCTCTAACCCTACACCGAAACAATGAATGATAATTAATAGTAAACAACCCAACATGAAAACTCAATTTTGATATTAACCTGTAATTAGAAACATTTACCTGTAACATCCCGCGCCGATGCAATTATTGCACTTTAACTCTGAATTTAATTTAATACACAAAATAAATAAAACCAAAACAAAAAAAATTGGGACCACCATCGTCTATGACGTACATTCACGGCACTTATAATGAATGGACACCAACACGGTAGCGTAACCGCAGATTACGGCTACTGTAGTAAGAAGTCGATCGAGGGTAGATCTTATATTGAATACCTGCAGCACAAAAGGAACAGAAAGTGTTGTCACTTTTTATCATGAATTGTTTGTTGATCGTGTTGTTGCACATGTATGCCAGTGTTGTCTCCTTATTAATACATTTGTTTTCTACTTTCATGTGAGAATTAGAACAAGAAAGAAGAGAATCAGATGATAAGGCAGTTCATATAACTCGACTATCAGGGATGCGTCCGAAGATAATCACCAAAGACGAATTGCGAACGTAGTTCACGGGAGAAAGTTTTGAGCTGTATTAAAATATTATTATTATAATAGCATTAAATTGTGATTCGCTTAATTTAAAGTAATTCAATTGTCAGTCAATTTCATTAAATTTAAGTTGACCGATGTAAAGCAAAGTTTATTTTCTTTAAATGTCGAAAAAAAGAAACATAGAATTCTACTGTCATTTGTAATATGTAAAATGCAAAGAAAACGATGCGAATAAATCCCAATTCCAATTATAACGTAAAAGGAGAAAGTCGTCTTCTCCTTTTCGGTCTTTATTTTAAAGTTTCGTGGTAATACATTTCGTCATATTGAATTAAGAAGGTGACCCCACACGACATATTCACCCCCCAAATATCCGACTCAAACAATCGTAATGCACACAAAAAGGCTTTGAATTCGAATTCTGTAATATCAATTATGGAAGACGAATTACATATTCAAATTTTCAAAACCCCCCCGTACAAGAGCAAAATGAATGGACAACTCCCACAGAAATAATGAGATGGCTTAAGTCACACACGAGTACAATAGTACAATTTATTCTGTAACAGGAAAAAAACCTGTCGAACTTCTTTTTG
The DNA here is from genome assembly GCA_963082735.1 of Pocota personata. Taxonomy (NCBI): domain Eukaryota; kingdom Metazoa; phylum Arthropoda; class Insecta; order Diptera; family Syrphidae; genus Pocota; species Pocota personata. Next base: position 139,621,101 of record OY720429.1, on the reverse strand, counting down.
AGCGAACATCCAAAAGAAAAAGCAACGGAAAGACATGACAACCCATTATAAGAAACACACACCCTTAAAAACTTCGAGATATGACAAACAATTTTTATCAGACATAACAAAAGAATACTGTCCAAATTAACAAATTGTTGATTCGGATTTTTTTTAATTATAATTCGCGCGCGCCAAAAGAATATGAATATCTTTATACTGTTACAGGGCACGAGCTTTTAGGAAAAAGGGGAAGAAAAACAGAGGAGAAGCCTGTGCACGTTGGCTTTAAATGTTTGAAGGTGTAGTGATAGGGAAATACTAAGCTTGGTAGAGCATTCCACATTCGTGACGTTCGGCTTATAAACGAATAACTATATTTGACAATACGACCGAAGTTAGGGAGGTATGCAACTGGTTATTTCGCTGGAGCATTTTTTATTTAAAAAAAACGATAAAACAGGGAGAGACATGAGACATTTCTCCGATGTTCTAGTGTATGGAATTCACAATGTCTCTATCGATTATAAGTTTTAACGCGCGATTCCGTACGATATCAAGAATGCGCCGAACGGTCTTGGGTGCACCAGGCCAGATGTGGGCGTTATATTCCATCTTAGGGCGGATGAAAGCCTTATAAATTGAGGTCAGATCAAACGGGGTAAAATATTTCTTGCACCGTTTAAGGAATCCTAGAAATTTTGCAGCAATTTTGGCAACCTCGAATATGCGACCGTTCTATCGAAGATGGTTATTGTTGAAGGCGATAAAACATTTTATTTGCTTTAAAATAAAAACTCCAAAAATTTTTAATTTAAAAAGTATTATTGTGAATTATCTAATTTTACGTAAAAAAGTCAGTTTGACATTTTACATTGTTAAAACGTATACATATATTGAACACTTAAATAAGGAATTATTCGGAATTTTATAACGTTGAAAAGCGGTCCTTAATTTAATTTACGGAATTTTTACAGAATTTACGGAAAAAAGGGTGTGCGGTTTTCTCCTTTGTTTAAAGTCCAAAAAAGAACAAAGGCACAGTTGAGTAGTCTCAACATTTGATCCATTCGAGCCAAATTAACCGAGTTTCCAGTGACAGTGTGTGTGCTTCATGTCTGAAAGATAAAAAAAATATTACAGTGACAATATTTTAACAAAAAAAAAAGACATAAAACCATTACCCAAAGACAATCCCTTGTGAGTTTTTTGTGTAAATCGGTTTCTCGCGACGCGTAATAAAGTTCTGCAATATAAACATATTCCCGCGCCGTGAAATACATTCCAAACGCCTGAGGAGTACCAAAAATTAATAAAGGTGAGTGAGTTTAGCCATATTTGCCCTTTTTTTTATACATATACCTTTGCCACTTTATTGAAAAAATTGAAAAATTGAGAAAATGAGCGCTAGGGAAGCCAAGTTATTAAAAAATGTTCTAGTCATTATTGGTGCGGATTTCGCCAAATTCCAGAACTCTCCAGAAGACAAAAGAACCGAAAATATGTTGAATGGTCGTCTTGCGGTTCTTGAGGACAACTACAATCAAGCGGTCTTAAATAACGAAAAGGTGGCAGGTGCAGCTGAGGACAAAGATAAGGGCCTTATTGAAGAAAATCAATTGATTTTTGATGATATAAGGGAAACTTACCTTGAATACAAAACGGCTCTTTTTGATGCGTTGGAGAAGGTACCGGCGGCTGCTAAATCAAGTACAGCTCACGTAGCCTCTGTTCAAAGTGGACTGCGTCTGCCCAAGATCAACCTGCTAACATTTTCTGGTAGTTATGAGAATTGGCGGGCGTTCCATGGTATGTTCGAATCGTTAGTGCATACAAATTCGTCATTAACCGAAGTGCGAAAACTACACCACTTAAAGTCGAGCCTGTCAGGTGAGGCTGAACGGTTGCTCCACCATCTCAGCATCGATAAGGGCAACTATGACAAGGCTTGGTCCATCCTTACTTCGCGCTACGACCATAAGCGAATCCTAGTGAACGCGCAGCTTAGGATATTCTTCAGTCAGAAGGTTTTGCAGAACGAGACAGCCGAAGGAGTGAAGCAATTGCTGGACATTTCCACTGAGTGCTTGCATTCCATTCAAAATCTTGGTGTGCCGACTACGGATTGGAATACAATTGTCGTATATAGTATGTTGCAGAAGCTGCCGCCCATAACCCAACAATTGTGGGAAGAAAAACTAGGATCGGACAAGGAGTTACCAACTTTTGAGAAATTTTCCGAGTTTCTTGAAGCGAGATTCCGTACATTAGAGGCAGTTGATCAGCAAAAGCCCAAATCCAGCCAAGGTTTCCCCAGGAGTTATAGTGCGAGAGGTCCTGTAAATAAAAATTCGTTTCACCAACAACAAAAGCCACAGGGCAAATACAGTTGCAAGGTATGTAGTAAGGGGCAACATTCGCTGCGTAAATGCAATCGGTTTAGTAAAATGAGTCCCGCCGAACGATGCAATACTATTAGCCAAATAGGTGTTTGTAGCAACTGCCTTTCCTAAAGTCACCCTACTAAACTATGTCCTAGCCAGGCACGTTGCTTCTTCTGTCAACAAAAACACCACACTCTTTTGCATTCCGTTTCGACTGAAAATTACCCGAATAGTACGCACATACCAAATTCTCAGTCACAACCACTTGCTAATCCGCCTTGTCACACAAATTCAGCGCACTTCCATTGCAACCCCACACAAAATACAAACTTCATATTCCGGTCACTGACTGGGCTTCTCCCGGCCAAACGACTGACACTCAACAACTGGAAACACCTCAACGGCTTGGAGTTAGCAGACCCTACGTTCTACAAACCAGCAACAGTAGATTTGCTACTAGGGAGTGATGTATTTGCCGATTTCATACTACCGGATATTATACGAGGCGAAGATGGCATGGGCCCAATAGCCCAAAAGACGCAATTGTGTTGGATTATACTGAGTAAAGTACCTATAGGGACACCAAAGGCTTTAAAAAATAGTTTTCTACAGGTCTTTTACATCGACACCCAATTACGGAAGTTTTGGGAAATTGAAGAAGCACCCTACGCCGATGCTGAACCCGAGGAAGACATCGCTTGTGAGAAGCATTTCATAGAAACGACCACACGCCTACCCAGTGGAAGAAGTAGTTCTTCCCTTTAAGGATGGATTGATGCCCGCGCTTGGACCATCGAAGCAAGGTGCATTGCGTAGGTTTAATCAATTGGAGAAACGGTTTCAGGCGAACCCGGCACTACACAAGGAGTATGTTAAGTGCATGAAGGAATACCTGGATTTGGGGCAGATGTCCGAGGTCGATGGCTTCAGCGATGATGTTTTCGATACACCTTATCATTATTTTGTTCCGCATCACGCTGTTCTGAAGGAATCCAGCACGACGAATAAATTAAAAGTGGTCTTTGATGCCTCCGCGAAGACTCTAGATGGTACGTCGTTGAACGAGCACTTATTGATAGGACCTAAAACGCAGAACAACATTAATGATACAGTGTTAGTAAGGAGAACGTTTCAATTTACCTTCACCGCGGACATAGAAAAAATGTTCCGGTAGATACGAATGAGGAAGGAGGATTCGTATTACCAGCTTATCCTGTGGCGTAACAACCAAACTCTGCCCATACGGATTTATCGCTTGTAGACAGTCACATTTTGAACAACCAGTGCACCATATCTTGCCAACCGCACAATCTGAAGAGCTGCAGACGACGAGGAACATCGTTATCCGATTGGTGCGAAGGTCATCCGAAAACGGATGTATGTCGACGATCTAATAGCTGGAGCTGACACTTTGGAAGAGGCACGAAAAATACGTGATGAGGCGAGGCATTTGCTGACATCTGCTGGCTTCAACCTGCGGAAGTGGACAGTCAATAATGATGCGGTTTTAAAAGATATTTCTGTGGATCAAAGGGAATTTGCGTTTTCCTTACCTTTCGAAGTTGCTTCCACTCCACAAATTAAGACGTTAGGTATTAGGTGGTCCTCCGTAGGAGATTCTGATACCCCGGTGGATTCATCAAGGAGACAATCGAAGAGACCTGGAATTACACGGTTTTAGTGATGCATCAGAGAAGGCATATGGAGCGGTGGTTTACTTACGTGTTTTAGATGACGAAGTCAACATTCACGTTCATCTCTTGATGTCCAAAACAAGAGTTGCTCCGTTGAAGACTGTAACCCTTCCCAAGCTTGAACTTTGTGGAGTCGTCATGTTAGCAGTACTCTTGGACTACACTGCGAGAGTCTTGAGTTTGGACAACGTTGGGGCGTATGCTTGGTCAGACTCGAAGATTACGTTGGCATGGATCATGACACCTCCAGCAAAATGAAAAACTTTTGTAAGCAATCGTGTTGCAGAAATCCAGCGTCTTACAAATTGTAGCATCTGGCAGTACGTCCCAACTCAACACAATCCTGCAGATTTCGCATCACGTGGCCTATTGCCATCCCACTTGAATGGCAATTCTCTTTGGTGGAATGGACCAGAGTTCCTGAGGTCCGAATGGAGCTCTGAAGCTCCGACTCAACCAGCGGCGGTGACAACTGATGAAGAGAGGCGAAAGATTCAATCCCATTGCGTCGTCACAGGAGAAAATGCGATCAATCTGCTGATACATCGCTACTCGAATCTTCGGAAGCTGATGCGGATTTTGGCATATTGTTCCAGATTTATCTCCAATATGCGTCGAACGGAAAAGTATCCGATGACACGGAGACGGATTCAGCGTTGAAAGTTGCCGTAAGAATCGTCCAAAGGAGCTGTCCACTCACTAGCAATCCTGAAGATTTCACTGCCTTAACCCCAGCACACTTTTTGATAGGCGAACCCATGCAAAGTATACCGGAACCAAATACCGACGATGAAAACATCTGCTACAACGATCGATGGAAGAGGATTCAACAACTCTATCAAAACTTTTGGAAACAGTGGAATTCGGAATACTTATCGCGTCTCCAGCAACGCCCAAAATGGCTGAAGACCGAAGAACAATCGCAGCTAGGAGACTTGGTTCTTCTAAAAGATGAGAGGATGCCACCTTTAAAATGGATGATGGCCCGCGTTGTAAAATTACACCCTGGAGCAGACAATCTCATTCGCGTCGTCACCCTAAAAACGCAAAGCGGAGAACTGAAACGACCTATTGCAAAGATCTGTCTGCTTCCGAGCAACAAGATAAACGCTGATCAATCTTTAATCTAACCTACACCCTAAATTAATGAATTCTTACACACACACACCCTAAATCAATGAATTTTTACACACATTTGAATTTATGATTTACATACATTCATTTTCAAAAATCGTATATACACGTCTGTACCCATACATACATACATACATACGCATTTCTCACAAGTAAAATATCAAAAAAAATTATATATTAATTTAATTTAACAACACGAAAACATTCACAACACCCCTAAATAGAATAAAAACAAACATTTTCAAATTAAACCCTATTAAAACAATATACCCTAAAATATTGATAATTAAAGAATTAATTCAACACAAAAAAAATTACATTTGGGAAATTTCCCAATTCAAATTTCCCGTCCCTCATTTAACACTACACATAGAATTTACTCAAACACAAATAACTCATACAGTCCATTCAATGAAGAGAAAAAAAAAAAAAAACACAACACATCCGCATATACATTCAGAAATTTATTCATTCATAATATTTTCAAATCAAATCAATGATTAATTGCTTACCTGTACGAATATATTCCTGTATGAATGCAACTGAAGAAGGTTCCTGTACACTTAGAAATCACTAATGCACACGCGAATTTACATTTACTTTACATTAAGAAACAAAACAAAATCGTACATTAAAACCCGACGCTAATTACTGATAGTAAATCAGTCAGCACGTAGGCAAGGACACGATCTTCATACAGAGGAAAAGAGAGCGGCATATATCATAGTGGCAATTGGTAAAGGGCAATATGTGTAGGCTACTCACTTCACTGACTCTGTAGGGTATTTGTTTGTTTTGTTTGTGACTATGTCCTTCTCTGTCCCACTAATTGTTTCTTCAACAGAACAATCCAAGAAGAAGAAGAATAATTGCAAATTCAGGACGGCGAATTCACAGCCAGGAGAAGCAGTGCTGCCAGTCTTGTGGGAAGAAGGTTGCAGAAAATTGTTGCGAACGAGTTCACGGCGGGGTGAATGTTGAAGGCGATAAAACATTTTATTTGCTTTAAAAGAAAAACTCCAAAAATTTGTAATTTAAAAATTATCTAATTTTATGTAACAAAAAGTCAGTTTGACATTTTACATTGTTAAAACGTATATATATATTGAACACTTAAAATAAAGAATTATTTTATAACGTTGAAAAGCGATCTTTAATTTAATTTACGGAAATTTTTACTGAATTTACGGAAAAAAGGGTGTGCGATTTTCTCCTTTGTTTAAAGTCCAAAAAAGAACAAAGGCACATTTGAGTAGTTTCAACAGTTACACTCCGTCTCACTTGATTACGAACAGGCAGTTTTTTGTTTTAATTTTACGATATTTTTCAAACCCTTCGCTAATCTGGGAAAAAACAACTGTACAAGGAATGAAGGATATATTATGTCTATATTGTAAAAAAAGGTCATAAAATTTACATATTTTTCTTGTCTCACTTGATTTCGAACAGTAGCTAAATCTACCTTTTAGAAGCTTAAAAGGTAAAAAAAACAATACAAAATTTGTTTGTATAAATAAATGTGGGTTTTATTCAAAGATTAGCAATAGTTTTTATTAATGGGTACTACCTCCTGATCGCTGAATCACTTCAAGTAGCCTGCTTTGTCGAGATTCATAGAGTGCTGTCAAATAATCTAGCGAAATTTCGGACCAGGCTCGTTTTATGGCTTCAATAATCTCTTCCGTTTCATCATATTGCCTTCCTCCTCCGTAGACTTTTCTTGAAAGCCAACCCCACACGTTTACCATGATGTTCAGGTCGGGCGATTATGGCGGCCATGCAAGTAGGTTTACATTTTGGTTCTGAATCCAGGCTTTTGTTGTCCGTGCGGTATGTATCGGTGCATTGTCTTGTTGGAAAGTCCATCGCTGTCCACCAAATATCTCCGAAAACTGAGGAAAAGCTCTTTCCAGTATCGATTTGTAAGTGATTGCCGTCATTTTGGAGCTTGGAAATCCAGCTCCACAGTTCCGTAATAGCTTATTGCTCCCCATACCATTACACCACCTCCTTTGCTGTGCCACTTTTGAAGATGTATTTCTTCTTTTCTCAAATCATGGAAATAAAATCTGTCCGTCCAAATTAAATTTTTTTTTCATCAGAAAAGACGACGGTATACCACTCTCGATTCCACCTGATGTGACTTGTTGCAAAATCAAGCCGCTGGATTTTACGTACCGCATTCAATGGTGGTTTCCTCTTCATTTTTTCATGGCGAATATGGCTGGCCTTCTGTATCACGCGATAAACAGTCGATCTGCTAGCTGTAACTCTAGTTTCTGCCTTAATTTTCCTTATGGAGAGCCTTGAATTTGAAGCAACTCTCAGTATGGCCCGCCTTTCCTGACAAGTTGTTGCTTTGCTGACTCTTCCTTTGCGGTTTTTTCCATACTTCTCCGGGTCCTTAATGAAGCTGTGTACAACAGTGGCGCCTCTTCCAATCTTGCTGGCTATGAAACGGATGGATTTTCCTTGTTCCCGGTAAGCTCGAATTTGGCCTATTTCCTCCTTGGTTAATGTCTTTCCTTTACCCATAGTTGTGGATTGTATGAAGTTATTTCTTGAACTAAGCTCCCTAATACTCTAAGTATCCTTTTATTTGATTTAAAATATGGTAACAGGTAGTTTTAGCTACTGTTCGTAATCAAAAAAACGGGTAAATTTTATGACCTTTTTGGAAAAAGCGTAATCCCATTTTTTTTTTTTACAATATAAACATAATATATCCTTCATTCCTTGTGCAATTGGTTTTTCCCAGATTAGCGAAAGGTTTGAAAACTATCGTAAAATTAAAACAAAAACTGCCTGTTCGTAATCAAGTGAGACGGAGTGTATTAATACACATACCGAGAATGGCAAGTCTTTCGGTATCAATGATGCAAGTACCATGGAGGGTTGAGGGTTTTGGTTTCACTTGAGAGACAGAAGACAGCATCGTATTTTGGAAGCATTAAATTCTACTCTCTTGGTTGAACCCCATTTAATTATGCTGTCCAGGTCGGAATTTCATGTGTTTAACATACGTTGCCGAAGAGCAAGGACGTGAGTTAGGGAACGAATATGAAAAACTGATGGTGCTGTCATCAGCGAAGGAATGGATTGGATTAGAAGTTGCAGACAAGAGATCATTTATAAAGATAAGAAAGAGAGTCGAAGACAAAACAGGGCTTTGGCGAACACCAGCATTTGTTTGGTGAATTGCAGACTTGAAGCCATCTAAAACAACTTGTATTGGACGCCCCTAAATGCAATTGAAATTAAATTCCGGGTTGGAACAGTGGCCGTACTCTGGTGGAACTTGGTAAGCAATATCACTACGGACGTAAATGGCGAGGCCACGGTGGGGAAAGAATAATGACACTAAGATATATCTAGGCAGTGTCAAATCGGAAGATTCTTCCACTACCTGTGTTTCGCTTAGTGCCAAAACAGCTGGTTTATGGGAATGGGCGTGGGCGTACATATGGAAGAAATTCGTTCGAAGCCCACGAATGTTGGTAAAATCAACCCTAAATTCCTTTATCACTACAACATAGAAACACAAAAAGACACAACTCTGACGTAACTAAGCGGAGCTGTGAAGTGTAGATCCACAGAATAATTTTCCAAAACAAACTTTCGGAGGTGCTATGCCCAAACGACAGTCAGCTGTGGTCAGCTATTCGGATAAACTTTTACAGTCCGCTATGCATCAAATGTTACGCTCTCTCAGTCATCACAACTGGAAGTATGTACATACATTACAGATGCTATAATTGCGATAACGAAGAAGCGCAACAGCGAGTGAGTGGGGGTGATATAATGGAATACACCGGCACTGAATTGTAATTATTTATTTATATTTTTTTTCCACTGCACTTCACTGATTTGAATTTTTTTTGCCGAGAGGGTGAAAAGCTTCTAAAGGCAGCATAAGGCTCGATCGTGGGTGAAAAGACCTCCATTTGGTGTACGATCCAGCAGACTCTGGGATGTGAATCTTAGGGAGTCGCTAATAGCAACTGAGGAAGCAGCCCTCGTCGCAGCTGGAAGAAACTTACTGGTTACTGTGCACTTGTCTAGAGCATCCAGCAACTCACATCGATACTCCAGGTAAGTCTCCTGAATTTCCACATACAATGTTACTAAACCCTCTTTCGGAAATCACTTTTCCAGCTCAACACCACTCATAACCTCTTCGGGATAACGCTGATAAGCAACCAGATTGTATTGTCTTCTAACAACGAAAGCCGAGTCAATAGATAATTATTTGACCGGCGTGCATCACCTGTCTTCTTAAAATTGACCAAATCACGTTTAATTTGAGCCAATAGCTGGTTCTATAGCTCTCCAAAAGACATATTACACTTTTTTTATATAAAAAGGTACTGTTTAAGTTTATTAATTTTTCAACTCTATTTAAAATTTAATTAATTTTCATTTTTGTTTTTCATTTCATTTCTTTTTGTTGGTCGAATGTGCCAAACTAACGTAATGTACTCTATGTTTTTTTTGGTTTAATAATGTTAACAGCTAATTGGTTTACATTCTCATCACCCTGTTTAAATTCTCTTTGTCACTCTCTGCAATGTTAGATTTTTATCATGTATGTACGGTACATTTGTGCGAAAGAAAATTTGTCTCGTTCCTTTCTGATCTGGACCAGCCACTGGGTAACATCAAAAAATATATCTCTCGTCGTTCTCGGATCAATCGTTTTTTCTTTTGCTTTCGATGGTTTTTGTATTAATTTTTCAATTTGAATATCGTGCAAATTATCAAATAGGTACAAAAAAGGAAATAAAATAGTAAGGACTTACGTGTTTACGTGTTGTGTCTTAAGTGGAAATCTGCAGCAGCGAAATTACGCGACGCGGGAATCCCGATTTGCACACTTGGAATTTACTGTCTTTCGTGAAACAAAGAAAGTCAAGGAATTGCACTTGCACTTCGACAAATGTCCGTAAAAAGTATATTACAGTATACATCTCATTTGTGTTTCTTAATGTTTTAAGTTTCTGAATTGTTTTTTTTTTTTTATTTTAGCACACACAAATTATCCGGCTCGAAGGACCAATGACCACCGATTTTTAATTGAGGTTGTTGAAAGAACTCGATGAACTTTGCTTCGGATGACTATGAACACTTTTCACTTTTTTATTTTTCACAAAAAACGACTTTAGTTTTCATAAATAATATTAAGTTATAAATAGTTACAATTTAATTTTTTAAATGCTTTAATTCTTTGTATGGAATTGCTTGAAACAATTGCTAAGGCAAAGATAGACATTGCACTTCTCACATTTCGTTCGCGACTGACTTGAGAAACTTGATAGGCGACACTTTAGTGGTGCTTTAAGTATTTCAACAATTGGCCAGTGATTAAAGCCATCAAAGCGCTTATCTTGTCCATGCATTGAAGCAACCCTCTTTCGTTACTTCTCAACCGGTACGTCTTCTGGATCTGAATCTTCGGCATTATTTTTCATATTTCTTAAACCACCCAATAATTACTCTCCTACTTCCAACCTAAACTGAAGTAAATCCATTTGATCTTTCCTTGGTAGATTATTGAGCTTGCAGTCGTGTTTATGTTCCAAATAGCTGTTAACAATAGCTAAGTCATACATATGAAGAATAGTTTTCACGGTACATTTTTTAGTCTTTATCCACGTTCGATAGCACTCAATAAGTTGGTCACAAGTATCAACTCCTCCCATACCAGCATTATAAGATGAGACACATGCGGGACATGGAACGTTAATTCGCCCCTTCGCCATTTTATCCCAGCGTTTGACACTGGCAACTGGTTGACTGCCAACCAGAGTCGAAGTTAATAATACGCTTTTATTGTCCTTCTATTTATATACATAAAGAATAGTCATTTACGCATATTTTTTCGAACTCTCCCCTTTCCATCTTCGAATATTTCATAAATGTATAGCTCTTCTGTCGATTGTTCATTAGAATATTTCATTTTCTATCTATCAAAATAGATGCAAGAATTCTTTGGTAAAGTTTCGGTTAGCCGAAAAACTACAGCTGGTCCTAATCCGAGACTTCTGTCCTTAAGAGTCATTGTTCCACCTTGATGTATTTCAAAGTCTAGAACCATTCCGCAAGGTGATGTTAGCACAAAGTTTTTTAGTCCTACCCCTCGCGGTTTATTTTTGACGTATTGACGAACAGCGTATCGACCCATAAATGGTACCATTTGTTCATCTATAGAAAATTCCTGAAACATGTTTCTATTGATTTTCAAATATCTAGCCCGTACACAGCCAATTACTGGCTGCACCTTCCAAAGCAGATTTCCTTTTTATCATCTTCAGGCACAGCGTTTACGTCTACAAAATGGATATTGACTCGAAGTGCATAAAACCTGTCACGAGGCATAGCCTGAGCAATTAAGTCAAAGCGAAACTTTGTACTCCAGTACATATGGATGCGTGGGAACTTAATACATCTTATTATGGCGTGCATTCCGCAAAATATTGTCATCTCTTCGAATGTGGTTTTAAGCTCACGACCAGTTGTTGCCAGATAGTATTGCGACGTATGTATAACTGCCTTGTCTATCAAATTAACCGTAGAATACTGCGAAAAATATTCATACGGTGTTTTAACAGCCGAAGAAAAATAATACACCCTATAAATTGAAGAAAACAACGGTTTCTTTTTCGGGAACTTAAAGTCGCTGAATTCGAAGTAGAAGCTTCCTGACCCGAGAGTTAAGGATGTTGAGCCAATGGAATCTCATCTTCGGACTCAAATTATGCAGATTCCATATCATCTTCAACTTCATCAACTAATAATTCTTAGTATTCATTATTTTCCATTGGTAAAATATCATCTTTCAGGATTCGGGTCTGCACTCTCAGTCGAGCTAGACGTATTCTAGCATTAGTCAGTTTCGATTTACCACAGTCCGTTTTCTTTCAACAACCAATATTCTAAAGCGTCGCGCCAATACTTTGGAGGATTCTACATCCTCAACGAGTAAAATGTCGCGTCGTGGCAATTATTTTGGGCCTCTTCAATCGCATCCAGACACGGATAATGAAGAAGAAATGTCCACAAATCACGATCAACAAGTGTCAAAAAAAATATCAATTCCCCCCATAAAAATTTTGCATAAAAACTGTGAATTTGTTCATCAACTCTTTAAAGAATTAAAGATCACCGAATATTCGATTCGAAAGATTTCGTTAGGCATTAAAGTTTTTTGTGAGTCAATTAATTCATACAACTCTGTACTTAGTGCTTTAAAATTAAATAAGTGTCAGTTTTTCTCTCATGACCTTAAAAGTGAAAGGTCATTTAAAGTTATTCTTTTCGGTCTGGATGAATACTCCACCGACTCTCTTAAAACTGAACTATTAACACTTGGACTAAAGTGCAAAGAAATAAAAAGTATTAAAAAACAACATGAAAAGTATGTTGAATTCTTTTACATCGTCTACTTCGAAAATGGTTCAATTCGTTTAGCCGATCTCCGCAAAAATATTAAATCAATTTTTCGCACACAAGTCAGATGGGAATTCCAACGACGTGTTAAAAATAATATCACCCAGTGCCACAATTGCCAAATGAGAGGGCATGGTGAAAAGCATTGCAATGTGAAAACCTTCTGTGCAAATTGCTCAGGTAATCACAAAATACACATCTGTACTTCTACCACCATCTCCAAATGTGCAAACTGCGGAGGAAATCATAAATCGACAGACGAAACATGTAAAAGTCGAGCAGAGTATATACAAATAATTGGAAAATCTACTCAAAAATCTCGCATACGTTTTCCCATCCCGTCGTGACCAAAAGCACAACCAGCAGTGACACCCAAGTCGTTTAACTTCAACAGCGTAGAAGACTTTCCATCTCTTCCAAATTCAGCACGTCAGCAGCAGCAGCAGGAGTGGCTAAAACAAAAACAATCACCAATTCAGCAACGTGTACCAGAGCGCCCATCATACGGATCCTATTCTTCAGCGCAAAATGATTTATTCTCTCATGAGGAACTATGCTCTCTTATGATAGAAATGATCTCCGAGCTTGAAAAATGCAAAACAAAAACACAGCAATTTAAAGTGGTAGCACAGCTTGGAAGTAAATATTTATATTCTAATGTTAAGTAATAGGCAGTCTAATCTTAAGCTCTTATGTTGGAATGCAAGAGGCATTCGCAACAAAAGCATTGAGTTTTTCAATTTTCTATCCAATCCAGATGTTGATGTTTGTCTTGTATGCGAAACAGGTCTCGATAATAGTGTTCGTTTTTCATGTAGTAATTATATATGTTATAGACGAGATCGTGTGAACAGAAGAGGTGGTGGAGTTGCCATCTTAGTAAAAAAAAATATCGTTCACACCATATTACCAACAATATATACTACGGTTATAGAAAACCTTGGAATCGAAATTAAACTAACAAATAATCGTAATACTAGTTTGAAAGTTTTTTCAGTTTATTTTCCAGGGGGGTCATCTAATGTAAACAAAGCACAATGCTTGAGAAACGACTTGAGACAATTACTCAATGGTGATCATTTTATCATAAGAGGTGATCTAAATTGCAGACATCGCAATTGGGGTTGTTTAAGAGCAAATTCTTGGGGAAATGTGCTCAACAATTTATCCTTCTAGTCCTACTTATATACCAGCTTCTAGTAGATTTTCTCCGTCTACATTAGATTTTTTTTTGACAAATACACCTACTACATTAAGTTCAGACCATCTTCCTGTCAGCTGTGATATGCAATACCTAGATTATAGAATCGCAAATTGGGATGTGTTTAGATACCATCTTACTAATAATATTCGTAATTGTCCTAAAAACTTAGAAAGTGTAAATAACCACCAACAGATTGACAATTATATTGAAACTTTCGTAAATAAAGTAACTCGAAGTGTTCGTGCATCAGTCCCTTTAACAATATCTCCTAAAAGAGCAATCGTACTTTCTCGCCAAATATTAAACCTAATTAAAATTAGAAACTGATATAGAAGGCATTCGAAGAGGGATAGATTACCTAATGATTTCAAAGAAATGAATATTTTAACTCGCCTAATCAAATATAAAATTTCAGAGTTCAGAAATTCTTCATGGAATAAAATATTAAGCTTACTCGATCACAATTCTAGGCCTTTCTGGAACGTTGCTAAAATATTGAAAAAGAAAAATACTTACATGCCAAGTTTTGAGGTGAATGGGTCCTTAATAACATCCAATGAAAATAAGGCTGAATTACTAGCAGATACATTCTTACAAAACCATAATGTCTCGGGAAATAACACAATCTCCACTCTGGACACAACTGTCGGAAACGAACTCTCTGCTTTTAATGAAACTGATACTCAACTTCCAACAAATGAACTCGTGTCTGCTGATGATATTGAATTTATAGTTTCGGATCTTAAAAATTTTAAATCACCAGGTTTGGATAATGTCAATAATCAAGTCATCAAAAACTTTCCTATTAGTGCTCTTATTTATCTTACATTTATTATAAATGCTTGCTTGAAAACCCGATATTTCCCCATGAAATGGAAAAATCCCAAGGTTATTCCCCTCTTAAAACGCGGAAAGGACTCATCTAATCCAACCAGCTACAGACCCATTAGCCTCTTAAATGGATGTAGCAAAATTCTAGAGAAAGTCATCAAAATGAAGCTTGATGCTTTCATGGGGCTAAGAAATATACTGCCCCCGGAACAATTTGGTTTCAGAAAACACCACAGCACTTCTCACCAAATTCTAAGGATTTGTAAGGAAGTTAAGCAACAGCTAAATAAAAAAAAATCGATTGGTTTAGTTTTACTTGACATCGAAAAAGCTTTTGATTCAGTTTGGCACAACGGGCTAATTTACAAGCTGATTAAATTTAGTTGTCCGAAATATTTAATTAAAATTATACAAAGTTTTCTATGTAATCGGACATTCATAGTCTCAATAAAAGAAAGTTTTTCTTCTCCAAAAATTGTACCAGCTGGCGTTCCTCAAGGATCAGTCCTTGCTCCAATATTATTTAACATTCTTATAGCTGATCTACCCAGTATACCTAACTGTGACATAGCACTTTATGCCGATGATTGTGCTATATACTCATCACACGAGCTTGGTTCAATTATAGAAAGTAATTTACAAATCGGTCTAAATACAATTTTCGAATATTACAAGCATTGGAAGATCAAAATAAACGCCGAAAAGAGCCAAGCTATCTTTTTCACGAGAAAAGACTAAGTTGCTTTTTTCCAAATGGCACTCTTAATTTGGACAATTGTGATATACCGTGGGTTGGTTCTATTAAGTACCTCGGGGTGCACTTATACCAGAAATTAACCTTCGCCATTCACATCAAACATATCTTAGAAAAGGTCGATATTGCAATTAAAATGCTATATCCCTTGATAAATCGCAAGTCACCACTGAGTAAATAAAATAAAATGATCATCTTTAAAGTTGTTTTCCAAGCATTGATGACATATGGCTGTCCTGTTTGGGGGAACTGTGCTAAAACTCACATTAAGAAACTGCAGATTGCTCAAAACAAGATTTTAAAAATGATGTTGGGTCTACCGTGGGACTTTTCAACAATTGTTCTGCATGAAAGAGCCGGAGCTCTCCAGATTGCAAGAAGGATTGAGATTCTCAATGAAAATTTTGTCTCTAAATGTTTAAATGTAGAAAATCATCTAGTCAACAAGCTAGAACTATTATAACTTTTGCCTTTTATTTAATAAATTTGTATTTTTTGTTTGCATTTCTTTATTAATGTTCTAATTTTTCATAATTATTTATCCAATTTACATGTTAATTTATTTATTTATTGTTAATTAATTAATTTATTTATTGTTAATTAATTTATTTATTATGTTATTTATTTACTTATGCATCAAGTCTCGTACTTATATATTTATTTACCTGTAGATTTCCTTGTTAAATTCGTATTCACTACTTGTTCATGCATTTTCATTTAAAAACTATATATTTAGTTACTTATTTATTTATTTATTTATTTATTTAATTATTTACTTTAAGTATTTATTTATGTATCTACTCTTAAGGCATTTGCTGTGATAATATAGTTTTTAATATCTATATAATAACATATATTGTTCCTTTATATGGAGGTTTTTTCTATAGTTTTTCCTCTCAACATACTTGTTAATACAAAAAGCATTTAAAAATCAATTGTATCTATCAGTAGTAAGGTATCAATAACCATATCTCTGTGCAAGCTGTGCTAAATATAAAAATTGAATGTAAATGTTTAACTATAAAAAGAAAATAAATATCTATCTATCATCTTTCAGTAGCATTTGAAAAATTTCTTCTTCATCAAAATGTCTTCGAGCAATTCTAAACATTGCAAACGGGAAAAATTCAAAGTCGACAGATGAACGAAATTTCAAATTTGAGCACCACATAGAACTGGAGCTCACAATTGTGAAGAACCAATTTAAGTGTGGTAAAGACATTCATTAACTGTAAAATTTCCTTGGATATTACTTTTAAACTAATAACTCACATTTAAAGTCGAAGATTTGCTGATAAAACTTTTAAGAAAATAGTTTATTCAAGAAATATAAATAATTACTGATGACAAGATGTATCTGCCTCGAACCACACTTTTGACAGATCGAATAACACATACTTACATACATTCACACCGCGATGGTGTCGTATGAGAATTAAAATGGAACAACGATGATTTCACAATTCTGTGGTGCAGGAGTCAACCAAGTAATTTAATTTCAATTCATTTTATAGGGAAAATTGAGAAACTCACAATTGTGAGTCTGTGAAGGGAAAGATTTTTGCTCACTTAAAACACCACTCTTCAAGATTAATACTACAACTAAGCCAATGCTTTTTCAGCAGTTTTATTTTCGTTTACGAGACTCGTAATTTTTCGAAAAAGATGTTCGTATGTAATTTAAAGGGAATGTTGCACTTTAGCAGGTTAAATTCCATTGAAAGTTCCTTCTGTTTTCACGACCGGCATATACTATGACGCGAGGTCAAAAGGTTTTGTCCTTTGCAGACGACGAATTGAATTGTTCGCGTCAAGTAGTTGAATGACGGTATGGTTACAATGGCCGTGAACACGATCTTTGTGTTTAGGAGCAAAATGTGTTATCTCTTCGACGACGCTGGGAATTCCCGGGTCCCGAGGAATATCTTCGTTACATATGTGCCACGGTGCGCTAACGATCGTTCTAAGAACTTTATTTTCAAAAGTTTGTAGGATGTTTCCATTGCTTTTCCTGGTATGGTCTACAACCCCATAGTTGTAGACCATACGTCCATACTGGCTTTAGCACTTGCTTATAGATTATAGATAACCAGTTTGTTATGTAGGTTCAACTTCGAATGTTTTCCGAGTAGCCAGTATATTTGTCGGTATTTGTTTTCGAGCTCGCCGCGTTTCTTTTTTACTTGCGATTTCCATTTAAGCTTAACATCCAAAGTCATTCCTAAATATTTTGCTTTGTCCGCGTACGGTATTTGACCCGATTTTAAATATACGGGTAATCTATCCACTTTTTTTGTAGGTAAAGTTGACGTGAGTATCATAGATTTGATTTCGTTCAGCACAATACGCAAAATATCCGTCCAAGCGTGGACTTTATTAATAGCATGTTGCAGCTTTTCTGTTGCTGCTTCAATGTATCGCCCGTTGTCAATATCGCCGTATCGTTCGAAAATATGGCGATGACGCAATTTCTTTCCTGCGGGATATCACACGTGTTGAGTACATATAGAAGCAGGCCAAGGACACTTCCTTGTGGGAGTCCGGCCGCAATCTCCTTGAACCCAGAGTAATCATTTCCGTGCTTAACACGAAAAAGTCTTTCGGTGAGGTACGATCGTAAGATTAGAAGTGTTGCCGTGGCAATAGTAGTTGCAATTTATACTCCAAGCCTTCGTGCCAAACCTTATCGAAAGCTTGTGAGTCGTCAAGAAATACACCAAAACAAATCTTTTTTTCTTCGAGAGTTTTCTCAATCGCGTCAGTTATTTTGAGGACTTGGTCGATTGTAGAATGTTTGATTCTAAATACAAACTGATGGTCAGGAATCAGACGTCTTTCGTGGATTACGGGTTATAGTCGTTTAGAAAGTAGTTTTTCGAATATTTTAGAGATAATCGGCAATACGGAAATAGGCCGATATGATTTCTTGTCATTCCGAGGTTTGTCTGGTTTCGGCACCATTATAATCTCTGCGACTTTCCATTGTCTCGGAACGTAGAGCAATCTGAACGAAGCGCTAATCAAATATAGCAGTTTTATAAGAGCTGTAGTTGGCAATTCCTTGACCACCTGCGCCGTTATCAAGTCGTAACCCGGTGCTTTTTTCGTCTTTGGATTTTTAATTACTTCCCTCAGTTCAATCAATGCAATTTTTTTTAAATTTAAAGTTGTCAGATATCGTGACTGTGGAATCGGGCATTATCAAAGGGCCGTCGAATGGCTTAAAAGTTTCTTCTAAGTGCAAAGCAAAAAGTTCTGCCTTTTCTTTGTCGCTCCTGGCCCAAATTCTATCATTTTTCCGAATTGGTGGCGCTTGCATTTGAAGTTTCCGGATGCCTTTAGCGCTTTCCAAAGTGAATAATCTGATTCTCAAGGTAGGTCGCTATCTTATTGCTTTTAAATTCCCGATTACTATCTTTAAGGCGATTGCATAGTCGGTTGAGAACCTTTTTATGCTGCGGTGCGCGGGTGATTTGCCATTTCTTTCATGCTTTTCTTTTCTTCCTCACCAGTTTAATGATTTCACTTGGATACTTTTCGCTTCCGTTAATCTTATAGCTTCTAGAAGGAGTGTTTCTCAATGCCGCTCTTTGAATTGCTTCCACGGAAAGATCAACTTCGTCCTCCAGTTCACAAGGTGTTTTAGGTAATACATTTAGAGCGATATGTCTTTCGCAATCATTTCTAAAGCCCTCCCAGTTTGTTCTATTGCTAATAAGTCTTGGAGGTTCTTCTTTCTTGATCAACGCTTCACCAAGTAATTTTAATTACCGGAGAGTGGTCAGAAGAAAGATCAAAACTTTCTTTGACTGAAATAAACTTCTCGTAAATCCCTTTTGAAACGAAAAAATCGATCAAATCGGGAATTGTTTCTGAGTCAGTTGGCTTTCCATCCTTCAGCTGGTGTACATCTTGAACCCCGGAAGGTATGCTTCGCATTGAAATCTCCACCAATAAGGAAATTGGAACCAAGGGCATTGAAGACACGAAAGTAGTCACCTTTTTCGAGCGAGCATTGCGGCGGACGGTAAACAGGAGCTATATTGTAGCTCAAGTGTTTATTTTTAACCCTTTCCGCGCACAACTGAAGTTTCTCCAGCTCTATCTTTATATCGACCGAGTGTTCGATGTTAGTTTTAATGAATAAAGACGAACCGCCCCGCGCTCTATCAGAAGGATGATAGGCGTGATAATCAGCGTAGCCTCTTATCTTTATTTGCAATTTCCTTCTTATATGGGTTTCGGAGATCAAACATATGTCGATATTTTCTCTCATTAGAAAAATTTCTAATTCGTTAGATTTTTGTGAGAGTCCATTTGCATTCCATGTTATAATTTTAAGCAAAGAGTTCATATCTACTTAGATTTAGATATAAGGCTAGCCCTACGAAAGTTTTCCACGTTACTGAGTCGTTCGAGAATTTTTTGTTCATTTCACATTGTTTCTCGTACTTAGCGTAAATGCAGTTCAGAATTTCTTTGAACGGATCAGAGGGTGGCCCGTCGTTTCGTTCGGTTACTTTAACTGCAGCCTGAGAATACGTCAGAAAACTGGGATTCTTTGGCTTATTTGAGTTATTTTTCGTTCAGTCTTTTTAGTGGACGACTTCAACGCAAGCTTAATCGGCTTAGAAGGCTGACTGACTGGTTCAAGATTGTGCACTGCTGATTCGAGCGTCCTTTCAGTCGGTTCAGGAGTCTGTACAACCGGCTAACGAGACCGCGCAGTCTGCTTAGCAACACGCTCTACCGACTTAGGAGCCCGATCGACTGATTTCGTTGCCCGCACAGTCGGCGTTGTAGATTTTCTCCGTCGCATCTGTAGTTCCTTTGCGACCCCGCAACCGTGATAAATTGCTGGGTGCCTTCCTTTGGAGTTAACGCAAATTGCTTTTTGATTTTCGCTCAAACTGCAATTTTCAGAAGAGTGTTTGCCAGCACACATAACGCAGCGCGGTTCTTTCCGACAGTACGTCTGCGTATGATTGCGCTCTTGGTAATGCTTGCATTGAATGACTGCCTTCGTATCGACACGTAGCGGCTCGATTTTAACGACCATACTCATGATTGAACGAATATTGTACATCTATTTCTGGCTTTCTGTTTTATCGATCGATAGCACTAAAAGCGAAAGCTTACGTTTCACTATAGGTTTTTCTCCACGATAGGGTCGATTTCTTTCTTTTTTTAAGAGGTTCACAGCGTCAAGAATGTTATAACCCCATAACGGCTTCTTTAGCGCATGATGGATGAAGTCCTCTAGCTGCGACCCTCAAAGGTCTCTCAGACTTGTCTTCATCAGTATGCCATTGAATGTTTTCGTTGTTAAGCTTTTTAGATACAGCCCGATAGCCCTCAGCGTCATTAACCTTGAATTTCCATGCATCGTTTCGCAATGAAGTTATTTTGAAATCAGTAGCGACCGTTGTTTTTAAAATTTTTCGTAGAGAATTATAGTCTGCAACAGATGTAATATTGATTGGAGGAGGAGCGTGTTTGCTTTCAATTTGATTTCCGTTGCGCTTTGCGATTAGGTTCTTGTAACGGGACAACCTCGAGCGATGAACCAGCCTTACGTTTTTTAGATGGTCTTCGTTTAAGTATCCAATCCGTTTCGCTCGGGGGTTCTTCTTCAGCCGTACTGTACTGATAGTTATCCGGAGAAGGTTCACTATGAATAACCGTCTGCGTTTGTGAAGACTCGTTTTGAAGCAAAGATTTTTTATTTTCTGATTCAAGTTTCTCAACTTTGCTTTTGAGCTCACGACAAAAGAGCTCCATTTCGTCGAGCCTCTTTCGGAGCTCGGTGTTTTCTTCTTCCAGAGTACTCTGTTTCGTAGTTTGCGTTTCCCGAATTAACACACCCGAGTTCGCGAAATTCTTATTTTGCGCTTTAGGAGAAGTCTTTTGAGGCGGAGATCTTTGTAGCCTTGCGCTTTTCCTAAATGAGTTAATTAAATTTTGACACAATAAATAGCTCTCCCCAGAATCCGTAGAGCATGCTTCTTGCGAGGGTGGGTTTTGCAGTTGAACTGGGCTGCCACCTTGAGTATCAATACCGTTCATTTTGTCCACTGCATAATTTTTGTTACCGTTATCTAAAGAAAGACGGTAGGTTGGCATTTTAGTTGCCTTTTACAACACGCATGCCTCCCGTGGGTATATTCTGTCCCCTAACCTACAGGGGTTACTGATTTGAATTTGCGCGAGCGATAGATTTTTGACGGAATTTTTGCTTTAGAAGGAATTTTTTTTGTCCCAATGTTAGCAGAACGTTAATATCTTCTGGAGGGGGGTATCGATGACGACCCCAGGCTGTAGCTAGAAGAGGGAAGAAAGAGCAATAGTGAATCGGAAAAAATAAGAAAACCCACAGGCGCAAAAAAAGAAAACACTTCTTAGCTAAATTTCACTTCATTTATTACTGGTTCCCGAGAGGTTTTTTTGTTTATTAAAAAAATTGTTGTTGTTGTAATCTGTTGCCCGTACTGCGTCTTTTCTCCGGCTGTCTCCGTTTTTCCGCTTTTCTACGTTAATCCGGTACTTTCCCGCTACCCGTTGGTTTTCGGTTTCCGCTAACTAGATATTTCTTCTTCGGTGAACTTTCGAGTTTGATACGATGACTATCACCAGCAAAAAGCCAAGCTCTCATGCCGAACGCGCTCCTTTTAATCGCTTCCAACTATCCACCAAAATTTCCCTCGTTGAATCTATCCATCCTCCCTTGTCATCTCACTTGCGCCTGAAAAGATTCCAAAAAAATTCACGAAAATTTCTAATTGCCTTCCAGCCTTTCGGTTTTCCTCCGCCATTTTGGAAAATTTTCTGTCCCAATTTTCCACTTGTCCACCTTTTCCTTGCCATCGTCACCCATTTCCCCGGATTGCCCGCAATTTTCCCTTTCCAACGAGGGGTCTATTGTCTCGGAGAACGTGGAGTTGCGTTTGTAATTGCATTTTTCCTTTTTTTCGCCACTTTCGTCGCTTTCTGGCAATTAAAACGCTCTCCTGTATTTTCCCATCAATTCCCAACTATTTCCCTTTTATCCTACCGCACATCAATGTAACGCAACCCGCGGAATATCTGAATGGGAGCGCCGCATCAAAAAGTGTACTGAACGTGCCCCGGATGACATTGCTGACAGACGTCAGAATTCCCCTTTTTTCGGCAATTTCTTTTTTTTCTTTCCACCGCGCCGGTTTTTCGGGCGTTTTCTTTTCCACCCAAGTGATTGGTTTTAATTCGGGCGTGTGTGTGGTGAGTTCCATTCGTCCGACACCAAGTTCCAAGAGAGTGCGGTTCCTCTTGGCAGCAGGTCCGCGTCGTGTACTTCATCGGATTCGAGTGTTCTTGGGTCGATAAATTCGGGTGTTTTTTCCATCTGGGAGGAGTGCGAAATTCACCCGCACTCCAATCTGAAGATATTTGTCCCCATGCCACAACTTGCTGTCAGCTAAATTTGGATACCCTCTGCAACAGGTGAGTGATTAAGATCTTTGTTTACCTTTTTTTTGTTGTCATTATTGCCTTACTCGGCGGTGTTTTTCGCGGGTGTATTCGATCCCCTTGTTCCAGTAAACAAAACTGGATTTCTCGGTGACCTATGCCATGAGGAAAGCCGACATCGTTGCTGTGAAACGAGGGTCGGCGGTTGTGCCAGCGCAGGTGCAACCGTGTACAATTGTGCAAGTCGAAATCGGGGTTGTTTACTTTTGTGCCGTGAAACTTTTGCCTAGGTAGATATTGCGGGTGGGTTTCTTTTCAGGCGACTGCGCTTAGATGATGTGATGGGTACTGCATAAAGCATTGCAGGTAAACCTTGGGGTAGAGAACAGGTGAGTAGTGAGATACTGGTTAGATTACCTTTTTTATGAATTTTCTTCCCATAGGTGACGGCTGATGGACATGAAAGAGGCGCTGGAGGTTGATGGTGATGCTTGCAAGGGCAAGCAAGATGACACTGGAGAGGTGGAGCATTGGAAGGTGCCTAAAGTCAGAGGTGAGATTAATTACCTGTGTATAATTTTTATTTTAATCTCGTATCTCCTTAGGAAGTGAAGTGAAGGCGAGGAGAGAATTTCGCTGCGGATGGCTGCAGATACCCGGACGGGTTAAATTTGACAACGGTGGACGGCGAAGATGGCAGCGGTAAATTGATGTGAGTCTTTTTTCCTTCTTCTCTTGTAGTTTTTAGTAGTAGTACTAGTAGTGGTGGTGGTTCGACTCGGTCGTTCCCCACTTTTGTAACAATATATATGTATGTTCGGTGTACGTGATAAATTGCTGGGTGCCTTCCTTTGGAGTTAACGCAAATTGCTTTTTGATTTTCGCTCAAACTGCAATTTTCAGAAGAGTGTTTGCCAGCACACTTAACGCAGCGCGGTTCTTTCCGACAGTACGTCTGCGTATGATTGCGCTCTTGGTTATGCTTGCATTGAATGACTGCCTTCGTATCGACACGTAGCGGCTCGATTTTAACGACCATACTCATGATTGAACGAATATTGTACATCTATTTCTGGCTTTCTGTTTTATCGATCGATAGCACAAAAAACGAAAGCTTACGTTTCACTATAGGTTTTTCTCCACGATCGGGTCGATTTCTTTCTTTTTTTAAGAGGTTCACAGCGTCAAGAATGTTATAACCCCATAACGGCTTCTTTAGCGCATGATGGATGAAGTCCTCTAGCTGCGACCCTCAAAGGTCTCTCAGACTTGTCTTCATCAGTATGCCATTGAATGTTTTCGTTGTTAAGCTTTTTAGATACAGCCCGATAGCCCTCAGCGTCATTAACCTTGAATTTCCATGCACCGTTTCGCAATGAAGTTATTTTGAAATCAGTAGCGACCGTTGTTTTTAAAATTTTTCGTAGAGAATTATAGTCTGCAACAGATGTAATATTGATTGGAGGAGGAGCGTGTTTGCTTTCAATTTGATTTCCGTTGCGCTTTGCGATTAGGTTCTTGTAACGGGACAACCTCGAGCGATGAACCAGCCTTACGTTTTTTAGATGGTCTTCGTTTAAGTATCCAATCCGTTTCGCTCGGGGGTTCTTCTTCAGCCGTACTGTACTGATAGTTATCCGGAGAAGGTTCACTATGAATAACCGTCTGCGTTTGTGAAGACTCGTTTTGAAGCAAAGATTTTTTATTTTCTGATTCAAGTTTCTCAACTTTGCTTTTGAGCTCACGACAAAAGAGCTCCATTTCGTCGAGCCTCTTTCGGAGCTCGGTGTTTTCTTCTTCCAGAGTACTCTGTTTCGTAGTTTGCGTTTCCCGAATTAACACACCCGGGTTCGCGAAATTCTTATTTTGCGCTTTAGGAGAAGTCTTTTGAGGCGGAGATCTTTGTAGCCTTGCGCTTTTCCTAAATGAGTTAATTAAATTTTGACACAATAAATAGCTCTCCCCAGAATCCGTAGAGCATGCTTCTTGCGAGGGTGAGTTTTGCAGTTGAACTGGGCTGCCACCTTGAGTATCAATACCGTTCATTTTGTCCACTGCATAATTTTTATTACCGTTATCTAAAGAAAGACGGTAGGTTGGCATTTTAGTTGCCTTTTACAACACGCATGCCTCCCGTGGGTATATTCTGTCCCCTAACCTACAGGGGTTACTGATTTGAATTTGCGCGAGCGAAAGATTTTTGACGGAATTTTTTTTGTCCCAATGTTAGCAGAACGTTAATATCTTCTGGAGGGGGGTATCGATGACGACCCCAGGCTGTAGCTAGAAGAGGGAAGAAAGAGCAATAGTGAATCGGAAAAAATAAGAAAACCCACAGGCGCAAAAAAAGAAAACACTTCTTAGCTAAATTTCACTTCATTTATTACTGGTTCCCGAGAGGTTTTTTTGTTTATTAAAAAAATTGTTGTTGTTGTAATCTGTTGCCCGTACTGCGTCTTTTCTCCGGCTGTCTCCGTTTTTCCGCTTTTCTACGTTAATCCGGTACTTTCCCGCTACCCGTTGGTTTTCGGTTTCCGCTAACTAGATATTTCTTCTTCGGTAAACTTTCGAGTTTGATACGATGACTATCACCAGCAAAAAGCCAAGCTCTCATGCCGAACGCGCTCCTTTTAATCGCTTCCAACTATCCACCAAAATTTCCCTCGTTGAATCTATCCATCCTCCCTTGTCATCTCACTTGCGCCTGAAAAGATTCCAAAAAAATTCACGAAAATTTCTAATTGCCTTCCAGCCTTTCGGTTTTCCTCCGCCATTTTGGAAAATTTTCTGTCCCAATTTTCCACTTGTCCACCTTTTCCTTGCCATCGTCACCCATTTTCCCGGATTGCCCGCAATTTTCCCTTTCCAACGAGGGGTCTACTGTCTCGGAGAACGTGGAGTTGCGTTTGTAATTGCATTTTTCCTTTTTTTCGCCACTTTTGTCGCTTTCTGGCAATTAAAACGCTCTCCTGTATTTTCCCATCAATTCCCAACTATTTCCCTTTTATCCTACCGCACATCAATGTAACGCAACCCGCGGAATATCTGAATGGGAGCGCCGCATCAAAAAGTGTACTGAACGTGCCCCGGATGACATTGCTGACAGACGTCAGAATTCCCCTTTTTTCGGCAATTTCTTTTTTTCTTTCCACCGCGCCGGTTTTTCGGGCGTTTTCTTTTCCACCCAAGTGATTGGTTTTAATTCGGGCGTGTGTGTGGTGATTTCCATTCGTCCGACACCAAGTTCCAAGAGAGTGCGGTTCCTCTTGGCAGCAGTTCCGCGTCGTGTACTTCATCGGATTCGAGTGTTCTTGGGTTGATAAATTCGGGTGTTTTTTCCATCTGGGAGGAGTGCAAAATTCACCCGCACTCCAATCTGAAGATATTTGTCCCCATGCCACAACTTGCTGTCAGCTAAATTTGGATACCCTCTGCAACAGGTGAGTGATTAAGATCTTTGTTTACCTTTTTTTTGTTGTCATTATTGCCTTACTCGGCGGTGTTTTTCGCGGGTGTATTCGATCCCCTTGTTCCAGTAAACAAAACTGGATTTCTCGGTGACCTATGCCATGAGGAAAGCCGACATCGTTGCTGTGAAACGAGGGGTCGGCGGTTGTGCCAGCGCAGGTGCAACCGTGTACAATTGTGCAAGTCGAAATCGGGGTTGTTTACTTTTGTGCCGTGAAACTTTTGCCTAGGTAGATATTGCGGGTGGGTTTCTTTTCAGGCGACTGCGCTTAGATGATGTGATGGGTACTGCATAAAGCATTGCAGGTAAACCTTGGGGTAGAGAACAGGTGAGTAGTGAGATACTGGTTAGATTACCTTTTTTATGAATTTTCTTCCCATAGGTGACGGCTGATGGACATGACAGAGGCGCTGGAGGTTGATGGTGATGCTTGCAAGGGCAAGCAAGATGACACTGGAGAGGTGGAGCATTGGAAGGTGCCTAAAGTCAGAGGTGAGATTAATTACCTGTGTTTAATTTTTATTTTAATCTCGTATCTCCTTAGGAAGTGAAGTGAAGGCGAGGAGAGAATTTCGCTACGGATGGCTGCAGATACCCGGACGGGTTAAATTTGACAACGGTGGACGGCGAAGATGGCAGCGGTAAATTGATGTGAGTCTTTTTTCCTTCTTCTCTTGTAGTTTTTAGTAGTAGTACTAGTAGTGGTGGTGGTTCGACTCGGTCGTTCCCCACTTTTGTAACAATATATACGTATGTTCGGTGTACGAGTAGGCTCATTTACAAGCTGAATCAAATTCTTTACTTCACCGGAAAGTTCAACATACCTTCCTTCTGGTGTTGTCTGGCCAGAATTTTGATGCCAGTCCGAATGGTGTATATTAAAAACGCACGCGATGACGATTTCAGTATGAGGATACAAGGAGACAATCCGAGTGATGGAATCATACAGCACATCAAATTCGTTAAAAGTTGAGTTACTGTCCGCACTAGGACTTCTGTAAATAAAGCAGTAGTTAATTATTTGCCAACGGACGGTTAATTCTATCCATTTTAAATCAAATTTAACTCCTCCTTTCCCTCGCGTGAATCGTCCTGGATGATCAAGGTGTACCGTGTGGAAAGGCAACGATATTCGATCAGCGCTATGCAGCACACCTGCTTTCCTTTCCCCGTTCCTTTTTGAATAAGCACAGTCCACGCACGCTTTAATGCATTCGCGAGTGAAATCCCGTATTATTGGGAACCAAAAGTTCTCTCCCACTCGAGCCAAAGTCTTCTACTCTACTAGACGACCCACATCGTCATGACAGAGTTTCAAGTTCCTCCAACGGATGAAATATGTCACCATCCACCTCTCAGCACCTCCCATCAAGCGGAATAGCCACATCCCCTTTAGGGCGAACTCCTTCTGCAGCTGGCGTTTTAATGCCTTTGCTTCCGCCGTCTTCAACTCCTCGATTATGGTGCGCAGTTTATACCCTACCACTGCACTGTTGCTAGCCAATCGTCGTCCGCAATCTGTACGTTGAGGACATACAGAGACGCAATCGCAGCAATCCACCAGTACCGGTGGACTGCTGAGAGCCTCCTTCAGTCTCTGAAATGCCTGCTCCTGTGTTGTTATCTACTGGAACTCCTGGCCTACTTTTGTTTGTTCAGCGAGAGCAATGGCCAGTTTCGAGTAGTACTTCACGAACTTCTTGAAGAACCCCGTAAGTCCCAGGAATTGCCGCACTTCATGGGCGTTGCGTGGTGGTTGTCCTCCGTTGGCTCGGTGTAACGCCGGTCTTCTCCATATGGTATCCCAGAAATTCGAGATTTTTTAAAATCTACACTCATCACGAAATCTTTGGAGCTTATCCAGCCCCTCCTTTACCATCTTGCTGGCGATGATGGTGTCGTCCAGATATGCTACCACATCGCCCTTCTGCAAGCTTGAATTTACTTGGTTCATACCTGCTTAGAAATGGGGGGAGCATTCAGGAGGCCAAAAGGCATTCGATTAAATTCTCATTAGGTGCGAACGAGATCAACCTTCTGTTGTTCTCCTCCATACGGATTTCATGGTACCCCCACTAAAGATTGCTGACTCATGAGCGATGTGGGAACCTCCTCGATGAGTGACATGGGATACTTCCGCTTCGTAGTCGTCGCCATCAGTATCAACTTCTTATCTAGCCCGTAGATGAGCCGGATGTCCGCCAATTTCCCTTTGCACGCCTTTGACGATAGTCTCGCAGTTATTTTTGGGTTGAACTCGGGTATCATCACGGAATCATCCCGGACCGTGTACATCGCCCGAGAGCAACCGCTGTCTCTGGCGAGCACCCCGTCTGTAGTCACTCCCCTAGTGCCACCATTTTGCTCTGTATAACTTGGCCCTTGTTGATTTATAGTTAGCTGTAGCAAATTCTCCTGCAGTCGCTACATCTTGTTTCGCAGCTCCTGGAGTTTACTCGCTTCATTCTTCGCCCGATGGTCCTTCTGAACTGGAAATTGAGCGAAATTCTCGAGTGTGTCGCCCCCCCGAAGGGATTGTAGAGTTTTGAAAATCCACTTCACCAGCTGCGGCAACTCGTCACAGAGTCAGAAAAACAAAAAATTCTCAGACTACCTCCAACTGGGTGCTAGAATAATTGTCCTTCTTCGCAGTGCATTACCCTTCAAATGTCAATCCCTTCGCTTTCCTAAAACCAGAAAACAGGATAATTCCCCAAACTCAATCCTAGGTAGTTACCACGGTTAGCCAAAGGCCGCAATCGACGGTCAGATATAGCAGACCAATCCAACTGCCACACTCAACGGCCAAATCCAAGGGCTAAATCGAACGGCCGAAACCACCGGTCAAATACAACGGCCAAATACCGATGGAAAATAACCTAGCAATTGCACTGTCTAAATTAATCTCCAATTGCTAACGGCAATTCGCAAATTGCTCTCTGGACCCTAAATGCAGAATTGTACACCGCCCACTATCGGCTGATACGATGATAAGCTGATGCGGTGATCCTTCCGCCGATGCAGCACAAGAGTAGGTATGTATGTAGCGACGGTTGGCTTTCTTTCTTTTTTTCTTCTTCTTCTTTTCTTCTTCGTTGCCGGTATTGCAACGATACTCAGCTGTGAGGTCGATCCCCTTTCACAGTGTGAAGATGACAAAAAGGGAACAACCGATTACGATCCCCTTTCACGTTGGGTTTTGATATCTCAATTCTGTTATGTAAAATCAATAGAAGTCGAGCAGGAAAAAAAAAGAGAAATACTAACGGACTGCTGCTAAACACTCTTTATTGTTCGCTATTTACTTACATCCTTTGCTATTTACTTACATACTTTATACATGGTGACCCGTCGAGAACTTTCTCTTCAGCTCGTGGTTTTCGCGTTTTATATCCATGGGCTTGATTTAATAGGAAGACAAAAAATGTTTCACGGAATTGACGATATGGTTGGACTAAAGTGCATTTTCACCATTGCCTCGAAAATCTCTGTCGAATGAGGTGTCACATGTCTTACTATCGTTAAAAAACCCTTACCTCCATTAATTAATTCGATATAAATTTGACTAAGACTTAAACGAGTGGTCACTCTATGTTGTGAAGCTATGTAAAAGAAAACGCAGGATATATAATTCATATGCTTTATTACTTAACAAGATTTATAACGCGGCCCACAGGTGTAAAACGGAACAGAAGAAAAAAAATCAGTGTGGCAGCCGGAAACTGTCCATCTGACAGACGCGATTCAATAACAGCAATCATATTTCTGTTACATGCCTCCACTTTAATTTTTTACTTACAAGGTAGTTAGTAATTTTATACTTAAGATGTAGTTAATTTAACAAATTTTCCCTCTCAATCTAAAACACTCTTCTTGTCTCCTATATGATATGTTACAATAGCTATAATCCATTATATTCATTACAGTGTGCTCGACAGTACAGTTGTCATTATAATTATAATCGAAAAAATTTATGCAAAATAATGTATACTGGTGACCATTAGGATGAGGCCATACATTTTACAATCGATTTTCACGCTTTATACCTGTTGGAAATGCTGTAACCGGAAACTTTTACTATCTGTGAACAGGCACATATTTTCCCAACAGGAAGTCATAGAATTAAAGGCTAAATAAGAAACTACCGTTGGAATTTCCCAAGTTCAAACCATGAACTACTTGAAAAGCATATAAAAAGATACGCCACTAGGATGAGGCCATATGCAAAATCTTCGAAAGAAAGGAAAAAATGAATAAAATGTTTACATTTTATGGTTTTAAAAGATTTATTTATTACGTTTTTCTACATTAATAAAGAGTATATATCTATAAGACGGTTTGGAATAGAATCATATAGTTTTTTTTAATAATCAAAAGAAATTTGGGCCCAGGCATCACGAATAGCTTCGATTAAAGTGTCCTTGTCTTCAAATTGTCTGCCGCCTTCATACGCTTTACAAGATAACTATGCCCAAACATTTTCGATTATGTTTAAGTCCAGTGAATAGTTCGGCCATGGCAAAAGTTCCACGTCTTTTGATTGAATCGAACTTCTAACAACCCTGGAAGTGTGGATGGGGGCATTGTCTTGTTGGAATATCCAAGGCAGGGGTCCGAAAATGCTTTTAATTTTTGGGAATGACCGTTCCAGCAAACATTTGTAGTTGTTTCCGTTCATTGTTGTGGGCGAAAACTGTAACTCGATTGTGCCATAGTAGGTAATAGCTCCCCACACCATTACACCTGATGTACAGGTGTGATGTCTTGCCAAAATAAGCTCCTCCTTTCTTAGATCATGGAAATAAAAGTTATAACCAAAGGCGCCGTCAAGGTTAAACTTTATTTCATCCGAAAAGACAACGCGTTTCCATTCACTGCTCCAAGCGACATGTTCTTCTACAAAATTCATTCGATGATCCCAGTGTACTTGCCTCAAAACAGGTTTCTTGTTAAGTTTTCTTCTCTGTATAGTACCACTTTTTCGTATTATCCTTCGGACTGTTGCTATGCTGGCTAATACTGTTGGCGCTTATTTTAGTCGCTGGTAGAGTAGAATTTGAGGCAAGCCGTAGAGTTAACCGCTTTTCTCGCAATGATGTTGCTTCTGCCATGCGTCCTTTTTAATTTTTCCTATAGTGTTGTGCATCCGCAAGATAACTATTTACAACAGTCTTACTTCTATTAAGCCTCTTTGCAATTTCTCGGCCCGAGAGTCCTAACTCCTTGAAAGCATCTGTTTTTCCTCTTTCTGTAGCTGTCAAAGACTTTCCGGAACCCATTTTTTTTTAAATAAATAAAAACAGTTCTTTTCAACGCTTTTTTAAATATTCTTAATAAAACTTTGAAAAAAAAACCCTGATGTGAACTCCTGCAACCAAATTTTTATACGCTTTTCAAGTAGTTCATTGTTTGATCTTGGGAAATTCCAACATTAGTTTATTATTTAC
This sequence comes from Pocota personata, assembly GCA_963082735.1. NCBI lineage: Eukaryota > Metazoa > Arthropoda > Insecta > Diptera > Syrphidae > Pocota > Pocota personata. The sequence continues at coordinate 139,589,313 of OY720429.1, read as the reverse complement.
CCTTTAGTTTTATGACTTCCTGTTGGGAAAATATGCGCCTGTTCACAGGTAGTAAAAGTTTCCGGTTACATCATTTCCAACAGGTATAAAGAGTGAAAATCGACTGCAAAATGTATGGCTTCATCCTAGTGATCGCCAGTGTATATGTGTTGACCACCAAATGTTGCCCTTATATGAATACAAAAAAAAAACCAAATACGGTTTCCACATCAGTCGACATATCAATAAAAATACGGTGTCAACATCGGACGATAACCGGACAATACCGCTCATCGTTAATTTGAAAGAAAGAGACAATTTTTCGCTACTACACTGCAGTGGTCCATTTTTGATCAGTCTGCTGCGCACCACTCTGCTCGTCGGATCAAACTTAAGCACCACTAACCCTAATTTAAAGTTCTTGTTTTGTTATATTGTAATTTGAATTAAAATAAAATTTAATTCCTTGTAAAGTAGCTGATTTCTCCTTTTTTCTTCCATTTACCAAAACGCTACATTGATGACCCCGATCTATTTTTCACCCTCGCGTCACGCGTCAAATTGATTTTTTTCTCTCAGTGAGCGCTTGCGATAAGAAATTTGCTGTGGTACTGCAATATATATTTTTATTTTTTTTTCGCGCTGTGAGTGATTTTGTGATTCGCATTCCCTTCTGTTTCCACAATGCCAACCTCTTCCACGCCCACCCAAGATGAAGCACACCCTGATGTCAGATTGGCTTTTACAACTGATGTCAGAGCTCCACCATTTAGCGCCGGAAGACCAGCGTTATGGTTTGCCCAACTGGAAGCTCAGTTTACAAATCGTGGCGTTACCTCAGTAACCGATAAATTCTTTCGCACAATCACTTTAATAGACACATGTTCTGCATCCGAAGTTGAAGATTTAATTATCAAGCCGCCGGCAGAAACGCCATACCAAACTTTGAAAAACACGCTTATATCGCGCTTCTCCAAGTCCAAAGAAGCAAAGATACTTCAACTATTGGATAAGGAAACCCTGGAAGACCGTACGCCGTACCAACATCTACGACGTCTCCGAAGCTTGGTACCAGACATAGATGAAGAAGTGTTGAAAGCCCGCTGGCTGTCGCATCTCCCAGACCAAACACAGGTGGCGCAGACATCATCATCCGACACCGCGGTTGGTGACCTTGCAGATAAATTGGATGAAGTCTTCTCGCCCAGCAGTGTAGCCCGCAGTAATAACCTCTGACCTTCACCAACAGCTGTCGGTCATCGCCAAACAAGTAGCCGCTCTTTCTTCGACAGTTGCTCCCTTCCAAACTTCAAATCGAGAAGGCCAAACCACTAAGGCAGATCTAGGAGCAGCTCCCGAACCAAGCAAAAACCACCCAATTCAAAATTATGTTGGTATCATTCTAAATTCGGCTAAAATGCGCGGAATATACCAGCTATATGCCGCGAATGGTTCCCTGATAAATACCTATGCCTAGGACTGCGCAGAGAAATGGCATGGCGTTTTATTGTGGCAGTTGTTATACATTCTATCATTTTGGCTTGCTTGTTGACCTAAGACAAAACGCGTCATCGACGAGACCACAGGTCTCGATTTACGGATGAGGTAACGAGGGACATTCTATTCGTTGTTACATACATCGATGATATCCTAGTAGCGTCAGATAGCTAGTCACAACACCTCGAGCTTCTTCACACCCTGTTTCAACGTCTCCAAGACGCCGGACTGGTTATAAATGTAGAAAAACTTATATTTTATTAAATAGAAAGATTCAAGTGAGAACAATACTTTTACAAAACCAGGGTACAACAATTATTACGACTCTCCCAGACTACCGACTACCGCCGACGACCGTTCCGTTCCGATGTTAAAAGTCAGCTCCCAGCTCGTTCGCCCATACGTCAGCTTGTCTCACCATAGTGACCAGATGTTTAGCCTATTCAGCATTCCGTACCAGGCCCACGCTCGGGCGACCCACGACCACACAGCTCCGATTCCACATGCCGCCGCGACGATTATTATCACCTTCCTATAGTTTGCCATTTCTCCAGTATCGCCATCGATACTATTTGTCTTCGCTTTTATTCGCAACTTTAACTGGGTCATCTGCACTACACCACCAGCAGTGCAATGCACCCCATTACGGTGGCGTGTGTGGGTTCTTAGTCACCCACTCGGTGCCGTTATGTGATCTTCCTGGAATGTGGCTACGCAAGGATGGCAAGCGAGTTATATAATAGAATCGTCTCTGATTCCAGTAGTAAAAATGATATTCATGGCGCGTCGGCAGTCTGGAAAAGTTAATGGGGTTGATATCTTAATATTATTTTACAATGCTATACTTATCTATCTATCTATCCTACATAAATACTACAAAATCTCTCTTCGGTAAAGCTGAAGTACGTTTCCTAGGACATCAAGTAACATCAAGCGGAATTTCTCCTCTCCCTGAGAGAGTTTCTGCAATTTTTAATTTTCCAAAACCTCAGACAATTAAAAAACTTCGCGGATTTCTCGGTACTATTAATTTTTACAGAAAATTCATAAAGGGAGCTGCAGAACTACTAGCACCGATTAACAAAAAGCTCGAGGGTTCGAGGGTAAAAAGTTCACAACCAGTAACATGGACGCCCGTTTCAGAAAAAGCCTTCGAGGATTGCAAGCAAGCCCTTTGCATCCGCTGCACTTCTGGCTCACCCTAACTGTAACGCTGACTGGTCAATATTCACGGATACATCAGAAGAAGCAATAAGAGCAGTGCTGCAACAGCGCTGTCAGGCTACTTGGCAACCGCTGGCATTTTTTAGTAGCAAACTCTCTCCTTCGGCTATGAAACAGTCAAAGTACGACCGGGAGCTGCATGCAATTTATGAAGCAGTACAACATTTTCGGCACATGTTTGAGGAAGGCCACGTGGCCATATACACGGATCATAAACCGCTAATTCATGCATGTAAACAGCGACCGGAACGTGCCACGCCATGGCAGTTCAGGAGGTTGGACTTCATAAGTCAGCGCCGATAACATTGATGCAGATACTCTCTCGCAGATAGGCAACTCCGGGAAATCCGCAACGACCCAAACTCGTCGCTGCAACTCCGTCGATTGACACTGCAGAATCCTGAAATCGATCAGTTCGATCGTTCTTGCCCCAGTAGTTAAGAAAACAAATTTTTGATTCACTGCACTCACCCTGGTCAGCGCGCTTCACGAAAAATCATGGCATTCATTCATTCATTCATTTTTAATACATTTTTATTCCATAATTCATTACACTTATAGCTAGACTAAAAACGCTTAAAACTGGCTTACCTAACTTAACTATTCTTATTCTAACTTACTGGCCCTATGCGGGCGCTCTAAGTTAAACCTAATACTTAAAACTATGTCTTTCGACGTAGCTATCTTTAGATTCTTTATTTATTTATTTTATTATTCTATTAATTATTACTACTAAGAAAAATGTTTAATCAATGAAAAAACTTAGTACATGAATTTGTTTTTATGTTTCTTTTATTTTATTTCTTTTATATTCTCCGATGTTCTAGTGAATGAATGGAATTCACAATGTCTCTATCACCTATAAGTTTTAACGCGCGATTTTGTTCCCTATCAAGAATGTGCAAAACAGTCTTGGGTGACCCAGATTAGATACATTTTTTTATTATTTTTTTTTTTGTCGGGGCGGGTACACCCTACTGGAGCACTCAGACTCAAAAACAGGTCCATTGTACAACCAGGCAGAGAACCCCATTTTAATCTGTTTTTTTCGTCTTTTGTAAAAAGACGAGTAGACGCTTCAGTGATGAAGAGCTTAGGTCATCAGCACTCACCACATCAGCACCGAAAATCTGCCACCTGATCCGAGCAAAGGCAGGACAATCACATAGGAAGTATTCCGCAGTGTCATCGCCCTCTCCACAGGAGTTGCAGACGGGGGTAGCGCTCAAACCTAGCACATGGAGGTACTTGGCAAAGGCGAAGTGGCCCGTAAGAGCGCCAGTGAGTTGTCTGCAGTCTTTTCTGCTAAGGGATAGCAAGAAAGCCGCGGATTTCTTACAGACGACGGGGACCATTCGTTTAGTCTGCCTGCATCCTGGAGAATCATGCCACCTTCGATTGTGTTCACTGAAAACCCAGTCGTCAATGGAAGCCCTAACCGAGGACGCTGGCAAACCCAACGTGGGTTCAGGTCCTGAGAAATTCTCTTCTGAGCCTTGTCTAGCAAGCTCGTCAGAGATCTCATTTCCTGTTATCCCTTTGTGCCCTGGGACCCAAACAAGATTCAGTGAGTTCAGCCTTCCGACCGAATTCAAGGATGTTTTGCATTCTCAAACTATTTTGGAAGTGGTTAAAGGATTGAGCAAGGCCTTAAGCGCAGCCTGACTGTCACTACAGACGCAGGTACTTCGCCCCTTCCACCTGTTCTTACCAATATAGTCCGCTGCCATTAGGATAGCATATATTTCTGCCTGGAAGACAGATGTGTATTTTCCCAATGAGAAATGAAGCCTAATGTTGTCGCATTCCACGAAAACACCAGCACCAGACCCTTGTCCAGTTTTAGAGTCGTCCGTGAAAATGCGACTACATTCCTTTCCTGGCTCAGACTCCTGCCAAAGCCAATCCTGAACATGAGGAAAGTTGACTTCAAATTTGCACCGCAGCCGTTATTCAGGTGTCATTGCATCAGATGGCATATCCATGAGGCAGGGGTCGTAGGATAATCGTCGCGCAACGTCATCAAAACTCCAGTGCGAATCGTGCCAGAAACCACTTCTTTTTAAACGGAAGATGGCTCTGAGTGTACACCCCATGATATAAATATCAAGGGGGGGGAGGTTCATCAAGGCGTCTAGAGCAGAGCCAGGCGTACTAGGGAAAGTTCCCAAGCAGCCGAGACAGACCGTTCTTTGGAGTTTGGCGAAAGCAGCAGTAACGTATTTACGTGAGAGCTTATTCCACCAAACAACTGACGCATATGAGAGGAAAGGTCTTATCATTGCCGTGTAGATCCAAAGGACTTTCCTTGGCGACAAGCCCCATGACTTGCCGAAAACACCTTTGCATTGGCGGAAAACTGACAGAGCTTTGGAAGTTTTCAGCTCGACATGTTTCGTCCAAAGAAGCTTGCTATATAAGATTACTCCTAAATATTTGACTTCCTTGGAGAATTCGATAGTGACGCCTTTTAGCACTGGCTGAGTCAGACCAGTCAATTTCCTTCTTCTCGTAAAGAGAACCACTTCGGTTTTGAGAGGATTAACTGAAAGCCCATTCCTAGCGCACCAATCATCGATTGCGTCTAGGGCCATCTGCACCTTAGAGCAAACAGTCGCTAGGCACGATCCGACAGACAGAACGGCAACATCATCTGCGTATGCTTGAGCGTAGACGTTAGAACTATTGAGTGTGTTCAACAGGGAGCCAACCAGCATGCACCAAAGCAGTGGAGACAGAACACCGCCTTGTGGGCAGCCCCTATTTACACCTACCATGACATGCCGGCCACAATCTGCATCTACAGTCAATGTTCTGTTCACCAGCATTGCTTTTATCCACAACACTAGTGATTCTTCTACGCCGTGACTTCTGGCGGAGCTACACATGCTGTCAAAAATCGCATTGTCAAAAGCACCCTCAATGTCTATGAAAACGCCTATCGCGTATTCTTTCCTGTCAAGCGCACATTCTATTCTGCTGACCAGATTTTGAAGAGCAGTCTCGCAGGATTTTCCGCGCTGATAGGCATGTTGCATCTCTGACAGAGGATGTACGCTCAAAGCAACTTTGCGCACATGTAGCTCAACCAGTCTTTCCATGCTTTTCAGCAGGAAGGTCGTCAGACTAATAGGTCTGAAGCTCTTGGCGAGAGAGTAGTCATCTCTGCCGATTTTCGGTATGAAAGCTACTCCAACTGTTCGCCAGGGGGTTGGTATATATGCCAGTGCCAAGCCAGCAGTGAAAATTCTCTTCAGAGTTGGCAGCAACTGACTAATACCTTGTTTCAGCATAGCTGGGTATATTCCGTCAGTGCCAGGTGACTTGAAGCTGTCAAAAGATGCAACAGCCTATTTGATAGCTTCATCCGTCACCACGCCCGATGCAGTATACCAGCTGCGCAGAGTTGTTCGGCTCAGCCCGCTAACAGCTTCACTAGTTGAAACCGGTTGCGAACCGATGGTGACCTGATTTCCTTTAAAGTGAGTCTCCAGCTGAAGACTTAAAGCATCCGCTTTCGAATCAGTGAAAGTACCATCAGGTTTCCTGAGTGATTCCGGCTTGATTGGTTTTCCATTCTTGAGAACTTTGACCAACCGACTGGTTTCACCGAGAGTTTCGATCTTACCACAAAAATCTCTATACGAGGTACTTTTCGAAGTTCTAATTAACCTCTTATATTCTCTTTGCTTTGATCGGTAAAGTTTCCAGTCCACCTCCGAATTTGTCTTGAGTGACCTATTTAGAAGTTTTCTGGTTTCCCTACGAATTCGTTGCAGATCTGGGTTCCACCACGGAACTGACCTTCTGCAGGGGTTTTTTTTTGTCAGCGGACACGTTTGTTCAAAACATCTGGTAAGGGTGCTGTTCAGGTCTTGAACGGCTTCCTCTACCTTTTGCCTCGTTCTAAGTTTAGGTAGATCTTTGATAGATTTGCCTAACTCTTCCTTAAACCGTATCCAGTTGGTTTTTCTCGGATTCCTCCTCTCCTGCAAAGTTGTAGCTTCGCATTCGATTTGGAATTCAATGTATCTATGGTCTGAGAGGGAAATTTCTGGCGAAACTTCCTGTCTTTGCGCCGTAACGAATGTTGGTTGTGACCCAACATTGTTGATGGTAAGATCAGACGATAGTATGAAGTCCAGAAGATGATCTCCCCGTGCATTGCATTTGCTGCTGCCCCAAACAGAGTTTTGAGCATTAGCATCGCAACATATGACAAGACCTATCTTTCTGGTATCACAATATTCTATGTGCTCGACCACTGTCCTTGGTGGTGGGGGCAGTATCGATTCATATGGGAAGTAAGCAGACGCAACGACGTAGGTTTCCCATTTACCGTTCGTCTTGTAGCTTATAGCTGCAGCGACTAAGTCCTGGCCACAAAATTGTCCAAGCTTAGTTGCTGAGAGGGAATTTGGTACAATAAGTCAAGCCCTAGGCCTTTTGGACCGCTCATCATAAAGTACCGTGTTATCACGCATACCTCCAAGGCCACAAATGCGCTTGTTCCGCACCCAAGGCTTCTGGATAGATATTATGTGAGGTTTTGTTCTACTGGCTGCAAGTCTGCTACTTATAAGAGCGGTAGCAGCCTTGCAGTGTTGTAGGTTGATCTGAGTAAATATCATTAAATACTAGGGGTTTTTTTCGACCATTGTTCGCACTACTTGGTATCGAAGCGGAACTGAATGCTACCAAGATGCAAATATGGTCGCATTTCGTACCTAGACTTAATGGCTTCGGCAGGACCCTTGTCCAAACTCACAACCAGAGTAGACCCATCTTTATTTTGACGATTCTGTCTCTCCCTGTGTGAATGAACAGTCCACTTGGTCGTCTCGAGTCCAGGATTCTGGGTACGGAGGCGCGCTAGCACATCAGCCGTTTTCCCAAGTTTCCCCGGGATCCAAGCAGACGGCGCGCGTCTGTTTTGTTGAAGACCTCAAAAATAGCGGTCTCAAGGGGGGGGGGGGGGGGGATTTTCGGCACTTTACCATAAAGGTTCCGCTCTTTAGCTTACAGCCCTCCACCTGAATGAAAGCATTCGTTGCTTGCGCCAGCTCTAGCAGATGAACTTCGCAATGTTTGCACTCCGCGTCGGTCATGCTGTTGTCATTGCCAGCCTTCCCAATTCGGACAGTTAAAGAGGAGATAACAGCTTTCTCGGTCCCTAACCTCCGGGTTTTTCTCTTTCTCAGTAGATTTGTCCGCGACAGCCATCTTCCGTCCACTGGGAATACAACTGGTTGTATCATCGGTGTCATTCGGAATTTGTGCGCTACTAATAAGAGGGGTTTTAGAGACATTCAAGTCGGTGGCCTTCCCTGCGACATCCAGTTTCTGTCCACCGGTACTACTGCCATTACTGGCTGAAGCGCCCGTCTTCAGACCTTGTGCGCATGCAACGTCACTGGCTTGAGGTCTCTCGGAAAACACACGCGCATGAGGTGCGCACATGTGCCTACCGGCAGGAGAACTTGAAACCTTCTTCCTTCGTTTGCTCTGGTTCAAGCTATTAGAAGAGGAGGCAGCGTCGGGTCCAAGTGACTTGCCGGTTTCGGTTGGGGTAACTTCCACAGACCTGCTTCTTTTTGCCGTCTCTGCCAAAGGACTGTTGTCAGCACTTGCGCCTTCAACTTCTGCAGTCTCTTTGCGCCGCGCCGCCGCCAGTTTTTTTTCGTTTCCTCTTCTTCTTTTTTTTGGGCGGGAGCCCATCGGAGCGTGCCGCTTCTGGAGCTCGTTCAACTTTTGCAGTTTCCCGAGGTAAGCCTTCAGCAGCAGTGCAACAATCAGCCTTCTGTCCATTAGGATGAAGATTAAGCGTATCAGGTTGGACCTCTACGCTACTTTCTCCACCTTGCCAGCTCAACTTACTGGACGTGTCTGGAAGAGAGCTGAAGGAGTCTTCAGAATCCAGAATTCTTTTTGCTCCTATATACGCACCAGTTTTGGCGTGGGAGGGTATGATGGGTAGGGCCTCCAGAATCCTTGCCCTAGCCGCAGTCGAGAAGACCACTGGTGGATTTTCGCTTTTGCGAGTGCCACCTGGAGTAGTTATATCATTTGTTTTCTCCATTCATACTTTTTCTTCTTTTAACGTCAAAGTCGGACGCCTTCAGCGCTTAGTTCGATGTCTCACCTGGGATCTTTTCTGACCCTTAGGATCTTTGACTCTTCAGCCTTCCCGCCACGACAAGGCAGCTGAAAGATGGGAAGGCAGATTAGATATGGGCGTTATATCCCAGCTTAGGCTAGATCAGACGGGGTAAAATATTCCTTGCACTGTTTAAGGAATCCTAGACATTTTGCAGTATTTTTGGCGACTTCGAATATGTGATCATTCCATCGAAGATGGTTATTAATACACATACCGCGAATGGCAAGTCTTTCGGTTTCAATGATGATGTTGCTACGAAAACCATACTGCCGGTCATTAAGGAGTTTTCGTGAATCGAGATATTTCATAAGCTGACGATTTATCAGCGTTTCCATGACCTTGGAAAGAAGGGACATAAGTGCAATGGGTCGGTAATTGGACGGGGAGGAAGATTTGCCTTTTTTGGGGACCGGCTGGACAAATGCTGTTTTCCCTCTACTCGAAAAGAGCCCTGAAAAGTAGGATAGACAGAAAAGCTTACGCAGAGGTTTTGCCAGCGTAGAAAAATACCTCTTCAGAACTATACCATCTGGACCAGCGGATTTGTGTATGTTAAGATCTTTGAGTACTCCTGCAACTGTACGAGTGCGGAAGTGGACTTGTCCCATGGAAAATTTGACGCTCTCAAATACAGGCGGAGACGAAGCATTATCTTTCAGCGTGGAGTTCGCTGCAAAGTGAACAGCAAGCAGATTAATTTTGTCTAAGGAGCTGACAGCTGGAATGTCATTGTAAATGAGAGTGGACGAGGCAGAATTTTTAATATTTGTGACGAATGACCAAAAACTTTTACTACCTTTGGGACATTGTAGGATTTTTTGCCTCAATTTTTGGTCATGTAAGAATTTTACACGTCGAATATGGGCATTGTAGTCTTTTCTGGCTTGTTTAAACTTCTTTCGGTTTTCCTCAGATTTGTTGGCTTTATAAGACCAAAAACTTACTTCTTTCAACCTGATAGCCTCTTTACAGCTCTGGTGAAACTACGTGTTTGCCTTAGGTTTAATGCTCTTTATTCTGTTAGGAATAAAGTCATTCATACCTAAGAGTATAGTGTTAGTGATCATATTAGCAGCGGCATCCACGTCGCTATCGAGGAAGCATAGCGACCAGTTAAAACTCCTAAAGAAGCTATTGAGGCCGCTCCAGTTGGCTTTCTCGTATTGCCATACTTTTCTTTTACGAGTTTTTTCTTTAACTGTGTGGTCGGAGTACGAGAATTTAGCTGATATGATATTATGGTCAGACCGACCTAGAGGCGCTAAAACATCAATAGTGTATTTATCAGGGTGCGAAATAAGAAACAAGTCCAAAGTGTTGGCGGAATGAGTTTCAATGTCCGGTATACGTGTAGGCTCATTTACAAGCTGAGTCAAATTGTTAACCTCAGCGAAAAGTTCAACATACCTTCCTTCGGGTGTTGTCTGACCAGAATGTTGAAGCTAATCCGAATTGTGTATATTGAAATCGCCCTCAATGACGATTTCAGTATGAGGGTACAATTAGGCAACTCGAGTGATGGAATCGGACAGCGCATCAAATTCGTCAAAAGTTGAGTTGCTGTCCGCACTATTGCTTCTATAAATAAAGCAGTAGTGAATTATTTGCTTATGGATGGTGACTTTTAGCCATTTGAAAATAAATTCCGGCTTGGAACAGCGGCCATACTGTGGTTGAACTTGGTAAGCAATATCACTACGCGAGGCCACGGTGGGGAAAGAATAATGACACTAAGTTATATCCAGGCAGTTTCAAATCGGAAGATTCTTCAACTACCTGTGTTTCACTTAGTGCCAAAACAGCTGGTTTAGGGGAATGATCGTGAGCGTACACATCAATGATATATATATTATACGTTTTCAACCAAGTGCTGGGGATATTTTTAATTTTTCTTTTTTTTTCTAATCATTACCTACAGCTATCTATATAACTTAAAGCTAAACTATGTAAGTCGACCATGGCCAGGAACAGCCAACTTTAAAACTCAAACAGGCTACCCTGGACTAGGGGGAAAGGAAGAAGGAGTTTCCTCTCCTTCGACTAGAAACCAGAAATGACCGTACTGACGTTGTACGTCCTCAACATCGCGACCCGATACCGTCCTACTAAACCGGAGACGCTCCACACTGCCGTGTGCAACGTCTCTGTCGTAGTTGAGTCGCCTATCCACAACTGTCCGAGCAACGTGGAAGATTAGCGGCACTGCCAATCTGTCCTGGATCAGATCCTTCTCATCACAATAGAGGAACGCCTCTGGGGGAACAAAGTCGTTAAGGCGCACTCTCTCGTGATACTCATAATTGGGGTAATAAGCCCCAGAGATCAGGTTGTTCGTCGAGCTCATTGCTCTTGCAATGTGCCTTCGAATCAGCTTCATAACGAAATTATGCACTCTTATTAGGTTGGCCCTGTTGTATAGGACCTCATTGGGATAGAATTTTATGTACTGGGACTCTGGTGTTCTGTACAAATGAAGGCAAGACATCTCAAACACCCGAATCTTTTCCAACACAGGCGCATCCATATACGAGCATGGGCCGGATGAAGGCCATGTAGCAGACTACCTTTACCCTTGCATCGAGTTGCTTGCTATAAAAAAGTCTCTTTGTAAGGGCAAAAGCACCTTTGGCTCTGGCAAGAACAACATCTTTATGTTTGTTAAAATATAGATATTGGTCTAACCAAAGCCCCAGGTATCTGACTACACTTCGACTCGCAAGTGGCTGTCCGTGCGGTCCAGCGACTGAGAACTTTCGCCAATTTTTCTGGTATCCCTAAAGGCACCAGTCAACGGCGTCCTAAAAAGAATGGTTTCCGATTTCTGGAAGTTGATCTTCAACTTATCTTATCGAAGTCACGTTGCAAGAGAATTACAATGACCTCGATTTTTGGTCGTCCTGATCTGTACGCGATCAAGTCGTCTGCGTACGCTATGGCTTGGTGAAGTGATCCTATGAGATTGCTCGTGTAAATGCTGAAAACGATCGGTGAATTAACTGCACCTTGTTGCAGACCATTTTTAATTAGAAATGTTCCAGCAGAAGTCACATTGACATTTTTGACGATGAACTGTCTACTGGTGAGCATGTTATAAAGTATGTGTATGTATGACAATTCGAGTGATGGAATCTGACAGCGCAACAAATTCGTCAAAAGTTGAGTTGCTGTTGTTTTGTTCCATTGGATATCCGATGTCAGTTTAGACGCGGCATGTATTATATCATGCCCCGCCTTAAAACCGAATTGGTTATCCGGAATTATATTAATGTTCTCAGTCCACTTAAGCAGGGCTCTTGTTTTTACCACGGAATTGTGTTTTGGGATGTTAATAGAAAATGGACTTTACTTTCTTGAAACAAAGAGATATATGTAAAAGTGTGGAAATGAAAGAACACGCACCGATATCAACGTTATAAACTTCTTTATTCGAGTGTGTACTGAATTTACATTTTAGAGTATTTACGCTTTTGGCATTTACTTTAATTTTGGCGCGAATTACAATTTGCCAATGTATTGGTTTTATATATTTGAGATTTTGTGTATAAATGAATAAATTACAAATGTATTTAAAAAAACATAGATTCTGAATTAGTTGTGTTCGGTTTTCATTTAATTTAACTTTTGAAGAACTGTCAAACTGTCGTTTTTCTTGGTTTTAATCGCCAACATTCTCCCCGGCTGTGAACGGAGTTCGCAATTTTGTCCACAAACTTGCATAATTCATCCTTCAATTCCGGACCACCCTGTAGGCCCTTGTGGTTGAGCTGGTCTACTTCGTGTTGATTGCAAAGGGTACATGCAAAGACAAAGATGATTAATAACATGCAATTGAAACATGAATGGGACAACACATTGCGCCACAATAATAGGGACATATAAGGAGTGAAAAGACATAACACATTGACGGTCGATGTCGTTCATTTATTGACTGATGATGATCATTCGGGTGATATGTGTCCTTCTTTTAAGCCACTGCCTTATGCGATTTTCATACTACATCTTCCTTGTTCCCGCTGGAGTTGATTTGATTTGTAAACTGTAGTAATTGTAATTCATTCATAGTGCGGTGTCGTGTCGAAGTGCGGTGTATTTTTTTTCGGTTTTATTTGTAATGTTTTATTTTAATATGTTGTAATTTAATGTACCTTTTGTGTTTGGTGTCATTTGGACGACGTGGGAGGATTCCATGTATCCAGGTGAGTTTCTTTATTATTATACATATCTTATGTTTTATATATTATAGTAAATTTGAGTTGATTATATTTTTTTTTTTTTTTTTGATTAATGAACTTGTACCGGTTCATGTACAAGTTTTCGGTGCATTGAGTGGGTGGCATCGCTGCAGTTGGGTTTGTTATTTTTTTTTCTTCTCTCGGTGTATGTAAGTTAAGTATGTACGTAAGTTTTGAGTGAAGTTTCGCGTGAGAAAAAAAATTAAATAAAAAAAAAAATCAAAAGAAATGTGTGCAAATGTGTGTGAAAAGTGCATTGTTATAAAAATTTTGAGTGTGCTGGTACGCGTCGTGTTGATCTATATTGATTGTTTTGATTTTCACTTTGTAAGTGTAGTTTTAATTTTTTTTTTATTTTGGTTAACGGGTTACGGCGCGGTTAGATTGCTGCAGAATCGTGATGGGTGGTTATGGGTGATGATCAGCAGTGACGAATGTCGATGAACTTGGCGTTTCGTTGACAAGACAGCTGAGGATGCCCATAGATTATGTGTTTGTGTGTAGAGAACGTAGAATTCTGTGTTTTGTTGTTTTAAATTTATATGTACGATGTAATATAAATACTATTATTATTTTATTGATGAAATTGTAATAGGATTTATGTTTTTATTTGATTTAAATAAAGAAAATTGATTAAATAAATGTGTTGTTTTCATTATTTCTGTTTGATGGTAGATAGCAAATTTTCGTTATCGGACGTTTTAGTTCTCCGATTTTTGTTTTCAGTGTCACAACGCGAATTAGACTGTCGGCTCCTGTGTGAACTTCTCTAATACGTGCAAGCATCCATTGAGATGGTGGTAATCGTTCATCCTTAACGATTACTAAATCCCCAACCTTCGGTGTCTGCTCGGTTTTAAGCCACTTCGGCCTCTGTTGCAAACGTGAAAGATACTCACTGCACCATTTACGGCAAAAGCCATCGGCAAAACATTGAGTTCTTTTCCATCGGTCGATATTGCTTACATTAGCGTGCGATGTGTCTCCGTGCTATATGGTGTGTAAAGCTTCGCCTATTAAAAAATGTCCTGGCGTTATGACCTCCAAATCCTCATGGTTATCCCAGAGAGGGCATAAATGTCTGGAATTCAGACATGCCTCCATCTGCGTAAGTATTGTGTAAAGCTCCTCAAATGTCAACTTCTCGTTTCCTGTCGCGCGTTTTAAATGGTGCTTAATGGATTTCACTCCGGCTTCCCAAAGTCCCCCGAAGTGTGGCGACGCGGGAGGGATGAAGTTCCATTTGGTCCCTTGATCTGAAAGGATCTCTGCAATTTGTGCCCAATTATGCTTTGCAACTTTCATCATGCGGTCGAGTTCTGTGCTAGCTCCAACAAAATTTGTCCGGCAATCGCTGTAGATTTGGCTGCATATACCTCTCCTTGCAGTGAATCGGCGGAAGGCAGCTAAGAAGGCTTGAGTAGTTAGGTCTGACACGACCTCAATGTGTATCGCCTTGGTTGCTAAGCAAACGAAGATTGCGAAGTACCCCTTAAGACTCTTTGCGTTGCGTCCCTTCCAGGTCTTAATTTCTATTGGTCCAGCGTAGTCTACTCCGGCATTGGCAAATGGTCTGGCCATTCGGACACGAGGTGCAGGTAGACTCCCCATCAATTGTTCCATATGTTGAGCTTTGTGTCGAAAGCAGACTAAGCAGTCCAATATTTGGTACGAATATACGCCACCATTTGCTGCAACCCTCCGTGTAGCGTTCGATCATGTGCGTCGCTGATCACTAGTTCCGTGAAGTGATGATTTGGGTGTAATATTATTGGGTGCTTTTGTTCATAGGGTAGAAGCGCAAATTGAAGTCGTCCTCCTACGCGAATGATGCCCTGGCCGTTGATGCAGGGTTTGGGCGCCTTCAAATTTGTTGGTATAGCGTTGTTAGTTTGGCTTTTATGCAGTTCCGATGAGCCCATCTCCCTTTGAGTTGTTCGAATAGCGACGAGTTCAGCTAATTGCAACTCCTTCGGTTCGAGCGCATTCATTTTCCTGGCTGGAGCCTCCATTCGACAGTTCTGCATAAATCGCAAGCAGAAGACCAAAACTAGGACCACCTTTGATAACCAAGAGAACTTATGGATCAGTTTGTTCACATTATGATTCGTGTCTTGTGTCGTAACGCGATGAGTTTGAAGTTTTATAATCTCTTCCACTGTCTCTGTTGGTAATGGTTGATCCAACTGTGTGTCAAGACTTGTAAGATGTACGAAGGTTTGTACGGAACGTGGTATAATTTCAGGAACTTTACCTATAACGACCAATCCCAGCTGGTCTTTTGGGCAATTGGTGAGTTGGCGTCGTCGGACCTAATATTTTCCGGAAGGATGACCTCAGAATATGCATCGACTCCGAATAACAGCTTTATTTTTCCGGGTATGTTGAAGCTTGGGTCGGCTAACTGCAACCCATTTATATGGTTCCACTTGTCAGGTATCCCGGATTTGGCCGGAAGAAGCCCAGTTAACGACTTGAAAACTAAAGCCCTAGCAGAGCTCTCAAACGTCGAATCCCTCGACGTAAATGTAACGTCGACATAGTACTGAGTGGTGCCGTTACTGAATTTCCCTAGCCCCGATACCTGGACATTTGCACGTTGTTTAGGGAGTTTAAGTTGCTGTGCATCTGATTCAGAGATGAACGTTGCCTCTGATCCCGGATCGATTAAAGCACGTAAGTAAACGTATCTTTCGTCACTTGACCTTGCCTTAACAACTGCTGTAGCTAGCAAAACATTTGTTGTGTTGACCTGCTGCGATGCGTGAAATGCGTTACGCCTGGTGCTACTGGGTTGGTTGTCACTTATTGGATGAAATGTTGGTGCGTTGGGGTTCACGCCTACCTCCTCCGTTTGAGTGCTACCATGGTTGTGTGGATTCCGTGGTGTTGTTGTGTACGTGTAGGGTTTTTTTTTTTTTTTTGTTGGATTGCGCCAGGGATGTGTAATCTTCATAGATACTAGTAGCCCGAGTGCTACTAGCATGCACGATTCGCAAACCTGAGTACTCGATGCCAGGAATACGCCTACGTACTAAACACACACCCTACACACTTCAACCACTCTCCCCGCGGGACTGCCGTTAGGTATTACTTCGCGGGGCTGGTTAGCAATTCATGCTATGCTTCTTGTATTGCTGCTTCTGATGCTTCTGTTGCTTCTGCTGCTCTTCTTAGCTTTTCTATTCTCCGCAACTCTTTTTGTAGAGTTGTTACGAAAGAACATATTGCCATCCAATTTTCTTCCAACCGTAACATATGGTCGAGGAGTAATGACGGACTTGGCAGAGTAATTCTCCATGCCGTGAAACGTGTGCAGTAAAACACTGCGTGCTCCGTATCCTCATATTCACCTGGGCATTCCGGGCAGGATGGTGAGTTGTCGTATCCGAATCGGTGTAGATATTTGCGGTAGCCACCGTGGCCAGACAGGAACTGCGTTAGATGGTAGTTGCAGTCTCCATGCTTTCGACTTATCCAATCTTGGATTGTCGGTATAAGTTTGTATGTCCATCTGCCTTTTGTTGTATTAGCCCAACGAGCTTGCCACATAGCTGCTGACGCTGCCCTTTCTTCAATTTTTATCACCTTGATACTAGTGGCGTCGTGATGACTCAATGCTCTTCTGTTATATATCCTCAGTATTTCATCTGCGAGAATATCGATGGGGACCATTCCAGCTATGACAAATGCAGCTTCGTCAGAGATGGTTCGAAAGACACTGATTGTCCGTAGCGCACAGAGTCTGTATGATGACGATAGTTTCCTTTTGGTCTCCTTCGTCCTCAGTGCCTCCGCCCAGACTGGGGCGGCATATAACAGAACTGAGGTGATAACTCTGGAGAGTAGAATCCTTCTAGCGTATCCAGGTCCACCGATGTTAGGCATGATACGCGAGAGAGCTCCCTGCATTTGCGATGCTTTTTTGGTAACAAAATCAACATGCGTTTTAAACCGTAGCCTGTTGTCCAGCATTACTCCAAGGTATTTAACTGCCTCTTTCGACCTGATGGTTTGGTTACCAACCTGAAAGTTGGCAAATTCGACAATTTTCCGGCTGGTTATAAGAACAGCTTCTGTTTTATGGTCAGCTAGTTCTAGTCCGGCGGATAATAGCCAATCTTTTATCCGGGCAATTGCTTCATTTGTAACTGATTCTACTGCACGGATCTGTTTAGCTACTGTCACGACTGCAATGTCATCGGCGAATTCAATTATCGTTACTCCCCCAGGTAACGCTAATCGTAGTACTCCGTCGTACATGATGTTCCACAATAGTGGCCCTAAACCGATCCCTGTGGAACTCCCGCAGTTACGTTGTAGTATTTTACGCCTTCATCGGTATTGTACCTCAGCTTTCTGTTGTTGAAGTAGTTCGTCACTATCCGTAGCAGGTAATATGGCGTATCCATCCTGGCAAGTGACCTTCTAATAAACGACCAGTTCGCAGAGTTAAATGCGTTTTTAATGTCCAGCGTTACTACTGCACAATACTCCTTTTTGCCTTAGGGCCATCTTTCTCCTTCGATGGCACCTTTGGCGATATCGACTACCGCTCTTATGGCATCAACAGTAGATCGTGCTCTTCTGAAGCCAAATTGGTGATCTGAGAGGGCTCCTTTCTCTTCTACTACTGCGAGTAATCTATTATAGATTATCTTCTCGAGGATCTTTCCCATGGTGTCTAATAGGCATATTGGGCGATAGGATGATGGTTCTCCTGGGGGCTTCTTTCCTTTTGGCAGTAGGACCAAATGCTGCGTTTTCCATTTTTCGGGAAGGTTCCTTCTTCAAGGCACTGCTTCATTGTTGTTATGAAGAGGTCTGGTCTTTTTGTTACAGCTGCCTTTACTGCCTTGTTCGGGATGCCGTCGGGTCCCGGAGCCTTGTTGTCACCTATCTTGCTGCATGCCCTTAGCAGTTCCTCGTGAGTAATTAAAGGAATATCTTCCGGATTGACTTCTCGTATAATATTGCACAAGCAGCAGGCCTTTGAGGGAAGAGGTGCTCTACTATGGATCTCAGCATTATCGGACATGTTATTTGAGGAGTCCTATTGCCCTTTAATTTCATCATCACCATTCTGTATGCCGAGCCCCATGGGTTGATGTCGGCTTCTTGACAGAGACGTTTAAAGCATGCAGTTTTGCTTTCCTTAATGGCTCTATTTAAGCTACGTCTCGCCAGTCTAAGGGTGTCCAGGCATTGTTGGAAATCCGCCCTCCTTCTTGATCGTTGGACTTTACGCCGGACTTGCAGACATTTTGCCCGGAGTTCGCCTATTTCCTCGTTCCACCAGTAACACGGTGATGCGTTCCTGGTGTTTGCTCTCCTAGGCATTGATGCGTCGCACGCTGTGGTGATGGTGCCTGTGAGGTGGTGAGCGAGGGTCTCAGCTGTTCCGCTTG
Source organism: Pocota personata (assembly GCA_963082735.1). Taxonomy (NCBI): domain Eukaryota; kingdom Metazoa; phylum Arthropoda; class Insecta; order Diptera; family Syrphidae; genus Pocota; species Pocota personata. Next base: position 139,570,813 of record OY720429.1, on the reverse strand, counting down.
GAGCTTGATCACCGTTCAACATCTCTTCGAATGCATCCTTATCGAAAGATCTGTCATTCCATTTTGGGCCAGTAAGTTTTGGGAGCTGGACTGGTTTTTTCCCTTTTATTTCCAGTATTATCACCTGATGGTCGCTGTGTGAATATTCCTCACTGACCCTCCACTTTATGGTTTTCATGATGGAGTTGCTCGCAAAGGTGATGTCAATAATGGACCCTACTCCAGCCTTCCGGTAAGTATTTGTCCGGCCCTTATTAGCAATGCCTATCGCTAGGGGAGCGAATGTCTCCAATAAGACCTGTCCTCTGGTGTTGGTGAGCCTGCTGCCCCATTCTGTTGCCCACGCGTTGAAGTCTCCTCCTATAACCACTGGGGCTCTCTGGAGCGCATCCGTGGTTAGATTATCCAGCATTAGTTGGTACTCGCTGGCCGTCAAACTGGGTCGGGCATAGCAGCTATAAAAATGGATCCCATTTATTTTCGCCCGCACGAAGCCGACTGCTTGGTCGTTTGTTTCTTGAAAGGCATAGCGTCCACACATCCATATCGCCGCCTGTTTTGCCTTATCGCAGATCCAATTGTTGTTCTCTTCGGGACATTTATATGGTTCACTGATCATATTAACGTCAGCGCTTTCGTCCTTGGCCGTTTGTGCTAGGATGTCCTGTGCTATTCTACAGTGATTAAGATTTATCTATAGAATCTTCATGGTATTTTGCTTGTAATAGCTCTCCGAAATACTGGGCATTTGCTACTGCCGGCTACATGCTGCGCGGCGTCCGGGTGGTCTTTCTTGCAGAATATGCAGGATGGATCCTTGTTGCAATTCTTCGCTATGTGGCCTTCTCCTCCACATCTCCTACATAGCTTGGAGCGGTCTTCATCGCTTTTGCATTGCCAGGCTAGATGACCAAACTCTAAACATTTGGAGCACTTTTTAAGGAGGGTTCGTTCGCGCATGCGACAGTTAACCCAGGCGATTTTAATCCTTCCTGCTTCTAACAGCTTTCTTACGTCTACTGCGGGAAAGCTGATCGTTGCTGTTTGTGTTCCTCCGTACGCCCTCCGCAGGGACAAAATATCTGCCGGTGAAACTTTCACTCCAAACTGGGCTTCGATTACATTGATTACGTCGTCTATAGTCGTGACCTCATCGATGTCTTTGATCTCAAGGGTAGTGCGATGCGTAATCGAACTTACATTCGCTTGCTCTGCTAGAGCTTCACTAATGACGCCTTTAAATTCGTTTGTCTTATTTCCCGTCTCCTAGAATTGTATAAGGAGGTCTCCCTTCTGTGTCCTCCTGATTTTAGTTACCGCCTTTCCCACTGTTTCCAGTTTGGGGTCTGCCTTCACCTTGCGTAGTATCTCCGCGTATGAGAGGGACCCCGTCGCTTTAATGACGATAGCGTCAGGTCTAGGTCTTTTGACCTCTTGTTGCTTCTTTTTGGTGGTATTTACCCATTCTTCTTCTCCTGCCGCTTGCTTCTTGTTTGTGGCTGTAACTTTTTTCTTAGGTCTGACCACTAGGGTCTCTACGCCGGTGGTCTCATCCTTCTCCTTGGTGTTTATCAATGGAGTTTGTTTTTGTTTACGCTTTGGCTCCGAGCGCTTTTTGCCTGTAACATCGTTTGATGTATTTTTCTGCATCTGTTTTGGCTTCGGTGGTTAGTTGTCTGCCGTGCCACTCGGTGGCTGTTGCTGTTTTCGTTTTGGCTCCGGGGGTTCGTCGTCTGCAACTTGTCTTCTCTTGGGTTCAGATGTTGTTTTTAGCCATGGCGAAGTTTGCGACGAGTTGTTCCGGCGAATCACTTGCTTTGCTTCCTCATCGTGTAGCTGAATCGCCGAGAGCTCGTAGAGAGCTCTGATGCTTTCAATAACATCTCGCATCGCTTGGTGGATTGAACGCCTTTTGCCATCTTCCAGCATTTCTACCAGACCTCTAATTTGCTCACGTACGTGTAGGGTGGTGATGTGTGTCCGTGTGTACTTGCGTGTAGTAGTGAATGGTGGCGTTCGTGGCAGAAGTAGCAGTCTTTGCTACTAGGACATTCTCGTGTCGGATGGCTATAAGCGATACAGTTCTCGCAGACCTTGGCTTGTCGAACAGACTGTTGTCTATGCGTTACGTCCATGCCCAAAAATCGGTTGCATTTCCTCAAGGAGTGTTGCCCTCGGTTGCACACCTTGCACGAAAACTGCTTCGATTGTGCCGAAGCGTGAAAAACCTTGGGGTTGGACTAGGATTTTGACCATGGCTTGGCGTTAGACTTAGTTTCTCCCTGTTGCGCTACTGCCTCTAGCGTGCGGAATCGTGTTTCTAGGAATTCGTTGAACTGGCTTCTCGTTCGAAAATCCTTGCTGTTGCCCAACTTCTCTTCCCAAAGCTGTTGCGTGAGACTGGGTAATTTTTGGAACAGAATGTATATCACAATAGCATCCCATTGATTAACTGGAAGCCCTAAGTTTTCTAAAGCGTGAAGACTTTCGGAAGAAACATCTAAAATTGTTCGCAAGCCTTCTGCAGACCCTTTCCCTAAAATAGGTTGATTAAAAAAGACCTTGAATTGAGCATTGACCAACACTCGTTTATGGTCAAACCTCGCCTTTAATAGCTCCCAAGCCTTGTTATAATTCCCAGCATCTAAGGACAAATGTTGCAGAATTCTCGCTGCGTCACCCGTGAGAGACGACTTCAAATAATGAAACTTTTGGATCTCACCAAGTGACTGATTACTGTGGATCAGCGAGACAAAAATGTCGTGAAACGCCCGCCATTTGGTGTATGACCCAGAGAACTCGGGTATATTAATTTTCGGCAGACGAAGTTCACTGCTACTAGAAGCTGTGGATTAGCGGCGCTGAAGGTGCCGTTGTTACCACCGCTTGAACCTTACTTGTCGGAGCACACTTGTCCATGGCATCTTACAATTCACACTTATATTCAAGGTAAATTTCTTGTATTTCCTCATAATTTTTTATTACATCCTCCTTTTTAATTTCCTTCTTCAGCTTACCAGCGCTCATAATCTCTTCATGGTATCGCCGAGAAGTTACGAAACTATCTTCCAACAGAGCAAGCCGAGTGGATATATAATTCGTCGTTCGGCGAGATTCACCTGTCTTTTTAAAATTCTTGAAATCTCGCTTTAATTGCGACAATGCCATGAGTTGGAGCTCTCCAAAAGACATTTTGCACTTTATTTTATTAATGAATAAAAAAAGGACGAAAAAGGAAACAGAAAAAATAAGGATAAGTCCACTCAAGGCACATCACGTAGTGCCTTGAGTGGACGTCTGCAGGATCGAAATGACGCACAATTGGGTATAGATGGCTTCCGTGTAACAAAGGGAAGACAAAGGAATTGCACTTTGCACTGCACTTGCACAATGTATATAGTATGTATATGTATACATATGTTAATTTAATTAACTTTTTGTAAATTTCTTTTCTAAAACAATTTTGTTTTTTATTTTATTTAGCACACACAATATCTGGCTTCGAAGGACCACTGTCTTTACCACGGAATTGTATTTTGGGGTGTTAATAGAAAATGGACTTTACTTTCCTGAAACAAAGAGATAAATGTAAAAGTGTGGAAATGAAGGAACACGCACCGATATCAACGTTATAAACTTCTTTATTCGAGTGTGTACTGAATTTACATTTTAGAGTATTTACGCTTTTGGCATTTACTTTAATTTTGGCGCGAATTACAATTTGCCAATGTATTGGTTTTATATATTTGAGATTTTGTGTATAAATGAATAAATTACAAATGTATTTAAAAAAACATAGATTCTGAATTAGTTGTGTTCGGTTTTCATTTAATTTAACTTTTGAAGAACTGTCAAACTGTCGTTTTTCTTGGTTTTAATCGCCAACATTCTCCCCGGCTGTGAACGGAGTTCGCAATTTTGTCCACAAACTTGCATAATTCATCCTTCAATTCCGGACCACCCTGTAGGCCCTTGTGGTTGAGCTGGTCTACTTCGTGTTGATTGCAAAGGGTACATGCAAAGACAAAGATGATTAATAACATGCAATTGAAACATGAATGGGACAACACATTGCGCCACAATAATAGGGACATATAAGGAGTGAAAAGACAAAACACATTGACGGTCGATGTCGTTCATTTATTGACTGATGATGATCATTCGGGTGATATGTGTCCTTCTTTTAAGCCACTGCCTTATGCGATTTTCATACTACATCTTCCTTGTTCCCGCTGGAGTTGATTTGATTTGTAAACTGTAGTAATTGTAATTCATTCATAGTGCGGTGTCGTGTCGAAGTGCGGTGTATTTTTTTTCGGTTTTATTTGTAATGTTTTATTTTAATATGTTGTAATTTAATGTACCTTTTGTGTTTGGTGTCATTTGGACGACGTGGGAGGATTCCATGTATCCAGGTGAGTTTCTTTATTATTATACATATCTTATGTTTTATATATTATAGTAAATTTGAGTTGATTATATTTTTTTTTTTTTTTTTTGATTAATGAACTTGTACCGGTTCATGTACAAGTTTTCGGTGCATTGAGTGGGTGGCATCGCTGCAGTTGGGTTTGTTATTTTTTTTTCTTCTCTCGGTGTATGTAAGTTAAGTATGTACGTAAGTTTTGAGTGAAGTTTCGCGTGAGAAAAAAAATTAAATAAAAAAAAAATCAAAAGAAATGTGTGCAAATGTGTGTGAAAAGTGCATTGTTATAAAAATTTTGAGTGTGCTGGTACGCGTCGTGTTGATCTATATTGATTGTTTTGATTTTCACTTTGTAAGTGTAGTTTTAATTTTTTTTTTATTTTGGTTAACGGGTTACGGCGCGGTTAGATTGCTGCAGAATCGTGATGGGTGGTTATGGGTGATGATCAGCAGTGACGAATGTCGATGAACTTGGCGTTTCGTTGACAAGACAGCTGAGGATGCCCATAGATTATGTGTTTGTGTGTAGAGAACGTAGAATTCTGTGTTTTGTTGTTTTAAATTTATATGTACGATGTAATATAAATACTATTATTATTTTATTGATGAAATTGTAATAGGATTTATGTTTTTATTTGATTTAAATAAAGAAAATTGATTAAATAAATGTGTTGTTTTCATTATTTCTGTTTGATGGTAGATAGCAAATTTTCGTTATCGGACGTTTTAGTTCTCCGATTTTTGTTTTCAGTGTCACAACGCGAATTAGACTGTCGGCTCCTGTGTGAACTTCTCTAATACGTGCAAGCATCCATTGAGATGGTGGTAATCGTTCATCCTTAACGATTATTAAATCCCCAACCTTCGGTGTCTGCTCGGTTTTAAGCCACTTCGGCCTCTGTTGCAAACGCGAAAGATACTCACTGCACCATTTACGGCAAAAGCCATCGGCAAAACATTGAGTTCTTTTCCATCGGTCGATATTGCTTACATTAGCGTGCGATGTGTCTCCGTGCTATATGGTGTGTAAAGCTTCGCCTATTAAAAAATGTCCTGGCGTTATGACCTCCAAATCCTCATGGTTATCCCAGAGAGGGCATAAATGTCTGGAATTCAGACATACCTCCATCTGCGTAAGTATTGTGTAAAGCTCCTCAAATGTCAACTTCTCGTTTCCTGTTGCGCGTTTTAAATGGTGCTTAATGGATTTCACTCCGGCTTCCCAAAGTCCCCCGAAGTGTGGCGACGCGGGAGGGATGAAGTTCCATTTGGTCCCTTGATCTGAAAGGATCTCTGCAATTTGTGCCCAATTATGCTTTGCAACTTTCATCATGCGGTCGAGTTCTGTGCTAGCTCCAACAAAATTTGTCCGGCAATCGCTGTAGATTTGGCTGCATGTACCTCTCCTTGCAGTGAATCGGCGGAAGGCAGCTAAGAAGGCTTGAGTAGTTAGGTCTGACACGACCTCAATGTGTATCGCCTTGGTTGCTAAGCAAACGAAGATTGCGAAGTACCCCTTAAGACTCTTTGCGTTGCGTCCCTTCCAGGTCTTAATTTCTATTGGTCCAGCGTAGTCTACTCCGGCATTGGCAAATGGTCTGGCCATTCGGACACGAGGTGCAGGTAGACTCCCCATCAATTGTTCCATATGTTGAGCTTTGTGTCGAAAGCAGACTAAGCAGTTGTGGATATACTTCTTCACAGACCATTTGATGTGGAGTATCCAATATTTGGTACGAATATACGCCACCATTTGCTGCAACCCTCCGTGTAGCGTTCGATCATGTGCGTCGCTGATCACTAGTTCCGTGAAGTGATGATTTGGGTGTAATATTATTGGGTGCTTTTGTTCATAGGGTAGAAGCGCAAATTGAAGTCGTCCTCCTACGCGAATGATGCCCTGGCCGTTGATGCAGGGTTTGGGCGCCTTCAAATTTGTTGGTATAGCGTCGTTAGTTTGGCTTTTATGCAGTTCCGATGAGCCCATCTCCCTTTGAGTTGTTCGAATAGCGACGAGTTCAGCTAATTGCAACTCCTTCGGTTCGAGCGCATTCATTTTCCTGGCTGGAGCCTCCATTCGACAGTTCTGCATAAATCGCAAGCAGAAGACCAAAACTAGGACCACCTTTGATAACCAAGAGAACTTATGGATCAGTTTGTTCACATTATGATTCGTGTCTTGTGTCGTAACTGTGTGTACTGAATTTACATTTTAGAGTATTTACGCTTTTGGCATTTACTTTCATTTTGGCGCGAATTACAATTTGCCAATATATTGGTTTTATATATATGAGATTTTGTGTATAAATGAATAAATTACAAATGTATTTAAAAAAACATAGAACTGTCAAACTGTCGTTTATGGTTTTCTTGGTTTTAATCGCCAACAGCTCTATTGATCACTTTCTCGAATACCTTGCTGATGTCCGGAAGGAGACTTATCGACCGGAGATTTGCCGGATTGGAAGTATTCTTACCCCTTTTGAGAATGGGTTGTATTACTGCTGTTTCCCAATGCGCTGGATAATGTGCATTATTCAGCGCATTGTTAAACAGAGTGGTGTAAATGTCCACTGCTTCTAGAGGGAGATGTCGAAGCACAATGTTCGACACTCCTTCGATTCCTACAGAATTTTTCCTCCTCAATGAGTCGAAGATCGTTTGGAGCTCCACCTTCGATATGTACGGGGGATGTACCCTTTCATCGGCGATGACATTATTTCCCATGTTATCGTTACTGGACTCGGTAAAACCTATGTTCTCGGATCGTCAGTGCTCTATATCATTTCGAAGGTAGAAGTTGTGCACAAGGACGCGATTTTCCAGGTCGTGGGCAAATGGTATCATTCACCCTGTACACTTCCTGGAAAGTCGCTCCTATAGCCTCTACCTTCTCTTGCGGATCTTGGATTACAAAGAAGTTGTCATCCTCTACTGCGTTATCTAGATCTGTACCTACTGTTATTCCTTCCTTATGTCCTGTATCCCCTTGTGGGTCCTAGGGCCTCTACAACGCCTACGCGCCATCGTGTGCGATTTCTGGAAATGTGCCTCAGCTCTCCCCAACTCTTTCCCAGTTGCCGTGCTTCCTTCTCAACTGTTCTGCGCCACGTACTCCTAGGACCGCCGCGTATCCTGCCATCCTGGGTAAGCGGGTTCCATTGCATCGCTTGGTTAGCTATGGACCTGTCACCCTTTCGGAGAGTGTGACCGATCCACTGCCACTTTCGTCGTCGTATGGTTGTGCCTATAGGTTCATGGCCCGTTCTCTGATAAAGCTGTTCGTTAGAGATACGGTTTGGCCAGAATATCCTTAAGATGTAACGTAGACACCTATTGACAAACGTTTGCAGCTTCCTCGTGATAGTGACGGTCACTCTCCAGGTACCACATCCATATAGCAACACGGATTCAACGTTGGAACGGAACAGTCGTAGCTTGGTGTTTAAGCTAATTGCATTACTTCGCCAAACTATGGATAGCATCCCAAACGCAGATTTTGCTTTACCTATTCGGCTGGCTATATCCAGTTCGGTTCCGCCATCGGTTGAGACAATATTCCCAAGGTATTGGAAACTCTCTACTCTCTCAACCGTTTGTCCAGCAATGCATATATGAGTTGATGAGTTTGGTCCTAGACTGATCATTTTTGTTTTTGCCGAGTTAATTTTCAGCCCAACGACGTCTGCTTCCCTCTCCACATTTGCTGTCATTTGGTGAAGGTCCATTATTCTGTGAGACAGTAGGCATACATCGTCGGCGTAGTCGAGGTGTTTGAGTTCAGATGTAAGAGTCCATCGAATTCCTCCATTTCCTGTTGATAAGGCCGCATTCAGCACATCGCTAATCACCAATAAAAACAATATTGGTGAAAGTATGCAGCCTTGTCGAACCCCACTTTGGACTTCGAATTCCTCAGACAGCCTTCCTCTGTGCAAAACGTGACATATGGACCCATCATATGTAGCTTTGATAATTGCTATTAATTTATCCGGAATGCCCCTCCTGCGCAAGGCACGCCAAATAAATTCCCGATTGACACTATCAAACGCCTTTTCAAAATCGATGAACAACAGGTGAAGTGGTGATCGATATTCAACACATTGCTCGATGATGATCCGCAGGGTGTTGATGTGGTCGACACAGGAGGATCCAGAGCGGAAACCTGCTTGTTCGGCGTCAAGTGTGTCTTCAAGGTGTTCTTTGATTCGCTCCAGGATGATTCTAGCTATTATCTTGGCTACAGCAGGCAGCACGCAGATACCTCTCCAGTTTTCGCACTGCATTAGGTTGCCTTTTTTAGGGAGCTTGACAATCATTCCCTTTTTCCACTCATCTGGAAAACTCTCGTCTTCCCATGTTCTCCCGACAAGTGGGAACAGTAGCTCTGCCGATGCTGTTGGCGCAGCTTGAAAAAGCTCCGCGGGTATGCCGTCAAGTCATACCGCCTTATTAGTTTTGATTGCGGTAATAATCTCTTCTTTACTGGGGGTTGTGGTGCGAATTCGGGAACTTCTTTCTACGGACACTTCAGTCTGACTTGGGTACATATTGCTGGCGAATACTCGGTTTAGAACCGAAGCAAAATGCTCCTTCCATCTCTTCAGTTGATCCTCATCCGATATTAGCAACGAACCGTCTAAGCCTTTCACTGGGTGTTGAGTAGAGCTTCGGCCACCTATAAGCTCTTTAGTGATTCTATAAACGGTTCTGCTGTCGCACCTCGCTGCTGCTCATTCTGCTTCCGTAGCCAGCGCATTGATGTAATTGCGCTTGTCACGTCTCACGCTACGCTGTACTTCTCTCATCTTCACGCGATATAGGGACTCAAGCTCGATCCTCCCTGCTGCTGGAGTTGCTGCAATTTGAGCTCTTAGCTGTTTTCGTTCGTTGATCCTTTTCCAGGTATCCTCGGAAAGCCACGCCCTATGGTTTCCCTGTGATCGACCGACAATCCTTTCAGCACCTGATGTGAAAACAGTTTTCACAGCGCACCAATGGTCTTGGATGGTGGCGGGCAGGGAGCTGCTGATTGTTTCCACTCCACGTGAGAGATGGTCCCTTAATTCTTGGCGCACTGTGGGAACTCTCAGTCGGTCTACATTGAACCTAGGTATTCTTGTGTCGTTAGATCTACGAACGGCAGCAGTGCGTAGTCAAATCTTTCGCCGTTTTCATTCCGATTGCCTAGTCCGTGCCGTCCCATAACATGTTTGAGCCCTTCGTTGTCGCAGCCTACCTTGGCATTCAGGTCCCCCATCACAATGACAATGTCGCCATTGGGTGTTGCATTATGAACAGCTCCCAACTGGTTGTAGAAGTTCTCCTTTTCTTCCTCAGACGAACCATCCGTGGGGGCGTAACACTGTATGATGGTGACGCGACGTACTCTCGTCCGGAAACTGGCCGTTAAAATCCTATCACCGTGCGGTTGCCAGGTAATTAGGCCTCTGCGTGCTGTTGGCGTTAGCAGCAGTCCAACTCCATATCCACGGGGGTTTCCGGTTGGTCTTCCGGAGTAGAGTAATACAGTATTACGCGTTGGGGATTGGTACTCACCCGCATCTAACCATCTTATCTCGCTTACTCCCAATATGTCCAGCCTATATCGCATGAACTCATGCTCCAATTGAAGGAATCTGGCGTTCTGAGGTCCTTCACTCTGAGAGTCAAGGAGCGTCTTCACATTCCAGAAACCAATCTTAGTCCGGGTACGATAGCCAAAAGTCGTCAACGTATTATCAGTCCTTATCCGAGGCATTGTGTCGGTTTCCATAGCTATTGTAGTTTCGGTAACGCGGGTTGCTGGCCCAGGTTACCTAGCCTAGGCATAAGACCCTAGACAATCTCGCACTTGCAATTTTGGCCTATATGTATAAGGATTTATACATGCAGTTGCCCGGGGACCACCACAAGGAGGTAAAGCAAGCACTACATTACGAACTTGATTGTTGCGCTACTGGTCCAATCCATGTTTCCCGAACAATCGCCATGCAGATCCCACCTACTGTTATTAGTATTTGTCCATTGTTCGTTGTTCGGGGGATCTTAAGACATGGAAGGTCGTTTTGATTATTCCTCCGAAATATTATATTTATTTGCGGGAACATACTCGTGTTGGATTTTACAACCCGAATTTTGTTGTTCCAGTGGAAATTTACAGAAAGTCTATAATTTTCTCTAATTAATTTCTGGAGGTTTTTAATCAACGACTTCAGTGTCCTAACCTCCGAGTTTTGTCTGTCAGTAAACTGTCTGTACAAGGTTTTTAGTCTCGACAGCAGTCTACTTTTGTGTTGGTGTAGTGCGTCAATTGTTGCATTACGGAATATGTCTGCGTTGTCAGTATGTTGATACCGAGGTATCCTATTGTCCATAGTTCCTTTAATTGTCTCATCCATTTGTTTTAGGTAAAAGTCAAAAGTTTGGCAGATTCCTATTGGACGGTGGGTAGAGCGAATTCGAGGAGAGTGCTCTTGTCAAAGTTCTTGAGAAGCGAGTCCAACGCATAGTACTATAAATGTAAGAGTACGTTTGGACAAACTCCTCCAACTCCGCAATTTCGTTGGGAATCTTTATTACGGTACTAAGTCCGCAATGGTCGCTGTCATACACAAATGTGTGCAGGCAGTTTATGGTTTGTCGGTCCATGTTGGTCAGTTGTAACCGTATGTCGAACAGCATAAGAACCAGATTGGAGCCGCTTCTAGGAAACGACGGACTATCTGTAGCTTTCAAGTCGAGTACATACTCTACACTGTGCCGACCCCACCAATTGAATAGTAGGTTCCCTCTAGGATTTGGTGTGTTATTTCCCCAATCTCTATGTTTGGCGTTAAGATCTCTGGCCTTGGTGAAATAATTCTCCTCAGACTCCAGCCTTAGGAATCGAAAAAGAGACACTTTTTCTGAAATAAATAAAGTAGATTGAGTAGCTTCAGGTGCATAGAGTGCGACCAAGTACATCCTCTTTCCACTATGGAGAGGGATGCACACGATACACGCTCTCAGCTCCTGGAACCTTCGCACTTCACCGCTGTACATAATTTTAAATTGCAGTTGTTTGCGTATGAAGATCGCAACACCTCCTCCTTGTGTGGAGTTGGGCCGGAAGGATTGCTCCTCCATGTTCGTACCCATTACGACTGGAAGTGCGTTAGGCCCGGCGGAAGTGGGTATATCTGGTCCACACGCTTCGCCTGCTCTTGTACCTGACGTTGAAGCTGCTCCACCTTCCCTTGGATAGAGAGCAAGATGGCAAGCAGGTCAGTTTGAGCCTCCGGTGCTCTCCGCACCGTTAGTCAAATAAAGCAGTTTTATAAGAGCTGTAGTCGGCAATTCCTTGACCACTTGCGCCGTTATCAAGTCGTAACCCGGTGCTTTTTTCGTCTTTAGATTTTTATTTACATCCCTCAGTTCAATCAATGTAACTTTTTTTACTTTAAAGTTGTCAGATGTCGTAACAGGGCCGTCGAATGGCTTAAACGTTTCTTCTAAGTGCAAAGCAAAAAGTTCTAACTGTTCCTTGTCGCTCTCGGCAATCTGTTCTCTGTCTGCTTACGATTTCGTCGACATCAATTCGTCTTTACAGCAGACATAGTCAAGATGTTTCGTCAAATCTGGGTGTGCGAAAAGCATGCTGACTTTCAGCGCATAGTTTGGCGAAAATCCCCAACGGAACCTTTACAACACTTTCGGTTACGCACGGTAACATACGGGACTTCGTGTGCTCCATTTCTATCAGTTCGGGCTTTAGAGCAATTAGCAAGAGACTATCGTGAAGAGTTCCCAATCGCGTCAGATATTGTGTTGAATGACTTTTACGTAGACGATGTCGTTTCGGGTGGAGACACATTACCGGAAGCCATTTTTAAACGTGATCGTCTCGTGATCCTCGGTTTCCTTGCCCCTTCGGTCGTTGACTGGGATGATAAACTCCCACCCTTAATTGCTTCCCAGTGGAGACAACACCGGGATGAACTTCAAGCCCTCACAAACATCGAAATACCACGATCCATCGTTCTTGGAAGTGCATCACTCCAATTGCACGCATTTTCAGATGCATCGGCATCCGCGTACGCTGCCGTTATTTATTCGCGCTACGAGTTATCCAGTGGAGCCTTCGAATGGAATATTCTCGCCGCAAAATCTCGCGTATCTCTGTTGAAACAACTCAACATCCCGCGGTTAGAGCTCTGCAGTGCCGTTCTGCTCGCAAGACTACTCGTTGCAGTGCAAAAATCACTTAACGTCACATTTAATAATATCTACGCCTGGTCAGACTCCAAAGTAGTCTTATCATGGCTCTCGTCTCCCCCTCGTCGCTGGAATATTTTCGTAAGCAATCGTACTTCGGAAATTCTCAATACGATCCCGAGGAACAGGTGGTTTCATGTTAGATCGCAATGCAATCCAGCGGACTGTGCATCTCGCGGCATCTCACCATTGCAACTTCTCGAACACACGATTTGGTGGACCGGTCCACATTGGTTGAAAGAAAGTGTTGAGAACTGGCCGATAGTCAGTAATTGTGAAGACGACCCTAGCTGTAATCAGGAGGAGGAGAAAACTACCAACCACTCATACCTTGTTGTCACCGATGATCACCCATTCGAGTCGTTTTCAAGTCGAGTGTCAACGTGGAACATTCTGGTCCGAACAGTAGCGCGAATTCAACGCTTCATCCATAGAGGTCAGAAACATACCCTACCCTCTTCACTCCATCTCGGACCACAAGAAATATACGGGGCCAAAAAGAGGATCATAAAATGGTTGCAGGATTGATATTTTGATGACTATATAAAATCATTTCATCAACATGGTTGCTTTCCCAATAATTCGAAAATTATTAATTTGTCTCCTTCCTTAGATGACGAAGGTATCCTGAGAGTCGGTGGAAGAATCGAACAAGCCAACATTTCGTTCAATGCTAAACACCCAATCATCATTCCCAAGGGACACATAATAACGAAACTCATCGTTCTCGACGCCCATATACGTTTTCTACAACCAGGAATACCAACACACTTCGCGCTCATCCGACAAGAGTATTGTGTCATTGGCTGCCGTAACTTGCTTCGGAAAATCACGCATGATTGCATACACTGCTTTCGTCAACGGAAAGCAACAACAAATCAGCTGAAGGACAACTTACCTCCGCAACGAATCCAAGCTAGCAGACCTTTCGTGCATTGCGGTTCTGACTATGCGAGTCCCATTATAATAAAAGTCAAATCGGGTAGAAAACCAACGTTTTCTAAAGGATACATATCGCTTTTTGTTTGCCTAGTGACGAAGGCTATTCATTTAGAATTGGTTAGTGACTTGACTACGGACGCTTTTCTTGCCGCTCTCCGTCGATTAGTCGCGCGCCGCGGAAAACCATCGCACCTCTATACCGACAACGGAACAAACTTTCGTGGATCAGCTCGTTCATTATCAGAGATGCATGAGCTATTATTATCGCAAACCCACAACTCGCTCGTAGCAGATTCTTTGGCTCGCGATGGCATTTCGTGGCACTTTATTCCCCCATCGGCACCTCACTTCGGCGGTTTGTGGGAGGCAGGAGTTAAATCGGTGAAACAGCATCTTCGGCGTGTTATAAGTACCGAAATTTTGGCATACGAACAGCTCTACACTCTTCTAACCCAAATCGAGGCGATTTTAAACTCGCGACCGTTGTGTCAAATTTCGGACACAGAACTCGACCCACTAACACCTGCTCATTTCTTTTTAGGCTAACCTTATGCTTCCATTCCGGAGCCAACGATTGATGTACCATCGAATCGGCTATCATGCTGGCAACAACTTCAATCTAAAATCCAAGGCTATTGGAAACGTTGGCAGATGGAGTACCTGATGTCATTGCAACATCGTCCTCGTTGGCAACAAATTCAGCCCGACATCAAAGTGAATGATCTGGTGGTTATAAAGGAGACCAATTTACCTCCTGGGAGGTGGGCAATCGAAACGCATCCGGGAAAAGACGGCCATGTCCGAGTTGTCACCCTAAAAACGACCAACGGCAACTTAGTTCGCCCTATCCACAAACTGGCTATTCTTCCCGTGTTCTGAAACTATGTTTCAGGGGCGGCGGAATGTTTAGGATTATTAATTCTTCAACTCTATTTAAAATTTAATTAATTTTCATTTTTGTTTTTCATTTCATTTCTTTTTGTTGGTCGAATATGCCAAACTAACGTAATGTACTCTATGTTTTTTTTGGTTTAATAATGTTAACAGCTAATTGGTTTACATTCTCATCAACCTGTTTAAATTCTCTTTGTCACTCTCTGCAATGTTAGATTTTTATCATGTATGTACAGTACATTTGTGCGAAAGAAAATTTTTCTCGTTCCTTTCTGATCTGGACCAGCCACTGGGTAACATCAAAAAATATATCTCTCGTCGTTCTCGGATCAATCGTTTTTTCTTTTGCTTTCGATGGTTTTTGTATTAATTTTTCAATTTGAATATCGTGCAAATTATCAAATAGGTACAAAAAAGGAAATAAAATAGTAAGGACTTACGTGTTTACGTATTGTGCCTTAAGTGGAAATCTGCAGCAGCGAAATTACGCGACGCGGGAATCCCGATTTGCACACTTGGAATTTACTGTCTTTCGTGAAACAAAGAAAGTCAAGGAATTGCACTTGCACTTCGACAAATGTCCGTAAAAAGTATATTACAGTATACATCTCATTTTTGTTTCTTAATGTTTTAAGTTTCTGAATTGTTTTTTTTTTATTTTAGCACACACAAATTATCTGGCTCGAAGGACCAATGACCACCGATTTTTAATTGAGGTTGTTGAAAGAACTCGATGAACTTTGCTTCGGATGACTATGAACACTTTTCACTTTTTTATTTTTCACAAAAAACGACTTTAGTTTTCATAAATAATATTAAGTTATAAATAGTTACAATTTAATTTTTTAAATGCTTTAATTCTTTGTATGGAATTGCTTGAAACAATTGCTAAGGCAAAGATAGACATTGCACTTCTCACATTTCGTTCGCGACTGACTTGAGAAACTTGATAGGCGACACTTTAGTGGTGCTTTAAGTATTTCAACAATTGGCCAGTGATTAAAGCCATCAAAGCGCTTATCTTGTCCATGCATTGAAGCAACCCTCTTTCGTTACTTCTCAACCGGTACGTCTTCTGGATCTGAATCTTCGGCATTATTTTTCATATTTCTTAAACCACCCAATAATTACTCTCCTACTTCCAACCTAAACTGAAGTAAATCCATTTGATCTTTCCTTGGTAGATTATTGAGCTTGCAGTCGTGTTTATGTTCCAAATAGCTGTTAACAATAGCTAAGTCATACATATGAAGAATAGTTTTCACGGTACATTTTTTAGTCTTTATCCACGTTCGATAGCACTCAATAAGTTGGTCACAAGTATCAACTCCTCCCATACCAGCATTATAAGATGAGACACATGCGGGACATGGAACGTCAATTCGCCCCTTCGCCATTTTATCCCAGCGTTTGACACTGGCAACTGGTTGACTGCCAACCAGAGTCGAAGTTAATAATACGCTTTTATTGTCCTTCTATTTATATACATAAAGAATAGTCATTTACGCATATTTTTTCGAACTCTCCCCTTTCCATCTTCGAATATTTCATAAATGTATAGCTCTTCTGTCGATTGTTTATTAGAATATTTCATTTTCTTTAAGCTTTTGGAGGAGGGGGAGTGTAGTGAAGTATCTATCAAAATAGATGCAAGAATTCTTTGGTAAAGTTTCGGTTAGCCGAAAAACTACAGCTGGTCCTAATCCGAGACTTCTGTCCTTAAGAGTCATTGTTCCACCTTGATATATTTCAAAGTCTAGAACCATTCCGCAAGGTGATGTTAGCACAAAGTTTTTTAGTCCTACCCCTCGCGGTTTATTTTTGACGTATTGACGAACAGCGTATCGACCCCTAAATGGTACCATTTGTTCATCTATAGAAAATTCCTGAAACATGTTTCTATTGATTTTCAAATATCTAGCCCGTACACAGCCAATTACTGGCTGCACCTTCCAAAGCAGATTTGCTTTTTATCATCTTCAGGCACAGCGTTTACGTCTACAAAATGGATATTGACTCGAAGTGCATAAAACCTGTCACGAGGCATAGCCTGAGCAATTAAGTCAAAGCGAAACTTTGTACTCCAGTACATATGGATGCGTGGGAACTTAATACATCTTATTATGGCGTACATTCCGCAAAATATTGTCATCTCTTCGAATGTGGTTTTAAGCTCACGACCAGTTCTTGCCAGATAGTATTGCGACGTATGTATAACTGCCTTGTCTATTAAATTAACCGTAGAATACTGCGAAAAATATTCGTACGGTGTTTTAACAGCCGAAGAAAAATAATACACCCTATAAATTGAAGAAAACAACGGTTTCCTTAAACTATACAGGTATCTCATCTGGAATATGATTGGAGAAGGATCCATCCTGTTGAAATGGCCTTTTGATCCACTGAAATGTTCTTTTTCGGGAACTTAAAGTCGCTGAATTCGAAGTAGAAGCTTCCTGACCCGAGAGTTAAGGATGTTGAGCCAATGGAATCTCATCTTCGGACTCAAATTATGCAGATTCCATATCATCTTCAACTTCATCAACTAATAATTCTTAGTATTCATTATTTTAAATTGGTAAAATATCATCTTTCAGTAGCATTTGAAAAATTTCTTCTTCATCAAAATGTTTTCGAGCAATTCTAAACATTGCAAACGGGAAAAATTCAAAGTCGACATATGAACGAAATTTCAAATTTGAGCACCACATAGAACTGGAGCTCACAATTGTGAAGAACCAATTTAAGTGTGGTAAAGACATTCATTAACTGTAAAATTTCCTTGGATATTACTTTTAAACTAATAACTCACATTTACAGTCGAAGATTTGCTGATAAAACTTTTAAGAAAATAGTTTATTCAAGAAATATAAATAATTACTAATGACAAGACGTATCTGCCTCGAACCACACTTTTGACAGATCGAATAACTCATACTTACATACATTCGCACCGCGATGGTGTCGTATGAGAAATAAAATGGAACTACGATGATTTCACAATTCTGTGGTGCAGGAGTCAACCAAGTAATTTAATTTCAATTCATTTTATAGGGAAAATTAAGAAACTCACAATTGTGAGTCTGTGAAGGGAAAGATTTTTGCTCACTAAAAACACCACTCTTCAAGATTAATACTACAACTAAGCCAATGCTTTTTCAGCAGTTTTATTTTCGTTTACGAGACTCGTAATTTTTCGAAAAAGATGTTCGTATGTAATTTAAAGGGAATGTTGCACTTTAGCAGGTTAAATTCCATTGAAAGTTCCTTCTGTTTTCACGACCGGCATATACTATGACGCGAGGTCAAAAGGTTTTGTCCTTTGCAGACGACGAATTGAATTGTTCGCGTCAAGTAGTTGAATGACGGTATGGTTACAATGGCCGTGAACACGATCTTTGTGTTTAGGAGCAAAATGTGTTATCTCTTCGACGACGCTGGGAATTCCCGGGTCCCGAGGAATATCTTCGTTACATATGTGCCACGGTGCGCTAACGATCGTTCTAAGAACTTTATTTTCAAAAGTTTGTAGGATGTTTCCATTGCTTTTCCTGGTATGGTCTACAACCCCATAGTTGTAGACCATACGTCCATACTGGCTTTAGCACTTGCTTATAGATTATAGATAACCAGTTTGTTATGTAGGTTCAACTTCGAATGTTTTCCGAGTAGCCAGTATATTTGTCGGTATTTGTTTTCGAGCTCGCCGCGTTTCTTTTTTACTTGCGATTTCCATTTAAGCTTAACATCCAAAGTCATTCCTAAATATTTTGCTTTGTCCGCGTACGGTATTTGACCCGATTTTAAATATACGGGTAATCTATCCACTTTTTTTGTAGGTAAAGTTGACGTGAGTATCATACATTTGATTTCGTTCAGCACAATACGCAAAATATCCGTCCAAGCGTGGACTTTATTAATAGCATGTTGCAGCTTTTCTGTTGCTGCTTCAATGTATCGCCCGTTGTCAATATCGCCGTATCGTTCGAAAATATGGCGATGACGCAATTTCTTTCCTGCGGGATATCACACGTGTTGAGTACATATAGAAGCAGGCCAAGGACACTTCCTTGTGGGAGTCCGGCCGCAATCTCCTTGAACTCAGAGTAATCATTTCCGTGCTTAACACGAAAAAGTCTTTCGGTGAGGTACGATCGTAAGATTAGAAGTGTTGCCGTGGCAATAGTAGTTGCAATTTATACTCCAAGCCTTCGTGCCAAACCTTATCGAAAGCTTGTGAGTCGTCAAGAAATACACCAAAACAAATCTTTTTTTCTTCGAGAGTTTTCTCAATCGCGTCAGTTATTTTGAGGACTTGGTCGATTGTAGAATGTTTGATTCTAAATACAAACTGATGGTCAGGAATCAGACGTCTTTCGTGGATTACGGGTTATAGTCGTTTAGAAAGTAGTTTTTCGAATATTTTAGAGATAATCGGCAATACGGAAATAGGCCGATATGATTTCTTGTCATTCCGAGGTTTGTCTGGTTTCGGCACCATTATAATCTCTGCGACTTTCCATTGTCTCGGAACGTAGAGCAATCTGAACGAAGTGTAATCAAATATAGCAGTTTTATAAGAGCTGTAGTCGGCAATTCCTTGACCACCTGCGCCGTTATCAAGTCGTAACCCGGTGCTTTTTTCGTCTTTGGATTTTTAATTACTTCCCTCAGTTCAATCAATGCAATTTTTTTTAAATTTAAAGTTGTCAGATATCGTGACTGTGGAATCGGGCATTATCAAAGGGCCGTCGAATGGCTTAAAAGTTTCTTCTAAGTGCAAAGCAAAAAGTTCTGCCTTTTCTTTGTCGCTCCTGGCCCAAGTTCTATCATTTCTCCGAATTGGTGGCGCTTGCATTTGAAGTTTCCGGATGCCTTTAGCGCTTTCCAAAGTGAATAATCTGATTCTCAAGGTAGGTCGCTATCTTATTGCTTTTGAATTCCCGATTACTATCTTTAAGGCGATTGCATAGTCGGTTGAGAACCTTTTTATGCTGCGGTGCGCGGGTGATTTGCCATTTCTTTCATGCTTTTCTTTTCTTCCTCACCAGTTTAATGATTTCACTTGGATACTTTTCGCTTCCGTTAATCTTATAGCTTCTAGAAGGAGTGTTTCTCAATGCCGCTCTTTGAATTGCTTCCACGGAAAGATCAACTTCGTCCTCCAGTTCACAAGGTGTTTTAGGTAATACATTTAGGGCGATATGTCTTTCGCAATCATTTCTAAAGCCCTCCCAATTTGTTCTATTGCTAATAAGTCTTGGAGGTTCTTCTTTCTTGATCAACGCTTCACCAAGTAATTTTAATTACCGGAGAGTGGTCAGAAGAAAGATCAAAACTTTCTTCGACTGAAATAAACTTCTCGTAAATCCTTTTGAAACGAAAAAATCGATCAGATCGGGAATTTTTTCTGAGTCAGTTGGCTTTCCATCCTTTAGCTGGTGTACATCTTGAACCCCGGAAGGTATGCTTCGCATTGAAATCTCCACCAATAAGGAAATTGGAACCAAGGGCATTGAAGACACGAAAGTAGTCACCTTTTTCGAGCGAGCATTGCGGCGGACGGTAAACAGGAGCTATATTGTAGCTCAAGTGTTTATTTTTAACCCTTTCCGCGCACAACTGAAGTTTCTCCAGCTCTATCTTTATATCGACCGAGTGTTCGATGTTAGTTTTAATGAATAAAGACGAACCGCCCCGCGCTCTATCAGAAGGATGATAGGTGCGATAATCAACGCAGCCTCTTATCTTTATTTGCAATTTCCTTTTTGGATGGGTTTTGCAGATCAAACATATGTCGATATTTTCTCTCATTAGAAAAATTTCCAATTCGTTAGATTTTTGTGAGAGTCCGTTTGCATTCCATGTTATAATTTTAAGCAAAGACTTCATATCTACTTAGATTTAGATATAGGGCTAGCCCTACAAAAGCTTTCCACGTTACTGAGTCGTTCGAGAATTCTTTTGTTCATTTCACATTGTTTCTCGAACTTAGCGTAAATGCAGTTCAGAATTTCTTTGAACGGATCAGAGGGTGGCCCGTCGTTTCGTTCGGTTGCTTTAACTGCAGCCTGAGAATACGTCAGAAAACTGAGATTCTTTGGCTTATCTGAGGTTATTTTTCGTTCAGTCTTTTTAGTGGACGACTTCGACGCAAGTTTAATCGGCTTAGAAGGCTGACTGACTGGTTCAAGAGTGCGCACTGCTGATTCGAGCGTCCTTTCAGTTGGCTCAGGAGTCTGTACAAGTGGCTTACGAGCCAGCGCAGTCTGCTTAGCAACACGCTCTACCGACTTAGGAGCCCGATCGACTGATTTCGTTGCCCGCACAGTCGGCGTTGTAGATTTTCTCCGTCGTATCTGTAGTTCCTTTGCGACCTCGCGACCGCGATGATTTGTTGGGTGCCTTCCTTTGCAGTTAACGCAAGTTGATTTTTCATTTATGCTCAAACTGCAATTCTCAGAAGAGTGTTTGCCAGAGAGCTTAACGCAGCGCGGCTCTTTCCGACAGTACGCCTGCGTACGATTGAACTCTTGGCAACGCGTTCATTGAGGGACTGTCTTCGTATTGACACGTAGCGGCTCGATTTTAACGAATATACTCATGATTGAACGAATATTGTATATCTTTTTCTGGCTTTCTGTGTTATTGAACGATATCACAAAAAGCGGA
Source organism: Pocota personata (assembly GCA_963082735.1). Classification (NCBI taxonomy): domain Eukaryota; kingdom Metazoa; phylum Arthropoda; class Insecta; order Diptera; family Syrphidae; genus Pocota; species Pocota personata. The sequence goes on along the minus strand of OY720429.1, from coordinate 139,549,623 downwards.
AGTTTACGTTTAGCTATAGGTTTTTCTCCACGGTCGGGTCGATTTCTTTCTTTTTGTAAGAGGTTCACAGCGTCAAGAATGTTATAACCTCTATCGCGCAAATCACCCATAACGTCTTCTTTAGCGCATGATGGATGAAGTCCTCTAGCTACGACCCTCAAAGGTCTCTCAGACCTGTCTTCATAAGTATGCCATTGAATTGTTTCGTTGTTAAGCTTTTGAGATACAGCCCGATAGCCCTCAGCGTCATCAACCTTGAATTTCCATGCATCGTTTCGGAATGAAGTTACTTTAAAATCAGTAGCGACCGTTGTTTTTAAAATTTGTCGTAGAGAATTAGAAGCGGATGTAATATTGATTGGAGGAGGAGAGCGTTTTCTTTCAATTTGATTTCCGCTGCGCTTTGCGATTAGGTTCTTGTTACGGGACAACCTCGAGCGATGAGCCAGCCTTACGTTTTTTAGACGGTCTTTGTTTAAGTATCCAATCCGTTTCGCTCGGGGGTTCTTCTTCAGCCGTACTGTACTGATAGTTATCCGGAGAAGGTTCACTATGAATAACCGTCTGCGTTTGTGAAGACTCGTTTTGAAGCAAAAATTCTTTATTTTCTGATTCAAGTTTCTCAACTTTGGTTTTGAGAACACGACAAAAGAGCTCCATTTCGTCGAGCCTCTTTCGGAGCTCGGTGTTTTCTGCTTCCAGAGTACTCTGTTTCGTAGTTTGCGTTTTCCGAATTAACACATCCGGGTTCGCGAAACTCTTATTTTGCGCTTTAGGAGAAGTCTTTTGAGGCGGAGATCTTTGTAGCCTTGCACTTTTCCTACATGGGTCAATTAAATTTTGACACAATAAATAGCTCTCCCCAGAATCCGTAGAGCATGCCTCTTGCGAGGTTGGGTTTTCCAGTTGAACTGGGCTGCCAACCGGAGTATCAATACCGTTCATTTTGTCCATTGCATAATTTTTATTACCGTTATCTATAGAAGACGGCAGGTTGGCAATTTAGTCGCCTTTTACGACAGGCATGTCCGTCGTTACTCCTCGGCCGTATGCTGTGGTCGAGAGAGAATTGGATGGCAATATATAATTTCGTAACGACTCTTCAAAATAAGCTGCGGAGATTAGGAAAGCTAATAAGAGCAGCAGAAGCAACAGAAGTAACAGAAATAACATGAGCATCAGAAGCAGATGACACAGGACGTATAGCATAATTTGCTAACCAGTTCCGCGAAGTAATACCTAACAGCAGTCCCGCGCGGAGAGAGGCAGAAGAGTGCTGAGTATGGATTAGAACGTAGGCGCATTCCTGGCATCGATTATTCGGGCTTGCGAATCATGCATGCTAGTAGCCCGTGTTACTAGTATTTTTAGAAGATTACCACATCCATTGGCGCCAACCAAAAACCTCGCATGGCCTCACTGCTTGCAAACACAACCATGTGATCCTTACGTGACTGCACATTCGAACATTGATAACGGCTTTGAGTAGTTATCCAATAGAAATGACTACAAAAAAATCAAACAACAACACCTGAGGAATAGTAGAGGAGAACATGTAGAACCCCTTCCAGGGGGGATCAAGGATGCTGAGGTCACCAGTTGGTCAAGTAGCAGCATCACAAAGGAACACAGAACGACGCGAATCACCTGCAGTTCCAAAGATGACGGCCGAACCATACACCCAACAATCTCATTTCCACAAGCTAAGTGAGCAAATTAAAGGGCTGGTAGAAATGCTGGAAGACGGCAAAAGGCGTTCGATCCATCAAGCGATGCGAGACGCTACTATTGAAAGCATTAGAGCTCACTATGAGCTCTCGGTAATTCAGCTGCAAGACGAGAAAGCAAAGGAGGTGATTCGTCAGAACAACTCCTCGTAAACTTCGCCATGGCTAAAACCAATATCAGAGCCCGAGAGAAGGCAGCTTGCGGACGACGAACCCCCGGAGAAAAAACGGAAGCAGCAACACCCATCAAATGTTGCTGCCGACAGCGGACCACCGGAGCCAAAGGACGAACCGCCCCGCGTTCTATCAGAAGGATGATAGGCGTGATAACCAGCATAGCCTCTTATCTTTATTTGCGATTCAATTGTTATATGGGTCTTGGAGATCAAACATATGTCGATATTTTCTCTCATTAGACAAATTTCTAATTCGTTGGATTTTTGTCAGAGTCCGTTTGCATTCCATGTTATAATTTTAAGCAAAGAGTTCATATCTACTTAGATTCAGATAAAAGGTTAGGCCTACAAAAGTTTTCGCCGTTACTGAGTCGTTCGAGAATTCTTTTGTTCGTTTCACATTGTTCCTCGAACTTAGCGTAAATGCAGTTCAGAATTTCTTTGAACGAATCAGAGGGTGGCCGTCGTTTCGTTCGGTTGCTTTGACTGTAGCCTGAGAATACAACAGAAAACTGGGATTCTTTGGCTTATCTGAGGTTATTTTTCGTTCAGTTTTTTTAGTGGATGACTTCGACGTAAGTTTAATCGGCTTAGAAGGCTGACTGACTGGTTCAAGAGTATGAACTGCTGATTCGAGCGTCCTTTCAGTCAGCTCAAGAGCCTGTACAACCGGCTTACGAGCCCGCGCATTCTGCTCAGCAACACGCTCTACCGTCTATGGAGCCCGATCGACTGATTTCGTTCCCCGCACAGTCGGCGTTGTAGATCTTCTCCATCGCATCTGTAGTTCCTTTGCGACCTCGCGACCGCAATAATTTGTTGGGTGCCTTCCTCTGCAGTTAACGCAAGCTGATTTTTCATTTTTGCTCAAACCGCAATTTTCAGAAGAGTGTTTGCTTAACGCAGCGCGGCTCTTTCCTACAGTACGCCTGCGTACGATTGAACTCTTGGCAACGCGTTCATTGAGGGACTGTCTTCGTATTGGCACGTAGCGACTCGATTTTAAAGACCATACTCATGATTGAACGAATATTGTATATCTTTTTCTGGCTTTCTGTGTTATCGAACGATATCACAAAAAGCGGAAGCTTACGTTTAACTATAGGTTTTTCTCCATGGTCGGGTCAATTTCTTTCTTTTTGTAAGAGGTTCACAGCATCAAGAATGTTATAACCTCTATCGCGTAAATCACCTATAACGTCTTCTTTAGCGCATGATGGATGAAGTCCTCTAGCTACGACCCTCAAAGGTCCCTCAGACTTGTCTTCATAAGTATGCCATTGAATTGTTTCGTTGTTAAGCTTTTGAAATACAGCCCTGTTGCAGCGAGTTTGGCTGCAACGAAGACTCTTTTGGTTAACTTGGAATGAAACTCTCGGGTTTCCTTTGTTACAGTTATAAAACCTTTATTTAGGAAAATTTTACATAGCATATGTACAGTATTATAATGTTATGAGATAGTAACTTACGTAGTCTCCCGACTATTTGGCGATGAGTACGCTACACTTGGCGCCTCGTAGCAATCTCTCAGCGGAAATGAGGGTTAAAAGCCAGGAAGCAACACCAAAAGAAAATGGCGTTTGACAGGTCGGTTGGTAGAGGCTCCATCTATTTGTCATTAGGAGTAATCTACTATTTTTAGGGTCCATAAACGCTTTCCGCAACAATCCCTCTCGGTAGCTTTGCCCCTGGGCTCGCCCCCTTTTTAGCGGCGACGTCAAGGACCGCCAATTTGACCACGGGTCTTTCGTAGATACCGCTTTGTGTCTGTACTAAAGCGGTTCGCACTTGGCCGTTCTTCGATATTTATACCTGAACCATTCGTCACTTAGTCAAGCAATTTCTATTACTATTGGGGTCGACGACCAGAACTATGTCGCCAACTTCAACGGGTTTCACGGGTGTGAACCATTTTGCGCGTCTAGTAAGCGTGGGCAGGTATTCTGCCACCCAGCGCTTCTAGAAGCGGCCCGCAAACTGCTGCGAGACAAGCCAATTCTTCCTTAGCACTCTGACTTCGTCGTTAAATTCTGCCATAGGTTTAGATCCACCAGCCGAGCCCAACAGGAAATCGTTGGGTGTTAGAGCCTCCTGGTTTTCAACGTCGATTGGAATGTACGTCAAGGGTCGCGAGTTCAGAATATTTTCCGCTTCTATTAGCATACTTCGCAGTAGTTCATCATTCGGGGTTCGAATCGGCTTTACGGCGTAGAGAACGGTTTTTATAGAACGTACCAATCGCTCCCAGCTGCCAACCATATGCGGTGAGCCAGGTGGTATAAATTTTCATTTTTCATTTATTTCATTTAAATATAGTTGTACAGTAAGATAAATTCTTTTATAGTACTTAGTATTTTAAATAAATAGATTTACAGGTTAATATAAGTAAACATAAATTACATAATTCGGAAAGCATATATATATATATACAATAAAAAGAAAACAATTATGGAAACAGAAATAAATAAATTAATTAATTTAGAGGTGTGGAAGATGAGAAGTGAAGAAGTATTGCACTTTTAAAATTGGTAGGGTTAGAGATATTTCTTATTCGCGATGGCAATGAATTCCATAGTCTGACAGTGTGAATAAAAAACAAACGTGAAGAATTCAGGTATTGGTAACGATAGGGTATTATGTTAATGGTTCGAGTTGATAGAGTGAACTTTAATTTACAAAACAAATATGGGGGGCACTTATTGTGAATGATTTTATGTAAAAATATACAGTTCCTGGGATTGATGAATTCTTGCAAAGTGGAACCCAGCAGCATGGTAGTAAAAACGGAGATATGGTCATACTTACTTGAATATACCGAACTGACAACTTTTTGCAGCCTACTACAAAGAAAGCTGTTTATCAGCTTAACAGCTCTAACACTGAAACCGAAAATATTTTTTAGCTTCCAACAGAGGATGTTGTGATTAACTTTATCAAAAGCCTTCGGGAAATCGAGCAAACAGAGAAGCGAAACATACCCTTTGTCAAAGTCTTGTCTTAGTTCCTCAAATAAGTTGACCATAGCCGAAGAACAGCTGTGGTTGGCTCTGAAACCAGACTGTCGAGGATCTAACAACTGATAGTCTGACTGGGTTTTTAAAATTTGTTTTGCTATAATTTTCTCAAAGACCTTTGATAAACATGGTAAGATGCTGATCGGTCTAAAATCAGCGGGAAGAGACGAATTCGCTTTCTTGGCATTTGGTAAGACCCTTGCAGTTTTCCAAGACTGGGGAAAAGTTGACGTCGCTATGCAGTGGTTTATAACGTGGGTTAGATGGTTGACAATTTGTGGCAAAATTAGTTTAATAAACCGTATTGGAATGCCATCCTCTCCTATGGAGTCGGACTTTATAGCTGCAATACAGGTGCAAACATCATTTTCCGTTACCACTTCAAAATCATCCAGTCTTGGTAGCAACTGTCCTGAGTTCTGAACCAAATTAAAGTTAAAATTAGGTGTATGAGTCTCACTGCCAATAAAAAAGCTATTAAGCTCATCAGGTTCCAGGTCACAGTTAGTATTGTTATTCCTACTGGAAACGCCAATCTTGCGTAAATTACTGCAGAGTCTTTTCACAGGCAGAGAGATGTTCAGCTTCGAGGCATAATAATTTTGCTTAGAGGTACGTATTATGGAGGTGAAATTATTTCGTGCCATTTTATAGGCAACCCAGTTGGTAATGGTTGGTCCGTGTTTCCATTTACAGCTTATTACGGTTTTTGATAGTACTGACTACATAAGACGTAAACCAGGGATAGGCCTGGTTTTGAATGGTAACTGTTTTGTTTGGTACATACTGATTGTATAATTCCGACACAAGTAGTTGGAAATACTGTACTTTATCATTCGGATCCGCTATTGTTCTACAGCCTTGCCAAGAGGCTGAAAAGATAGCAGTATTTAGCGTATCTACGTCGATAGATCTAAAGTCCTTGAACGTAAAAGATCGCGGTGAACAGGAATGCAAAAAGTTGATGTCATAAGTACAAATAGGAGGTCATGATCAGAAACAAAATCAAGTGATAACTGATCAAAAAGAAGAACAGATGATAAACCGGAAACAATGGTTAGATCAAGTAGGCTACATAGGTGAACAATTATAAGCAAAACGTGTTGGGTATTTATTCACTATTTCAAGTCCTAGTGAGGATACTAAATCCTTCATTTGAAAGGCACGAGCATCATTTTTTAGCAAATCAGAATTGAAATCGCCACAGATGATGAGATGTTCATAGCGCGCACAATACTCAGAAAGAACTGAGAAAAATGGCGCTGGGGAGCAACTTCTGTTATTACTATAGGCACATGAAACTAAGCATTTTGTACTACCGACATGTATTTCAACAATTATATATTCAACACCATGCTCGCTCGACTTAATAATTACATTGCATTTTAGGGTTGATTTGCAATAAATACCTATACCTTATTTATTTTTTTTTATTTATTTATTTTATTTCTTTATTTCATATCAAGAAACTTAAACATAAAGTACAATGCAATCATGTTAATTAGCTTTAAGGTTTTTGAATGAAATAGCTTTGTACAATCTATTGTCTAAAAAATGACAAGAGGCGAATGTACCTAATGGTTATATAAAAATGAAATATAAAAAAACTATTGATGGGGAAAACAAAAGTCAGGAATCATTTAAAAAAGAAAAGTTACATACAGTATTTAAAAAAAAAAAAAAGAAAAAGAAAGCAAAAGAAAGAAAAGAAACATCAAATTTGTTACATCAATGGTGTTAAAAAAGCATCTATTTCAGAATGGCTAAATGAGACAAGCCATTTCTTTACACTATTTAAGAATACTGTTTTCACTCTCTCACACCTAAGTTTTTCTGGCAAATTATTAAACAAACGAGGAGCAGTAACATAATAAAAGCGTGAAAAATGTGTTTTGTGGATTGTTGGAACATTTACGAAGTTTCTGGTATTGACTCGCAAGTTATGACTATCGTGAATTCTAACATCATAGTACCCGGAATTTTCAAAAAATATCTTTAAAACTTTGTAGCAGTACAGGTGCCTTAAAGGAAGAAGTTCGAGACACTTGAACAGCCTATAGTAACAGTAACTATATCGTTTCTAAAGGGGTTATAGTTTGGAATATTCAAAGACAGATCAGGTATTGTTGACTTGAACTAGGTTTCACTAACACAAACAACATCACCAGAGGAACTGGCAAATAAGTACTTCAAATAATCTAACTTACACACATTAAGGCTACGCGCATTTAAGTAACATACTTTGAATCCATCACGAAGATTAGCAAGAACGTTTAGCATAGTGCACGTAGATTTTTCGTTCACACTCTAAACACCATTTGAGGGTAGACTTCTAATACTCATTATCAATAAAAAAAACAAGAAAACAAACATTTTACGGTTATTAAAAAAGAAAACAAAGTGCAATTCAACTTTACAATGAGAGAAAGACCAGTGGAGATTTTACAAAAAGAGCGAAAATTACAGAAAAACAAATTAGTTACAACAACATGAATATTTACAGTGAAATGCTTCAATACAGTTTTTTTATTTCATTGATGAGTCGCAGCAGCAGCAAGTAGATCCTCAGAGCTTTTAATGTGAAAGCTTTTTCTATTCGCCGACTTCTTAACGTAAACAAATCCATTTTTTGTGTACACAGCGAACAGTTGTTTTTTTACGTTTCAGCCCAATAGCACTGTTGAGGAGAAAGCGTGTTTGTCTGGTTAAGCTTTCATTGAGAAAGCAGCTGTTGTCAGATTCGAAGCCAAGATCGTGAAGGCGAAGTTCGGAAGCATTTTGTTTGCGGTAATTTGCTGCTGAGATCAAAACGGCATTTCTCTCTTGTGAGTTGCTGAATTTCAACACTATCGGTGACGTTGCGGTGTTATGGTTGATGTTGGTTTTGTTGGGCTTTCTTGTACGGAAAGCATTTACCAAAGCAGGTCGGTTGCAATTAATAGTGTAACAGAGTCGATTAAATAAACTTTGTAAATTCTCTTCAGGAACTATAGGTACTCCAAAGAGAACAGCATCAGATGAGACTTCCTTCCTTTCAAAAGAGTCGACTCGTTGCTGAAGAGCAACAATTTCTGCATTATGCAATTGATTTGCTGTTTGAAAATCTTCTTCAAGTCTATCAACACGTTCAACTATGCGGGAGATGGTTTTGTTGATTTCGTTAAAACGCTGACACCAGTCCTCTTTAATTTCTTCAATCTTTGAGAGGAATTCTCGACGCATTTTAGAGATTTCTTCAACAAATCTAAGCTTCATGGACTCTGTTTGCTTAGAAAGATGTTCTTCTAAGATTTTGACTGTTAGCGCAGTGTCACAGTTTTTCTCTTTCGTTGCCGGGCAGGTGAATGCGAAGGCGTCGATGGGATACCTTTTGTTGAAGCAGTTCTTGAGCGAAACCTTGGACCAGACATATTTTTAAGAGAGTTTTATTTGGTGGTAGTGGTTGGGAAATGTCAAAAAAAAAAAAAAATGTTGATGTAGTTAGCAAAGATTTCGTGCCAGAAAACAATTTGTATGTTATTTTATAAGGTCTTTTAAATATTAAAGCCAGTAGGTGATCAAGAAGAACTATAGATCTTTAACTTTCGCACAATTAATTGTTTATTAACCGAGTATACACACTATAGTTAATCACTAAAGCTGGACGGGAAAAGAGCGTGTCTAATTGTGCATTCTCTTACTTTTTAACTAACTGCTAGTCAGCAGCGGTGGTGGTGAAAGCTTCGGCTAATCTGTCCTTTTGGATCTTTTCGTATGCCTCTTTTAGCTCCCACTCCGCACCGTGAAAGTTGGTTACATTGTCGCAGTGAAACTCGATAGGAGTCCCACGTCTTGCCATAAAGTTACGAAGGCAGAGAATACGGGAGTCTGCTGTCAAGGTATGGGCCACTTCCATGTGGACTGCTCTCGTGGTAAGACAGGTTAGGAGAACTCCCCATCTTTTCTTAACTCTTCGCCCCACAGTCACCGTCAGTGGACCAAAGTAGTCGACTCCAACATAGGAGAATTGTCGACAGAATGAGGCTGATGAATGAGGCTGGTAGAAGTTGAGCCATGATTGGTGGATGCGGTTGAGCCTTGGCATTCCTGCATTCTTGACAAGACTTCTTTTCGGCTTTGAGGGCAGATCTCATACGAGTGATGTAGAGTTTCTGCCGAAGCTCGTTTATCACCGTTTCGTCGTTCCGATATTTGTATCAATTGTAGACGTCCTTGACGATGTATGATGTAATCGGATGCACTCTGGGGAGAATAATGGGTAGTGTTATAAACAGAACAAAAACTTATTGCTTGATGTAACGTCGGCCTCGATTGACTGCCAATTACTTCACCTGGACGATAGATGGCGGAAAATCAGCATCAAAAACGCACTGTAATTGGTGGGTTAAAAAACCAATGCTGATTGGCTGACGGCGTTCGTGAGTGGAGTTGGATCGAGGACGGCGTGGCGGAAATACACTTTTTGGAGCTCCGAAGGCGAAAATTCAATTTTTAAATCTATATTTTTAAAATAATAATAAAATAATAAGTTCAAGTATAATTGACGTATTTGGTTGTTTTTTTAAATTCGTTGCTGCGAGTTCCGCCCTTCCAGACTCAACATTCTCCAAAAAAGTATATATATATATCGTCGCAGAAAGATTCTGCAAAAAGAAAAGAAAAAATTGAAACGGATTGAAAATCCTACGTATCATCCAAAGCAAGATGCCGAAGAAGCAAGCAGGCAAAGCGTGTGGTAGCTGTAAGGAGCCGGACACAACGGAGATGGTCCAATGTGACCAATGTGACGAGTGGTTTCACTTTGCTTGCGCATCGGTGGATGGAACAATAGCCGATTGCTCATGGGATTGTGCACGGTGTGTAGCTAGTGCCACCGTCGTCGAGGGACAACAGCCAGTTGCACAGGCGCTTGGGAAGCCAGTGGTAGGACCACTAGCTAAGCAGAAAGCAACTCAGGGCAGTGTGTCAGTCGTCGAAGGACAACTACAAGTTGCACAAATGTTTGGGAAATCGGTAGCAGGACCATCAGGTATCACATCGTCGCCGGATAAACGGTCACACAGATGGCGTTCGCCATCAGTATCGTTGGTTAGGAGCCGAGCTCGTACTAAGGTGAAGCTGGAATTGGATCGTTCGGAGGAACAGCGGCTGTTAGATCTCCAGTACTTGAAGAGGAAATATGAGCTGTTGGCGTTGGCGGAAAGCAGCGAGGAAGAAGAAGAGCAACAGCAGTTCATGGAGCAGGTACCGAAAGCGAGGATCGTAACAACCGAGCAGTTGGCAGCACGCCAGGCGCTGGCGAAAGATCTTCCGACTTTCAGTGGTAGACCAGAAGAGTGGGCGGTATTCATAAGCAACTATCGAAATAGTACCGAGCTCTGCGGGTTCTCTGATGCAGAAAATTTACTCCGTCTTCAACGTGCGTTGAAGGGCAAAGCGATGGAAGTAGTCGGGCATAGTCTGTTGTTACCCGAGACAGTGCCTGAAGCGATATCTACGCTGGAGATGCTATTTGGGAGACCGGAGCTTGTAATCAATTCCTTGCTGAGGAAAATACGTGCTGAAACATTACCAAAGATCGAGAAGTTTGATACTCTGATCAATTACGCGGTGTCGGTGCGACAATTGGTGTCCACTATGAAAGCAGCTGGTCTAAAGGAGCATACATCAAATCCAATGTTGTTGCAGGAGCTTATTGAAAGGTTGCGGTTGAACTGGGCGCTGGAAGCGAATAAACGTCCCGGACAAAAGCTCGAAGAATTCAGCAAGTGGCTAAATGATGTTGCAGGGGCAGCAAGTACGCTGACTACGGTACCAGTTTCGGAAGGGAGATCTGAACGGCGAGCTGGACATCTGTGTACTCATCAAGAAGTGGACATTTCTTCACAACCACCCAAGACCAGTGGTACAAGAAGTTGTTATCTATGTCGAAAAGATCATCGTTTATTTGAATGCGGGGATTTCAAACGCCTGCCGCTAGTACAGAAAAAGGAAGTGATCAAGGACAATGGGATATGTGGAAACTGTTTGCGTCATTCATCTCGAAAGAGATGCAACGAGAAAAAGGGTTGTACCATAGATGGATGTGGACTCAGACATCATAATCTCCTTCATGAGTCGTTGGCGAACCCGGTACATCGCGTATGTAATGCGCACCAGACCCAGCAGGATCAGGTGCTGTTCCGGATTGCACCTGTGACATTGCATGCTAATGGGAAGCGTGTTGACACATTTGCACTTTTGGATAGTGGATCATCGCTTACATTGCTACAGGATGAAATAGCTGAAGCCTTAGAGCTGCGGGGAAGGGATCAACCACTGTGTTTGAAGTGGACGGCGGACGTTGTGCGTGTGGAACAAAGATCACGGCGTGTCTCCTTGGAAGTTTCGCCACGGCAGGATTCAATGGTTTCACCAAAGCAATACCTTATCCAAGATGTAAGAACAGTGCAGAAGCTCAGTCTGCCAAACTTATCTTTCGATGCACGGGATGTGCAAAAGAAGTTTCCGCGTTTGAGAGGTCTACCTCTGGAGACGTATTACAACATACAGCCGAAACTGCTCATAGGTGTTCCTGATGAATATCTCGGGGTGGCACTCAAAGTTTGCGAAGGGAAGCAAAAGGAACCAATAGCGATGAGAACCCGGCTGGGATGGGTTGTTTGTGGCGGGACAGGAGGAAGTACGCTTAATCATCATGCGTATCACAGCACAGCTTGCGAGTGTGAGCGATCCCTTCACGAACAGGTGCAAGAATTCTTGACGTTAGAGAATCATGGTACCCATAACGATCTGATAGAGCTGCATTATGACAGGAAGGCAATGGAAGTTTTAGAGCGCACTACTAGATGTATTGGTGATCGATTCGAGAGTGGACTTCTTTGGCGATACGATGACTTCAGTATGCCGGACAGTTACCCGATGGCATTGAAGAGGCTGGAATGTATCGAGAGAAAGACGTTTTCGGATGCTGAACTAAGAACCAAGCTCGATCAACAACTCAAGAATCTCATCGAGAAAGGTTACGCTCAACGACTAGCCCCAGAAGAGTTACAGCAAGCGTTGCCAAGGACTTGGTATTTACCCACTTTTATCGTAAGGAATCCCAATAAACCGGAGAAAGTACGTTTGGTTTGGGATGCAGCTGCAACGGTAAAAGGCATTTCCTTAAACTCTATGCTAATGAAAGGACCAGACTTGCTAGTGAGTTTGCCTACGGCGCTTTATTCTTTCCGGAGCCAGCCAATAGCCATCTGTGGAGACATCAGCGAGATGTTCCACCAAATATGAGTGCGCAGTGAGGACCAGCATAGCCAAAGGTTCTTATGGAGAGAAAAGGGGTCGACTAAGGAACCAGATGTATATGTTATGCAGGTTCTAACATTTGGTGCGTCGTGCTCTCCCAGTGTTGCGCAGTACGTGAAGAACATCAACGCTAACAGGTTTGCTGAAGAATATCCTAGAGCGGTAATAGCCATTACCAGGCACCATTATATGGACGATTTTATGGACAGTGTCAACAGCGAAGAAGAGGCTATTAAGTTAGCCAGAGAGGTTGAGTTCATCCACGCCAGAGGAGGTTTCCGTATCCGAGGTTGGCTCTGAAACTCAAGACATGTGATGGAGGCTTTGGGTGAAAAGCCTGGATCTGACAAGCAGATCTCAGTCAACAGCAGTGACGACGAAGCAGCAAAAGTACTTGGAATGTGGTGGAAGATTGGGCCAGATATCTTCACATTTTCATTACGCTTGGTCAAGATTCATGAGGAAATCTTGAGAGGATGGAGAAAGCCAACTAAGCGTGAGTTATTGAAAGTTTTAATGTCAATTTTTGACCCCTTAGGTTTCCTGGCATATTTCTTGGTAATTCTGAAAGTGATCTTGCAAGAAGTGTGGAGAACTACCGTTGAATGGGATGAGGTCATTCCGGAGCGACTTCATAGTCAATGGGATGAGTGGCTGAACCGACTTCCACAGGTGCAAGAAGTAAAAATACCCAGATGTTATTGCCCACTCTCTGCGAGGGACGACGTGTCCATCGAGCTGCATGTTTTTGTAGATGCCAGCGAGAACGCTATGGCTGCAGTGGCTTATTTCCGTTTCTGCTCGGGTGACGCGGTAGACATCGCACTTATTGGAGCAAAAACTAAAGTGGCCCCTAGACGACCCATTTCTATTCCGCGTATGGAACTTCAAGCGGCAACCATAGGCGTGAAGCTGGCAGCAGCTATAGAACGAAGTCATCTGTTGAACCTCGAAAAAAGAGTTTTCTGGTCGGATTCCCGTACCGTTCTTGCTTGGTTGAGAGCAGACCCAAAGAAATACAACCAATATGTGATGTACAGAATCGGCGAAATTTTAGAAGGATCGAAGATGAAGGAGTGGCGCTGGATTCCTAGCAAGGAAAATGTTGCTGACGAAGCCACCAAGTGGAAGAAGATGCCGTCGTTCTTGCCTACGGAGAGGTGGTTTAAAGGACCTTCATTCTTAAGTCAAGGTGAGGACCAGTGGCCAGGTGAACTGGCGTCTTTAGACGGTCAACCTAAAGAAGATCTCAGGCCAAAGTTCCTACTTCTAAACTGCTCAGTGGAGCAGCCGTTGGTGGACATCGAGAGGTTCTCTTCATGGTCACGTCTGCGACGGACCGTAGCATGGGTGTTGCGGTTCACCGATAACATGAAAAGGGCGATTCAAAGTCAACAGAAGCTCACATGTTCACTAACTTCAATGGAATACAATCGGTCTCAAACAATTCTCGTGAAGATGGTTCAGTCTGAGGTATACAGGGACGATCTAGCAGTCTTGAAAAGTGGTGGAAAGTTAAAAAGATCAAGCGTTCTTCGTAAGTGCTCTCCAGTTGTGGACGAAGAAGGGGTGCTAAGGATGAAGGGGCGAATTGACAATGCTAGTTACGTGGGCTATGAGATGAAACAACCAGTATTGTTGCCGAGACGCCATCGCTTAACTTCCTTAATAATTGAGCATTACCACCAACAACACCACCATAGTTTCCACGAAACGGTTTTAAATAAGATGCGACAGTATTTTTGGATTTGCAGATTGCGAGCCGAGTTGCGAAGAATTCGTCAAAGATGTGTCCGTTGCCAGCAAAGGCTTGCCAGACCAACTTGTCCAGAGATGGCTCCATTGCCAATAGGAAGGTTAGCAGCATACACAAGGGCATTTACTCACGTGGGAGTGGACTACTTCGGACCGATAGCAGTTACCGTCGGAAGGAGAGTGGAGAAGCGCTGGGGCGTCCTCTTTACATGTTTAACTGTGAGAGCGGTACATCTTGAAGTTGCATGCAGTTTGTCAACAGATGCTTGCATAATGTACATCCGGAGCTTCACAGCTCGACGTGGTACTCCGAGGGTTTTTTATTCCGATAACGGAACCAACTTCAAAGGCGCATATCGAGAACTGAAGGAAGCTATACAACAGTTAGACCAGAAGGCATTGGAGGATAAGTTCACAACACCAGATACCCAGTGGTTTTTCAACCCTCCAGCAGCGCCTCACATGGGGGGAAGCTGGGAGAGACTCGTCGGCTCCGTGAAGAAGGTCCTAGCCGAAGTGATGCGGAATCAAAAACTTCAAGATGATACGCTAAGGGCTATGCTTGCTGAGGTCGAGGCTGTTATTAATTCACGTCCTCTTACCCACGTGTCGTTAGAAGCAGAGGATGCAGAAGCCTTGACACCCAATCATTTCCTTTTGGGTTCAGCGGATGGAGGCAAACCTCCAGGAGTCTTCAACGACAAGGATTTGATCCTAAGAAGAAGCTGGCGGAAGAGCCAACAACTTACCAACATCTTTTGGAAACGCTGGGTACGGGAATATTTGCCTACGCTCACTAAAAGGACACGATGGTTTGATCCCGTCAAGCCGTTAGATAAAGGTGACGTCGTAATTATTGTAGATGACGGTCTTCCAAGGGGTTGTTGGCCCAAAGGCATCGTGATAGAGGTTTTCAGGGCGGCTGATGGACAAGTAAGGAAGGCTGCCGTCAGAACATCGACAGGAGTGTATGTACGACCCGCTGTGAAGTTAGCAGTCTTAGACATCAAGAAGGCATCGAACGAGGGTGAGAAGCCTACCGAGGGTGGTCTTCCCACCGGGGGGAGAATGTTATAAACAGAACAAAAACTTATTGCTTGATGTAACGTCGGCCTCGATTGACTGCCAATTACTTCACCTGGACGATAGATGGCGGAAAATCAGCATCAAAAACGCACTGTAATTGGTGGGTTAAAAAACCAATGCTGATTGGCTGACGGCGTTCGTGAGTGGAGTTGGATCGAGGACGGCGTGGCGGAAATACACTTTTTGGAGCTCCGAAGGCGAAAATTCAATTTTTAAATCTACATTTTTAAAATAATAATAAAATAATAATTTCAAGTATAATTGACGTATTTGGTTGTTTTTTTAAATTCGTTGCTGCGAGTTCCGCCCTTCTAGACTCAACAGGTAGGGTGAGGACAATGCCGTTTTTGTCAAGAAATGTGCACAATTTAAAGAGGGGGCTACTTTTTTCGACGTGACGGTTTACGCTCAAGTCTGTAACTTCTCCTGGATATTCACTAAATTGTGCTTCCTTTACTAAGGCGTTTTCGGCCCGCTGAAGTTCATCACATGACAGTGGTCCAGCTTTTTTAGGTCTATTTTTCCTTTTGGTGCTCGAGTTGTGAACGAATCGAAGGATGTATGCCGTGCTCC
The DNA here is from genome assembly GCA_963082735.1 of Pocota personata. Lineage (NCBI taxonomy): Eukaryota > Metazoa > Arthropoda > Insecta > Diptera > Syrphidae > Pocota > Pocota personata. Next base: position 139,533,987 of record OY720429.1, on the reverse strand, counting down.
TCAATAGCCTTGTCCAACTGGAGAGTTCATTAAACCGGAACATGCTCTCGCTCTTTGAAGTATGAGTGCCAACGAACTGCGTTTTTAGCTCCTCGATTGTAGAGCCCATGATTATTTCTTTTTGCAATTTTTCCGGAGAGGACTTTAAGAAGGCTGGTCCAGTAAACCATCGGCTTGTTGTAGAGAGTTCCGGGGGCCTTTGCCATTTTGTTGCTTCATCTGCGACATTCATCCCAGTGGGAACCCATCGCCAGTCGGCGGTGAGCTCTAGTATTTCGCAAACCCGGAAGGCCACGTATTGCCGATACCTTCGGTGGTCAGAGCGCAGCCAGTATAGAACTCTTTTGGAATCCGACCAGAAATATAGTCGAGTAAATGCGATACTCTGAGACTCTGCAATACACTTCGCGAATCGGGCACCTAGGAGAGCTGCCTGCAATTCCAGACGGGGAATTGACTCCGACTTAAGAGGCGCAACTCGGGTTTACGCACCTATTAGACTACTCTCTACAAACTGGCTGTTGGAGGTTCGAACATATGCTACAGCGGCGAAGTCATTCTCGCTAGCGTCGACGAATATGTGGAGCTGGGCTTCAGCCCCCATGCTGAACTTACACAGCACCTCGGAACTTTAACGGCTTCCACCTTGCTCAACAGCCGCAACCATTTTCGCCATTTCTTCGTCTTTGAGCTCCTCATCCCAAGCAATCCCAGAATGCCAAATCTCCGGTAGTAGGATTTTTATATATATTAGGAAGAAGGCTATCAGCCCTAATGGGTCGAAAATCGTCATCAACACTCGCAGGGCTTCGCGTTTTGTGGGGCGTCGTAATCCGGAGAGAATTTCTACTTGTTTTGAGTTCGCACTAAGCTTGAACGTAAAGCAGTCTGAAGACGTTCACCACCACATCCCGAGTACCTTCTCCGTCCCAAGTTCGACGTTAATGTTCATGTTAACTTTGTCTCTGGGCTCTGAATTAAACGCTCTAAGAACCGCAACACAATTGGAAACCCAATTTCTTATATGAAAACCACCCTGCTTATGAATATGTCGAATTTCCTGGGTCAGCTTAATTGCCTCTTCCTCCGACGGTAAACTGTCCATTAAATCGTCTACCTTGATTGAACGAGTAGGCCGCGGGAATTCACTGATGAATCGCTCGGCATTTGCATTTTTGACAGCTGCGCGGTGCACGGAGATCTTGTGGCCCCGATCTTGTGATATATGTATCAGGTCTTCCTTCTTCATCGCTACCCCACAAGAATCGCTGATAATGTTGGTCTTCTTTCCTGATACGGACTTGGTGGAACATTTCCATTATGTCCCCGCAGATTGCCACCTTGTATTGCCTGAACTTGTAGATAAACGACGTCAGTGATGCTAGTTGGTCGGGACCTTTTAGTAGTACGGAATTTAGTGAGGTTCCTTGAATTTCAGCGGCTGCATCCCAGACGATTCTTATTTTCCCTGGCTTGTTGGGGTTTTCTACGGGGGAAATCGGCAGGTACCATGACCGTTCGCGTCCTTCGAGAGCCTCTTTAGGCAAGAGTTTACGAGCGTAACCCTTCTCAGCATATTCCTGGATTTTCTTGTTCATCGCCTCAGCTAGGCCCTCTTGGCGTTCCATGCGTTTTCGAAGGCATACTAACCGTCTCCTAGCCATGGGAAAACTATCGGAATTTTCCAAAGTAGTGTCGTTTCGTATCTTCTGTTTTCGCAGGCGGTGTGGGTGCGTAGCAAATCTAAAGCTCGAGCGTCTTCGCCGGACATTATAATCTTTTGAGAGTTTGAGACCCCAAAATTATCCTCACACATGAACTCCGTCATTAGGCGACGTAGGTCACTACACTCGCAAACGTGAAAATTGTAGTTCTTACCAGTGCCTCCGTGGTTGTTTATCTTCTCGACATAATTGCCATAAACCACCCATCCAAGACGGGTTTTGGTAGCCACAAGTTCTTGTAGGCCCCCCTCTTTGGATCTTAGCGGGAAACCCAGTTGAGCGTTGTTAACGCCTGTTAGCAACCGTGGAACTGCTTTATTGTAAGAGTCGATGGGGATTCCCTTCAGGTGATCGAACTTCGTTTGTAAATCCACCGCGTAAAGCATCTGCGCCGGCAAGGAAAGGTTTTCCACAATGTGAACTGCTGTAAGCGGGAACTTTTCTGCATTTGGCGCAATATTCGATACTTCCAGGTGAATTAATTCGGAGCGGCTCTCGTATCGCGAGGTGTTTCCAGTCCACTTTAGGCACAATGGCTGTGGTGTCCCCTTTACGTATAACTGCCTGGCTAGTTCTTCATCGATAAGTGTTAGAGATGAACCCTCGTCCAGGAATGCATACGCCTTTATTTTTACCCGTTGCCCATATAGGAGCAAGGGTACAACTCGAAACAGTAAGGGAGAGGTGTCATAGTTCTGAGTATCTGTATGGCCTTTCGAGTGCACTGCAATAGTTCCGGCATTTGGTGGTCGAGCGATGTCCTTCTGGTCATTGTGAAGGAGCTTGTGGTGTTTTGCAATGCAATTGTTTTTTCCACAAACTGACTCCGAATTACACCGGTGGTTCCTGTGCCGTTTCAGGCACTGTCGGCATAGTTGGTGCTTTCTCACTTCAGCCCATTTTGAAGTACGGTTAAGCTGCTGGTACTGCTTGCAGTCAGCTACTGAAGCATAACTGCCTCTGCAAACATAGCAACTGTTCCGTTCTTTGTCGTAATGTGGTTCACTCCCATCAAAGTGAGCAATTACGATCCCTCTTTCATTCCAGATTTTATTTCGGTGTTTTTCCTCCTCGGCAGTTGTAGATGGGTTCGAAACGAGAACTCCATTAGCGGCTTCAGCCATCTTGTATATCCACGCACTGAGATGTGCAAGTGTACATGTCGGTAGCGTTTGCTTGTGAATTGTCCAGGTAAGATGCAAAGGGGAGGAAGCTTGCTCACCAGCTTTTGCATCAGCATAGGATTGTTAAGTTGGTCTACGAGTCCAGAAGCCTCAACCGTAGCGCAAAGGTTCTGCGCAGCTATGGCGAAGGTGACAATAATTTCAAGTTTGTCTGCTTTTGGGGGCGGCGTAGTGTGAATCCCCTGAAGCAGGGTGTTGATGACAAGCTCGGGTCTTCCATACAGCATCCTCAGGGTCTCGATAACACGACAAACGCAGTTTGGCTGTATTAAGAGACTTCTTACCGCTGCAAGCGCATCACCCTTTAAAGCTTTATGTAACCGCATTAGGTTTTCCTCTTCGGTGAAGCCACATAGCTCAGTACTTCTATTGAAATTGGAGAGAGTGGCCATTCTGCGGGGTCTCCTTCGAACGCCTGCAAATCTCGTGACATTAAGTGGCGTGCTGCTATATGATTTTTGGTTAAGGCGTTTGCTGAATGTTCTTGCTGGTTAGTGTGAAAGGAGGGCAAAGGTTGTGAGGCTAGTAAAGTAGGCTCATGGAAGTGTTGAGTAGCCTGTGAAGTAGTTCGAAAGTTTACTGAGGTCGGCATGGCGTTCTTCGATGGCACAAACGAGTGTTGTCGTGGGTCCAGCTGTGGTGCCGTTGCCCCAATCCATGACTCTTCATGTTGACGCTGGAAAGTAAGCGTCTGAAAGTGGTAGGAGAGGCAGCAGCGTCCGTGGTGGACTTCAAATAATTAATTTTTGGTATCCTTTTAACCCAGTTATCTACATTGGGTCTTGAAGCTGTTGCGTATTCGTCGCCCTCTGCATCCTCATCATCGGACTCTGACTCCGCAATTTGACTCAGAATTTAGTACTTTTTATTTAGATATTCGGCATCTCCCTTTTTCCTTAATTCAAGCTCCTCTTTTTCCCGTGTTTCCCTCAATGTTCTCTCCTCCTCGACTTTCTGCAGCTCTAATTGGAGGCCTTGGATGAATTAGAACTGGACACGTTGTCGGATCTTCGTCGCTGTTTGCTCGCAAAAACCGAGGGTTTACCCTTCATTTCTGGAGCAATGTCGAAAATGAACTTTTGCGCAGCGTTCGGTCCATCGAGGGGAAGCGCTAGACTAAAGCCCCTAGTCGCGTTTATCGATGTGGAGACAGGCTCCAAATATATTGCCGGTGCCATGGACTCTTGGAGTACAGGAACAGTGACAGCTGTATAGGCAGCGGTCGTGAGCGTCGAAGTGTGCGATGGCAAACCAATTGCACACTGGGCTACGGTGATTGTGAAGGAGGACGAAGTGGCGTCCTCGGCTGATGAGTTAGCAGGATTGTGATTTCCACACAAAGCAGCAACTTCGGCCGCATTATGCGCGGAAACCGTGGGGGCAGTTTGAGCAAACGCAGCACTAGGTGGTGCTGATGGGAGCTGATAAATTTGGTAGTGGATAGACGAGGTTGTCGTAGAATAGAATGCAGCAATAGCGCTTCCACACGGAGCAGCAGCTGCGGCCGCATTTCGAGCAGAAACACTTTGGGTAAATGCAGCAGTGTATAGTGCTGATCATGGTGCTGAAGATTCTATATTCATAAGCGAAGATGCCGCAGAGTGCAAAGAAGTCGTAGGTGCGGTATAAGTTACGGCTGTACCGACGGCAGCACTCGAATGCATATTGTACGTAGCAGTTTTGGCTTGGCTCACTGCAGATGCGGATACCGCCCGTGAAAAACTAGATAGACAGACACTCTTACCTGCACATTCTTTGCATAAGTATTCTTCTTCTTGTATGTAGCTATCCACTACGGCACAGGAGTAGTGGTTCCAAGCGTTGCAGTGATCACACAGAACCATGTTTCCGGCAGAATCGGGCTCGTCACAGGAGCAGCAGTTATATTCCTCTTGCTTGCCTTTCGGGCCTTTGGCTGGAGATCGGTGTAGGCGGCTGGATGGAACAAAAGGCTGCGGATTTTATACTCTTTTTGGCAGCCTCTTTGGGAGCTTGATGACCGCTTGATTGCTGTGGTTTCCTTGATATGATATACAACATACGTTTTGTAAATTGTTGCAGCGAGTTTGGCTGCAACAAAGACTCTTTTGGTTAACTTGGAATGAAACTCTCGGGTTTCCTTTGTCACAATTACAAATTTTACATAGTATATTAAATATGTACAGTATTATAATGTTACAAGATAGTAACTTACGTAGTCTCCTGACTATTTGCGATGAGTGTAGCGTACTTGGCGCCTCGTGGCAATCTCTCAGCGAAAATGAGGGTTAGAAGCCACCAAGCTACACCAAAAGAAAATGGCGTTTGACAGGTCGGTTGTAGTCGGTAAACTACTATTTTTAGGGTCCGTAAACACTTTCCGCAATAAGCCCGACAGCCCTCGGTGTCATTAATCTTGATTTTCCATGCATCGTTTCTCAAGGAAATTACTTTAAAATCAGTAGCGACCGTGGTTTTTAAAATTTTTCGGAGAGAATTATAGTCTGCAACAATTGTAATATTTATTGCAGGAGGGCGATGAGCCAACCTTACGTTTTTTAGATGGTCTTCGTTTAAGTATAAAATCCGTTTCGCGCGCGAGTTCTTCTTCGTCCGTATTTCACTGATAGTTACCCGGAGAAGGTTCACTATGAATAACCGTCTGCGTTTGTGAAGACTCGTTTTGAAGCAAAAATACTTTATTCTCTGATTCAAGTTTCTCAACTTTGCTTTTGAGCTCACGACAAAAGAGCTCCATTTCGTCGAGCCTCTTTCGGAGCTCAGTGTTTTCTTTTCCCAGAGTACTCTGTTTCGAAGTTTGCGTTTTCGAAATTAACACATCCGTGTTCGCGAAATTCTTATTTTGCGCTCTAGGAGAAGTCTTTTGAGGCGGAGATCTTTGTAGCCTTGCACTTTTCCTAAATGGCTTAATTAAATTTTGATACAATAATTAGCTCTCCCCAGAATCCGTAGAGCATGCCTCTTGCAAGGGTGGGTTTTGTAGTTGAACTGGGCTGCCACCCGGGGTATTAATACCGCTCATTTTGTTCATTGCATAATTTTTATTACCGTTATCTAAAGAAAGACGGCAGGTTGGCATTTTGGTCGCCTTTTACGACAGGCATATCTACCGTGGGTTACGACAGGTATGCCCAGTCCGTCGTTACTCCTCTGCCTAGTAGCCCATGTTAGTAGTATTTTTAGAAGATTACCACATCCACTAGCGCCAATCAAAACCTCGCATGCCCTCACTGCTTGCAATAGAAATGACTACAACCAAATCAAACAACAACACCTGAGGAATAGTAAACGAGAACATGTAGAACATCTTCCAGGGGGGATCAAGGATGCTGAGGTCATCAGTTGGCCAAGTAGCAGCAACACAAAGGAACACAGAACAACGCCAATCACCTGCAGTTCTAAAGATCTCTTATTATTTCCACAAGCTATGTGAGCAAATTAAAGGGCTGGTAGAAATGCTGGAAGACGGCAAAGGGCGCTCGATCCATCAAGCGATGCGAGACGCTACTATTGAAAGCATTAGAGCTCACTATGAGCTCTCGGTAATTCAGCTGCAAGACGAGAAAGCAAAGGAGGTGATTCGTCAGAACAACTCCTCGTAAACTTCGCCATGGCTAAAACCAATATCAGAGCCCAAGAGAAGGCAGCTAGCAGACGACGAACCCCCGGAGAAACAACGGAAGCAGCAATACCCATCAAATGTTGCTGCCGACAGCGAACCACCGGAGCCAAAACAGAAGTAGAAAAACCCACAAAAGCGGTGTAGCAGATAACCAATGCCCGGAGCCGAATCGTAAGCAAAAGCACTCAATCAAACAATTGCAAGAACAGCTTACCCTGCAACGAAAACTTTGTGATAAAATTAACAAAGCTGTTCAGCAAATTAAGAATCACCCCAAAGAAACACAGCAAAGTATTAGAAAATAGTATAGACCTCTTCGACAATGAACTTATAGAAAAAAAAGAAGTATTTTCACCGGTTTCTGACAAAAAAAAATGGGTAGTGGATGCTGGTGTTTCCCTTTGGTATTGTGTGAATATCCAACGACGATCGAACAACTGAGCGACGATCGATTATGTAGAGCGACAACAATTCACCGATGACCAAAAAAACAACAGCAAGGCACCGACAACAACGAATAGACGACAACAAAAATCAACCGATGTTTACAATAAAACGAAACACGTTTTTATTTTACTATAACTATGTAACTATATTTATTTTAATATTAATTAAAATGTCCAGGTCTTAACAATTCGCTTAAATTCCAACAAATCACAAGCATTTTTTATTTTTACCTGTCTAAATAGCCTATAACTGTTGACACCTCCTTTTTACGTTTTGCCACATTTTGCCAATTCCCATATTCTGTTATTCCAATTTTCTTGCTGAATCGGCGTCTGGTTTCGGTCCCATTGTGGTGATAGGGTTGTTGTTCTCCCGTGTCGCATGACCTACTTGCATATCCGTAAAAAGTCATCTAAGGATATTTAATTCTTAGATTGGACTTTGGATTTTCCTTTGGATTTTGAAATGGTCATTCTCAAGGATACTTCCGGATTAACTCTATGTTTTCTGTTGAAATACTTATTAAAGATGGTTAATGTTGTCTTACCTCTACCACAGCTACATTTCCAAATATTATAGCTAACAAGCTCAGGATTCCAAATGTTGAGATTATTATCCCCTGTGATCGTTCTGTTATATTTTTCAATGTTCTTGGCCAAAAGTTTTTATGATTTTGAATCTGAGTTGACAGATCCTGCAGCTCGTGGATATCTTTGGCAGTTATCTTCGACAATGGTTCTTGGTTAATCACAATATCCTAATCTTCTAGTTCACTGTATGAATGTTTATCTCTATCCGCAATTTCTGCTCAAGTACCGACCGTCTTTATCGTCATGTCATAAGTTTCGAGGATGCAATTATTATTTATTTGGAGTATACCGGTGCCAACAAGTTTACCTATTTCTGTTTCATTGTTACATTTACATTTGTTCTGGGTTTGTTCAGAAATACTATACAAATACAAATTATATTTTAGCTTACGAAATATTTCTTCATGAGAATATATGATTTTAGCTTTTATCAGCTCTATTTCTCATAAACAAATTTATTTCACAATTATCATCGCTAATAGTACTTCTAAGAAGCTGGGGTTTACAAATTAAAATTTTATTAATGTTATTACAATCTTTTAAGTCATTTATTAAAGCGTTTTTATTTATAATCATAAATTTATCTCTTACATCTAAAAATGCAACTTCTAGAGTATTAACTTTGTATGTTTCATCTACTAGCGTTTCTGTCTTCTCGAACTACCCATAATTCCTAAAATAATCTTTATTCTATTGTCAATCTTTACAATTTCTTTTTTAGCTATTCTCTGAAATTCTTTACATTAAATTTTCGACTCTAGACAAACGGCAATCATGTTTCTTATATTTTCACTCGCGTGATCTAATCCATTTATATCTAGTTCTATCACTAATGCTATATAATTGTTAATTTCTCTTGCTTCTCCTAAGTGAGTAAAATGTATCCCGGTATTATTTTGTAGATCTTTCACCCATAATTTTACTTCGGCGATGACCCGCCCGATGAACAAGGATCTGAAATATATGGCTTAACATTAGCTTTGTTAAATTCTTGCTTCTTGTTATTCATTGGTATGACTAAATTATTTTCATTAACTTCTAATATTTTAAAGGGCCCTTTATACTGGCTTCTTGATTTTCCTTTTCTTTCATTCCTCACTAAGACCTTTTGACCAATTTTGTATTTTATAGTTCTTCCTAATTTCTTGTCATATATAATTTTTGACTTTTCCCTACATTTTCTTGTACTTTCATTGGCATTTTCTTGCTTTTCTAAAAGATTGGCTCGAAGTTCGTCAACGTAATCGAAAACAGATTTTTCATCATTCGGCTCTACACCACTAGGCCTATTAACTTCAAAACCAAATGCCAATTCGTAAGGAGTGTAACCTGTAGTAGTGTTTAGTTCCATTGTAACAGAATCCTGCATAAGACATTCTCTTATGCCAGTCTTTAAGTTGATTTAATTCGCGTCCTGTAGATTTAAGGTACTCTAGGAGTCTGCAGTGAGCCCTTTTAACACTACCATTGGCCTGTGGATAAGCTACACTAGTGGTAATGTGTTTTATATTTAGGAGTTTACAAAACTCCTCAAACAGCTTATTGCAAAATTCTGAACCGTTGCCAGATAAGATTAACTTTGGCATCCCAAAATTCATAATCCAATCTTCCATAACAGTTCGCGCTATTGGTTGCATATCTTTAGACTTTACCGGTATAAACTTGATGAATTTTGATAGATCGTTTTGAATAGTCAATCCGAACTTGTAACCTTCTTCAGTTTCTTCAAGAGGTCCAATTACGTCTATCATGATCTTTACCATGGCTTTGTGTGCTGATGTAATGATCTTTATTGGGTTTCTAGTAGGCGCTCTGTTGACCTTCTCTGTTTGGCACTGAGGGCAAATTTCTCACGAAATCTTCGATCTGTTTTTGCATATCCTTCAATTGAAATTTTTTTTTGACTTTCGCATAAGTGGCTTTTTGACTCATGTGTCCACCTAATAACCATTCGTGATATTCCCTTATTATGGCCTTCCTTTTCTCTATCAGTGACTCGTTCTTTATCCTTTGTCAACACCTCTTCTTCTATAGTACTAGAAGCTTCACTTTCTACAGCTGTGTCTTCTTCAAGAATATTTTCTACACCTTCTGAGTAAATTTCGTTCTTACTATTTCCTATATTTGTTTCTAAAGCCTCATCTCTTAATTCTCTGGCTTCCCTAGTTTCATCACTGACTTCAATTCCTTCTTATTCCATCAGACTCAATAAATCCTGCCGAGTTTCTTCCCTTTCATTCTCTGTTATTCTTACGTTTCTACTAAGATCGTCAACTACGACATTTTCTTTTCCTTTTTTATAGGTTATGACATAATCAAACTCCTCAAGTTTGAGTCGCCACCTTACCAATCCACTGCCTGGATCCTTAACGTGAAATAACAAGGTTAACGGTCCATGGTCTGTTCGTATTATAAATTTAGTACCATAAATGTATGATCGAAACTGTTTCGTAGCCCATACGTTACTTAAGAATTCTTTTTCTGTAGTGCTGTAGTTAAACTCTGCTTTATTTAATGTTCGGCTGACAAAATGTACTGGTAGATCCTTACTATTGTTTTCCTGACTAAGCACTGCACCGATGCCTCTATTAGACGCATCAGTTGTTATAATAAATGGCTTGCTATAATCTGGGTACTGTAGTATGGGATGTGTTATTATTAATTCTTTTAGCTTATTAAATGCTTCTTCCTGATCTTGAGTCCTGATAAACTCAGCATCCTTTTTTAATAATCAATTCAATGACTCGGCAACTTTACTAAAATTCTTAATGAACTTTCTGTAGTATCCTATCATCCCTAGGAAGGACTTAATTCCTTTAGGGTTTTTTGGGGCTCCCATTTGTTTTATACATGCTATCTTTCCTGGATCGGGTTTGACTCCCTCGTCAGTGATAACATGCCCTAAGTAGGAGACTTCCTTTCTACGGAACTCACACTTATCAGGCTGCAGTTTGAGGTTTGCCTTTCGCAGTTGCTCGAAAACTTCAACTAAATTTTGATTATGTTCCTCTAGATTTTTCCCGTATACGACAATGTCGTCCAAGTAAACGAAACATCTGATTCCCTGTAAACCTGCTAGGACCGTGTTCATCAGCCTTTGGAAAGAGGCCGCAGCATTTATTAAACCAAATGGCATTCTTGTGTACTCAAAATGGCCATATGGAGTGCTAAAAGCAGTTTTTTCGATGTCCTCCTCAGCCATTGCAATTTGGTGGAAGCCAGACGTTAAGCCTAATGTCGAAAAATACTTTGCCTTACCCAATTGGTCGAGGATTTCGTTTATGTTCGGCAGCGGGTAATTTTCCGCAATAGTTAAGTCATTTAATTTGCGGTAATCAATTACCATACCACTTGCGTCGGACTTTTTGGGAATTATCCATAGCAGAGAGCTCCAGGGAGAACTGCTATTTTGGATTATTCCGTCCTCTTTCAATTTTCCTATCTGTTTACGAACTTCCTCATCATGGACCTTAGGATATCTATATGTTTTGATGAACACAGGTTCGCAATCACTTTTTGTCCGTATTTTATGTTTTATTGCGGAAGTTTTTGACAGCTTTTAATTTTTGGTACTAAAAATATCACTATATTTCCTAACAATTTCGATAAGACTTTCTTTTTCTTCCTTGTTTAAATGGTCAATTCGAATGTTACCTGACACTATCTGAGATCTACCCTTAGAAACTTTGAATTCACTCAAATTTCTTCCTATGATCCTAACATTTTTTAAATTAAATGGTTTGTCAGTGGTATTAGCTATCGAAACTAAACATTTCCCATTATTATTCAGGGTGACGCAATTTGGAATTATGATACCCCCGGTAATTTCCTGTCTGGGTATCACAATTTCATTATTTAAACCACTATTGATCTCAACTATTCTAAAAACCTCAGATCTTTCCTTTACGATGAATTTCTCTCCTAAAAACCGTAAAGGTATTTTTCCATATTTTCCACTGATAATGTTTTCCTTGTAATTGATTGAGAAACCACCCTCTCGTAGGAAATGATTTCCGATCAATCCATCGTGTTCCCCTAGCAAGTCATTTTCTATTACTTGGAATTTGATAGCTTTAGATTTTCCGGCTAAGCTAACAAATCTGATATGGACTTCCGTTTCACCTAGAGTGCTACGTGTTCTACCACCTATTCCACTAAATTTTATACATTTCCTTGCTTTTACATCTTCTTCGTAAACTCAGTTGGCTTTGATAAGGGACACCTCAGCTCCTGTATTAATTATTAGCCTTTTCAACTCGCCATTAATTTCTACAAGTAAATGAGGACTTTCGGAATTATCCAAGATCCTAATTTAACAAGAATTTATTTGGTTGTTTTATTTCAAAATAGTGTGCGCTACCGCTCACGGTGTACGTCTTCTTCGTCGTCCAATCTATACTATCTTAATCCCCCAACGATCTCTTCATCAGAGCCGTGTGTTGTTGTCCCCCTCTTTTGCGCTGTCTCTTTCGTGCGGCAGTCCTGCCAAGTCATCAATCTTTCTGGGTATTTGATCGAAACATGGTCATGCGTTGTTCTTCTTCGGACGCAAATTCAGCCGCTTCGGCTGGCGTTTTTGGACGTTGTGGTATTGTGTACGTCGACAATCTTTCACGTAAGCCATTAATGAAAACCGTTAAAGTTTAATTTTGGATATATTCCAATTACCCCTCTATATGTTCACTCTTTAGGTCCGCGAGCTTACTTTGCAACAACCGTCTTTACAACGTTGCGACCCTTTGCAAGTAATGAACAACAGACTCGTCCATATTTTGCCTGATAGAAATAAGTTCCCTATGAAGCTGTAGAGTACTGTGAGGCTCTCTGAATACGGCTGTTAATTCTTTTTTTTAGAGAATCCCAGTCTTTAATGTCCTTATTCATGAGAATTGTTGTAGCATTACCACGAATCTTTGTTTTGATGTATTTGAAAAGAACATCGTTTTGTGTAGTGGATGCTAATTGGATAGCATCGTTACACGAGTCAATGAAAGTGAAAACTTCGTCAGTTGTACCATTGAATGTGGGGATGAAGGAAATTAAAACATTAATCGTGATTTCACTCATAGTTACAACTCTAATTTCACTATCGGTATTGCTTTCACTATTACTTAGATATCCCCGTACTCAATATTATCTTCTGAACTATCACTGTTTTTTAAACAATTTTCACCTTAGTTTTCCGCGTTAGTATTTAGACCGCTTATTGAAGCACGAAATTTTGAAAAATGAATACTTAGTCTTAGAAATTCTTACTATAATTTAAATTTTTTTTTTTTATGCATCGTATGAAACAAAAGCTTTACAATAAATATACTCACAAGAATATTACAAATACGCGTTACTCTATCGATGGTATCTTCACTTCTTCTTTTGATGAATCCCACCGCTGCCACCAGAAAATGTGTTAAGCCTCAGTTTGGGTTACATAAAAAAAAAAAAAACAGGAACTCAAAAGAAACCGGCAGGCCAGCTGACGTCTGGGTAGTGGACGCTGGTGTTTCCCTTTGGTATTGTGTGAATATCCAACGATGATCGAACAACTGAGCGACGATCGATTATGTAGAGCGACAACAATTCACCGATGACCAAAAAAACAACAGCAAGGCACCGACAACAACGAATAGACGACAACAAAAATCAACCGATGTTTACAATAAAACGAAACACGTTTTTATTTTACTATAACTATGTAACTATATTTATTTTAATATTAATTAAAATGTCCAGGTCTTAACAATTCGCTTAAATTCCAACAAATCACAAGCATTTTTTATTTTTACCTGTCTAAATAGCCTATAACTGTTGACACCTCCTTTTTACGTTTTGCCACATTTTGCCAATTCCCATATTCTGTTATTCCAATTTTCTTGCTGAATCGGCGTCTGGTTTCGGTCCCATTGTGGTGATAGGGTTGTTGTTCTCCCGTGTCGCATGACCTACTTGCATATCCGTAAAAAGTCATCTAAGGATATTTAATTCTTAGATTGGACTTTGGATTTTCCTTTGGATTTTGAAGTGGTCATTCTCAAGGATACTTCCGGATTAACTCTATGTTTTCTGTTGAAATACTTATTAAAGATGGTTAATGTTGTCTTACCTCTACCACAGCTACATTTCCAAATATTATAGCTAACAAGCTCAGGATTCCAAATGTTGAGATTATTATCCCCTGTGATCGTTCTGTTATATTTTTCAATGTTCTTGGCCAAAAGTTTTTATGATTTTGAATCTGAGTTGACAGATCCTGCAGCTCGTGGATATCTTTGGCAGTTATCTTCGACAATGGTTCTTGGTTAATCACAATATCCTAATCTTCTAGTTCACTGTATGAATGTTTATCTCTATCCGCAATTTCTGCTCAAGTACCGACCGTCTTTATCGTCATGTCATAAGTTTCGAGGATGCAATTATTATTTATTTGGAGTATACCGGTGCCAACAAGTTTACCTATTTCTGTTTCATTGTTACATTTACATTTGTTCTGGGTTTGTTCAGAAATACTATACAAATACAAATTATATTTTAGCTTACGAAATATTTCTTCATGAGAATATATGATTTTAGCTTTTATCAGCTCTATTTCTCATAAACAAATTTATTTCACAATTATCATCGCTAATAGTACTTCTAAGAAGCTGGGGTTTAAAAATTAAAATTTTATTAATGTTATTACAATCTTTTAAGTCATTTATTAAAGCGTTTTTATTTATAATCATAAATTTATCTCTTACATCTAAAAATGCAACTTCTAGAGTATTAACTTTGTATGTTTCATCTACTAGCGTTTCTGTCTTCTCGAACTACCCATAATTCCTAAAATAATCTTTATTCTATTGTCAATCTTTACAATTTCTTTTTTAGCTATTCTCTGAAATTCTTTACATTAAATTTTCGACTCTAGACAAACGGCAATCATGTTTCTTATATTTTCACTCGCGTGATCTAATCCATTTATATCTAGTTCTATCACTAATGCTATATAATTGTTAATTTCTCTTGCTTCTCCTAAGTGAGTAAAATGTATCCCGGTATTATTTTGTAGATCTTTCACCCATAATTTTACTTCGGCGATGACCCGCCCGATGAACAAGGATCTGAAATATATGGCTTAACATTAGCTTTGTTAAATTCTTGCTTCTTGTTATTCATTGGTATGACTAAATTATTTTCATTAACTTCTAATATTTTAAAGGGCCCTTTATACTGGCTTCTTGATTTTCCTTTTCTTTCATTCCTCACTAAGACCTTTTGACCAATTTTGTATTTTATAGTTCTTCCTAATTTCTTGTCATATATAATTTTTGACTTTTCCCTACATTTTCTTGTACTTTCATTGGCATTTTCTTGCTTTTCTAAAAGATTGGCTCGAAGTTCGTCAACGTAATCGAAAACAGATTTTTCATCATTCGGCTCTACACCACTAGGCCTATTAACTTCAAAACCAAATGCCAATTCGTAAGGAGTGTAACCTGTAGTAGTGTTTAGTTCCATTGTAACAGAATCCTGCATAAGACATTCTCTTATGCCAGTCTTTAAGTTGATTTAATTCGCGTCCTGTAGATTTAAGGTACTCTAGGAGTCTGCAGTGAGCCCTTTTAACACTACCATTGGCCTGTGGATAAGCTACACTAGTGGTAATGTGTTTTATATTTAGGAGTTTACAAAACTCCTCAAACAGCTTATTGCAAAATTCTGAACCGTTGCCAGATAAGATTAACTTTGGCATCCCAAAATTCATAATCCAATCTTCCATAACAGTTCGCGCTATTGGTTGCATATCTTTAGACTTTACCGGTATAAACTTGATGAATTTTGATAGATCGTTTTGAATAGTCAATCCGAACTTGTAACCTTCTTCAGTTTCTTCAAGAGGTCCAATTACGTCTATCATGATCTTTACCATGGCTTTGTGTGCTGATGTAATGATCTTTATTGGGTTTCTAGTAGGCGCTCTGTTGACCTTCTCTGTTTGGCACTGAGGGCAAATTTCTCACGAAATCTTCGATCTGTTTTTGCATATCCTTCAATTGAAATTTTTTTTTGACTTTCGCATAAGTGGCTTTTTGACTCATGTGTCCACCTAATAACCATTCGTGATATTCCCTTATTATGGCCTTCCTTTTCTCTATCAGTGACTCGTTCTTTATCCTTTGTCAACACCTCTTCTTCTATAGTACTAGAAGCTTCACTTTCTACAGCTGTGTCTTCTTCAAGAATATTTTCTACACCTTCTGAGTAAATTTCGTTCTTACTATTTCCTATATTTGTTTCTAAAGCCTCATCTCTTAATTCTCTGGCTTCCCTAGTTTCATCACTGACTTCAATTCCTTCTTATTCCATCAGACTCAATAAATCCTGCCGAGTTTCTTCCCTTTCATTCTCTGTTATTCTTACGTTTCTACTAAGATCGTCAACTACGACATTTTCTTTTCCTTTTTTATAGGTTATGACATAATCAAACTCCTCAAGTTTGAGTCGCCACCTTACCAATCCACTGCCTGGATCCTTAACGTGAAATAACAAGGTTAACGGTCCATGGTCTGTTCGTATTATAAATTTAGTACCATAAATGTATGATCGAAACTGTTTCGTAGCCCATACGTTACTTAAGAATTCTTTTTCTGTAGTGCTGTAGTTAAACTCTGCTTTATTTAATGTTCGGCTGACAAAATGTACTGGTAGATCCTTACTATTGTTTTCCTGACTAAGCACTGCACCGATGCCTCTATTAGACGCATCAGTTGTTATAATAAATGGCTTGCTATAATCTGGGTACTGTAGTATGGGATGTGTTATTATTAATTCTTTTAGCTTATTAAATGCTTCTTCCTGATCTTGAGTCCTGATAAACTCAGCATCCTTTTTTAATAATCAATTCAATGACTCGGCAACTTTACTAAAATTCTTAATGAACTTTCTGTAGTATCCTATCATCCCTAGGAAGGACTTAATTCCTTTAGGGTTTTTTGGGGCTCCCATTTGTTTTATACATGCTATCTTTCCTGGATCGGGTTTGACTCCCTCGTCAGTGATAACATGCCCTAAGTAGGAGACTTCCTTTCTACGGAACTCACACTTATCAGGCTGCAGTTTGAGGTTTGCCTTTCGCAGTTGCTCGAAAACTTCAACTAAATTTTGATTATGTTCCTCTAGATTTTTCCCGTATACGACAATGTCGTCCAAGTAAACGAAACATCTGATTCCCTGTAAACCTGCTAGGACCGTGTTCATCAGCCTTTGGAAAGAGGCCGCAGCATTTATTAAACCAAATGGCATTCTTGTGTACTCAAAATGGCCATATGGAGTGCTAAAAGCAGTTTTTTCGATGTCCTCCTCAGCCATTGCAATTTGGTGGAAGCCAGACGTTAAGCCTAATGTCGAAAAATACTTTGCCTTACCCAATTGGTCGAGGATTTCGTTTATGTTCGGCAGCGGGTAATTTTCCGCAATAGTTAAGTCATTTAATTTGCGGTAATCAATTACCATACCACTTGCGTCGGACTTTTTGGGAATTATCCATAGCAGAGAGCTCCAGGGAGAACTGCTATTTTGGATTATTCCGTCCTCTTTCAATTTTCCTATCTGTTTACGAACTTCCTCATCATGGACCTTAGGATATCTATATGTTTTGATGAACACAGGTTCGCAATCACTTTTTGTCCGTATTTTATGTTTTATTGCGGAAGTTTTTGACAGCTTTTAATTTTTGGTACTAAAAATATCACTATATTTCCTAACAATTTCGATAAGACTTTCTTTTTCTTCCTTGTTTAAATGGTCAATTCGAATGTTACCTGACACTAACTTTGAATTCACTCAAATTTCTTCCTATGATCCTAACATTTTTTAAATTAAATGGTTTGTCAGTGGTATTAGCTATCGAAACTAAACATTTCCCATTATTATTCAGGGTGACGCAATTTGGAATTATGATACCCCCGGTAATTTCCTGTCTGGGTATCACAATTTCATTATTTAAACCACTATTGATCTCAACTATTCTAAAAACCTCAGATCTTTCCTTTACGATGAATTTCTCTCCTAAAAACCGTAAAGGTATTTTTCCATATTTTCCACTGATAATGTTTTCCTTGTAATTGATTGAGAAACCACCCTCTCGTAGGAAATGATTTCCGATCAATCCATCGTGTTCCCCTAGCAAGTCATTTTCTATTACTTGGAATTTGATAGCTTTAGATTTTCCGGCTAAGCTAACAAATCTGATATGGACTTCCGTTTCACCTAGAGTGCTACGTGTTCTACCACCTATTCCACTAAATTTTATACATTTCCTTGCTTTTACATCTTCTTCGTAAACTCAGTTGGCTTTGATAAGGGACACCTCAGCTCCTGTATTAATTATTAGCCTTTTCAACTCGCCATTAATTTCTACAAGTAAATGAGGACTTTCGGAATTATCCAAGATCCTAATTTAACAAGAATTTATTTGGTTGTTTTATTTCAAAATAGTGTGCGCTACCGCTCACGGTGTACGTCTTCTTCGTCGTCCAATCTATACTATCTTAATCCCCCAACGATCTCTTCATCAGAGCCGTGTGTTGTTGTCCCCCTCTTTTGCGCTGTCTCTTTCGTGCGGCAGTCCTGCCAAGTCATCAATCTTTCTGGGTATTTGATCGAAACATGGTCATGCGTTGTTCTTCTTCGGACGCAAATTCAGCCGCTTCGGCTGGCGTTTTTGGACGTTGTGGTATTGTGTACGTCGACAATCTTTCACGTAAGCCATTAATGAAAACCGTTAAAGTTTAATTTTGGATATATTCCAATTACCCCTCTATATGTTCACTCTTTAGGTCCGCGAGCTTACTTTGCAACAACCGTCTTTACAACGTTGCGACCCTTTGCAAGTAATGAACAACAGACTCGTCCATATTTTGCCTGATAGAAATAAGTTCCCTATGAAGCTGTAGAGTACTGTGAGGCTCTCTGAATACGGCTGTTAATTCTTTTTTTTAGAGAATCCCAGTCTTTAATGTCCTTATTCATGAGAATTGTTGTAGCATTACCACGAATCTTTGTTTTGATGTATTTGAAAAGAACATCGTTTTGTGTAGTGGATGCTAATTGGATAGCATCGTTACACGAGTCAATGAAAGTGAAAACTTCGTCAGTTGTACCATTGAATGTGGGGATGAAGGAAATTAAAACATTAATCGTGATTTCACTCATAGTTACAACTCTAATTTCACTATCGGTATTGCTTTCACTATTACTTAGATATCCCCGTACTCAATATTATCTTCTGAACTATCACTGTTTTTTAAACAATTTTCACCTTAGTTTTCCGCGTTAGTATTTAGACCGCTTATTGAAGCACGAAATTTTGAAAAATGAATACTTAGTCTTAGAAATTCTTACTATAATTTAAATTTTTTTTTTTTATGCATCGTATGAAACAAAAGCTTTACAATAAATATACTCACAAGAATATTACAAATACGCGTTACTCTATCGATGGTATCTTCACTTCTTCTTTTGATGAATCCCACCGCTGCCACCAGAAAATGTGTTAAGCCTCAGTTTGGGTTACATAAAAAAAAAAAAAAAAACAGGAACTCAAAAGAAACCGGCAGGCCAGCTGACGTCTGGGTAGTGGACGCTGGTGTTTCCCTTTGGTATTGTGTGAATATCCAACGATGATCGAACAACTGAGCGACGATCGATTATGTAGAGCGACAACAATTCACCGATGACCAAAAAAACAACAGCAAGGCACCGACAACAACGAATAGACGACAACAAAAATCAACCGATGTATACAATAAAACGAAACACGTTTTTATTTTACTATAACTATGTAACTATACTTATTTTAATATTAATTAAAATGTCCAGGTCTTAACAATTCGCTTAATTTCCAACAAATGCCAAGCATTTTTTATTTTTACCTGTCTAAATGGCCTAAAACTGTTGACACCTCCTTTTTACGTTTTTCCACGTTTTCCCATATTCTGTTATTCCAATTTTCTTGCTGAATCGGCGTCTGGTTTCGGTCGCATTGTGGTGATAGGGTTGTTGTTCTCCCATGTCGCATGATCTACTTGCACATCCGTAACAATATACGAGTTTTTGCAACATATGTAAAGAGCATCGAATTATTATATTTGTTTACATACAGACAATGAACAACGAAACTGTGACGAAAGGTAAACAAACATTGAACAAAAGCATCGGCACATCATTCTACACGCGATACCGTACTTCTACCTTCGTATACTCTCTTTTTTCGCTGACTATGGAGATGAATGGTGTTGCTACATGCGACGTATTTTTTGGTACCGGTGCATTGTATACCAATTACTACGTTTATATGCATACTTGAAGCTAGGTTCAACCCGGCTTGAGATTTATATAAACGCAGATCAAGTTGAAATGGGATCGACTCAGCTAACAGAGCTGGATCGAGTCAGAAAAATGCATGTATAGCTGGGTTGAGAGGTTGAACTGACATGTTGTCTCTGTGTGTGTGTGTGATTTCAGATGACAAATCTAACACAACAGAACACTAACACAATCAAAAGCAGAATGTCTGCTATACTTATCTGTCAGTTCAACCAAGTTTGAATTTTTCAATCTTTCGACTCAGTGTGTAGAAATACTCAGATCGAAATCTCAACTCGATCTCAACTCGATCCCTACATTCTGCATATAAACGTGGTAAATATCAGATGTGTTTTGCAGGCGGCCTTTGTCGTTGATTATTGCAACCTACGGAGGCCAACCGCAATCCAAGCAAATGTCATTCGCTGTTGACGGCAAGTGCCGTTCGCTGTTAGTGGTGACGATAAATTGCGTGAATTCATTCGAGTGTTTCTTGTTTTATGAAGTTTGTGTACAGTAATTTAGGTGAGTGTTCATTTACTTATTTTAAAATTTATAATTAACTTATTTTAATTTATTGTGTTGGGTTGTATTGAAAAAGGTTGAGTTTTTTTTTGTATGTATTCCTCGTTGGTGTGCATGTGTTTTTTTTTTATGGATGCGCCAATTTATGTGGTAATCTTCTAAAGATACTAGAAGCCTACTAGTATGAACGATTCGCAGACCAGTTTACTCAATTCCAGGAATGCGCCTACGTACTAATCCACACCCAGTTCACTTCTACCACTCTCCCCGTGAAACTGTCGTTAGGTATTACTTCGCGGGGCTGGTTAGCATTTCATGGTATCTTTTTGTATTGCTGCTTCTGCTCTCCTTTCTCAATTATACGAAGCTCTTCTTGCACATTCATTACGAGTGCACAAATTTTCATCCAGTTCTCCTCTGATCGCAACATGTGGTCCATTCCGCGAAATGACTGCAATGGAACACTGCGTGTTCTGTGTCTTCCTCTTGATCTTGACAATCTGGACAGAAAGGTGAGCAATCGTGAACAAATCTTTGTAAATACTTACGATAGCCACCGTGACCCGATTGGAACTGTGTATGGTGGTAGTTGGGGTGCCCACGCATTAATCTTATCCAAGCCTCAATGGTGTGAAGCTTGTAGGTCCATCTGCCTTTTGCACTGTTTCCCCACCTAGCTTGCCACATAGCTATTGATATTGTCTTTTCTTCCTCCTTCATTTTCTTGACAATTCCTGCTTCTTGATTGATCGAGCTTCTCCTTTCATTGATCTTTACCATCTCGTTTGCGAAGATGTCGATAGGGATCATTCCGGCTATGACACAGACTGCTTCGTCTGATATTGTTCGGAAACCGCTGATTGTTCTTATCACGCAGAGCCTATATGTTGCCGACAGTTTTCTCCGTGTCTCCATCGTCGCTAACGCCGCCGCCCAAAACCGGGGCAGAATACAGAAGAACCGAGTTGACGACTCTGGATAGTAAAATCCATCTAGTACCTAGGTCCTCCGATGTTTGGCACCATTGCTTTCTATCTCGAGTATTCTCCGTGGGCTTTAAACTTCAATGTATCATCAAGTATTACTCCTAAATATTTAACTCCTTCTTTTGATCTTATAGTCTGGCTGCCGACTCGAATATTCCCATATTCAACAGCCTTTCAACTTGTTATAAGAACAGCCTCAGTTTTGTGGTCTGCTAATCCTAGACCGGCTGATACAAGCCAGTCTTTGATTTTTACGATTGATTCGTTTGTGGCTGACATAGAGACGTGGATGGCGATGTCATAAGTGAACCCGATTATCCTAACGCCTTATGGCAGTGTTAGGCGCAGGACTCAGTCGTATATAATTTTTCAAAGAAGAGGGCCTAGTACCGATCCTTGTGGGACTCCCGCAGTGACGTTGTAGTACTCTACCCCCTCGTCAGTTTGGTACCTCAACTTCCTGTCTGTGAATTAATTTATCATTATCCTCAACAGGTAATATAGAGTATCCATTCTGGCCAGCGACCTCCTTATAAACGACCAATCTGCCGAGTTGAAGGCATTTTTAATGTCCAGAGTCACTACTGCACAGTATTTCGTTGTCCCCTCTTGTCATCTTTTCCCCTGGATCGCTTCAGCTGTTGTATCGACTATCCCTTTTATGGCATCAACGGTAGAACCTGATTTTCTGCATACGGACTGCTGATCTGACAATACTCCTTTCTCCTCTGCTATCACTAGCAGTCTGTTGTATATTATTCGTTCGAGGATATTTCCCAAAGTGTCGAGTACACATTTTGGGCGATATGACGATGGTTCACCTGGCGGCTTGTTTCCTTTTGGTAGCAGCACCAAATGTTGGAGCTTCCATGAATCCGGAAAAACTCGTTCGTCTAGACACTTTTGCATCGTCGTTATAAAGATATCGGGCCTCTGTTGAACTGCCACTTTCACTGCTTCATTGGGGATGCCTTCCGGTCCGGGGGCTTTATTGTTGAATATCTTCTTGCATGCCTCGAATAGTTCCTCCCTAGTAATAACGGGGATGTGCTCTGTGTTTGTCTATCTGATTATGCTACACAGAGTAGGTGGTCCAAGGGGGTATAGGTGCTCTATTATGGACCGGAACATAGCTGGTCAAGTTATCTGTGGAGACCTATGGCCTTCGGCTTTGTCATCACCATTCTGTATGCGATAACCCAAGGGTTTGTGCCTGCTTCCTTATAGTGTCGTTTTAAACATATCGTCTTATTCCTTTTGATCGCCTTTTTTAGATCGTGTCGCGCCAGCTTAAATGTATCAAGACGCTCCTGAAACTCAGGTCTTTCTCTGGGTCGTTGGATTTTACATCAGGCTTGTAAGCACTTTGCCCTGAGTGTTTTTATTTCCTCGTTCCACCAAAACACGATGCACCTCTCCTACTGGCTATTCTTCTGGGCATTGCCGCATCACACGCTGTAATGATAGTGCGGGTGAGCTGGTGCAAGGGGACTCCGCTGTTCCGAAGCGAGTTACGATATCGACATCCATCATTTCCTCGAATGTGTCTTTATCAAAGAGTTTATCTTTCCATTTTGAGCCTGTTAATTTAGGGCGTTGAATGGTTTAGCCAAAGTTCTTAACATCCATTATTATTGCCTGGTGGTCGCTGTGTGCATATTCCCCACTGAGCCGCAATTTTGTGTTGCACATGTTTGAGTTGGTCATGAAGGTTATATCGATGATTGACCCCATACCTGTTTTGCGATGTGTGTTGGCTCGCGATATGTGTTGGTTGCTTCTCTGCAAGCACTATTTCTAGTGCCGCAAAGGTTTTCAGTAGAATACGCCCTCAGACATTGGTGACCCTGCTACCCCACCCTGTTGCCCATGCATTGAGGTCACAGCCTATGACCATTGGAGTTCTACCATGCGTATCGATTATTGAATTGTCTAGCATTGTCAGGTATTCACTCGTCGACCAGCTGGATTGAGCACAGCAGCTGTAGAAGTTAATACCAATTATTTTTGCACGTAGAAAGCCATCCACTGGTTACTTGGAAGGCATGTCTTCCACATATCCATATTGCAGCTCGTTTAGTTTTGTCGCAAGTCCAAATGTTGCTGTCGAGAGTTTCATAAGGTCCACTAATAAATACAATCGCTTCATCGTCCTTAAGAGTTTGTGTCAGGAGGTCGTGAGCTGTCTTACAGTGGTTTAGATTGATCTATATTACCTTCGTGATGTCTTGCTTTGGATGGCTCTCCTGAAGCATTTGCATTTGCTACTACCGGCAACGTGTTGCGCATCTTCTGGGTGATTCTTTCTACAGAACAAGCATGATGGCTCCTTTTCACAGTTTTTTGCGATGTGGCCTTCTGTTCCACATTTTCTACATAGCTTAGAGTGGTTCAGATTTTTATTCTTCAGGCTTCTAATAGTTTTCCTACGTCTTCTGCATATGCCTTTCACATGGACAAGATGTCTGCCGTTGAAACTTCCACTCCGAACTGGGCTTTGGTGACATCGATTATGTTGTCTATTGTAGTGACCTCATCGATGTCTTTTACCTCGGGGTTAGTACGGTTCGTGAGTGACCTTACACTTGCTTGTTCCGCTAAGGCCTCGTTGATGACGCCTTTGGACTCAGTGGTATTGGTTTCCGTCTTCTAAAAGGTTTCCCTTTTGTGTCCTTCAGACATGGCTTTTCCCACTGCATTTACTTTGGGATCTGCCTTTACTTTGCGTAATATGTCCGCGTAAGAGAGAGTTCCCGACGCTTTAATGATGACAGCGTCAGGTCTAGCTTTTGGGCCTATTGCTGCTTCCTTTTGACGAAGTTCTTTTTGGTGGCATTTGACAATTTTTTTCCTCCTGTCGCCTGCTCCTTGTTTGCAGTTGGGTTTACCCGCTTATCCCTGGCCATAGGGTTCTCAACGCGAGTTACCCCATCTTTCTCCTTAGTGTTAACCAAAGATGAGTGCCTTGCTTATGCTTCGGTTCCGGGCATTTGTTGTCTATAAATAAATAAAAATTTTGTTTTGTTGTCTGCGACACCGTTTTTGTGGGTTTTTCTGCTTCTGTTTTGGCTCCGGTGGTTCGCTGTCGGCAGCAATATTTGATGGGTGTTACTGCTTCCGTTTTTTCTCCGGGGGTTCGCCGTCTGCAAGCTGCCTACCCTTGGGTTCTGATATTGGTTTTAGTCATGGCGAAGTTTACGAGGAGTTGTTCTGACAAATCACCTCCTTTGCTTTCTCGTCTTGCAGCTGAATTACCGAGAGCCCATAGTGAGCTCTAATGCTTTCAATAGTAGCGTCTTGCATCGCTTGATGGATCGAACGCCTTTTGCCGTCTTCCAGCATTTCTACCAGCCCTTTAATTTACTCACTTAGCTTGTGGAAATGAGATTGTTGGGTGTATGGTTCGGCCGTCATCTTTGGAACTGCAAGTGATTCGCGTCGTTCTGTGTTCCTTTGTGATGCTGCTACTTGACCAACTGGTGACCTCAGCATCCTTGGTCCCC
Source organism: Pocota personata (assembly GCA_963082735.1). Taxonomy (NCBI): domain Eukaryota; kingdom Metazoa; phylum Arthropoda; class Insecta; order Diptera; family Syrphidae; genus Pocota; species Pocota personata. The sequence goes on along the minus strand of OY720429.1, from coordinate 139,509,064 downwards.
CCCCTGGAGGGGGTTCTACATGTTCTCCTCTACTATTCCTCAGGTGTTGTTGTTTGATTTTTTTGTAGTCATTTCTATTGGATAACAACTCAAAGCCGTTATCAATGTTCGAATGTGCAGTCACGTAAGGATCCCATGGTTGTGTTTGCAAGCAGTGAGGCAATGCGAGATTTTTGATTGGCGCCAATGGATGTGGCAATCTTTTAAAAATACTAGTAACACAGGCTACTAGCATGCATGATTCGCAAGCCCGAATAATCGATGCCAGGAATGCGCCTACGTTCTAGTCCACACTCAGCACTCTTCTACCACTCTCCGCGCGGGACTGCTGTTAGGTATTGCTTCGCGGGACTGGTTACCAAATTATGCTATACGTCCTGTGTCAGCTGCTTCTGATGCTCCTGTTACTTCTGTTACTTCTGTTGCTTCTGCTGCTCCTATTAGCTTTTCTAATCTCCGCAGCCCATTTTGAAGAGTTGTTACGAAATTATATATTGCCATCCAATTCTCTTTCGACCAAAACATATGGCCAAGGAGTAACGACGGACTGGGCATGCCTGTCGTAATCCACGGTAGACATGCCTGTCGTAAAATTCGACTAAAATGCCAACCTACCGTCTTTCTTTAGAGAACGGTAATAAAAATTATGCAATGAACCAAATGAACGGTATTGATACCCCAGGTGGCAGCCCAGTTCAACTGCAAAACCTACCCTCGCAAGAGGCATGCTCTACGGATTCTGGGGAGAGCTATTTATTGTATCGAAATTTAATTAACCCGTTTAGGAAAAGCGCAAGGCTACAAAGATCTCCGCCTCAAAAGACTTCTCCTAAAGCGCAAAATAAGAGTTTCGCGAACTCGGATCTGTTAATTCGGGAAACGCAAACTTCGAAACAAAGTACTTCGGAAGAAAAAAACACCGAGCTCCGAAAGAGGCTCGATGAAATGGAGCTCTTTTGTCGTGAGCTCAAAAGCAAAGTTGAGAAACTTGAATCAGAGAATAAAGAGTCTTTGCTTCAAAACGAGTCTTCACATTCATTGTGAACCTTCTCCGGATAACTATCAGTACAGTACGGACGAAGAAGAACCCCCGAACGAAACGGATTGGATACTTAAACGAAGACCGTCTAAAAAACGTAAGGCTGGCTCATCGCTCGAGGTTGTCCCGTAACAAGAACCTAATCGCAAAGCGCAGCGGAAATCAAATTGAAAGAAAACGCTCTCCTCCTCCAATCAATATTACATCCGTTTTTAATTCTTTACGATAAATTTTAAAAACAACGGTCGCTACTGATTTTAAAGTAACTTCATTGCGAAACGATGCATGGAAATTCAAGGTTAATTACGCTGAGGGCTATCGGGCTGTATCTCAAAAGCTTAACAACTAAAAAAATCAAAAAAGACAAGTCTGAGAGACCTTTGAGGGTCGTAGCTAGAGGACTTCATCCATCATGCGCTAAAGAAGACGTTATGGGTGATTTACGCGATAGAGGTTATAACATTCTTGACGCTGTGAACCTCTTAAAAAAAGAAAGAAATCGACCCGACCATGGAGAAAAACCTATAGTTAAACGTAGCTTCCGCTTTTTGTGATATCGTTCAATAACACAGAAAGCCAGAAAAAGATATACAATATTCGTTCAATCATGAGTATATTCGTTAAAATCGAGCCGCTACGTGTCAATACGAAGACAGTCCCTCATTGCAAGCGTTGCCAAGAGTTCAATCGTACGCAGGCGTACTGTCGGAAAGAGCCGCGCTGCGTTAAGCTCTCTGGCAAACACTCCTCTGAGAATTGCAGTTTGAGCATAAATAAAAAATCAACTTGCGTTAACTGCAAAGGAAGGCACCCAGCAAATCATCGCGGTCGCGAGGTCGCAAAGGAACTACAGATGCGACGGAGAAAATCTACAACGCCGACTGTGCGGGGAACGAAATCAGTCGATCGGGCTCCTAAGTCGGTAGAGCGTGTTGCTAAGCAGACTGCGCGGGCTCGTAAGCCAGTTGTACAGACTCCTGAGCCGACTGAAAGGACGCTCGAATCAGCAGTGCACACTCTTGAACCAGTCAGTCAGCCTTTTAAGCCGATTAAACTTGCGTCGAAGTCGTCGGCTAAAAAGACTAATTGAAAAATAACCTCAGATAAGCCAAAGAATCTCAGTTTTCTGACGTATTCTCAGGCTGCAGTTAAAGTAACCGAACGAAACGACGGGCCACCCTCTGATCCGTTCAAAGAAATTCTGAACTGCATTTACGCTAAGTTCGAGGAACAATGTGAAATGAACAAAAAAAATTCTCGAACGACTCAGTAACGTGGAAAGCTTTTGAAGGGCTAGCCCTATATCTAAATCTAAGTAGATATGAACTCTTTGCTTAAAATTATAACATGGAATGCAAACGGACTCTCACAAAAATCTAACGAATTAGAAATTTTTCTAATGAGAGAAAATATCGACATATGTTTGTTCTCCAAAACCCATCTAAAAAGGAAATCGCAAATAAAGATAAGAGGCTACGCTGGTTATCACGCCTATCATCCTTCTGATAGAGCGCTGGGCGGTTTGTCCTTATTCATTAAAACTAACATCGAACACTCGGTCGATATAAACATAGAGCTGGAAAAACTTCTTTTGTGCGCGGTATTGATTAAAAATAAACATTTGAGCTAAATATAGCGTCTGTTTACTGTCCACCGCGATACTCGCTCGAAAAAGGTGACTACTTTCGTGTCTTCAATGCCCTTGGTTCAAATTTCCTTATTGGTGGTGTTTTCAACGCGAAGCACACCTTCTGGGGTTCAAGATGTACACCATCTAAAGGAAAAATTCTCTACGAAGTGGCAAATGAATGTTGTTTTTATTCAACACGAAAACCCACCTATTGGCCAACTGACTCAGAAAAAATTCTCGATCTGATCGATTTTTTCGTTTCAAAAGGCATTTACGAGAAGTTTATTACAGTCGAAGAAAGTTTTGGTCTCTCTTCGGACCACTCTCCGGTAATTTAGATTACTTGATGAAGCGTTGATCAAGAAAGAAGAACCTCCAAGACTTATTAGCAATAGAACGAACTGGGAGGGCTTTAGAAATGATTGCGAAAGAAATATCGCCCTAAATGTATCACTTGAAACACCTTGTGAACAGGAGGACGGAGTTGATCTTTTCGTGGAAGCAATTCAAAGAGCGGGATTGGGAAACACTCCTTCTAGAAGCTATAGGATTAACGACAACGAAAAGTATCGAAGTGAAATCATTGAACTGGTGAGGGAGAAAAGAAAAGCACGAAAGAAATGGCAAATCACTCGCGCACCGCAGCATAAAAAGGCAATATGCAATCCCCTTAGAAATAGTATTCGCGAATTTAAAAGCAATAAGATAGCGACCTACCTTGAATATCTCTCCACTGGAAGAGAAACCTCGAATGCAAACGCCCCCAATTCGGACAAATTATAGAACTTGGGCCAAGAGCGACAAAGAAAAGGCAGAACTTTTTGCTTTGCACTTAGAAGAAATGTTTAAGCCATTCGACGGCCCTGTCACGACATCTGACAACTTTAAAGTAAAAAAAGTTACATTGATTGAACTGAGGGAAGTAAATAAAAATCTGAAGACGAAAAACGCACAGGGTTACGACTTGATAACGGCGCAGGTGGTCAAGGAATTGCCGACTAGAGCTCTTATAAAACCGCTATATTTGATTAGCGCTTCGTTCAGATTGCTCTACGTTACGAGACATGGAAAGTCGTCGAGATTATAATGGTCCCGAAACCAGACAAATCTCTGAACGAGAAGAGTTCATATCGGCCTATTTCCGTATTGCCGATTATCGCTAAAATATTCGAAAAACTACTTTCTAAACAACTACAATCGACGAAAGACGTCTGATTCCTGACCATGAGTTAGGGTTTAGAATCAAACACTCTACAATCGACCAAGTCTACAAAATAACTGACGTGATTGAGAAAACTCTCGAAGAAAAAAAGATTTGTTGTGGTATATTTCTTGACGTCGCATAAGCTTTCGATAAGGTTTGGCTCGAAGGATTGAAGTATAAATTGCAACTACTTCTGCTACGGCAACTCTTTCTAATCTTATGATCGTACCTCACCGAAAGTCTTTTTCGTGTTAAGCACGGAAATGATTACTCTGAGTTCAAGGAGATTGCGGCCGGACTCCCACAAGGAAGTGTCCTTGACCCGCATCTATGTGTACTCTAAACGTATAATACCCTGCAGGAAAGAAACTGCGTCATCGCCCCATTTTCGGACGATACGGTGATATTAACATCTACAAATTGACTGTATTTACACAGATTTTTCCAAGGTCTTTGAACGTGTCCAGAACAATGTTCTTTTAAAAAAACTTGAGATGTTTGGATTTCATTCTAGTATTTTAAGTTGGATTGCCAGTTATTTGATGAATCGCAAGCAATATGTTAAAATTGGCTATGTTTGCTCAAAAGGGGTTCTGAATTACTCAGGTGTTCCTCAGGGCAGACATATTGGTCCGCTCCTTTTCCTTCTTTTTATAAGCGACCTTCCGTCGGTTGTATTAACATCCAAATGTCTCTTATATGCAGACGATCTAAAAATATTAAGTTCCGTAAATACTATTTCGGACGCGCTTCGATTACAAAATGATCTTAATCGTATTAATGACTGCTGTTCTTTGAATGGTTTTTATTTCAATATAAATAAGTGTTCAGTTATAACTTTCAATAGAATAAAGTTCCCAATTGTCTTTGATTACAGTATTCAAAGAACTGTACTAAAGAGAGTAACTGATCATAAAGACTTAGGAATAATTTTTGATGTCGAATTAAATTTTTCGTTACATATGGATTATATAATCGGCAAGGCAAATCGCTTGTTGGGTTTTTTATTTCGTAATTCCAATGACTTTTATGATCCTTACACGTTTAAGTCCTTATATATTTCATTATTTCGTTCTATATTAGAATATTGCTGTATTATTTGGAACCCTTATTATCGCAATCATGAATTACGTATTGAGAGAATTCAAACACGATTTACGAAGCTTGCTCTCCGTAAAATGAATTGGAACAATGATGTGCCTTCTTTTGAAGCAAGCTGTGCGATTATTAATTTAAAACCGCTTACTCAAAGAGTAACTTATTACTCGGTACTTTTTGCTCACGATATAATAACCGCTCATATTGATTGTTCGCTTTTGATATCAATGTTTAATTTGTATGCTCCTATTCGCATTCTTTGACCTAGAGAACAGTTTTTCTTTATTTCTAGACACAGAACGAATTATGGACGAAATGATCCTATAACTACGGCTTGCGTCAATTACAATTTTTATAGAAACGCTATTGATTTCAATATGTATAGATTGCTTTGTAAAACTGCTATCATGAATTCTTTATAATTTAATTTAATTGTAATCATTCAAATATATATAACCAATTAATAATTTTGCAAATTACTAGAAGTAGTCTAAAATAAGATTGTAACTTATAAGACGAAATGAATAAATAAATAAATAAACTTTACCTACAAAAAGTGGATAGATTACCCGTATATTTAAACTCGTGTCAAATACCGTACGCGAACGAAGCAAATCGCACGTAAAAAAGAAACGCGGTGAGTTCGAAAACAAATACCGACAAATGTACTGGCTACCCGGAAAACATTCGAAGTTGAGCCTATATAACAAACTGCTTAGCTATAAGCAAGTGCTAAAGTCAGTATGGAAGGTTGGTCTACAACTATGGGGTTGTACCAGGAAAAGCAATAGAAACATCCTACAAACTTTTGAAAATAAAGTTCTTAGAACGATCGTTAGCGCACCGTGGTACATATGTAACGAAGATATTCATCAGGACCTGGGAATTCCTAGCGTCATCGAAGAGATAACACCTTTTGCTCCTAAACACAAAGATCGTGTTCACGGCCATTGTAACCATACCATCATTCAACTACTTGACGCGAATAGTTCAATTCGTTGTCTGCAAAGGACCAAACCTTTTGACCTCGCGTCATAGTATATGCCGGTCGTGAAAACAGCAGGAACTTTCATTGGAATTTAACCTGCCTAAAGTGCAACATTCTTTTTAGATTACATGTAGTGGCAACACTGCTTAAGAGAAATTGTAATTACAAGTGATCTGTGTCAAAACAATTAAATTCAAAGTGTAAAGTGCGGTAATACTTTCGTGTTCCATACAAATCAAATCATCAGCTGCTCCTACATCATTGATCACTGAAATACATTGGTTCCTGCCAAGCATTTTAGTTTTCAGATTGGTTTGAATTGTAACCAAAAGGTAGGTGCTTCTGTGGACCGACAGTGATCTTTGAACTTTACAAATAATAATAATCAAATAAAATCGGGTTCGTGTGTATAAGTTGAGCTTTTAAAAGCCCCTATAGTTACTACACGAACCCATTGCTAGAAGCTTAATTAAAATAATAATACAAAATCGCATACAGCCCGTGAGTATGCAACTTGTTTTTAGAATAAGTAAGACTACAGTACGGGCCATTAATGAATATGCCAAAAGTCTTACGCACTCCGCCAGCGGAGTGCACCACACCAACTTCTGAACCAAAGGTGTCAGCAGTAACATCAGCAAAAATAATAGAAAATGAAAATGCCAAGAGAAAATTAAGTCAAGAAAAAAGTATTTCTCAAAATGAGCAAAGGCTACAAAAAGAATTAACGCAAGTAAACAATGCGTTAATAGAATCAAATAATTTGAATAGAAATTTAAACGAATCAATTAAAAACTTGCAATTATATATAACAAATCTAGAAAATAAATTAAAATCGAAAGAAAACGAATTACAAAACAAACAGCCGGAGAATATTCAAGATATCCACAGCACTCCTCGGCAAAATGTGGAAAAACTAATATATGCAACAGATGAAGAAGAATTGGCAAAAGAAACAGAGTGGATTAGAGATACTCAGAGAGTAAAAAAGAGGAAATTTAACAATTCAATTCCTCCCCCTAAAGATACAGAATCGGCAGAATTAAACATCCAAAAGATATTGAAAAAGATTCCACCACCACCTCCAATAATAATTGATGAGGTAATTAGCTATGACAACCTGTATGAAAAGATAAAATCAGTCACGCTGGTAGAAAATTTCGATCTAAAAATCATCAACAAAAACAATATACGACTAAATCTCGAAGACGGAGAAATCTACAGAAGTGTCACGGCCTTACTAAATGAAGAAAACTATGCTTGGCACTCCTACGAAAATAAGCAAACCAGGCCCATTAGAGTAATGGCTAAAAATCTGCACCACTCATGCAAGCCTGAAAATATAACTACAAATCTTAAATCTAAAAGTTTCAATATTATTGATGCTACAATTAAGCTCAAGCGGGAAAACAAGGAACCTCTAAACATGTTTATGTTAACATTCAGTGCAGAAGAAGAGATAGAAAAGGTTTATCAAATCAAAAACATCCTGGGATGCAGAGTTGAAATTGAACCTCTTAAAAAATTAAAATTAGTACCCCAATGCAAGCAATGCCAGGCATATGGGCATACGCAAAAATATTGCAATAGACAGGCAAGATGTGTGAAATGCGCTGGAAAACACCACACAACAGAATGCAAAGCCCCAAAATGTGCAGCCTAAGCGCGTGCACTGCGGGGACCCCACCCCGCAAGCTATCGGGGGTGCACTGTTGCCATAGAACTGCAGAATATCTTAAATAAAAAACTAAACACCAAAAACAAAATTCTTGATAAAAAACAAGAAACACCAGATAATATTAAAGTAGATGTGGAACTATCAAAACTAGAGATTAAAAAACCCATTGCAAAAGAAAACAAAAAACCCATTGCAAAAGAAAACACAAAACCGAACGCTAAAGAAACCAGCGCAGGTATAATGTCATATGCTCAAGTGGTTGCACATAAAAAACAGCATGCTATGCAGAAAAAGGACCAACCTGAGTGTAACCAACAAAAGACTCAACCAAGCAATGACATGAATCAAACACTACAACTGATCCTAACCAAACTTAATGCACTAGATATGCGACTTAAAAAGTTAGAAAATACCAAGGACAAAGTATCTAAGCATAATCATGGATCAAAATCTTAAAGTGATATGTTGGAATGCAAATGGTCTCCTGCAACATCAACAGGAATTGCAGGTGATTCTTGAAACAAATAACATAGACATTTGTCTTATCTCAGAAACCCATTTTACAAAACACACGCAAACAAAATTTAAAAACTACGAAATCTACCACACCGCTCACCCTGAAAACACAGCTAAGGGTGGAAGTGCAGTACTAGTAAAAAATAATATACAACAATATGAGGAATTGAAGTATATAACAGAGAAAATACAAGCTACAGCAGTGTGTATAAAAGCTAAGCATAAAAAAATTAATATCGTTGCTATTTACTGTCCTCCAAAACATTCAATTAAAAAAGAAGAATATTCAGATTTTTTTAAAAAACTAGGAAACAGATACATAATAGGTGGAGATTTTAATGCCAAAAACCTTAACTGGGGATCCAGATTGACAACAACGAGAGGAAAATAACTTTATGCTGCTATTCAAAAACATCAATGCGAAATTCTCTCGACAGGAAGGCCCACGTTCTGGCCTACAGACAAAAATAAGATATCAGATCTAATTGATTTTGTCATAATCAAATTTGTCAAGCAGTTATATACACATAGATGAGTTCGAGTATCTAAGCTCTGACCATTCACCTATAATTCTCCAAATGAGTGAACATATAATTAAAAATACAAATATTAAAACTTTAACAAATAACAGAACAGATTGGCAAGCCTTCAAGCTGAACTTAACGAGTAAAATAGATTTAATGATACCCCTTATAACCAGAAATGATGTAGAAAAAGAACTGCATAAGTTGGTCAGCGATATTCAGCAATCGGCCTGGGAAAGCACCCCTGCCCTAAAGAGAAAGAACACAAAAAGAAACTACACGAAAGAAATAAAAGATTTAGTAGCAGATAAAAGACGAGCAAGAAGAACGTGGCAGAAAGCAAGAGCTCCACAACATAAAGCCAAGCTAAACAACCTCTGTCAACAACTAAGAAGAGAAATTAAAAAATTTAAGGAAGATTCAATGAAAAGGTACCTCAGAGGGTTAACAGCTGAATACGTAACTAATTACTCTCTATGGAAAGCAACAAAAGGATTAAAACAGCCTACTGTGCAAATACCTCCAATCAAAGCAACTGATGGAAACTGGGCAAGAAGCGATGAGGATAAAACCATTCTCTTCGCAGACTACCTAGAAAACATATTTAAACCACCAGTTGAAAATGGAAGTATACAACCTACGTTAATAGGTCCTTCAGAAGAAGAAAGCGAAGAAATTCTGCTCACAACTCCTAATGAAATTTACAACTTAATTAAGCATGAAATAAATGCAAAGAAAAGTCCTGGATATGATCTTATATCTGGTGTCGTACTAAAGAACTTACCAAGGAAGGCAATAATAAAAATAACAAATTTAATAAATGCCACATTTAAGCTTAAATATGTGCCTAGTTTGTGGAAGGTTGCTGACGTCCTAATGATTCCCAAACCTGGTAAACCGCCAAATGAAGTGTCATCTTACAGACCTATCTCGTTATTGCCAATGATATCAAAAGTGTTTGAGAAAGTACTCGCAAAGCGTTTAAATAAAATAATTGAAAGGAAAAAGCTGATTCCGAACCATCAATTTGGTTTTCGAAGGCAGCACTCTACGATACAACAGGTACACAGAATTACGAATAAAATCGAAGAAGCACTAGAAAAAAGGAAAGTTTGCTCGGCTGTATTCTTAGATGTGGCGCAGGCCTTTGATAAAGTATGGCACGAAGGACTTATCTATAAACTGAGATGTATGTTGCCAAATCAATATGCTTCTATTCTGAAATCCTATCTAGATGGAAGACATTTCAGAATAAAACAACAGAATACTTATTCAAATCTAAGAGAAATAAAGGCCGGCGTACCGCAAGGTAGTGTACTGGGCCCAATATTATACTTATTATATACTAGTGATATTCCTAAATTAGAAAACCACACTATGGCAACATTCGCAGATGATTCTGCAATACTAGCAGTAGGAAGAACCAATGAAGAATCCACAGAAAAACTACAAATTGGCATAAACAAAATCTGTGAATGGACTAATAAGTGGAGAATCAAATTAAACGAGTCTAAGTCAGTCCATGTTGACTTTACTAATAAAAAAATTGAATATATACCAATTATTATAAACCAAAAAATAGTTTCATGCGCTAATACAGCGAAATATTTAGGTATGACTCTAGATGCAAAGTTGAGATGGAAAGAGCACGTAAAAAAGAAAAAAGAAGAGTTAGAAATCAAATATAGAAAACTGCAATGGCTGATAGGAAGAAACTCATCCGTATCAATTGGAAATAAAGTGCTTTTATATAATCAAATTCTGAAACCAACATGGACATATGGAATCCAACTATGGGGTTGTGCCAAAAAGACAAACATAGACAAAATACAACGTTTCCAAAATAAGGTGCTTAGAAATATAGTAAATGCACCTTGGTACATAAGAAATACTGACCTTGATCGAGACCTGAAGGTAGAAAGTGTATCTGCAGAAATTCTAAAACATGCAAAAAAACACAAAGAAAAGCTAGAAGAGCATATAAACATAGATGCAAGAAAACTAATGCATAATGAAAATCAATTACGAAGGCTTAAAAGAACAAAACCTCTCGATTTAACTTAATATAAGAAAAATAAAAATGTATATACTTGCTTATAAATACATACACACTCGAAATAAAGGGTCACCAGGGGGTGTACCTCATACAAAGACTAAGATGTCAGAAAAAAATTGCTTATTAGTCCAAGTGACTAGATCGCAATTATGTGGGAGGTGGTTTTAGTCGGTAAAAATCCGGCATGCTGATTACTCGGATCATCAGTATCTTTTGAAAATCTCCCCTTCCTCTAAAAAAAGAAAAAAAAAAGAAAAAAAAAGATTACATACGAACATCTTTTTTGAAAAATCACGAGTCTCGTAAACGAAAATAAAACTGTCGGATAAGCATCGGCTTAGTTGTAGTATTAATCTTGAAGAGTGGTGTTTTTAGTGAGTAAAAATCTCACTCTACTATAAGCACACGAGTTCTGTATTTACTTCTCCTCAGAGAACACCAAAAATGAAAGCAGAAGGAAAAATAAGATCACACAAATAATTCAAAAAAATAAAAGCACTTTATTATTGTTATTGCATTTCCTGTTTACTAAATATTATTTGGAGTCAGCTTGATCAATTAAATAAATAAATGCTATATCAACATGTTTCATTTATGCTGTGTCGAGAATGACTTAGGTTTTCTATAAAATGCAATAATTCCGGCCTGACTTTTTCTGTTGGCATCATGTTACCGGAACTTTGGGGTGTAACTCCTCGCTTCCTTAACTCAGGATTCTCCTGAATTCTGTTTACAATTTTTATATTTAATTTTTTCTGTTTACAATAAAAATAAAATAAAATTAAAGTTATTAATATAATAAGAGTGATACTAAAACTTCCAATACCGTAACTTATAATTTTATGTTTTTTTCAAAATATGGATTTTTTTTAAATTTGTTTCTTGATGGATGGTGAACTCTTAAAATGTTAATATACCATTATTTGTTATTATAATTTCATAGTTTGAAATATAAAATCTTTATACAAATTTAAACACTTTGTTGCTAAATTTTTGGTTACCAAAATTAATTAAATACGAGTAGTTCCCATTTAAAACAAATTTTCTCTCATCACAATTGCTCTTATACATATACATATTATTTGAAATTAAAAGATCATCTAGTCTACTTACTAACTTACAATTTTTCTTAAGAATACAATTTTTACTTAGTTTTAATTCCTGAAGACCTAAATTATTTCCGAAAGTGTATGTTTTATTTTTGATTTTAGCAAAATATTCCAATTCTTCGTTAATTTGCTTCTTGTTAGAGCTTACAATTGGTATCAGTAATTTGTTGTCTGTTTTTATTATTGATGTTGGAATTTTTATGGTAAAAATTAGATCTTCATTTTCGAACTTGGCCTACTTTCATGTTATTGAGTTTTTTAATGTCAATATGATATTGAATAATTTCATCATTGCTCAAAATACTTGGGTGTATAACCCCTACTCTTGCTAAAATTATATTGTCTTGTATTAAATTTATTTTTTCTTTTAGAATGCTAATTCGCATTTGTTGTTCTAAAAAGGCTTCCCGTAATATTATTTCTTTAGTGAGATTTTCGTTCGTATTCATTTTCTCCAAAATTTTATTTCTATCTGACTCTAAAATTGTTATTTATTTTTACCTGCTGATTGATTGCCTTTATTAGTTCGTTATTTGTATTGTCGTTACTTTTTAATTGGTTTTCTATGTCGTGTTTTGTCGTCTTCGTCTAACGTTCCAAAGAGCCAACTCAATCCCTTTCCTACAACATTAATCAAACCTCTTTTAGATCTATGGGTAATAGAGTTAATACCTTATTTCTCATTGAATATAATTCTGTTCTAAGAAAATTCTTTCTTTCTTCTGGTAAATTTTCAATACGTTTCTCTAAAGTATCTATTAAATTAACAATTTCGTTTGGATTAATAATATGCAGTATTATGTCAAATTTATTAACTATTTCTACTTCATCATTCCTTATCTCTGCATAACCGACTTCTGAAGTGTTTTTTTTCAATTGTTAGGGCTGTTTGTGTTTTGGGGATGATTATTAGTATTAGTATCCATATCAGAAGTATTTTGGTCTACAAATTTAAAGATACGTTTTATATTATATAGCTTTAATTTTCGCAAGGCAGACTACACAAAACTTAGTAACCTTTTAAGTGCTATCAATCTCAACAGCATTTTTAACAGTATACACATTTCTATCGATGATGCACTTGGATTGTTCTACTTTGAAATTTTCAGCTGTTTTATGCAATCCGTCCCATACATGCCCCAAAAGAGTTTCTCGTCATCTCCACCTTGGTATACTAAGGAATTACGCTCACTTCGCAACAGAAGGAATAAGCTCTGGCGTATCTACCTCGAATTTCGCTCTGATTCTAACTTTTCCAATTACCTCCTAGCACAAACGCATTTCTCCGAACTTTGTGAGTTTCTTTACATCAAATATATTGACCGTATTCAATCTGACATCATCGCTGACCCCAAACGGTTTTTTCACTTTATTAATACCAAGAAAAAGTCAGACAGCTACCCATCAACTCTGATATTCTCCAATACGTCGTCAAGCGATCCTCGAATAATAGCAAACTTATTGGCCCATTTCTTCAGTCAGTTCTAACTACACATCAGAGCCCGACCATTCTTAGTTCTCCTGCATGAGAGATTGTGCCCAAACCTCTTTAACTTCAATCGATATAACAGTGAGGGTGGCCGTGGTGTAGTGATAACATCATCGCTTGTCACACTGTTGATTCACGGTTCGAATCCTGATATTAAGAATCATCTATTTATTTCACATGAAATAAATAAAAAAGTCGATCACCTGCTAAAGCTAAGTCAACTTCTACTGTGAAGGCATAACACTGGCAGTAGGGTGGTCATATGGCTAAAATGCAACTTGATCGTGACGATGACATCAGGAGGACGGAAAAAAATACTGTGAATCATAACCAATGACAACAATAGCGAAAAAACAAACAAAATACTCCCCAGTTATCTGGTCAGCCACCCTTGGAGTTTACAGAAACTTAATACCACCTGAGTTTCAAACTACACCACTCTGTCTCTTCCCCTTTCCGCAAAGCGCACGTGTTCTAAAAATTAGTATAAGGGTATTCATATCCCCTTTAACACGTGCAAATTATAAAAAAAAAAAAAAAACAGTAGCTCTCGTGAAAGAAAAGATCGAAAGACTTAAATGCGAATACTCCACTGGTCCGGACGGTATATAGTAGTAGTTTTAAAAAAGTGTGTAGACTCTTTAGCTCAACCCCTTACGGCTCTGTTCCAACTGTCGCTTTCACAGTCCGTTTTCCCTAGGCTTTGGAAAAGCTCTTTTATTATTCCCCTTCATAAAAAAAGGCCCGAAAAATGAAATTTCTAATTATCGTCCCATAGCTAAACTCTCTTGCGTACCTAAGCTAATCGAAAGTATTGTTTGCGATGCAATGCTTTTCCATTGCAAGTCTATATTTTCCCCTCACCAACATGGTTTCTTAAAGGGAAGGTCAGCAACCACAAACCTAACCGAATTCGTATCCAGCACCCTGTGCGCATTGGAGGAAGGCAAGGAAGTCGATGTTGTTGCTATCGACTTCAGCAAAGCCTTCGATAAAATTTCGCACGCAATTGTTTTTCTGAAACTCAAAGCTCTCCTTTTTCAGTCTGGGTTTATTGCGTGGATCTAATCCTACCTTCATGAACGTCAATATGAAGTTCTTTTTAGATCCTTTATATCTGATCCCTTTATGGCTCCCTCTGGTGTTCCTCAAGGTAGCCATCTTGGTGCCCTGATTTTGATTTTGTCAATTAATGATGTTGATGGCATTATTAAATATTCCCGTCTGTCAGTTTATGCGGACGACATGAACATTTTTGCACACATCTTCACTCCCACTGATTCCCGTGCACTTCAATCTGACTTGAGCAACTTTTCTACTTGGTGTAATAAAAACTTTCTTGAATTGAATGTCAATAAATGCCAAGCTATTACTTATTCCTGGAAGCGTCTTCTGGCAGCTCCTAGAACGTACGTGATTTGCGATGAGCCTGTTCCCACTGTCACCTTTCTGCGTGATTTGTGTGTTATTTGCGACAGTGAGCTTAATTTTCGTAGTCATATTGACAATATTATTAGCAGAGCAAATTCTGCGCTAGGTTACGTGAAACGTTGGTCCAGGGAATTCTCAAATCCTTACGTCACGAAATCTCTATGCTTCACATTTGTACGACCAATTCTAGAATATGCCTGCCAAGTTTGGTCTCCCTATCTCGATACACATTCGTATCGAATTGAGTGTGACCAACGGAGGTTCATCCGTTTTGCTCTACGTGGACTCCCGTGACATCGCTTGAATTTGCTGAATATGCAATCGCTTGAAAAGCGTAGAAAAGTTGCCGATATACTATTTGTACATCAGTTATTAGCAGGCAACATTGATTGTCCTATGCTGCTCCAAACCATCTTACTCAGCACCAATCCGCGTACCTCTCTTCCGCCTCAAGTTTCACTTTCTTTATGCCGTATTCTCCTAATTGTAAAAGCCATCTATGGAGTCGAGGGTTTATATCTTTTCCAGTATACTTTGAGTGAAGCCATTTAATTTGCTGATGGTCTGTTTGTAATTCGAATTCCCTTCTGAACTAATAGGGCCTAAAGTACCCGACACCCAGCGTTACCAGATTTTTTCTTCGAGCAAAGCGGGATTTTGAAACCTTTTGATTAAAAAAGCGGGATTCTTACGTCGGAAGCGGGACATAAAGAAACATAGGTAGTCAGTAGTTTCTTTTATTACTTATCATTTTATTTGAGATTCAAATTAAGTTTAAAATGATGATAGACATAGAAAAAATTGTTTAAAAAATACGATACTATACTAATAAAAATAACTGTATGTAAGTTTTAGAGGAATACTAATAAGTAATAATTACTTATTTATATTTCTTTCAAGACTTAACTTCTTTTAAAGTTTCATTTTTTTCTTTAACATAATTGAAGAACTCTGCACGAGATAGCTCCAGATTGAATTGGATGAGTAATTCAGCTTTCATTAAATTTATGGAACATTTTTTTCTGGCATCTGACCATTTTAAATTCATTTGGGAAAAAGCGCATTCAGGAAAGCAGTTTGAAATTAGGACACTTAATATAAAAGAAACTAGTTTAAACATATTCTTGGAATCATTTTTTGGAAACTGTTTAAAGAGCTGGTCCCATTTCTGTGTAGTGGAGTCTTTACAATTTTCCACTACTACGTCCAAGGATGATTTCTACAAGTTAAATTCTTCATATAAGTTATCTACTGAAACATCGCCTGACAAGTTTAAGTTTTTTGCCTTTGAGTCAACCTTGAGCGGAAGAGGCATGACTCATGCATTTCAGTTATGGCAATATCTTTTCCCTGAAACTCTTTCATTAATGTACCAAAATTACTCATAACATTATGAATGAAATGCATGTAGGCTAGAGTTTTTGCCTCCTCTTCTTCTGAATGGAAAACCTTTTAATAGCTTTCGCACATTATCAAAGTAGCATTTCAAAGCAGGCCAAACCTTTATTACTCTTTCAATGGTAGGACAGAGAGACAGAAATCTTGTATTAACGTGACGCAATAATTCGACCCACTCCATTTCCGTAGTTTCAAATATTTCCATTAATTCCGCACTACGTTTAGCTGAATGTGAGAAATGGCAGTATATTTTCAAGATAATAGCTTCTATGTCGATCTCTAATCTATCACATGCAAATTTGCTCATGTTATGCAAGATGTGAACTGAACAGATAGCTTTTAACATTTTTCAGTTCTTGTCAACGAGATTTGTGTAAACGGAATGATTTGAATCGAAGTTTACATTTGCATTGTTATGAAGTTACTTGCGATAATTTTAAGTTATGTTTATCCAATGTTTCACAAAGTACCTTTGTTATTTGGTCGGCTGTTTCACCATTACTCTCTACAAAATTTAATAATTTGTTTTGTATGCCTTTCACAAAACTGAAATATCGCACACATATTGGAAACATTTTCCGGATTCCCTTATTGCTGGCATCCGTAGAATTCGAAAAAAAACAAATTTTCCTTTAAATTTTGTATTGCATCCTTCAAAGCTTCTTTTGCCAATACTTCACAAACTATTGTTTCACTTTTCGTCCTACCACATTTAACATTCTTAACAACCATGGAATCTGCATATATGAGGGGCAATAATTTTTGGAAACAATCCCACTATTGTAGCTTAACGAATGTTTAACAGTGTGATATATTGAAGTAGTTTCTATGGCTGACGTTTTATAAATAATATCATCGAGATCACGATCAGAAGTGGCAATACCTGGTGCCTGGAAATAGCTGGTTGTATTTCTTGCAGCGCGAGAACTCGCGATCTTCGAGTGGGTATTTGCTTTTGAGAGCTTCACTATATCATTTAGTCTACCATGAGAAATACTAAACTCGTTTTTACACAGTCTACAGTAAGCTCGATACTCACTAGAATCCGCAATACACAGCCAATTATAATTATTCTCCCAATTTGTATTGTATTTCGTTAGGCGATGTTTTACTAGTTTGGCTTTCTTCTGGCATCAACAGTAGATTATCTTCTCGAGGATATTTCCCATGGTGTCTAATAGGCATAGGACTTGACGGCATACCTGCGGAGCTTTTTCAAGCTGCGCCAACAGCATCGGCAGAGCTACTATTCCCACTTGTCGGGAGAACATGGGAAGTCAAGAGTTTTCCGGATGAGTGGAAAAAGGGAATGATCGTCAAGCTCCCTAAAAAAGGCAACCTAATGCAGTGCGAAACTGCGTGCTGCCTGCTGTGGCCAAGATAATAGCAAGAATCATCCAAGAGCGAATCAAAGAACACCTTGAAGATACACTCGACGCCGAAGAAGCAGGTTTCCGCTCTGGATCCTCCTGTGTCGAAAACATCAACACCCTGCGGATCATCATCGTGCAATGTGTTAAATATCGATCACCACTTCATCTGTTGTTCATCGATTTTGAAAAGGCGATCGATAGTGTCAATCGGGAATTTATTTGGAGTGCCTTGCGCAGGAGAGGCATTCCGGATAAATTAATAGCAATTATCAAGGCTACATATGATGGGTCCACATGTCACGTTTTGCACAGAGGAAGGCTATCTAAGGAATTCGGAGTCCAAAGTGAGGTTTGGCATGGCTGCATACTTTCACCAATACTGTTTTTATTGGTGATTAGCGATGTGCCGAATGCGGCCTTATCAACAGGAAATGAAGGAATTCGATGGACTCTCACATCTGAACTCAAAAACCTCGACTACGCCGACGATGTGTTCCTACTGTCTCACAGAATAATGGACCTTCACCAAATGACAGCAAATGTGGAGAGGGAAGCAGACGTCGTTGGGCTGAAAATTAACCCGGCAAAAACAAAAATGATCAGCTTAGGACCAAACTCATCAACTCATGTATGCATTGCTTGACAAACGGTTGAGAGATTAGAGAGTTTCCAATACTTTGGGAGTACCGAACCGAACTGGATATAGCCAGCCGAATAGGTAAAGCAAAATCTGCGTTTGGAATGCTATCCATAGTTTGGCGAAGTAATGCAATTAGCTTAAACACCAAGCTACGACTGTTCCGTTCCAATGTTGAATCCGTGCTGCTATATGAATGTGGTACCTGGAGACTGACCGTCACTATCACGAGGAAGCTGCAAACGTTTGTCAATAGGTGTCCAAGCTACATCTTAAGGATATTCTGGCCAAACCGTATCTCTAACGAACAGCTTTATCAGAGAACGGGCCACGAACCTATAGGCACAACCATACGACGACGAAAGTGGCAGTGGATCGGTCACACTCTCCGAAAGGGTGACAGGTCCATAGCTAACCAAGCGATGCAATGGAACCCGCTAACCCAGGATGGCAGGATACGCGGCGGTCCTAGGAGTACGTGGCGCAGAACAGTTGAGAAGGAAGCACGACAACTGTGAAAGAGTTGGGCACATTTCCAAAATTTAATAGGCATTTTGGGCGACAGGATGATGGTTCTCCTGGAGGCTTCTTTCCTTTTGGCAGTAGGACCAAATGCATTTTCCATTTTTCGGGAAAGGTTCCTTCTTCAAGGCACTTCTGCATTGTTGTTATGAAGAGGTCCGGTCTTTTGTTACAGCTGCCTTTACTGCCTCATTCGGGATGTCGTCGGGTCCCGGCGCCTTGTTGTCACCTATCTTGCTGCATGCCCTTAGCAGCTGCTCGTGAGTAATTAAAGGAATATCTTCTGGATTGACTTCTCGTATACTATTGCACATAGTAGCCGGCCTTTGAGGGAAGAGGTGCTGTATTATGGATCTCAGCATTATCGGACATATTATTTGAGGAGTCCTATAGCCCTTTCATTTCGTCATCACCATTCTGCATGCCGATCCCTATGGCTTAATGTCGGCTTCTTTATAGAGACGTTTAAAGCATGCATGGACTTTGCGCCGGGCTTGTAGACATTTTGCCCGAAGTTCGCTTATATCCTTGTTCCACCAGTAACACCGTGATGCCTTCCTGCTGTTTGCTCTTCTAGGCATTGATGCGTCGCACGTTGTGGTAATAGTGTCTGCGAGGTGGTGCGCGAGGGTCTCCGCTGTTCCGCTTGGAGCTTGATCACCGTTCTGTCGTTCCGTTTTGGGCGAGTAAGATTTGGGAGCTGGACTGTTTTTTCCCTTTTATTTCCAGTATTATCACCTAATGGTCGCTGTGGGAGACCTCCTAATACAACTCAAGGAGTCGGGAATAAAGACCACCGAGTTTAAAGGCGTAATCAGCAAAGACTTAGCGGAGCATGCGAGTGTAAGAACACTCACGCACAGCAATGCCCTCGAGGTCAAATACATCTATGAGGTCACTACAATGGTTGACATAATCGATGCAATTAGAACCCAGTTTTTAATAAACGTTTTACCGGCAGACATCTTATCCCTGCGAAAGGCATACGGAGGGACCCAAACAGCAACCATCTGTCTTCCGGTAGAAGACGTAAGAAAACTGTTAGAAGCCGTGAAAATTAAGATCGGGTAGGTAGTCTGCCGAATCCGTGAAAAGACAATGTTGAAAACGTGCTTCAAGTGCCTAGAGTATGGTCATGTAGCCACACAATGCAGGAGCGAAGAAGATCGCTCCAAGCTATGTGGGAGATGTGGCGAAGGGGACCACATAGCGGAAAATTGCGACAACGAACCATCCTGCATGTTCTACAAGAAAAACCACCCAGACGACGCGCATCATGTGGCTGGTAGCAGCAGATGCCCGGTCTTCAGAGAGCTATCACAAGCAAAATACGATGAAGATACCACAGATAAATCTCAATCACTGTAGAATAGCCCAGGACATCCTTGCACAAACGGCCGAGAACGAAAGAGCCGACGTTGTAATAATCAGCGAGGACTATAAATGTCCCGAACAGAACAATAACTGGATCTGTGATAAAGCAAAACAGGTGGCAATATGGATTTGTGCACCCCATGGCTTATAAGAAACAAACGACCAAACAGAGAGCCCCAGTGGTTATAGGAGGAGACTTCAACGCGTGGCCCACAGAATGGGGCAGCAGGCTCACCAACACCAGAGGACAGGTCTGGAAACATTCGCTCCCCTAGCGATAGGCATTGCTATTAAGGGCCGGGTCAAATGCTTACCGGAAGGTTGGAGTAGGCTCCATCATTGACATCACCATTCTGAAAACCATAAAGTGGAGGGGCAGACCCAATTGCTTCCAGTTTTGGGTCTACCTTAACTTTGCGTAGTATATCCGCGTAAGAAAGGGATCCCGTAGCTTTGATGACAATAGCGTCAGGTTTCGTTTTTATGACCCCTTGCTGCTTCTTTTTGGCGTCCTTCTTCCTGCTGGCATTTAACCATTCGTCTTCTCCTATCGCTTGCTTTTTGTTTGTGGTTGCACTTGTTCGCTGACCTCTTGCTGGGGTCTCAAAGCCAATTGCCGCATCTTTCTCCTTGGTGTTTGCCAGAGATGGATGTTTCAGCTTCCGCTTTTTCTCCGGGCGTTTACTCGCTGTAGCATCATTTGATGAATGTTTCTCCTTCTGCTTTATCTCCGGGGGTTGACTCTCAGCAACACCATTTAATGGATGTTTCTGCTTCCGCTTTGGCTCTGGAAGTTTCGGTGTCTGCAACGTGCCTTCTCTTGGGCTCTATTGTTGGCTTTAGCCAGGGTGAAGTTTGCGAGGAGTTGTTCTGACGAATAACCTCCCTCGCTTTCTCATCGTGCAGTTGAATCGCCGAGAGGTCATAGAGATCCCTGATGCTTTCAATGGCATCCCGCATCGCTTGGTGAATCGAACACATTTTGCCGTCTTTCAGCATTTCCACCAGCCCTCTAATCTGTTCCCCTAGCTTGTGAAAATCAGATTTCTGGTCGGTTGGTTCGACAGTCGCCCTTCCTACCGCGGGTGACTCGCGTCGTTCCGTGCATCTTTGTGGTGCTGCTACTTGGCCAACTGGTGACCTCAGCATCCTTGACCCCCCTTGAAGGGGTTCTCCTCGTTCTCCTCAATTTTTTCTCTTGTGTTTTTATTTGTTTTGTTTGTAGTCATTTCGGTTGGGTCCCCACTCGAAGTCGCTATCAATACTCGAATGTGTAGTCATCCAAGGATCCCATGGTTATCTATGCAAGCAGTGAGGCCATGCGATGGTTGGCATAAGCCCTTATGGGGTCTTATGTCAGAGCCAGATCGATGCTAAACGAAACGAACGAAACATTGAACGCACTGTGAGTCCTGCCAAGGTTTTAACGGGACGGGGCGATTGTAGCAATAGCCTGAAAGCCATTTCAACCAGATTTCACGCCAGCTTACTCAGGTAAAAGAATACTACAGACGTCAGCCCTCATAGCTGTCATTCCAGTATACCATAATTACTGAGCTCGGTCTTAGTGTTTTAGGGTACTGATGACGAAGTCATCATATTTTAGTTTTTTAATTATAGTAGTACGTACTATAATATATTGTAGAATATATATAAATACAGCCATCTTTCCGAGGTAAGAAGCTGCGCCTTTCGCGTTCTGGCGAGTACGTCCGGATCTCGCCGTATATGGAAGACGGTGCCTATTCGTCTTGCCTCAGAAAGTTCATGGGGGTTCCTTTGACCTTTTCAGCCAAGCCCTCCTTCTCTGCCGCTCTTAGTCGGGGGCTGCTTATTTGGGAATTCGCAGTTAACCTGCATTGTACAGGCCGTTCACTATCCGCCACTTGTGACCCCCGCAGTTGCCTGAGCTTAGCCCCGCCAGCCCGTCCGACTTGGTGGCTGTGATTGTGTTTGGAGTGATGACAGTGTTGTGTATGAGTTTTCATACTAAGCACTTAAATGGTGTAAATATTTTCGGTAATGTGTGCTGTTGGCAGAGCATTTTATTATTTGTATATTTTTGATTTTTGTTTTTAAGCTGTGCATATTGGCGGAATGTTCTGATAAACTATTACAGTACGCAATTATTCTGACCACCCTTTTACGTTGGGAAGATTTATCGATTAATCGAAGAACCTAATTTTCATCCGCTTTCACATTATGACATCGGGCTCGCTTTTGTCCTTCTTCGGTTGACAAGTTCGTTGGCTGGATTTTCATCTTGAATTCCCAACCCGAATGTAGAAGCGTAGGTCCTTTCCACCATAAACGTCCGTTTATTAATGCTGACACAAGTACTCCTCGGGACTCTAAGTCGGCTGGGATGTGGTTCCGAATTGACACGCTTGTCAACCGCTGAATTTCACCAACTCCGTTCCCATCGAAAGTCTCCCATCGTGATGGCTGCTACCTAATCCAGCAGAAGGTGATTGTAGAATCGGTCCAGGCACGTGATTCAGAAGCCTCGCCAGCATAACTGCTCCGCATAATTCCAGCCTTGGAATACTTACCAGCTTGAGTGGGGCGACCCTAATTTTTGAAAGTAGCAAGTGCATATGCACTGTGCCTTCTTCACGCTAAACTCTTATGTAAACTACCACACCAAATGTCTTTTCGAATGCATCAGAGAATCCGTGTATCTCCACCTTGTGCAATCATTTCCTGGTATTCACATATGGCGTAATCCACCCCAGAGGATCAAAAAGCTTAGCTATGGTCGATAAGATGGCCTTTTTTTGCCTGCGGATGACTTGGTGGCTTGTGGCTATATGGAAAAATGTTTTCATCGGGGTGCCAGTAGATTCCGAGCATCTTGAGCTGACTTGATACCTCTGAAGGCAGCGCGAACTTTACTTCTCGGTGTTGAAGAGGAACCTTTAAAACGTTCGCCGTATTGGAAGCCCACTTACGAAGGTTTAGGTTCGCTGCTTCCAGTATTAATTTGATTCTCTTCATCTTTTCTTCAGCTTCATTGATGGCGTCAGCTTCAGAGTTTAAATCGTCTACATACATCTCGTCTTTGGTTAATTTCGCTACTCGTCGATATTGAGAAAGAGCCTCTTCTGCCAGCTAGTTAAATGTCCTTATAGCTAAGTATGGTGCGGATGCTGTTCGAAAAGTGACTGCCTTAAGCCGATACGTTTTGAGTGCCCAAGATGGATCCTTTCGCCACAGTATGAGCTGGTGAAAAGAGTTGCTATTTGTTATCCAAATTTGGCAGTATATTTGGCTGTACCTGTACAGCCTCCATCTAAAGATAACATCGACTATGTCATTTTGAAGTACCGGTCCAGTCATCATCCCATCGTTAGGAGACGCTCCGCCTGATGTCTTAAAGAAAGCGTCAAAACTACCCTCAATTTGGTGGACGAAGTGCTTTCTTTTATGACTGCATGGTGTGGAAGACAGTAATTCGGAGTACTTTCCAACGAGTGCTCTACAACCTTGCTGTACGTACTCCTCAATACATGCTGCATAATCCTTTCGTAACGTTTTGTCCTTCCATAGACATCCTTCTAGCTGTTTGAAGCGATACAAAGCGCCTTCCTTCCAAGTATCGGATGAACATTTCCTTTAAACTGTAGGGCGACTTCACATCGGCCATCTGCCAACCGTTTGATGTTTTTCAAGGAATACTCTTCACATGCAATGTTTTCTGGAGCTGGGCACGTCCAAAGAGAATCCACCCTAGTTTTATGTTTTTTGCCACAGGTAGATAGGCATCAATTGGTCTAATCAATTCTGGGAACAAAATATCAGCTAAAACATCACTGCCCAACAACAAGTCATTTTGGCTGGCTTAAAAAGAATGGGTCGGCTAAGCTCAAGCCCTTGAGACGTCTTCAATCGGCAACTGGAAGGTTTCGGGCCGGGATATGCCCAGACAGCGACTTATATACTAGTGCCTGTGTGTTTACTACAAAGGCCAAATTGTGAGACCTAATCGTGATGTCGACGACCTTACAAGTGCCGCTGTAACCTAACACGGATACCTCGACAAAAGTTGATTCATGCTTCAAACATAAATATTGTACTACTGATTCAGTAATAAACGACGCCTCAGAACTTGATTGAAACAACTTCCTCTACCGGCTCACCTTCACAATAGCTGTAGCCATCATTATTTGAGATGTCGCGTGTGGCATTTTTTTTTTTTTTTTTGGATTGCGCCAGGGATGTGTAATCTTTATAGATACTAGTAGCCCGAGTGCTACTAGCATGCACGATTCGCAAACCTGAGTACTCGATGCCAGGAATACGCCTACGTACTAAACATACACCCTACACACTTCAACCACTCTCCCCGCGGGACTGCCGTTAGGTATTACTTCGCGGGGCTGGTTAGCAATTCATGCTATGCTTCTTGTATTGCTGCTTCTGATGCTTCTGTTGCTTCTGCTGCTCTTCTTAGCTTTTCTATTCTCCGCAACTCTTTTTGTAGAGTTGTTACGAAAGAACATATTGCCATCCAATTTTCTTCCAACCGTAACATATGGTCGAGGAGTAATGACGGACTTGGCAGAGTAATTCTCCATGCCGTGAAACGTGTGCAGTAAAACACTGCGTGCTCCGTATCCTCATCTTCACCTGGGCATTCCGGGCAGGATGGTGAGTTGTCGTATCCGAATCGGTGTAGATATTTGCGGTAGCCACCGTGGCCAGACAGGAACTGCGTTAGGTGGCAGTTGCAGTCTCCATGCTTTCGACTTATCCAATCTTGGATTGTCGGTATAAGTTTGTATGTCCATCTGCCTTTTGTTGTATTAGCCCATCGAGCTTGCCACATAGCTGCTGACGCTGCCCTTTCTTCAATTTTTATCACCTTGATACTAGTGGCGTCGTGATGACTCAATGCTCTTCTGTTATATATCCTCAGCATTTCATCTGCGAGAATATCGATGGGAACCATTCCAGCTATGACAAATGCAGCTTCGTCAGAGATGGTTCGAAAGACACTGATTGTCCGTAGCGCACAGAGTCTGTATGATGACTATAGTTTCCTTTTGGTCTCCTTCGTCCTCAGTGCCTCCGCCCAGACTGGGGCGGCATATAACAGAACTGAGGTGATAACTCTAGAGAGTAGAATCCTTCTAGCGTATCCAGGTCCACCGATGTTAGGCATGATACGCGAGAGAGCTCCCTGCATTTGCGATGCTTTTTTGGTAACAAAATCAACATGCGTTTTAAACCGTAGCCTGTTGTCCAGCATTACTCCAAGGTATTTAACTGCCTCTTTCGACCTGATGGTTTGGTTACCAACCTGAAAGGCAAATTCAACAGTTTTCCGGCTGGTTATAAGAACAGCTTCTGTTTTATGGTCAGCTAGTTCTAGTCCGGCGGATACTAGCCAATCTTTTATCCGGGCAATTACTTCATTTGTAGCTGATTCTACTGCACGGATCTGTTTAGCTACTGTCACGACTGCAATGTCATCGGCGAATCCAATTATCGTTACTCCCCCAGGTAACGCTAATCGTAGTACTCCGTCGTACATGATGTTCCACAATAGTGGCCCTAAAACCGATCCCTGTGGAACTCCCGCGGTTACGTTGTAGTATTTTACGCCTTCATCGGTATTGTACCTCAGCTTCCTGTTGTTGAAGTAGTTCGTCACTATCCGTAGCAGGTAATATGGCGTATCCATCCTGGCAAGTGACCTTCTAATAAACGACCAGTTCGCAGAGTTAAATGCGTTTTTAATGTCCAGCGTTACTACTGCACAATACTCCTTTGTGCCGTAGAGCCATCTTTCTCCTTCGATGGCACCTTTGGCGATATCGACTACCGCTCTTATGGCATCAACAGTACATCGTGCTCTTCTGAAGCCAAATTGGTGATCTGAGAGGGCTCCTTTCTCTTCTACTACTGCGAGTAATCTGTTGTAGATTATCTTCTCGAGGATCTTTCCCATGGTGTCTAATAGGCATATTGGGCGATAGGATGATGGTTCTCCTGGGGGCTTCTTTCCTTTTGGCAATAGGACCAAATGCTGCGTTTTCCATTTTTCGGGAAAGGTTCCTTCTTCAAGGCACTGCTTCATTGTTGTTATGAAGAGGTCTGGTCTTTTTGTTACAGCTGCCTTTACTGCCTTGTTCGGGATGCCGTCGGGTCCCGGAGCCTTGTTGTCACATATCTTGCTGCATGCCCTTAGCAGTTCCTCGTGAGTAATTAAAGGAATATCTTCCGGATTGACTTCTCGTATAATATTGCACATAGCAGCAGGCCTTTGAGGGAAGAGGTGCTCTACTATGGATCTCAGCATTATCGGACATGTTATTTGAGGAGTCCTATTGCCCTTTAATTTCATCATCACCATTCTGTATACCGAGCCCCATGGGTTGATGTCGGCTTCTTGACAGAGACGTTTAAAGCATGCAGTTTTGCTTTCCTTAATGGCTCCATTTAAGGGTGTCCAGGCATTGTTGGAAATCCGCCCTCCTAATTGATCGTTGGACTTTACGCCGATCTTGCAGACATTTTCGGTCGCGTGTGGCATGGAGTGGTATGTGTGGACGGATTTGCTGCCGCCTGGCTGTTCTCCATTCGAAGGCTGACCATTGGAACCATCACATTGACTTAGGAGAGGTTGTTCCGTGCTGGGTGGCGTAAAACTTGGAGCATGTGGATAGATCGTCGAGGTATGAAAATTTGTATTTTGTAACAATCGCTGCTGAAATTTTTGGATATTAGTTGGCATATTACAGGGAACAGATAGTTCGGTTGTGGGTGGTTATGCTCTGAATTATGCAAAAGCGAATGATGTGGCTGCTGACGTTAATAAAACCTACAGGTACTTGGACCATTATCTAACAAGTGACTATAAGCTAAGCCATTCCTGCACAAACCCAGCTTGGAGATGCTTTGACAGCGGTCATGTATGCTCATATTTAGAAACGGTCGCATTTTCAGATGGCATGCTGAGATACCTCTTTTGACGGTTCAAACACCGTTTTACCTTGTTGGTAACCAACAGCCTCCAATGTACGAAACCTCGATTCGAGAAATTGTCTGAATTCTGCAAAATTTTTTACTCTTTGGTGTCCTTCTTGGATACCAGTCTCTCCTTCTAAAGTTATTGTGTCTTCGATAGAAATTTCTGCAATAGAATGTAAATCAGCATCACATCCCAGTGTTCGACCGGCACCTTTAAGTTGTCCAAGCTGAGAACTATTTCGTAACGTAAATAAAATCTACAGATAGGCTTAACGACTACCAGCAAATGGCTTTGAAATCGAAGCTAAAATAGACTTAAAACAACGAATTCTCAATGTAGAGTAAGCATAGCTTGAACGTTTAATACTGAACTAAGTAGTTGTTTTATTTTTATTTCAATGTGCTGTTTCTTGAGCATTGATGTTTACACTTTTAATTCAGTTACTGAATGAATTTCATTTTTATTTTCGTTTTATTAATAAATATTTATAATTTCTTTAAAGTAGTGAGCTTGCTATTTCCTTCCGTATTCGTTAAACAGCTGCCTTGTATTGCGAACTAGATGTCGAAGCAAGACCATCACCATCAGTGGCGCCGGTGTCATTTTCTTTTTCATTACTCCCAACTGTTGAAGTATCAGTACCGAAAGAACCTGGTTTATAGTGCTTACATATATTGTGCAATACGTAGTCTACGTTTATGATTTTGATTCCTTTTTTCAGGTTTGTAGTGCTACTCCCTCCACCAAGCAAACAACTCTATTTGTTTTTTAGCACAATGTTGGTTCGCCTTTCTACAGCTTGCATGGACTGTATGGAATTTACTTTCGATTGAAATTTCATCCGTTCTAGAAGGCGTTAAAAGCCATGGCTCGAGGGGATAATTAGCGTCCCCTAATAAATTATTTATATTTAAATGAGATTTTATTAACCATTTTTAAAAGTACCTGTTAAAATATTTTGCTAAATTTGTAAAGTGACCGCTTCGAGGTTTTAAATGCAAACAGAACCTTTAAACTTCCCTTTTTTCGAATGCGGACAGAGCCTTAAATTTCCCTTCCGTAAATGTCAAAATAGGCGCGAAAGTTGGTGGTGGAATACACTACCGTATGGTGCTACTTCCACGCGACGCAAAATTCTGCCATTTGCATTTGGAAGCTCGGAACGTCCACTACAAAAGTAAGTTATATCATACATATATTGTATTAGAATTTAATTTAATTTTATATATATGAATTCATAGAGAATAAAAACCGTAACAAGAGGAATAAAACGGTATTTTATTCTTAGGACGACGCTTCCTCAGCCGCAACCAGAGCTCGAAAATAACTCTCAACCCTTATTTTCATTTGGTTTCTCACTATTGCATTAGGCATTGACATTTTGGTCTTGCTCCGAGATATATTTATATATGCTCTCCTTTTCGCACTGATTTATTTTCGCTTGAGATTTATTTTTTATTTTCAAATATATCGCCCATCTGTTGACTTTTTTTATAAAAAATAAATGGAAATGATCAACCTAAAACCTCTTTTGTCGAGAATAAATCAAAAATCTTCAATATATAGAATTCAATCGTTGTCTTTATTTTACATATTTTATAAGTATAGAAGTATTATTATATTAATTATTATAATAATAATATTAATTAATATTTTAAGAATTTAGTTTCACTAATAGTGAACTCTCAAGGGTTTTACAACTTAAGCTATACCTTTTCTCGCTTAAAATAAAATTCAAAGAAGAAAAGCTCTTTCGACAGTTACTTGCGTCGCCGGAACGCCAAGCACAACCAATGCGAGTTCAAAAATATCAGGAGATTTTAGCTTTAATTTGTCAAAAAATTAAACGATAGTGGTATCTAACGGCAAACGTGGGTACGCTAATTCAAAATTTTCAACATCTGCGTATATTTTTGATAAAATCTCGCTACTTCTATTAACGTCATTGCTTCGATTTGCATCCCGTTCTTGTTCTTCAATGCTATCTAAATACTTAGAAGTGAGTCATCTGCATATGCCTCGTTAATTTGAGTGTTGCATTTGTTTCTTGAAGAACTGAGGAAAAGCTCTCCATAGAAAATAATACATATAAGGTTTAAATTAAATTACATTTTTGAGATTTTTGAGGACGAAGCAAACAAGATCATAGGAGGAAGAAACGATTTTTAAATTGATATTTAGTTTTTTACCTGTTTCATGTTAAATATATTCTTCGCAATTTTCTTTAAATGAGTTTTTGCCAATGATTTTTGACTATTGGTCAAAACCAAGTTTAACCGAGGATCCAAGAAGATTGCACTCAACATTGCGGCGTTCTCAAGAAGCAAACCTTCACGTTCATTTAGAGAATCTAATAATTTTGAAAAAAATCACTTAGAATAAGCTGCTCGTGTTACATTTTAAGAGTAGCGATCCATACAGGATCTAAGGAGTGAATATACTCTCTTACGAATTCCCAATCTATTGTTACTTCAATCATGTGTTGTTCCTCAAGAAATGATTTTATTTGAAGTAACTTTTTGAGCATCAGATAGGTGGAATTCCATCTGGTGGAAACGTCAAGTGGAGGTATACCAATCCGATGAATGGATTGGTTTAATTTGCGTCTATGTAGGAGGTAGAGCACAAGACATTGTAAATTGTTTTCAAATTATAATACAGCAACTAAACAAATACTTGCACTCACTTCCACTGAACTTTCATAATTACATAAAGTCATAAAGACATTAAAGCCACACACACATTCGCCTGTTACAAATGAGATTTCTTTTTTTCTCTAAGTGATATCTCTCATTGATTGACCAGAACCTAAAAAAAAATAAAGTAAAGATTTCTCTCCGACCGAGAACGAAAAATGTACGGTGTTGCAAATCGGTTATTAAGTGATCTTATTTCAAAATCTCAACAACAGAGAGTAATTTAAAAACCTTTGAAAAGGTTGAGAGTTATTTTCGGGCTCTAGCCGCAACAGTAATAGTACCCAAAAACCGAAAAGAATTTCAGGCCCATTAGAAGTCCTGCTCTATGTTCGTCCGTAATTCGCTCACATTACAAATCGTAGAGTCTTGACATGCACCTCGGATATGTTGCATCAACGTAGCGCATTCCTAAAACATAAAAGATTATTTTGTATGGACGAAACATAAAAGAATAAAAGCACTTCCTATTACAATACAAATGCTTGTTTACGCTGGGAGCAATTATTCTGACATGTGTTCCGTCGATATATCCTATAATATTGGTGCTTTTCATAGAAGGACAGCGATTCCCTTTTTTTCTTCAGCTGTGATAGCTATCCAGGGGTGGCACAATTTTCTTTCAAATGTGTATGCAACTTCTGAAAGCACCTCACTAAATGTGGAGCCAACCCAATGCCGCTTTGTTTACCAACCTCTTTTTGATAGCCACCTTCCACAAAGAATCGCAAGCTTGCACTAAGTCTAATTATTGGAGGGACTTCAAACACTTTCTGGGGCTGTGGAACGTAGTTATATGGAGATCGAGAAGGAATTTGAATGCCGGTTTGTTCACTCTATAATGCTGTTGGAATATAAAAAAATTTATTTGTAAACAAATATTATTGATATATAAGTTAACAATCAACACAACTGTTTATAATCAAAAAAAACTAACAATCCGTGAATGTATTTCAGTTCGACGGTGGGAGCGAATATTCGAATCTTGATAACTCTTCCCCTCTTAAATGCGAGATGTCCAAATTCGCTTAGGAAGATGGTAACTCGTAGAATCTCTGAAGAGTAAATATTCGATGATTTTGTCGTGCTTTACTGAAAAATCATGGTATTGGTTCGATTGTTGGCAGATACCTACATCTAATCAGGTTTTTCATCCTGGCCTTTCGTCTCTTTCGCTTGCGAATTGATGGTAATATTGGTTCGTCTATGGCTTACTAATTTTGATATGAATATCATTTCCAAAATGATTAGTAATACGAGAGTGAATCCCGGGCTGGTCCATTTCTCGATTTATTTTTCTGTTTTTAAAAGCTGGATTTGTTTGGTGTTGTTTATGTGTAATTCCTTCATCATCTCCTTTCCTTATATATATTGTAATATGCGAGCTACGGCTCGAGTAGATAAAACGTTATTCTGTGTGACTATTTCTTTATTTTCTTGTCTATAGAACAATTTAAGTTCACACTACACTATTCTTCGCAAATTCTTTCCTTACAAGGTCTCTTTCTTCTCAAATCACTCTATCTCATTTCAATTACTTAATTCACAAATCCAAACTAATTGCTTCTTCTTGTTAACTCTTAACTTTCAATCTATCATAAAACTACAACTTCGCCCATTATCACTTTTCCAATCTTTTCATGCGGTTCGAAAACCAACTGCATTGCCTCGATCGCCATCTGTCCTTATATAGTCGCATTTCTGATAGCCAGAAACTTCTAGCAAATTCTTCGACCACTGGAACAAGAAAATTCTGATGTAATAATTCCAAGATGACAGCTGCAGCCAATAATCTCTTGCGGTTGTAATTCTCCCTTAATTCCGCGACGTCGTCTTAGACATAATCCGCACACGAACCTCGAATGAAAAGACACTTCGGAATGTGTTCCCTGTTTGAGGGCGTAGTTATTATGCCACATTGTGTTACAATATTTTTTGTTACTGCAAACTTTAAATGCATAAATTACTTTTTCAATTGTCTGGATAAATAACACTAAAAAATTGATAAACATTCAAAATAGTGTATTAAGACTATATATATTTTTGTTTGTCACTGCAAACCTTAAAAACCCTCTAGCAATATCTGGATGTTTTCCCATGAGATCAACCATAATCTCGATTTGCCTTGCATTTGTTGTATTTTTATTGATTTAAGAAAAAAAAGAAAAAAAATATTTGCATGTTTTACTGCTGTACATGTTCCCCTGAAAATGAATGGCGGAATATTTCATGGAAAATTGCCTAGAAACTTCCATCGGGATTGTATTCATGGTAGCTATTTTTTCGAGGGATATTTCCCCCCTTTCGAAAATTATTCCCGATACCAGTTTTTCGAACATCAGTCAATTTTCGAGGGGAATGTTATTTTTGAAAAGGTTGATTTTCTCCTTAAATCATCGGATATCGATAAAGGCATTTTGACAAAGATGAAGGATAGGGGAAATTCTGAATATTCCAGCGCTGACTTGGAAAGGTAAGAGGATGACTGGAAGAAAGCAGGGTTGCTATAAATATCTATATCGTTAATCTTACCATGACTTCTGATGAAACTTATTCTTAATTTACCCATAAACTTATTCTTATTAAACCCATAAAAAATAGAAATGTTGTAATTGACATACCAAAAATTGTAATTATTAACAACCAAGGCAAAATGTATGAAATAAAGAACGGATGTAAAAGTTAGAATCAATTATCAATATACATTTTAGTTACATATAAGTAATTCATCTTACATTCCAAACATTTTAAGAAACACCGACTTAATTTGCAATAAAATCAATAGCCTACAAATACCTAAAGCAGAACAAAAATCGGGGCCAGGAGGGTCTATGATGTCGTGGGCGAGATAAGCCGATGTTAGATAATAGGAGCGTTTGCTTGTTTCTAGCAACGATACGGTTGTGTCCCGGTCACTGTAATTAGGAAGTAAAATTACCTTAATTCTACTTTTTACCAATAAGCACTATTTAGGTTTGCCTTTATCCTTGACATATGGAGAATAGTATCCGGGTATCCTTAATTAGGAAGTAAAATTACCTTAATTCTACTTTTTACCAATAACCACTATCTAGGTTTGCCTTTATCCTTGACATATGGAGAATAGTATCCGGGTGTAACTTCCCTATCTTTGAGAGTCGGAGAAGAAGCCATTTTGGAGTGATGGAGGTTAATCTGAACTAACTGCGGCATTGTTGCTACAATCAGGCAGGGAAACCTCCACAACAGTAATATTCAAGCACTCCGAGTCTGAGAACAAGCCAAGAAGTTCATCCTCACTCAAAGGCACTTTGTCTGAAATATCACCCATCTCCAAGTCTGATAGCGAACCGTCATCGACTAAAGATGGTTGTGTGGTAGACTGAGAGGCATCAACCTCCATAGAAGGGAAGGAGATTGATGTCTCAGTGTCTCTGATACCTATAAAAGGGTCTGAAGGATGGGGAGGGGGAGTTTCTCAACATCCACCTCGTCCTTATTGTAAACTTTCAGGGTAATGGCATCGAACCCATAGCTAATCACACCTTCAGTCTTCCGCCAAAGGAGCAAGAGATTCCTTATTGATAACAATAAGCGCGCATCTGTAAAGGTCTCTCTGCTCCAACAACTTGGCGACTTCCCAGTTGTTAGTAGGAAGCAACGGGTTGCTGATTTGAAGGATCCGGATAATATCCTCCGTGTTAGAGGGTTCGGCTGGGTTCCAGGTCTGCATGGGATCCTCCTCTAGTTTGCTAGTCGCTAGCTTATCGAGATCACAGGATCTCTTATCAGCACAAGCGATCAGATTGACATGGCCTTGATGCCAACCGCCTTCACGACAGTTGGGAGGACAGGGATTTTCCTTCATGATATCCAGGAAGCAAGTCGCCAGTTGGCTGGAATTATTCTCCATTTATCTGGAGTGATTGTACCATCGATATCGTTCTTATCGACGACAGCCAGTATTAACCTGTCTTCGAGGACTTCACTGTAAGATGATGTGATGTTGGATGGCCTGGAGGAGGTGCCGGTGTTGTGCACCTTAGGTCTTTTTGAATCCGACCTGGATTCTTCCAACGATCTCTATCTTTCAGACGTGAAGTCTGTCCGTCCAATAATCAAATTCTTCCCCATAGCCAAACAAAGAAGAAGGCGAGAATGGCAGAGACGAAACTGGCAAAGACGATGATGAGAACAAAGTAATGCCTGGCGGCAGAGATGACCTAGCAGAGAAATTGCGAACTTCGTTCACGGCCGGGGAGAATGTTGCACCAGTAATCATTTATTATAAACTAATTGAATTAATGTAACGTAAGCCCCAATTGCAAATGAACTAGTTTCGATAACTTTCATTAATTAATTAATTAATTAATTGAATTTTACTTTGTTGTTTTAATAAATGTCACTTTTGTTAATACTTTTTCCAAGCCAATTATCCTTTGTTCAATAAAAAATCTCGAAATTGTTACAAAGTGGAAGAAAGAATTTTTATTTGAGAATATTTTAATTCTAAAATTACATAGAGTATGTTAATGCAATAAGCATAAAATTAGTGCTTGCATTCGAATTGAATGTCGATCGAGCACGTGCGAATGACAAAAACCAATTCATTTCACGGTCAATGGGATAGTTGTATGATTTTTTTTTTAGGCAAGTTGGCAAATATACCACACGCAGAGGCACTTCAAGACTTTCGCACACAGTTTCGAATGAATTTAAAGAAATCAACTCAGCACTGCGAGCACTGCTCCGAAACTAGTATCAGGAATTTTGAGTTTCTTTTTTTTTTTCTTTTAAGTGTTTTATGCACTAGAGGGATGTTGATGATCTGAGTTGCGCCACCGGCTGCGACCACTGCTCCTCGTTAATTGACAGTCGTCTCCTTGGCCTTCGTCTGTCATCTCAGTTTAGAATGTTATCCAAACTCCGGTATTCCCATTCTCTGTCTCCTATTTTCCCCAATGACCAGCTATGTATCTCATAAAGGTGAGAGTGTCGCTTGCGGATAACTCGCCTTATCAGGGATAAGAAACGGCGGTCTGCAAGTAATAATCGGATAGCGCAATATCTGGGGAATATAGCGGGTGAGGTTGGGCTTCCCATTTGAGCGTTTCCAGGTAGTTTTTAACGGGTTTGGCAAGATTATTTTCTTCATTTTTAATGCATTTTTATTAAATTCATTGTAACTTAATTGCTAGACAAAAAACGCTTAAAACTAGCTTAACTAACTTATCTATTCTTATTCTTACTTACTGGAACTGTGCGGGCGCTCTAAGTTAAACCTAATACTTAAAACCATGTCTTTCGACGTAACGTACTTGAACATTTTCGATTTATTTTATTCATATAATTTTAACTGTAACTAAGAAAATTTGATAAAAACTTAGTGAATGTAACATTTTTTTTTGTATTCTTCTATATAAAACTATCTACAATTCTACCTTAAAATAAATCTTAAACTACCTTATTCTAAACTAACCTATCTTATTCTACCTTACGTATTCTATACGTAAATTTTTTTTAATTTTTATCGAGCGATGTTTTTTTTATAATTCTTTTTTTATGTTTTTTGTGTTTTTTGTGCTTTTTTGTATTTTTTTCATCCAAGTGCTGTGGATATACAATATATTCTTTTTTTTTTGTTTTCAATCATTACCTACAACCTACCTAAACTACCTACACCTAAACTATGTAAGTCGGCCATGGGCAAGAACAGCCAACCTCAAACATTGAACAGGCTACCATGGATTAGGAGGAAACGACGAAGGAGTTCCCTCTCTTTCGGTTAGTCACCAGAAATGACCGTACTGACGTTGCACGTCATCAATATCGCGACCCGATACCGCCCTACTAAACCGGAGACGCTAAACACTACCGTGTGCAACGTCTCTGTCGTAGTTGAGTCGCCTATCCAACGAGGAACGCCTCTGGGGGAACAAAGCCGTTAAGGCGCACTCTCTCGTGATACTCGTAATTGGGGTAATACGCACCGGAGATCAGGTTGTTCGTCGAGCTCATTGCTCTTGCAATATTCCTTCGAATCAGCTTGATAACGAAATTATCAGCTTTTATTAGGTTAGCCCTGTCGTATAGGACCTCATTGGGATAGAATTTTATGTACCGGTGTTCTGTACAAATGAAGGCAAACCCTCTCAAACACTCGAATCTTTTCCAACAAGCTTGCTCTCACGTTGAACCACACGGGACATCCATATACGAGCATAGGTCGGATGAGGGCCATGTAGCAGATTACCTTTACCCTTGCATCGTGTTGCTTGCTATAAAAAAGTCTCTTTATAAGGGCAAAAGCACCTTTGGCTCTGGCCAGAGCAGCATCTATATGTTTGTTAAAATATAGATATTGGTCTAACCAAAGCCCCAGATATCTGACTACATTTCAACTCGCAAGTAGCTGTCCGTGCGGTCCAACTATTGAGAACTTTCGCCAATTCTTTCTGATATCACTAGAGGCACCAGACAACGGCGTCCTAAAAAGAATGGTTTCCGATAGTTGATCTTCAATTTCCAGTCATCGCAATATCGCTGAAACTTATCGAAGTCACGTTGCAAGAGAATTGCAATGACCTCGATTTTTGGTCCTGATCTACACGCGATCAAGTCGTCTGCGTACGCTATGGCATAGTAAAGAGATCCTAACAGATCGCTCGTGTAAATATTGAAAAGGATCGGTGAAATAAGCGCACCTTCTTGCAGACCGATTTTAATTAGAAATGTTCCAGCAGAAGTCACATTGCCATTTTTGACGATGAACTGTCTACTGGTGAGCATGTTATGAAGTATGTACAGCAGTGGTTTGCTTATGCCCAGCCTGCTTAGCTTGTAGAAGAGTCCCTCTAACCATACCGTGTCAAAGGCCTTCTCCAAGTAAATCGGGCAGGCACCCGTGCACTGTTTCTTGCTTTTGTTATATTGGATATCCGATACCAGTTTAGACGCGGCATGTATTGTATCATACCCCGCCTTAAAACCGAATTGGTTATCCGGAATTATATTATTGTTCTCAGTCCACTTAGCAGGGCTCTATTGATCACTTTTTCGAATACCTTGCTGATGTTCGGAAGGAGACTTATCCACCCGAGATTTGCCGGATTGGAGGTGTCCTTAGCAGTTTTGGGGATGGGTTCTATCACTGCTGTTTTCCAATAAGCTGTTGTTAAACAGAGTGGTGTAAATGTCCACCGCTTCTAGAGGGAGATGTCGAAGCACAATATTCGATACTCCATCGATTCCCGCAGATTTTTTCCTCCTCAATGAGTCGAAGATCGCTTGGAGCTCCACCTTCGATATGTACGGGGGATGTAAACTTTCATCGGCGATGACATTATTTGCCATGTTATCGTCATTGAACTCGGTAAAACCTATGTTCTCGGATCGCCAGTGCTCTATATCATTTCGAAGGTATAAGTTGTGCACAAGGACCGAGGTATCGTATTGTCTGTAGTTCGTTTAATTTCTCGTCCATTTGTTTTACGTACCAAATGGTCCTCGTTT
Source organism: Pocota personata (assembly GCA_963082735.1). NCBI lineage: Eukaryota > Metazoa > Arthropoda > Insecta > Diptera > Syrphidae > Pocota > Pocota personata. Next base: position 139,471,835 of record OY720429.1, on the reverse strand, counting down.
GACAGATTCCTATTGGACGGTGGGTAGAGCGAATTCGAGGAGAGTGCTCTTATCAAAGTTCTTGAGAAGCGAGTCCAACGCGTCCTACTATAATTGTAGGAGTACGTTTGGACAAACTCCTCCAACTCCGCAATTTCATTGGGAATCGTTATTACGGCACTGAGTCCGAAATGGTCACTGTCATACATAAATGCGTGCAGGCAGTTTATAGTTTGTCGGTCCATGTCGGTCAGTTGTAACCGTACGTCGAACAGCATAATATCCAGATAGGAGCCGCTTCTAGGAAACGACGGACTATCTGTAGCTTTCAAATCGAGTTTATACTCGTCACTGTGCCGACCCCACCAATTGAATAGTAGGTTCCCTCTAGGATTTGGTGTGTTATTTCCCCAATCTCTATGTTTGGCGTTAAGATCTCCGGCCATGATGAAATAATTCTCCTCCGACTCCAGCCTTAGGAATCGAAAAAGCGTCTCGAGCTCTGAAATAAATAAAGTGGATTGAGTAGCTTCAGGTGCATAGAGTGCGACCAAGTACATTCTCTTTCCACTACGGAGAGGGATGCTCACGATACACGCTTCCAGCCCCTGAAACCTTCACACTTCACCGCTGTACATCACTTTAAATTGCAAATGTTTGCGTATGAAGATCGAAACACATCCTCCTTGTGTGGAGTTGGGCCGGTCTCTTCTGACAATATTGTATTTATTGTGCTCCAATTTGTGCCTCTGGGATAGCTTTGTTTCGCTAACCATAAGCACATCAGGGGTTTGGTCTTCTAGCAACTTAAACAATACGGCTCTTCGCTCGATCCTAATCAGTGAATTCACATTCACCGCAAGGATCTTCAAGGATTTTTCCTCCATGTTCGTACTCATTAGGACTGGAGGTGCGTTAGGCCCTGCAGAAGGGCGTAGATCTGGTCCACCCGCTTCGCCTGCTCCTGTACCTGACGTTGAAGCTGCTCCATCCGCCCTTGAATAGAGAGCAAGATGGCCAGCAAGTCAGTTTTAGCCTCCGGTGCTCTAGGCGCTGGGGCCTGAGAAGCAACCTTCGGTCTTTTCTGTTCCGTGTTTCCTCGACCTGCCGCCATTTGGGCGTAGGTCACTTGGGGAGTCACCGATTGTGTTTGAATTGGAGCAGGTGGACGTTTCACTACAACCTTCTCCTGACGAACCAGATTTACTTTCTTAATATACTGAAACTTAGGACAACCCCGATAGTTTGCGGTGTGTCCCGAGTTCCTGCATAAAGCACAAGAGAGCTTGCTCTTATCTGCCACTCCATCCTTACCCAGAGTGCATTCCCCTGCTTTGTGGATCTTTCCACACTTAACACATCGGGGTGGCATTTCGCAGTTCGACGCGGCGTGCCCGAACCTTTGGCAGCGAACACATTGTAAAATGCTTTCGCTACTTCTTAATTTTTCCCATGCGACAACCTGGTAGTCTAGGACTTTAATACTCCTTAGACCATCCAGTTTGCTATTGGGTGAAAGCTGAACTAGGAAGAACGGCAGTTTTCGCTTCTCCCTTTTTGCCTTAGCTGTGGTGAATGGCTTGACCCCTACGAATTCGAGCTCGTTGCACTCTTTCTTTTTAAGCAGCACAAGGAGCGTCTCCGGATCAGTAGACGGGTCTATCCCCCTCTATCTATCTATCTCAGCAGCATTGTTTGCCGCTTTTTCCCCTTCGGGGTGAGGGAGAAGAACTCCGTCGTCGTGTCCAGAAGTAATTCTTTATTTTTTTTTATATTCTTCCACTGTATTACAGTGGATAGCATGCCTATTTTCATCTAATCTTTTAATACTAAAATTATTACCTATGGCCGACTTACATAGTTCGACCGTATCCTTCAGCTCAACTTTGTAGGTATTTATTGGCGGTACCCTTGCTTTTGTAATCGCCTTCGGTTGCTGTTGCTTCTGCTGCGGTTGTTGTTGCTGTTAATTCTGCAGCTGCTGCTGTTGCTGCTGTCTCGGCTGCTGCTGCTGCTTTTGCTGCTGAAGTTGCTGCACTTTCTGCTGCTGCGGTTATAGTTGCTTTGAGTGCAGCGTTTTCTGTTGCAGTTGTTGCTGTTTATTCTGCAGTGGTTGTTGTTGCTGCTTTTTCTTCAGCTGTTGTTGTTGCTGTTGCTTCTGCTGCTGTGCTTGCCGCTGGCTTTCTGTCGGCTGCTGCTGTGGTTGTGGTTTCTGGATGTACTGCAGCTCGTGCTCCCTCTCCCTTCTTGCCATTTCTTTGGCCTTAATGGCAAGCACCCTCTGTTCTAGCTGTCTGATGCTGCTAGTTAGGCTTTGAACTTCCTCGTCTTCGTCATCTGATTCCGAGGATGCCAGAACTGCGAAGCCATTATTATCGTCTCCGATGTAGCGGCCTTCCCCACCATCGAAGATGTACGGGAACTCGACAGAGTCATCCGATCTTTGCCGCTTCTTTTCCGCTGCTGCTGCTGTTGCTGTACCCGGCGCCCCTTCCCTCACTCCACCTGGCAGCTGTTCAGCTGGAGCTGATGTGGAGGGACGCTTAACAAGGTTCTCCTTTTCCCTTTACATTCGGTTGCCACCATTGCTGGGTGGCCTGCCTGTACTCCATCGGCTGATGTAGTCACCCCACCAGCTGGTCCTGCTATTGGAAGGGCGGACCGCTCGCTCTCCATCGCCTAATTTATTTTTTTTTTATTTATTTGGATTTCACTTATTTAGTATAAATGAAAAAAAAAGTCCCGAATGCCCCTGATCGGAATTGAACCGGGGTCGCTTGTTCGGTAGAACACCACCACATTTTTTTTTTCATTTCTAATGCATTTTTTATTATTAATGAATTCATTATAACTTACATGCTAGACAAAAAAACGCTTAAAACTAGCTTAAATAACTTAACTATTCTTATTCTAACTTACTGGCCCTATGCGGGCGCTCTAAGTTAAACCTAGTCCTTAAAACTATGCCTTTCGACGTAACTAACTTAAGATTCTTTATTTATTTATTTTATTATTCAAGACCTTTCTCATCAAAATAAAAATAGAGGAACGCCTCTGGGGGAACAAAGCCGTTAAGTCGCACTCTCTCGTGATACTCATAATTGGGGTAGTAAACCCCAGAGATCAGGTTGTTCGTCGAGCTCATTGCTCTTGCAATGTGCCTTCGAATCAGCTTGATAACGAAATTATCCACTCTTATTAGATTAGCCCTGTTGTATAGGACCTCATTGGGATAGAATTTTATGTACTGGGACTCCGGTGTTCTGTATAAATGAAGGCAAGCCCGAAGACAAGCCCTCTCAAACACCCGAATCTTTTCCAACAAGCTCGCTCCCACGTTGAACCACACGGGACATCCATATACGAGCATGGTCCGGATGAGGGCCATGTAGCAGATTACCTTTACCCTTGCATCGAGTTGCTTGCTATAAAAAAGTCTCTTTGTAAGGGCAAAAGCACCTTTGGCTCTGGCCAGAGCAGCATCTATATGTTTGTTAAAATATAGGTATTGGTCTAACCAGAGCCCCAGGTATCTGACTACACTTCGACTCGCAAGTGGCTGTCCGTGCGGTCCAACTATTGAGAACTTTCGCCAATTCTTTCTGGTATCCCTAGAGGCACCAGACAACGGCGTCCTAAAAAGAATAGTTTCCGATTTCTCGAAGTTGATCTTCAACTTCCAGTCATCGCAATATCGTTGAATCTTATCGAAGTCACGTTGCAAGAGAATTGCAATGATTTTTGGTCCTGATCTGTACGCGATCAAGTCGTCTGCGTACGCTATGGCATGGTGTAGTGATCCTATGAGATCGCTCGTGTAAATATTGAGAAGGATAGGTGAATTATCCGCACCTTGTTGCAGACCGTTTTTAATTAGAAATGTTCCAGCAGAAGTCACATTGCCATTTTTGACGATGAACTGTCTAGTGGTGAGCATGTTATGAAGTATATACAGCAGTGGTTTGCTTATGCCCAGCCTGCTTAGCTTGTAGAAGAGTCCCTCTAACCATACGGTGTCAAAGGCCTTCTTCAAGTCAATCAGGCTGGCACCCGTGCATTGGTTTTTGCATTTGTTCCATTGTATATCCGATACCAGTTTAGACGCGGCATGTATTGTATCATGTCCCGCCTTAAAACCGAATTGGTTATCCGGAATTATATTACTGTTCTCAGTCCACTTAAGCAGGGCCCTATTGATCACTTTCTCGAATACCTTGCTGATATTCGGAAGGAGACTTATCGGCCGGAGATTTGCCGGATTGGAAGCGTCCTTACCCCTTTTGGGGATGGGTTGTATCATTGCTGTTTTCCAATACGCGGGATAATGTGCATTATTCAGTGCATTGTTAAACAGAGTGGTGTAAATGTCCACCGCTTCTAGAGGGAGATGTCGAAGCACAATGTTCGACACTCCATCGATTCCTACAGATTTCTTCCTCCTCAATGAGTCGAAGATCGCTTGGAGCTCCACCTTTGAAATGTACGGGGGATGTAAACTTTCATCGGCGATGACATTATTTGCCATGTTATCGTCATTGAACTCATCATTTCGAAGGTAGAAGTTGTGCACAAGGACGCGATTTTCCAGGTCGTGATTCGGGCAAATGGTATCATTCACCTTGTACGCTTCCTGGAAAGTCGCTCCTATAGCCTCTAGCTTCTCCTGCGGATCTTCGATCACAAAGAAGTTGTCATCCTCTACTGCGTTATCTGGATCTATACCTGCTGTTATAAGTATTCGTCCATTGTTCGTCGTTCGGGGGATCTTAAGACACGGAGGATTATTCCTCCGAAATATTTTATTTATTTGTGGGAACATACTCGGGTTGTTGGATTTTACAGCCCGAATTTTGTTGTTCCAATGCAAATTTACAGAAAGTCTGTAATTTTCTCTAACTAATTTGTGGAGGCTTTTAATCAACGACTTCAGCGTCCTAACCTCCGAGTTTTGTCTGTCAGTAAACTGTCTGTACAAGGTTTTTAGTCTCGACAGCAGTCTACTTTTGTGTTGGTGTAGTGCGTCAATTGTTGCATTGCGGAATATGTCTGCGTTGTCAGTATGTTGATACCGAGGTATCGTATTGTCCATAGTTCGTTTAATTGTCTCGTCCATTTGTTTTAGGTACCAGTCAGTCTCCTCGTTTGACAGATTCCTATTGGACGGTGAGTAGAGCGAATTCGAGGAGAGTGCTCTTATCGAAGTTCTTGAGAAGTGAGTAGAACGCGTCCTACTATAATTGTAGGAGTACGTTTGGACAAACTCCTCCAACTCCGCAATTTCGTTGGGAATCGTTATTACGGCACTGAGTCCGCAATGGTCACTGTCATACACAATTGTGTGCAGACAGTTTATAGTTTATCGGTCTATGTCGGTCAGTTGTAACCGTACGACGAACAGCATAAGATTCAGATAGGAGCCGCTTCTATTAAACGACGGACTATCTGTAGCTTTCAAATCGAGTTTATACTCGCCACTGTGCCGACCCCACCAATTGAATAGTAGGTTCCCTCTAGGATTAGGTGTGTTGTTTCCCCAATCTCTATGTTTGGCGTTTAGATCTCCGGCCATGATGAAATAATTCTCCCCCACTCCAGCCTTAGTAATCGAAAAAGTGTCTCGAGCTCTGAAATAAATAAAGTAGATTGAGTAGCTTCATTTGCATAGAGTGCGACCAAGTACATCCTCTTTCCACTACGGAGAAGGATGCACACGATACACGCTTCCAACTCCTGGAACCTTTGCACTTCACCGCTGTACATAACTTTAAATTGCAGTTGTTTGCGTATGAAGATCGCAACACCTCCTCCTTGTGTGGAGTTGGGTCGGTCTCTTCTGAGCTTTGTTTCGCTAACCATAAGCACATCAGGGGTTTGGTCTTCTAGCAACTTAAACAATACGGCTCTTCGCTCGATCCTAATCAGTGAATTCACATTCACCGCAAAGATCTTAAAGGATTGCTCCTCCATGTTCGTACCCATTACGACTGAAGGTGCGTTAAGCCCGGCAGAAGTGCGTAGATTTGGTCCACCCGCTTCGCCTGCTCCTGTACCTGACGTTGAAGCTGCTTCATCTGCCCTTGGATAGAGAGCAAGATTTCCAGCAAGTCAGTTTTAGCCTCCGGTGCTCTAGGCGCTGGGGCCTGAGAAGCAACCTTCGGTCTTTTCTGTTCCGTGTTTCCCCGACCTGCCGCCATTTGGGCGTAGGTCACGTTTCACTACGACCTTCTCCTGGCGAACTAGATTTACTTTCTTAATGTACTGGATCTTAGGACAACCCCGATAGTTTGCGGTGTGTCCCGAGTTCCTGCATAAAGCACAAGAGAGCTGGCTCTTATCTGCCACTCCATCCTTACCCAGAGTGCATTCATCTGCTTTGTGGTTCTTTCCACACTTAACACATCGAGGCTGCATTTCGCAGTTCGACGCGGCGTGCCCGAACACATTGTAAAATGTTTGGCAGCGAACACATTGTAAAATGTTTTCGCTCCTTCTTAATTTTTCCCATGCGACAACCTGGTAGTCTAGGACTTTGATACTCCTTAGACCATCCAGCTTGCTATTGGGTGAAAGCTGAACTAGGAAGAACGGCAGTTTCCGCTTCTCCCTTTTTGCCTTAGCTGTGGTGAATGGCTTGACCCCTACGAATTGGAGCTCGTTGCACTCTTTCTCGTTAAGCAGCGCAAGGAGAGTCTCCGGATTAGTAGACGGGTCTATCCCCCTCAGCAGCATTGTTTGCCGCTTTTCCCCCTTCGGGGTGAAGGAGAAGAACTCCGTCGTCGTGTCCCTAAGTAATTCTTTAATATTTTTATAATCTTCCACTGTATTACAGTGGATAGCATGTCTATTTTCGTTTAATCTTTTAATAGAGAAATTATTTCCTATGGCCGACTTACATAGTTCAATTATGTCCTTCAACTCCACCTTGTAGGTATTAATTGGCGGCACCCTCGCCTTTGTAGTCGTCTTCTGTTGCGGTTGTTGCTGTTGTTTCTGCTGCTGCTGCTGCTGTTTCTTCTGCTGCTGCTGCGGTTGCTGCTGATGTTTCTGCTGCTGCTGCTCTTTTTGCTGTAGTTGCTGCGTTTTCTGCCGCTATTGCTGCTGCTGCTGCGGTTTTGTTCATTTGATGTTGTTGTTGCTTATTTTTCAACTGTTGTTGCTGCTGCTGGTTCTGCCGCTGTAGTCGCCGCTGGCTTTCTGGCGTCTGCTGAGCGCGCTCTAGCTCTAGCTGCCGCTCCCTTTCCCTCCTGGCCATTTGCTTGGCCTTTATTTCTCGCACCCTCTGTTGCAGTTTATTTATGCTGCTATATATGTTTTCAACTTCCTCGTCTTCATCGTCGGACTCAGAAGCTGCGAGAACTGCGAAACTGTTATTATCGTCTCCTACGTAGCGGCCTTCACCACCGTCGGACATATACGTTACTTCAACAGAGTCATCCGACCTCTGCCGCTTCTTATCTGTTGCTGCTGCTGTTGCTGTACCCAGCGCCCCTTCCCTCGCTCCTCTTGGCAGCTGTTCAACTGTAGCTGATTTGGAGGGACGCTTTACCAGGTTGGGAGAAGGTTTCAGCTTTCTTCTCCTTTTCCACATACTTGCAGTTGAGACTGTTGCAGGCTGGCCTGTCTGTACTGCATCGGCTGATGCTGTCAGCCCACCAGCTGGTCCCGGTATTGGGAGCGCGGACCGCTCACTCTCCATCGCCTGATATCTGTTATTTGGTTTTCACTTATTTTGGATAAATGAAAAAAAAAGTCAAGAATTCAAATTTTCCCCAGTCCGGAATTGAACCACTGTTACTGGCTTGGTAGAACGCCACCACTATCTATAGGCTAAATCGCCACTTAAAAAACCACTGTCTAATATTCTACTTCAAAACACTAAGGATTTAAAGGAGAAGCCGAAACACGTCTACGCGCTATGAAAGTCTGTGAACGACTGAGGAACACCACCACTACCACTAGGCTAACTCGCCACTTGAATATCCGCTGTATAACTTACTACTTTAAATCGCACCGATTTTAATTGAGAAGCCGAAACACGTACGTACTCTATGAAAGTCTGTGAACGACTGACGGGTTTGGCAACGTGAGGCCGAGCGTTGTCATGCTGTAGAATCACTTTTTCCTGCCTCTGCTCGTATTGTGGCCGTCGTATTGTGAAGTCGATACCGTTCCCCACTGATGGTTTCGTTGGGTTTCAACAGTTCATAATAAATGACTCCGACCTGGTCCCACCAAATACACAGCATAATCTTCGCAGCGTGAATATTCGGCCGAGCCGACGACGTAGAAGTATGACCGGGCAGCCCCCATGACTTTCTTTTCTTTGAGTTGCTGTAATGTATCCATTTTTCATCACCCGTCACGATGCGATGAAGAAAACTCTTAATTTTTTTGCGGCTGGATCAGTTGTTCACAGACGAAAAACCACGCTCAGCGTCCCTTGGCTTTAAATTATAAGGAATCCTTATTTTTGAATCATTCCAAACGCATGTAATCGCTTGGAAATAGCTTGACTGGTACTCCTAATGCTGACGCAAGGTGTTCTTTGCGTTTAGCGCGGATCATCATCGAGCAGTGCCTCTAATTCAGCGTCTTCGAAGGATTTTGGCCTTCCTTCACGCAGACGGTCATCAACATCGAAATCATCGTCTTTGAAGTGCCATTTTCTTTGAATGAAAGAAGAAAATCAACACTTCCCGCAAATGATGATTATTTGGCACAAAATCAGACTTTTTCATACAACCAAAAGTGTATGACGCCAAAACAAAATCACTAATTTGTCAAAAGAATTTGTTTACCATATGTCTAAGCTCGGTTCATTACGTTTTGGATATGTCAAAATCGACCAGCACTTACTGCTGGAGACATCTATTGACAAACAGCGAGAACCTAGTTGCGCACCTAATATTAAACATTCACCTTTAGCGGATATTTCACACAATAAGAAAGCGGCCGTAGATGTGCTAATACCAGCAGATGTTTTCTAATTCATAATTCTTGAAAGTAAGATTAAAGGCAACTACGGGGTTGACGTGGTTGCGTTTAATCTTTCTTTCCTTACTCAAAACACTCAATTATTTCGGATATTACCTGGAAGTATTCAACATCCCTCCTCGGCAACGGTATGTTTAATATCCAATGCAGAGCTAAACTTAAATCATTTTGGGAAATAGAAAATATGCAAGAAGAAAGAGGTCTCACCGAAGAAGAAGCTCGGTGCGAAGAAATATTCAGGACAACACACAAGAGGGAAAAAGATGGAAGGTACATTGTTCGAATACCGTTCAAAGAAGACACAGCCAAATTGGGCGAATCAAAGAGCAGAGCGTTGTCTCGATTCCTTCAAATCGAGAAAAAATTTACTCGAAATAATCAAATCCATGATGATCACGAGCGTAATGCGGATCATTACGATCAGCAGATTTAACAGACACGACTGAATGAAAAATATCTATTCACTCTGATAAAGAATCAAACATCAATCGCAGAATCAACTAGCAACATCTTGCAGAAAAATAAGCAAGCCGTGACTGCGCAACTCCAAGTATTTCATAACAACCTAGAAGACTTGAACAACTATGTAACGAAAACCAGCAACCAGACAGCGGCGGAAAGGAAATTCTTAGCTATATCAATTTACACCACTTTAGCAATGGTAAATTATCAACTGGTTCGAAATTCGTTATTGGACGTCTTAACTGATCTTATATTAACGCCAGACCAACTCCGCGCACAGCTAGAGTTGATAAGAAAGAACATGCCCCACAGCTATCTGTGTTAACATCAAAGGTCCTAATAACCCAGCAGAACATCATATTCGACATAGAAATGAATTTGTCTTCATTGAACCATCACAGGACTACTTAATAGTTAACTTACTGAGAGACTCATACTACAGAATGACAAGGGAGGAGCGCAATAAATGTACAAAGATAAACAACAGATACTTATGCCAAGAACAATAACATGTTTAATCGCCAATCCAATGTCAGCAGATGTGAAATGGACCTACTCACACACACCACGAACTTATCACAGTTCTGAAAGCTGCGAAACATAAGCCCATCTCCTGTGTGGATCCAACTAAATAACACAAATAATTGGATGTACGTTTTGGATAGGAAGTACACATTTAACATAATCTGAGGAAGACGGATCCTAGAAGTATCACTACAAGAGGACGGTATTTTAACATTAGAGCCGAACTGCTTCCTCAAACAATATACGATGAGCATAACAGTTTACGAAAGTATGTCCAGTAAACTTAATGCAAAATTTATTCCTGCATCAAATATCACGGACCAAACCATTGGTCATATCACATCCCAGCCTGAAGATCCACAGTAAAGACCCTAAACAAACGGATAGCAGATCTCAAAAACAGCGCGGAACTACTAGCTGATTCAATGGCTCACCACGTGCACTACAGCATTTTCTACAGCTTATTCATCACCATCGTGGCATATATAGTGTGGCAGCATAAAACGAGAAGTACCATACGAGCGCAGCAGACCCCAGTACCTTCTACAAGGTCACAACATCGGAGTTCATCATATAAGCCAGCTCGGTCCGGCAGAATATACAATTGCGTACATATGCACATAACTGGAAACGGACACCGCAGGAAACTTTCCATCATTATGCTTTCGCTTCTCCCAATCATATCCAACATTTTCGAGAGGATATTACTCAAGCGCTTACAGCCAGTTATTGAGAAACAAAATCTTGCCTTTGATCACCAGTTTGGGCCCAGAATCAAACTTTCGTTGAGGAGATATATACATATAATCACCGACGTAATTGTGAAAGCTCTTGAAGAATGAAAGATTTGCTCTTGCGTATTTCTTGATGTCTCTCAAGCTTTTGATGAGGTGGGGGATAAAGGCCTGAAGTTGAAATTACGATTGGTTTTGCTTTTGCGCCTAAACAAACTTTTAAAGCTGGCTTACCGCAAGGAAGCGTTCTTGGCTCGCTTCTGTATATTATATACACCCGTGATATACGGCAGGAAGACACGGTCTTAGCTCCATTTGCCGATGACACTGCTATCCTAGCAACAGGTAATACGATGAAGGAACAACTGTGAAACTGCGAAGTTGTCTGAATAATGTAAATATCCTCATAACGCTAAATACATCGGAATGATATTTTTTTTTTTTTTTCAATTCAATTCAATTTCAATTCAATTTATTATTATTATTATTACTATAAATAACATGGTACATTAAGATTATTATCTTTTATAGTACCTAGAGTTAGTTAATAAAACAATTGAGTAAAAGAAATTCGATTAAAGAAAAACTTAAAAACTAATTTACAATATAGAGTTGAGATGAGTAGAAGAAAGAAAATTTATAGAGAAGAAAGAAAATATGAAAAGATAGTTTTTACACCATTAGTGAGAAATGGAGAAAGACTGCACTTTTAAAGCGAGTGGTACTTGATATTGCTCTTATATTTATTGGCAAGGAATTCCATAGTTTAATTGTGTATATAAAGAACAGATGAGATGAGTTTAAATGTCGATATCGAGATGCAATGAGGCAGAATGTTCTAGGCGAACGGGTAAAATTTAGTTTGTCATATAAATAAGACGGAATCTTGTTGAGTATGATATTGTAATATGCGAGCTACGGCTCGAGTAGATAAAACGTTATTCTGTGAAATTTATTTCTTTATTTTCTAGTCTATAAAACAATTCAAGTTCACACTATACTATTCTTCGCAAATTCTTTTCTTACAAGGTCTCTTTTCTCTCAAATCACTTTATCTCCTTTCAATTACTTAATTCACAAATCTAAACTAATTACTTCTTCTTGTTAACTCTCAACTTTCAATTTATCACAAAATTACAACTTCGCCCATTATCACCTTTCCAATCTCTTCGCCACGGTTCTAAACCAACTGCCTCTTCTCGATCGCCATCTGTCCTTATATAGCAGAAGTTTCTGATAACCAGAAACTTCTAGCAAATTCTTCGACCACTGGAACAAAATACCTAGACATTCTGATGTAATAATTCCAAGATGACAATCATTTCGTGCAGTTATGATTCTCTCTTATCCGTGATATTATCCGAACTGTGGAGACTAACCGCAGACACGAACCCCGAATGAAAAGACACTTTGGAATGGGCTGGAGGAGCGTAGTTATTATTCTACATTATTGTAGCATCCTATTAGGTGATGTTACAATATTGTGTAGAAATATACAATTTCAAGCGTCGACATAGTGTTCTGGAGAAGATCCAAGTAAGCTATTTGCATAATGTGATATATGGTCATACCTGCGCAAACCGTACTGAATCATTAAATGCCACTTGCAATTTACTCTGTGATAAGGAGTCAATAGTACTGTAAACAGACTAAGCATAAGTAATTAAGGGCAGAATAAGGCTTATCACTAATTTTCGTCTAGTAGCAGTGGGAGTAAAACTTGCTGTTAACCACAGTTTGCGAAGGCATCCATATATTCGTCTTATAACATAATTTGTATGTTCTTATCCTGACAAGTTATGATTTGTAACAAAACCAAGGTTAGTTACAGTTTTTACAATTTTAAGTTTACTGATGGATAGAAGAATGTCAGGAAAACTGGTAAGAGGTGGTAATTTGTATGATATAGGTATGACTTGTGATTTAGACTGGTTAAGGAGCAAACAATTCTCTTCCGACCAAGTCTGAATCCGAAAAAGATCCTCATTAATTTAGCTAGTTAGCTCAGTTATTTTAGAAATTGGTCTGGCCAGGTAGAGCTGAACGTCATCAGCATAAAGATGTATCGAAGAGTGTTGACAAACAGATGGAATGTCATTTACGAAAATACAAAACATAATTGGACCGAGAATCGATCCTTGTGGTAAACCCTGCTTCACTGGTAAAAGTGCTGAGGAAGAATTAGAAGTAACAACTCTTTGAAGTCTTTCACTTAAAAAACTCCTCGAAAGCACTGTTGCACAAAACCAAACAAGTTTTTTTAATTTCCAACAAAGAATATTATGGTCTACTTTATCAAAGGTTTTCGAGAAATCAAGCAAACATAGAGTAACATATCCTCTGTCATAATTTTGCCTTATGTCTTCAAATATGTTGACCATAGCAGTGGAAGAGCTGTGGTTCGCTCTGAATCCAGATTGACCTATAAAGAGTAAATTATGACAAGACAAATGACGGAGGATTTGTTTTGCTATTAGCTTCTCGAAAACCTTTGACAGGCATGGTAAAATGCTGATTGGCCTGAAGTCAGCAGCAGTGTCAGGGTTAGTTTTTTTTAGCAACGGGTATTGCTCGACCAATTTTCCAGTGTTTAGGAAAAGTTGAGGTTGTGATACAGTGGTTAATAATGTGAGTTAAATGGGACACAATGAAGGGTAGAATCAATTTAATAAATCGTAATGGTATGCCATCTTCTCCAGCTGAATTAGATTTTATGTGGGCGATACAAGTTATGACTTCAGTTTCACTTACTGCAACCACTTCAAAGTCAATCATTAAATTTATGGATTGATAGAGAGAACCAAGATTCAAGTAGGAAGAACCAAGATCAGTATCATTAGCGTTATCTCCAACGAAGTAATAATTTAATTCATCAGGGTCAATCTCACAATTAGAACTATTTTTGTCACTAGAGATACCAATTTGTCTAAGATTACTCCAAAGCTTTTTTGATGAAAGAGACGTATTGAGCTTAGATGAATAATAATTACTTTTGGCATTTCGTACTAAAACTGTAGCACGATTTTGCATTGTTTTATAGATAATCCAATTGGAATTAGATGGATTTTTTTTCCATTTACTGTAAAGTTTGTTGTGAGATTTAATAATATAGATAACTTAAGTCGTAAACCAAGGACATCTATTATTACGAATTTTCACAGTTTTAGTAGGCACATATTGGCTATAAAGCTGTGTAACCACTTCCTCAAAATAAAGCAATTTATCATCAGGATCAGAAATCAACCGACAGTTATTCCAAGGAGATTCAAAAGATGCAACTTGCAGAGCCTCCATATCGATAGAACGAAAATCTTTAAAGGAACAATAACAGCTGAATGAACAAAATTTATATTATAAGTACGAAAGAGCAGGTCATGGTCAGAAATGTAGTCAAACGAGAGTTGGTCAAAAAGAATAACAAAGGAAGCATCGGAAACAATCGTAAGGTCAAGAAGGCTAGGAGTGCAATCTTTAGCAAAACGCGTTGGGTAAGTAGTATTAACCATTTGGAGTCCTAAGGAGGATGCAAAATCATGAATTTGAAGAGCACGTGAATCACTTTTTAATAAATCTGCATTAAAGTCACCACAAACTATAATGGGCTCATATTGTGCAGAAAATTCAGAGAGCCTCGAGAAAAATTTCTGAGGAGAGCAACTTCTGTTGGGAACATAGGCACAAGCCACTAAGCATTTGGTGCAACCATCCACTACTTCTGCAATTAGAAACTCAGTATTTAAATCATCCGATTTACTAATAATTCTGCATTTCATAGAAGACTTGCAGTAAATTGCTATAGCACCCCCCCATGTATCAGTTATCCTATCATTCCTTATAATTGAATAGTTTGATAAATTATATTGCATATCGGATATGTCACTTTTAAACAATGTCTCATTAACACAAATAACATTAACACTAGAATCCGTAAATAAATATTTTAAGTAATCTAACTCGCATTGATTAAGACTGCGTGCATTTAGATGACAAACTTTAAGACCGTCACGATACTTTGATAGTGAATTTATCATAGCGTGAGTTGATTCTATACCCCCACTGTTGGAGGAAGAAAAGTTTCTCATTGCAAATATAAAGACAAACAGAAATACCAATCGAGAAAAAGATAGTGATCAAGAAGTAAACTAAGTAATATAGAATAAAGATGAGAAAAATATAGAAAGAAATTACGTAGGGAAATCAAACAAAAGAAACAATTTATGTATTGTACATATATAATATAAATAAATAAGCAAAATAGACTACAATACATTTAGCTAATAATCAGCCACAGCAGCAGTAGCAACAGCAGCAGCAGCGATGGAATGAAGATCTTCTGAGCTTTCGATAGAAAAGCTTTTACCGTTTTCCGTTCTCTTCGCATAGACAATTCCAGACTTGGAGTAGACAGAAAACAATTTCTTTTTCCTCCTCAGACCAAGAGCACCTTGCAACAAAAATCGAGAGTGTCTGCTTAAGCTTTTATTAAGGTAACAGTTTGTGCTATTGTTACTCGATGCAAAACCAATGTCACATAGTTTTAATGTTGATTTGTTTTGTTTTCGATAATTTGCAGCAGCAACAAGAACTGCGTTACGTTCATGCGAGGAGTTGAATTTGAAAACAATAGATGGTGGGTTGTTCCTTGATGAGTTAGTATTGGTGTTGTTTCGCCTTTTCGCACTAAAATAATTTACCAAGTTAGGCGCGGAGTTGTATTGCAAAGTATCGCAGAGCTTATGAAAATATTGTTTCAAATTTTCGCCGGGGAGTTCGGGGACACCAAAGAGAACAGCATCGCAGGCGACTTCTTTTCTTTCCAGGAAATTAACTTGCTTTTTAAGAGCAAGTAACTCGGCAGTATGCATCTGAAACATGGTGGGGGTGCTGCCCTCAATTTTATCAACTCGGACACTTAAGCTGGATAAAGCATTGCTGATACTGTCGAATCGTTGAGCCCACCTTTCATTAACTTCATCAATTTTATTGAGAAATTCAGTACGCATTTTATTTATTTCCTTCACAAATGTTTGACGCAATGATGTAGAACACTTATCCAGTTTCTCTTCCAAGATTTGTGTAATAGGTACCTTGTTCGATGGGGAAGGGGAAATTGCTTTCGAAGAGAGAAAGTCTTTTTGAGTTTTGCCGCGGGTAGAAGGGCCAGACGATAACATGGTAAGAGTATTTTTATTTCGAGAGTTTAAGAAAAAACAGGCAATGTAACAAACGGTGACAAATATTTTTGCGCGGAGATGTAATTAGGAATGTCACAATGATTAAATTGATAGTAAAAACAGAATAATTAGCTTCCACAACTGATAAGATTTCGGATTAAGACAGTTTGGAAAGTAGGATTAGTGATACTTAGCACTGTTGAACTAGCTTTAGCTGGACCGATCAAAAACACGTCTATATTGCAGAAAGCATTTCACTAACGATATACATATGATATCCTACGCGAAGCTGAAATGGATGTCGCACGTGAAATTTAAAGAACTGGAAACCAAACAGTGAAATGTACTGGGTACTTGGTAAATACAAAAAGTTTAATATTGTGAATAAGCTGTTCTTATAGAAGCAAGTGGTGAAGCTGATGTGGACTTATGGTATACAATATGCGATTGTACCAAAAAAATTAATACCAATATTTTATAAACTTTCGAAAATAAATTGCTCAGGGGAATTAGCCATGCACCTTGGCACATAAGAATCGACGATGTCTACAGATATTCGGAATCTCTACAGTGGAGGATGAAACCAAAATCTTAGCGCGAAAGCAAATTAAATTACTCAATTCGGTGCTACAAATTCTGGACGAGAGAAATTTATTGCGTCGTCTACAAGGGTCAAAGAAATTGCTTAATAAGTCTTAACTTAGTTGCAGTAACTAATTAATTTATATCAAAGGCAGGCGTTTTGGATGAGTAAGAATCTCATACTACAATGAGCAAGCTCCTGCGGTCCTCATAGTGTCCATGGAAGTTTTCCACTTACCCTAGGGGGAAAAAGAGAGAAAAAAAACCCCTTATTATGGTAGATATAATAATAGAGCTCCCAAGGTTTGTTAAATTTTAACATCTAAAACTTTCATTTAATTCAACATTATTAGGAGCATGAATTGAACAGCGAAATTGAAAAAAAGCTTAAAGTACCTCAAGGGTAGGTCACTGTTATCGAAATAATTTCACTTCACTTTTTTAATCTACTTCACTTTATTGAAATCAAGGCGTTTCTTTTGTAAACGTAAACTATTGCTTTGTCATGTTGTGGACAATAGCGACGGTGTTACCTTTATACAATTTCAGTAACGTGAATACAATTTCAGTAACTTTCGATATTAAACAGTTGTGCTAACGCTAACTGAGCATAGCACATTTCGACTATCGGTCAACAGATGACGCATAAATGTGTTTCGATCAGAAGTCTGTGTACTTTTTGATGTCCTGTATAAGATTCACACAAAAAGCGTGCTAAATGCTATTTTGGATTGAGTTATCCGGGATAAAAATAACAGCTTTAAGCAAACAGCGATAAAAAAAGGTTCGCATATATATGCATACTGCTTTCCTTGTATATTGTTGCGCAGTTTATTGTGCCATTCTATGACTGCCGACCTTCAAGGTGAGAAGGGAGAGCCTTCTCGCCTTTCACAATTGCCACCACTGTATCAGTCACCAAAGTGCACCAGAATACAGCATCGAAAACAACGTACAACGACAGCATTCGCGGAACAAAAACACACCAGCGAATGAAAGTCCGATTTGAATTATTAAGTGCTAATCATCCGCTTTCGAACATTTTGACTTTCTAATCGCAATAGAGTAAGACTCCAGATAAAAAAAGCCGAAAGTACTAATAATACATTTCATGCAGTTCCCCAATTCAAGCAAAATATGGATGCCCTGAGATATTTATTGTTTCTCCACCTAATTTTCATGAAATAGGTGCTTCATTTTCAAGAATTGAATAAAGAGCTGCTTAGAACTTGGGTCTAACTCTGGACATAACCATTATAAAGCAGGTTTTATGAAACATATTGGGATTATTTTGTTCGCTCCAGAAACTTTTAAGGTCGTATAAATTTATACGTCAAGTGAACATTATGTATTAAACGGACTTTTTTATTGCATGTCTGCAATACGGAGAAGTCGTTTTTACTTGAACTTTTTTTTTTGTTTTTATAATTTGCTCGCGCCAAAGGGGATATGAATACCCTTATATTATTGCAGGACAAGGGCGCTAGTAGATAGACATAGAGAGAGAAGCCGTGCAGATAACTGGGGAGAATTTTTTTTTTATTCATTTATTGTCGTTGCTTATGATTCACAGTATTTTTTTTTTCGTATTCCTGATGTCATCATCACGATCAAGTTGCATACAGGGCAAGAATTGGTTTCACAAAATAGCGACTTTAATATGCATATGTACATATACATATACATATGTAAACAA
This sequence comes from Pocota personata, assembly GCA_963082735.1. Classification (NCBI taxonomy): domain Eukaryota; kingdom Metazoa; phylum Arthropoda; class Insecta; order Diptera; family Syrphidae; genus Pocota; species Pocota personata. The sequence goes on along the minus strand of OY720429.1, from coordinate 139,453,689 downwards.
TTTATTCTATTTTTTCAGGCGCAATTTCTATGGCACAATGAAACTCACTTGGCCATTATGTCTAGAAATACTCTTATCCTACATTATCAATTAGCTCATATACAGTTAAACATTAAATAAATTTGTTACCTCCACTCTGTTGTGATCCGCACAACTAAGCCCACCCGCATCGAGACCGTCTCCAACGTTTCTAAACCAAACCACACTTACCTCACACAACATGTGCATTCATATTTAGGTCACTCATTCCAATCATCGCTTTGTCACTTATTTACCACGTTTATATGGCGGATTGAATCCGGATTTAATTCGGGTTGAGAATCATGTAAACTTAAATTGGATTGAAACAAGATTGACTCGATCTGATCACACAATTTTCTGCGATCGAGTTCAGTTTTTGCATATAAACGCGGGTCGAAAGATTGAGTTTGACAGATAGAGAAAAAAGAGATATCGATAAGGGTGGGTCAATTCCGCACACAAGAGAAGTGTCAAACTCAATCCTCTTTCGATTCCATTCTAACTCGATCCCTCAATTCAGTTACAGCGAAGACCTGGATCGAAACTCAATCCGATCTCTCAATCCGGTCATACAAACGTAGTAATTGCGATTGTCTCTTTGTTTTTCCTACACATATCCGCCATAAATGCAAACACAGTACTTTTATTCAAGCAACGTACCCCAATCATAATGTACGTAATTCAACCCCGGTCGTTCAACACCGAATTGCGAACCGAATATGTACCTAAAACGAACAGGGCAATAACACGTTTTGGTTATCATAAAACGATTTATGGAAATGCATAAGCGATTCACGTAAGTAAGTGCTACAAGTGCAAAATGAAATAATGTGGTACTGAAAAGGAAAGGAAAGGAGAAAGGTAATTTTTTATTCTTTATTCATTATTACATACTTCTTACAAATGGTACACATATGAATGTGATAAATGTTGATTTGACATGACCGCTTAAAAGATCGAGTATGGAGTATCGAAATTTGGCATTCTGTGATCAATGATCGTGTATTTATTTATACACAAAAGTGTATGTTGTGAAAGATATTTTCAGAAAATTATAGTTTTGTATACGTACGCAGAGTCTTGAAAAGAGGAGGATCGCTTTTATCTTTTTAAATGTCTTCGTTCAATACACTCATAGCGATCATCATCTGAATCAGAAGATGAAAAATAAAGTACATTTTCCATTTTTAATTGAAGACGATAAATAAAAAACTTTTCCTCACACAAAAATAAATACTTTTGACATTTGTCAGCCATCTCAATTCAATGTAGTAGAATTGTAATAGTACAATTTTCAAAGTGCACTCGATACGTGACCATTCCTATGTGATCATCCCAATGAAGTTACTTGATCACTCGATAGCGTATGTATTTCACTTACTCGTTAACTGATGTCGTAATTCGACCCCTGTTTTTCCTCAAGTTAATTTAGCTTATGTGTTTTAGATGTTGAGGAAGACATTGATGAAATTTGGAAGTTGGTGCATGAACTCGTCTTATTGTGTTGAGTTGATGTCTCAATGTTACCCGGAAATTTGTATTGTCATAGTGTTCCAGTGCAGCACTCATCTCAAAGATCTGCATCACTTTCAGAACCTTTACTTCAGTTATTATTGTGATTCTATTCGATAGTAATTTAGCCGCCCTATCTTGGATACTTTGCAGCTTGTCGATGTGCGTTAGTGCCGCACCTCCCCATCCTAGGATGCCATTCCGTAGCCTTGACTACAGAAGAGCGTGATAAAATTGTTTTGGCACACGAATCAACGATTTGTGTTGTAAGCAAGCCAACACAAGAGGGAACTCCAAATTGTTTCGCAAATTATGGGGTTCCCAAAGGAAATGGCTGTCAATGGTGATAGCTAAATATTTGTATGTATACACAATCCTTAGTACTTTTCCGTTGGACGGATTGATGCAGTTCAAACTTTGTAGGTTAATTTGTGACGCTGGAAAGTGTTGGCTTCTAATATGCACGAGCTTCGTTTTTGACTCGTTGATTACTAGACCACTGTCATGACACCATTTTCCTGCTTCTTGAAATTCAGCCTGAATCATCCTTGTCGCTTCTTCTATGGACTTATAACATATAAGAATTGCCGTGTCATCTGCATAAGCGAACGCATAACTCTCCCTGAAAGTTCTCAGTATTTGATATGTATATAATATAAAAAGTATAAATTCGCAAAGTCGCCAAGTAGTTGGTTAGTGCTTCTCTTCTTTTGGAACCCGTATTGGTTCCTACTTATCAGTTTGTGCTTTTCGACGAATTTCCATATTCGATCTGCTACTATTTGTTCCATAATCTTCTCTGTTGCTGGCAATATTGCTATGGGACGATAATTGGTCGTCTCCTTCTTAGTGCCTCCCTTATTTATTGGTGGAACAACTGCCTCTTTAAGATTCATTGGTATCGTCGACGCATCAAAGCTCTTGTTTAGTTTTGTTAATATCGGAGCAAAGATATCGGAATTTGCTTTGCTCTAATACTATCTTCCCCAGACGCTTTTCGGATGTTTAAGCGATATACTTTGCATTATGATGACTGGATTATGATGACTGGATGTTCCCATATTGCTTGTACAAATGTATTAAAGATGCTGCTTGTAGTGAAAATAGATTTTCAAATTCATTTACCAGTGCCAGAGTATTTATACTTGATGAGAAGTTTTTTCCAATTGTTTCATCTAAAGAGGGTTTCCTTCTTCCGTGCATTTCATTAATTAACTGCCACAATTTTTTTGAATGATTTTTTATCTGTGCGAACTTCCCTTTATACACTGGTCGTTAGTTCTAGCGATTTTATTGTTGACATGGTTCTGTAGTTTTTTATATTCGGTTTCGCATTTTAGATCACTCTTGCTACTTTTTCTCAATAGAAGATAAAGTGTGCCTCTATGTCTACGGCTCTGTATGATGCCCTGGTAATCCGTGGCACACTTTTCCTTACACACAATGGTCGATTTTTTTATATTGTAATATGCGAGCTACGGCTCGAATAGATAAAACGATATTCTGTGAAATTATTTCTTTATTTTCTAGTCTATAGAACAATTCAAGTTCACACTATACTATTCTTCGCAAACTCCTTCCTTACAAGGTATCTTTCTTCTCAATTCACTTTATCTCCTTTCAATTACTTAATTCACAAATCCAAACTAATTACTTCTTCTTGTTAACTCTAAACTTTCAATTTATCACAAAATTACAACTTCGGCTGTTATCACTTTTCCAATCACCTCGTGCGGTTCAAAACCAACTGCCTTGCCTCGATCGCCATCTGTCCTTATATAACATCATTTCTGATAGCCAGAAACTTCTAGCAAATTCTTCGACCACTGGAACAAGAAAATTCTGATGTAATAATTCCAAGATGACAATAATTTCTTGCGGTTATAATTCTCTCTTAACTCCGTGACGTTGTCTTAGATATTATCCGTCTCTTATCGTGGACACGAACTGTGGACGCGAACTGCGGACACGAACCTCGAATGAAAAGACACTTCGGAACGAAATTATGCCAGAATGAAAAGACACTTCGGAATGTGTTGCATAGTTGTTGGTGCGTAGTTATTATGCTACATTATGTTACAATATATTTCTCCGATTTTTTCAACCAGGGAGGTAAAAAGTGTTGCAGGATCTGTTTTTTTGAGAATCGAAGTCCAATTCGTAGCTCTAATCAGTTCGTTTACATAGACCTCATGATAAAGCATAAAGGTGTGCTATTTTCGTTCGATCAATCATCCGTACATCGTACTGTAGTGATCGGATATATTGTTTTCTACTATTGCCGAGATTATCTTCAGGTCCGATAAGTTCACTAATATATTGTAGCATAATAATAACTACGCTCCCTAAAAGTATGATGCAACAAATTCCGAAATGTCTTTTCATTCTGGCAGAATTTTAGTTCGAAGTGTCCTCTCATTCGAGGTTCGTGTCTGCGGTTTCTACAGTTCATGTCTACGAAAGAGACGGATAATATCACGGATGAGAGGGAATTATAATTGCAAGAATGATTGTCATCTTGGAATTTCTCTTGTTCCAGTGGTCGAAGAATTTGCTAGAAATTTCTGGCTATCAGAAACTTCTGCTATATAAGGACAGATGGCGATCAAAAAGGGGGCAGTAGTTTTTAAACTATGGCGAAGAGATTAGAAAAGTGATAATGGGCGAAGTTGTAATTTTGTGATAAATTGAAAGTTGAGATTTAACAAGAAGAAGTAATTAGTTTGGATTTGTGAATTAAGTAGAAGAAAGGAGATAAAGTGATTTGAGAGGACAGAGACCTTGTAAGAAAAGAATTGCGAAGAATAGTATAGTGTGAACCTGAATTGTTCTATAGACTAGAAAATAAAGAAATAATTTCACAGAATATTGTTTTATCTACCCGAGCCATAGCTCGCATATTACATTCGTGTCAGAAGCGGGATAAAACTTATTCTGTGAATATCTATTTCCGTGGTGTGAAATTGCACAAGCAAAAAAAAAAAAAAAAGAAAAAAAAATCGATTTCTGTGTTGAGTTAATTAGTTGGGCAAAATGGGTCGCAAATTGGGAAAACTAACTATAACTCAACTAAAGGCAGAACTCAGTAAGCGGAACCTCGACACAACTGGGGGAAAAGATGCCCTACTGATTCGTCTGGAAGAAGCAGTAACGCAGGAAGGTGAAAATCCGCACGACGTAGAGTTTGACGTAGAAGAGGAACCAGCAAGTACAGCAACCGACCCGGGTATAACAAGTCTGCTCCTGCAACTTAAGTTAGTCATAGACGAACAAAAGAAAGCAATAGAAGATCAAAGGAATTCTCTAGAACTTAAGCTGGACGAACAAAAGAAAGCGATGGACGAACAAAAGAAAGCAATGGGCGACCAAAGGAATTCTCTAGAACTTAAGCTGGACGAACAAAAGAATTCTCTAGAACTTAAGCTGGATGAACAAAAGAAAGCAATGGACGAAAAAAAGAATTCTCCAGAACTTAAGCTGGATGAACAAAAGAATTCTCTAGATGCTCTGGAAAGTAAACTTGATGAGCAAAACAAGAACTTGGAATCCAAATTCGAAGTGATCGAAGAGAAAATCGGGAAGGTAGAGACGCAACTCGAAAAACTCGAAACTAGATTCGATGAAAATTTTGAGAAACACGAAACTCAGTTCGGGAAAATTCGAGATAGTAGGAAAGCAAGTCGAAAATCTTGCTAAGGAGCTCAGCAACGTGAAGTGACAGAAAGCACGGGAATATTCCACTGACGGTCTGAGAAGAAAGGAGATGCAGCCTCCTATCTTCGATGGTCAAACATCATGGCCAATTTATAAAAGGCAATTCGAAGCGGCCGCAATGACCAATAGCTGGGACGATGAAGAGAAGTCCATTGCACTCACACTTGCACTGAGGGGTCCGGCTGCTGAGCTCTTGCAGACCATCCCGGAAGATAAACAGCAGAACTACGACTCTCTGGTTCAGGCTATCGAGATGCGGTTTGGGGATGAACACATGCAGCAGGTGTACAGGGTTCAGCTGCGTAGTCGAGTCCAGAAAAGGGGGGAAACGCTCCAACAGTTGCAAGCGGATATAGAGCGACTAGCCCATCTTTCATACCCTAAAGCCGGTGAGGAGCTTATCAACGAAATGGCGGTGGAAGCTTTTATTCAGGCCATAGAGGACAGACAACTGCAAATGGCTGTAAGGATGGCTGAAAAACGAACACTCCCCGAGGCATTGGCATTCGCTTTGTTAATGAAGGCTGCGGACCAAGCATACCAGGGAATACACCGTGTCAGGGAAATGTCCGTCGTGGAATGCTCATGCCAGAGAACAGCCGTCATGGATGAAGACAGAGCTCGCGGAAGTCAAATCCGTTGCTGGAATTGCAACCAAACCGAACACCTACAACGGCAGTGCAGAAGTGCACCTAGACGAGGAAATTGTCCACATTGCGGAAGTAGGAGAAGCAGAGTGGAAGCATCTGGCGGTGATAACATCCATCCTGTCAGTCAGACATCCCAAAACCAGCAGTCGGGAAATGCGTAAGGACCAACTTCGCGGGGCAGAAGTTGGTTACTGTAATCGAGGCCACCAGGACCACTATTCAAGTTTCGCAAACCAAACGGGGTAACAAGAGCCTGACAGTGGAGGCACTAATCAACAAGAAGAAGTGCGTAGCCACCATCGACACAGGCGCCACTGCCTCCATTGTAAGAAGAGATATCGTCAGAAGCGCCTGGCTGCACAACACCAACAGCTACTGCCTGAAGACTGCAACAGGGGAAATGGCGAAGGTGTTTGGAGAAGTTCGTCTTACGATTACTCTGGCGGGACTGACGTTCTCCCATGCGTTTCTGGTGGCAGACATATGCGACGAGTGCATCATCGGAATAGACTTCATGAAAACAAATGAAGTAATCTTGGACATCGGGATGCAAGTACTGAGGTATCGAAATGTGGAGATTCCGATGGTGTACGGAAACGAGAATGCCGTAACTCTCAGGACAGTCATCAGCAAAGACGAAGTTTTGCCGCCATCTTCAGAGAAAATCATTTGGACGAAGCTGGAAGGTGATCTTGGGAGCCACCGATTCTACATAATAGAACCAGACCCATAGAAGAATTCTCAAGACTACATCGTGGGAAAGACGTTAGTCGAACCAAAGAACACCATGGTTCCAGTGAGAGTTTTGAACGCGAGACCACACACTGTCAAACTAAGGCGAGGGGAGGTGACTGGAAAATGCACGCCGATTACCGCCATCGCAACAATATCTGAACGTGATGCTCCAAAACCTCTCCCATCACCTTGGACAGCGGAAACGAGAGAGACGATTCTCCAGTCCAGTGAGCTGAATCAGGAGCAGCGAACTATGGCAGAGAATCTTATCAATGAGTACGCTGATGTATTTGCCTCACAGGACGGAGAATACGGCCGAACACACCTGGTACAACATCGAATAAACACTGGTGATACTAGACCAATTCGTCAGCCTGCTAGGCGCCTTCCATTGGCAAAGCAGACAGAAGTTGCAGAGATGGTGTCGGCAATGGAGAAAGAAGGTCTGATTTAAAGTTCCAAAAGTCCGTGGGCATCACCGGTTGTACTGGTTAAGAAGAAAGATGGCAGCACGCGGTTCTGCGTGGACTATCGGCAGCTCAATTACGTCACCAAGAAAGATAGCTACCCTCTGCCACGGATTGACGACACGCTAGACACACTATCAGGAGCCCGATGGTTTTCCACTCTCGACTTGAAGAGTGGCTACTGGCAGGTACAGATCCATCCAGAAGACCGGGAGAAAACCGCCTTCATTCGAAGCGGCCGCAATGACCAATAGCTGGGACGATGAAGAGAAGTCCATTGCACTCACACTTGCACTGAGGGGTCCGGCTGCTGAGCTCTTGCAGACCATCCCGGAAGATAAACAGCAGAACTACGACTCTCTGGTTCAGGCTATCGAGATGCGGTTTGGGGATGAACACATGCAGCAGGTGTACAGGGTTCAGCTGCGTAGTCGAGTCCAGAAAAGGGGGGAAACGCTCCAACAGTTGCAAGCGGATATAGAGCGACTAGCCCATCTTTCATACCCTAAAGCCGGTGAGGAGCTTATCAACGAAATGGCGGTGGAAGCTTTTATTCAGGCCATAGAGGACAGACAACTGCAAATGGCTGTAAGGATGGCTGAAAAACGAACACTCCCCGAGGCATTGGCATTCGCTTTGTTAATGAAGGCTGCGGACCAAGCATACCAGGGAATACACCGTGTCAGGGAAATGTCCGTCGTGGAATGCTCATGCCAGAGAACAGCCGTCATGGATGAAGACAGAGCTCGCGGAAGTCAAATCCGTTGCTGGAATTGCAACCAAACCGAACACCTACAACGGCAGTGCAGAAGTGCACCTAGACGAGGAAATTGTCCACATTGCGGAAGTAGGAGAAGCAGAGTGGAAGCATCTGGCGGTGATAACATCCATCCTGTCAGTCAGACATCCCAAAACCAGCAGTCGGGAAATGCGTAAGGACCAACTTCGCGGGGCAGAAGTTGGTTACTGTAATCGAGGCCCCCAGGACCACTATTCAAGTTTCGCAAACCAAACGGGGTAACAAGAGCCTGACAGTGGAGGCACTAATCAACAAGAAGAAGTGCGTAGCCACCATCGACACAGGCGCCACTGCCTCCATTGTAAGAAGAGATATCGTCAGAAGCGCCTGGCTGCACAACACCAACAGCTACTGCCTGAAGACTGCAACAGGGGAAATGGCGAAGGTGTTTGGAGAAGTTCGTCTTACGATTACTCTGGCGGGACTGACGTTCTCCCATGCGTTTCTGGTGGCAGACATATGCGACGAGTGCATCATCGGAATAGACTTCATGAAAACAAATGAAGTAATCTTGGACATCGGGATGCAAGTACTGAGGTATCGAAATGTGGAGATTCCGATGGTGTACGGAAACGAGAATGCAGTAACTCTCAGGACAGTCATCAGCAAAGACGAAGTTTTGCCGCCATCTTCAGAGAAAATCATTTGGACGAAGCTGGAAGGTGATCTTGGGAGCCACCGATTCTACATAATAGAACCAGACCCATAGAACAATTCTCAAGACTACATCGTGGGAAAGACGTTAGTCGAACCAAAGAACACCATGGTTCCAGTGAGAGTTTTGAACGCGAGACCACACACTGTCAAACTAAGGCGAGGGGAGGTGACTGGAAAATGCACGCCGATTACCGCCATCGCAACAATATCTGAACGTGATGCTCCAAAACCTCTCCCATCACCTTGGACAGCGGAAACGAGAGAGACGATTCTCCAGTCCAGTGAGCTGAATCAGGAGCAGCGAACTATGGCAGAGAATCTTATCAATGAGTACGCTGATGTATTTGCCTCACAGGACGGAGAATACGGCCGAACACACCTGGTACAACATCGAATAAACACTGGTGATACTAGACCAATTCGTCAGCCTGCTAGGCGCCTTCCATTGGCAAAGCAGACAGAAGTTGCAGAGATGGTGTCGGCAATGGAGAAAGAAGGTCTGATTTAAAGTTCCAAAAGTCCGTGGGCATCACCGGTTGTACTGGTTAAGAAGAAAGATGGCAGCACGCGGTTCTGCGTGGACTATCGGCAGCTCAATTACGTCACCAAGAAAGATAGCTACCCTCTGCCACGGATTGACGACACGCTAGACACACTATCAGGAGCCCGATGGTTTTCCACTCTCGACTTGAAGAGTGGCTACTGGCAGGTACAGATCCATCCAGAAGACCGGGAGAAAACCGCCTTCACCGCAGGAAATGGGCTCTGGCAATTCACGGTAATGCCATTCGGGCTGTGCAATGCTCCGGCGACTTTCGAGCGATTGATGGAATGTGTCCTGCAAGGGTTAACATGGAAAACCTGTTTGGTATACTTGGATGATGTTATCGTCGTTGGAAAAACGTTTGCGCAACACCGAGACAATCTAAGGGATGTGTTTCAAAGGCTTCGAAGTGCCCACCTGAAGCTCAACCCCAAGAAGTGCGCCCTGTTTATAGCAGAAGTCAAGTACCTGGGACACATAATTTCAGCGAAAGGAGTGAGAACCGATCCAGAGAAGGTCGAAGCGGTGAAAAACTGGCCAGTCCCCAAAGACAAACGCCAACTAAGGAGCTTCCTGGGCCTAGCCACCTACTACAGACGGTTCGTGAAGGATTTTGCCGGGATCGCAAAGAGCCTGCACCAGTTGACGGAAAAGGAGAAACAATTCAAATGGTCAATTGAGTGCGAGAAGAGCTTCAAGGCACTTAAACAACGGCTATGCGATACCCCGATACTAGCTTACCCCACTCCCGGGGAAACGTTCATTGTGGATACAGATGCTAGTAATGTCGGGGTAGGAGCCGTACTCTCCCAGGTGCATGAGGGCCAAGAGAAGGTGGTTGCGTACTTCAGCAAGGTGCTCTCTAAGCCAGAAAGGAACTACTGCGTGACAAGGCGGGAACTTCTAGCTTTGATCTTGGCTACGAAGCATTTTCACAAATACCTCTATGGGAGGAAGTTCGTTCTTCGCACAGACCATGCAGCCTTAAAATGGCTATTACAGTTCAAGAGTCCTGAGAGTCAGGTCGCAAGATGGATCGAAAGGCTGCAAATCTACGACTACGAAATACAGCATCGTAAAGGAAGGCTCCACTCTAATGCGGATGTACTGTCCCGGAGACCATGCAGAACGAATTGTAAACATTGTGCGCGTCAGGAAGAACGGGAGCTGGTTTCCATCCAAAGAATGAGAGCGGAACCTATCGCCGGCTGGGGCGTAGATGAGATCCGGAACGCTCAGAAGGAAGACCCGGATATCGAGCCGATTCTGGCCTGGAAGGAGAACATGGAGAAACCGGATCATCAGAACATCTCTCACAGAAGTCCGACTTTAAACGCATATTTTGCGCAGTGGGACTCCCTCCATGTCCAAGAAGGTGTTCTGAGAAGAAAACGGGAATCCTCCGACGGAAAGTCGTTTGTAATGCAGCTTGTCGTACCGCGGACGAGGGTCAAGGAGGTGTTACAGGAAATGCATGGCGGGGCGTCCGGAGGCCACTTGGGAGTGAATGAGACGCTAGAAAAGGTACGAGAACGTTTTTATTGGTTAAAAGCGAAGGAAGATATCGAAGACTGGTGCAGAAAATGCGACGTTTGTGCAGCTAGCAAGGGTCCGAGAATCAAAACTCGAGGTAAGATGCACCAATACAACGTGGGAGCACCTTTCGAACGAATCGCCATTGACATCGCAGGGCCCTTTCCGGAAACCGACAATGGTAATCGGTATATACTCGTAGTGATGGACTACTTTAGTAAGTGGCCGGAAGCGTTAACGATCCCTAACCAGGAAGCCAGAACCGTGGCGGAGCAGATCGTCTATAATTGGGTTAGCAGATTCGGTGTGCCCTTGGAATTGCATTCTGAACAAGGGCGGAACTTCGAGTCAAGAATCTTCCAAGAGACGTGTCAACTACTCGGAATCAAAAAGACAAGGACAACCCCGCTTCATCCACAGTCGGACGGTATGGTGGAGCGTTTCAATAGGACTTTGGACGAACATCTCTCGAAGGTCGTAGGTGACTACCAGCGGCATTGGGACCGGCAGATTCCCTTGTTTTTGATGGCCTATAGAAGTGCCGTGCATAGCACTACTCGACATACGCCATTCGAAATCTTATTTGGTGGAATAGCTCGTTTACCCAGTGAGGTGAAATTTGGATCTCCTACCAATGAGCCCAGAAATGAAGAAGAGTACGTGCCGGACCTTAGGGAAAGGCTTAGGGACATACACCAAAGGACCAGAAGCCAGATTAAGATGACGAGCGACCGCATGAAGACCAGGTATGATGCCAAGGCAACGTCGTCAGGATTCCAGGAAGGAGATCTGGTGTGGCTGTATAATCCTCATCGCCAAAAGGGGAAATCACCTAAATTGCAGCGGAACTGGGAAGGTCCATACAGAATAGTAACCCGCATCAACGATGTTGTCTACCGCATCCAGCGAGGACCAAGGGCCAAAATGAAAGTGGTTCATGTGGACCGACTGAGTCGATACAATGGCCGAAATGAGGATGCACTTGTTCGGGACGAACACGTCTAAGAGGGGGGCAGTGTAGCATAATAATAACTACGCTCCCTAAAAGTATGATGCAACAAATTCCGAAGTGTCTTTTCATTCTGGCAGAATTTTGGTTCGAAGTTTCCTTTCATTCGAGGTTCGTGTCTGCGGTTTCCACAGTTCATGTCTACGAAAGAGACGGATAATATCACGGATGAGAGGAAATTATAACTGCAAGAATGATTGTCATCTTGGAATTTCTTTTGTTCCAGTGGTCGAAGAATTTGCTAGAAGTTTCTGGCTATCAGAAACTTCTGCTATATAAGGACAGATGGCGATCAAAAAGGGGGCAGTAGTTTTTAAACTGTGGCGAAGAGATTAGAAAAGTGATAATGGGCGAAGTTGTAATTTTGTGATAAATTGAAAGTTGAGATTTAACAAGAAGAAGTAATTAGTTTGGATTTGTGAATTAAGTAGAAGAAAGGAGATAAAGTGATTTGAGAGGACAGAGACCTTGTAAGAAAAGAATTGCGAAGAATAGTATAGTGTGAACCTGAATTGTTCTATAGACTAGAAAATAAAGAAATAATTTCACAGAATATTGTTTTATCTGCTCGAGCCATAGCTCGCATAGTACAATATGATTAATTTTGGTACAGCTGCCTACGCTAAGATCGATTCTTGTAGGCCCTTTAATAACATTACACAAACCTTTTGCAGCGAGCATTTCTAGATAGTTAAAGGCATAACTTTTTGCACTATCTCTAATATTTATGTTTATATCGCCCAAAACTATCAGGTCACTATGTACTCCTCTCGAATTCGAAATCTTCACGAACGAACGAACAAACGAAATGAATGAATTCAGTTTGGTTGTGCATCGGCGGTCTGTGTACAGCACTTATTATTTTTTCTTTTGCGTGTGCAAGTATCTTCACGGTCAGGTTCTCATAAGCTGCTATGTCAATATGTACCCTTTCATAGCTTATATGCTTTTTGACAAATATCACTATGCCTCCACCTTTTTTATGCGTCCTATTTGCATATTCGGAAAAGAAAAACAATTTTCTTTTTTTTTATATTAATTTCTACCAAACACAATTACATCAACATAATTCAAAATTGGACAAACGCTTGCACAAAAAAAAAAACAAAAATTTTTTCTTAACCAACTTACATTCAAACATAGGCAACGTAAAATGCATTTTTTAAAATTCATCTTTTGCTTCTGTAAAATCTCTAAATTCCATACAATTCAATTCAAATAGATCTTCGATATTATTCCTATCTATTGTAACGGAAAGAAAATTGTTCTCCAATCCATATGCTATAACACACGGAAAAAGTATTGGCATAGATACCATATCTCGAAACAAATGCCTCCAGCTCAAAAATAAACAAACAATTTATACAAACTTGTTCAACGCAATATTCATTTATTAATTCTTTAGGGAATTACAGAAAAAAAAATTTTTTTTTTATTTGTTAAGCTGAACAAAGCTTCCGCTGTTTCTTCTCTTCTTGCAAATATTTTCCCAGCGTTTTCTCATACAAATTTCCAAACTTCCACTTTTGCTTTGCACTTTGCCTGCCACAAAAACTGTTTATTTAACTAGTTAGCCTATTATTAATAAAAACGGTGTTGCTGCCTGCTTCTTTTATTTTAGCACCGGGATCCACATTGTGGTTGAGTTAGGCGATTGTCAGCGGACGTCACATGGGCATTCTGGATAAAAGTTGCTTTAGTTAAGTAGTTATAGAAAGTAGCGGTAATTGACGATCTTTCTGTGTTTTTTTGCTCTTGTGCGGTAGATATCTGATAAGTCCGCGTTTGTTACATCTTGCTTAATTGTTTTTCCGACTGCTTTGACAATTTCTATTAGGCGATTGTATTTTTTAGTTGTTGTTCCAATTTGTTTGTCTGTGCTTGCATATTCGAAATAAGTTCATATTTTTTTTCTTTATTTGATTCTTTTATTTTTGTATTTCGTTCATAAGTGTGTCCATGATGGTGTTATTTTTTTCGATGTTTTTGTTTATGTCATCAAACTTTTGCGAGGCGAAATTACAGAAACAACGGTTCACTTCGATGAGGAAAACTACTCGTGCGAACATCAATAAAATTTGTATAAAAGAGGATCAATGTAAAGGTATCGACACAGAGTAAAATAACAACTTACATACCAAGTCGCAAAAAAAAAAAAAATTAAATATTGTAAATAGTTGTCATACTCTCATCCCTTGGCACTCTTCACTTGGAATCAAGGAAGCACGGTCGCCAATCGTAACATTTGGTGGCAGCAAAAACACCTACCGACACAAGCGACCAATACCTTGATGTGTTCTGGGGCTAAACACCAGAAGTGAAGTGAATTTATAATGTAGAAAAAAAAATAGGCGCAAGATCGCAAGATCTTAAGACCTGGCGAACTCCTAAATGGGCGCCTCAGGCAAAGTTTGGGCAGTGAGAACACGACAAGGGGTAACAACCATCTATAGGGCGAGAAGTCAACCTGGCAAAGGCGAAATAAATACATCAACAAGCAGCAACAAAAGTACATGCACATCATCAACATGCAGCAACAGGAACAGTCTGAACTCCGCTACATACTCTATTACCAGTGATGATGCCTTTAGGGCTTTCCTACTAGAGGAAAATAATAACTCTGGTGTTTGAAGACGGACTAAAAAATTACCGACTCAGTTAATAGCCAAGGCACATGGAGGGGCAGACTTAAAGTAAGCGATAGCCCATGCAGATGGTTATGCTACATGGATGGAAAGTAGTAACACTTCACAAGCGTAAAATAACAGGTTTACAAACAGGCTTACTAATTTTTCAAAAATGGCCTATCAAGGCTGCGGTAAGTCAGGCCATAGGCAAGAGAGATGTTACTGTAATACTTAGCGTCCAAGTTTCTCGAATAGACTACCCATTAAGAAAGAGGTGAAGTACCTCACATGCAGCTATTGCAGAAAACCAAATCACAATCAAAATGAGTGTAGATTACGATTATCCAGGAATGGACCGCCTATGAACTACCATCAAGGTGCAATACAAAATCCATTAAGGCACAAAGCTGCAACCGCTAATTTCAGCGAAAATACAAGAACCCCCTCGAATGATTACCACAGCCGAAGTACATCAAACCAAGAACTAGATCTGAAGTTCCACGTACCATTTTGTCCTGAAGTCAATTAACTAGCGATATGTCTCAGATTTAGTCCCTCGGATAAAAAGTATACGACCCTTCTGGTTGATACAGGAGCCGAAATATGACTCCTAAAAAAATCTTGCTTAAAAGGTCAGGTATGTGAAGATAAGCTCTACACCATAGGGTTGGTATGTGGTAATCTAGAGTTTAAAACCGAAGATCACACCATGTTTTGAAACATCATTTCCACCTACTTACCGAACAGATAAATCTGCCATATGACGGCATAGTAGGAAACGACTTCTTATCTAAATATGTATAAGTGATCGATTGCGAAAAAAATTATAAATTCGAATAAACAATAAGAACCATATAGTGGAGAGGGAGTCATTATCCGTGGATAATGAGGGTGAAAGGGCCCGGAGACTAAGCCGTGACGAGTTAAAATGCGAATCACGATCCACCGACCCAGATCATCATTTTGGTTCAAGCAGCAATAAAGATTTAGAAGAAAATAAATCTAAGCGGAATGAAAAATTAAATTTGAATGTTAATTATACAAAAGGATTAGCAGAAAGTAAAACTAATTATACAAAATGATTTTTAACATTAAAAATTTGTGTTTCAAAAATTATGGCGACTGGTCTAAAGGAAGGGGCCAGATTTGAAATTGTATGGCAAGATTTTTCGCTCCAACATTCCGCCCTTTGAAAGCCCTGTCTTTCAAACTGGCAAAGCCGCAAGTTTTCGGATAGGGCGTCAGATGATGCCTCTCGCTATCTTCGCATCTGCCATTAGCCTTGGATGACGTCGGTTATCCTGCCCATCTGCCATTTTTGAAGTGGGATGTTGTCATCGTGAACGATGACCATACTACCCAGTTCTATGTTTGGACTTGCTGAAGACCATATGAAACGACACTGAAGATCGTTGGCATACTCCGCTGACCATCGTCGCCAGAAGTGTGATTTTGCGGCATTTATCCTTCGCCATCGCTGGATGCAGCTGACGTCAGGAACTTCTGTTGCTGGCTCAGGAATGGCATTGAGGGAAGAGCCGATGAGTAGATGACCCGGGGTAAGCGTTTCAAAATCGTTTGGCTCCGCCCAAGCTGCGTTACAAATGGCCTTTGGCAACGTTTACGGCCGCCTCCCAAATGCCTCCGAAGTGAGGTGCCCTGGGGGGTATAAAATGAAAATTTATGTTTTGCCTACTACACAAATAAGTGATTGTTTCTTGTGAAGATTTCTTCATCATCATATTGCGCAATACGAAAAGTTTTGTCGGGGTCCCTACAAAATTTGTTGCGTTGTCGCAATGAAAGTCACTCGGAAGACCGACCTATCATTCATTTTAAAGCAGCAATGAAGGCTTTCGCCGACAGAACTGCAACCGCTTCCAAATGAACCGCCTTCGAAGAGAAACACAAAAACACCGCCACGTACGATTTGTAGGATACCTTGCCACGAATTTTAATGAGGGTGAAAGGGCTGATTGGACCACAGAAGTCGACTCCGCAAACTAAAAAGGGACGTGTAGATGTCAACCTCTCCTGAAGCAAACTCCTCATCACTTACTCCATCAATTTTGGCCGATATTTTACGCAATGAGTGCATTGTCGGACAATTTGCCTAGTAAATGAAAGGATTAAGCCATTTTATACAGCCCTTCAGCTCTGTATTCTTCTCAATACTTTCTATTTCTTCAGAAAAAACAACTGGTTTGTATTGCTGATACCACACGTAAGAGGGAATCATCTAATTAGTTCCGCTCTATTAGTTCCAACAAAAAGTTTTGTTCCGTTCTGCCGACAAGAACCGTTTTTCGCTTTTCTAGCGTTAGATCTTCTGCGGAAAAAGTTGGTTCGACAATCGACGGCCAACTTTCTTCGCCTTGAAATAAGTATGTAAGACGTTGAAACCATATGGGGCTTTTTAACTCCTCTACTGTACATCCCCTAGATACAATGTCTGCTGGATTTACGAGTGTAGGGACGTGTCTCCAGATTATACCCTTTGTTTGACCCAAGTTTGGACGAATGAGTTGAGTCCAGTGCAGTACGATTGCTGAATCCATCCAAAAAAATGCCTTCGACTGAGCGCTTCCGAAGATATTGTTTATTTTTGCCCATAGCTTGGACAACAGATGTGCAGTACATAGTTCTAAACGAGGGAGCTGTTTTTTTTTTGTTGGGGAAACTCTCGATTTTGGCACAAGCAGTATTCACTGAACTAACCCCGACGAATCTGTAGCTCGCAGATACAAACAACAGCCGTATGCTTGCATAGATACGTCCGCGAATCCATGGATTTGGTACGTTCGAGTATCTGCCATTAAGGCATACCTTGGAACGGCCAGGTTTTGTAACGAATGCAGATCCCCCATGAACTGCCGCCACTCAAAATCAATACATTGTGGGATTAACAATCGTTGAAGAATTATATTTGCCCTAATGGATCAAAGAATGACGAGGCGTGCGAGCGAATGGATATTTTTGTGTACTTAGTGTACGTTGGTTTGTAGGAAAGCTAAATTCGTCACAAAGCGGGTTCCAATCGATTCCTAAAGTGCTTTTAAGATTGGAGTCAGTGAAGTTTATCTCTTTCTTCTTCCCACTTATGGCCTGAACGATGCTTGGACAGTTGCTGTTCCATTTAGACAATTCGAACCCTGCTTCCTTCAGAATTTGCGAAACCTCTTTCTGCATCTGCAAGACTACTTCGAGACTATCATTTCCGGTTAGCATATCATCCACGTAAAAATCCGTTTTTAGCACCCGTGCACCAAATGGGTATCTGTTTCTATTTTATTCGGAATCGAAGACGTACCATATATCACCGTATTCAGTTGAAAGTTTGTACAGGCATTGCCTTGTTCTCCCTCCACAAAATAAATTGAAATCGGCGATGAGATGGGTGCATCAGGATTAGTCGACCGCAGGGTAGAACTTCAATATTTTGCTTAAATAGCTCGTCGCACTTCTTCTGTTCATCTGTCCATGTGGACTTGCGTCCTTAAATCTTCTCCAATTCCCAGAATTTTTCAACATACTGCTCCAAATGTTCTTCTCTTGTTGAATTGACATAGCAACGTTGATTCTCCTTCTCCGCCAATGCTTTATATATACCCGGTACTATCCAGCCTAATGAGGTTTTTTGTCACGTTGGGAGTCCTTCGCCTAGCTTGACTTGTCTTACCTGCAGCAAATCAAAGAATGCTTCAAAGTGTTCATCTGCGAGCTCCAGATCACGAGGCATATTCCAGTTTGTCACACTAAGCGCTGATTCCGGCTGGTGTCCAGTTATTGATGGAGCAACTAGCAATTTTAACGACAACTCGAAGTTATTGTACCTCGACCGGATGGTTGTCTGAGTTTGGAAATGGTTCTTTGTCTCACCAACCCCAATTCCTGCGATGTTTACTTGTTTCCTTTCTTTCTTGAGATGAAGACTAGTTGCAAATCTCTCATTTACCAGATTTACCTGTGTCCCTGAATCAAGAAGCACCCTACCAATTTGAAGTTTACCTGACGAATCCTGTCCAAAAACCAAAGCTGTAGCTGAAATGACTTGAGTTTTTGCATCTTCTCTGTTTTCAACTGCTGCGTGCCATGTGATGTGGAGACTTCTTCGCTTCTTCCAGTGCTTTCATTAGGTTGTGCCCTATGTAAGAGGCTGTGGTGAGATTGTCTACAGCTCTTACATCTATATGTTGATGGACATTTCGCTACACCATGACCTTTTCCTAAACAATTAAGACAAAGCCCCAACTTCTTCACATTTGTAAATCGATCTTTAACAGACAATGTTACTGTGGTGCGATCTATTTAGTCCCCTTTGAGCTGGTTCCGAACGAAACTGTTTGCTTTCCCTCGCTTCCAGATATTGGCAGCGTTTGTTAAGTAAATCAGCGCACTCTTTCCACTTAGGAAGGGTTGTATTGTTTAAATGTTCATCCCATTTTGACTGAGTTTCTGAGTCGAGTTTGGACGTCGCAATATAGATAATGACTGCATTGCATATGTTTTCGTAGGAGCCTATTGAACCTTGGGTAACTCGAACGATTCCGAAATGTACTCTAAAAATGATAAGACAGTCGTTGTCATATCTTTCTTTGAGTAATGCGATAGCTTTGGGATAGTTATCCTCAGTAACCTGGAAAGCTTTTACTGTTCCCAATGCCTTATCACCTAAGCATGTCAATAAGTGGTTAAATTTTTCGATTTTTGTTAATGATTATCCACCAAAGTAGTAAATGATTTGATAAAATGTTTATATTCAGAATATTTGCAATTGAATCGAGGTAACTTTAGCTTTGGTAAATGATTAACCGAATGTGGAACAGAAAATATTGCTTCTGCAAAACTAGGGCGCCTATTTGCTCCCAAAAGAGACTGAAACAATCTCCTCGACTTGTTTCCGATGGTACTAGTCGCTGAATTTGAGTTTGGTATGCAACTGTTTAATACATTCTTTATCCTACTAATATTGACTCTGGTTGATGAGCGCAGCTGCTTCAACTCTTCTATGGTGGTAGTGCGGCCCCCTCTGGCATAGTGCACTTATTTATTCGTTGCGATTCAACAATAAATTCAAAAGTCCCTGATACGACGGCAAACGAAATGTTAACCAATTCTAATTTAAATAAAAACAGATAAACGGCACTCCTATTCGAAAGAAAATTGACTGATGTCAGTAATTTGGCAACCAAAATTCCAACGATGAAATGATTTCCACGGCGAAAGATTACTATGATCCGTTGAATCAGGAACAATTGTATGGATGGCTAATAGATAATTTGAATAGATTATGAATAAGAAGTTTGTGATGGGAACACAAATTACAGCTTTCCTTCTGCACACGATCAATGCAGCACCCTCTCCAACGACGACGAAAAGTTGTGATGATTGATGGATATATAGGCGAAATTAAGAAAAAATGCTTCAGCGTAGCTTTCATGAATATGATCGAAAAAGGACACGATAGTTCAACTTCCTATGGACGAGCGATTAACCGACGAGAAGTGAAAGTGCATTAGCGAAAATTTGTAAAGAGCAATATGCGAAAAATAGTGTAAGAGAAAGCAGAGAAAATTATTTTAACTTCCTTGTGTTAACTTGGTTGATTTTACTCTATGGCAATGGTACGAAGGAAAGGCGAATTTGGTACTTTGGCCTCTTTGCAACAATATGATGAATAGTATATATGAGTGTATGTACTTCTGTTTCTACTATAATGAGCATATTCGATACAAACTACAATGTGCGTGCATGTCATTATTCCGTCGAATGTGCGCTCATTTTTTCCGAAACATCTTTTAGTTAAGGGAACTTTGTTTGTCTAGCGCACGTTCGATTGAATGGACTTTTGTGACGTACCTGGGTTGGAAGATTATACTTATCTTCCAAAATGGACTTAGACCCTTAAAATTTTTGTCTTCTTTTTTTACACTTTTTATCAGGGTTCTTTCCTAACAAGTTGGGCGCCAAAATGAACGATTGAAGCGTTTTTCAAACCGTCAACCGTGAATCTCTACTGAATAAGTCGTAGTTCGATTCGGGTTGGTATTTACTTTTCGGCCGGATAAAGACCAAGAATTCTGGTCAGCGAAAAGACTACTGAAACGAGCGATTAAAAGGACTAGGTCATACCACCGATGTGGTTGTACGAAAAAGCTTTTTTCCTCTTTATTTGTGGTACTTTTTATAGGTTTGTAACGTATGATTTTCTAAACAATTTTCTTGAGTTTAATTTTTATTTTTAACGTTACAAATTTGTGTTTCAAAAATTATGGCGATTGGTCTAAAGGAAGGCGCCAGATTTGAAATTTTTTGCTCCAACATTATTAATGATGAACACATTAGAAACTGAAAAAAGGGTAAACATCAAAGGCATTGATCTCGAACAGGACAAGCTAGATAACTTTAGCCTTGTGTCAAACCAATTAAATGACATAATCAAAGGCAAATTATCTTTTATTTGTCACACCCTACAGGTCAAGAGGAAAAATTATTTAAAACTATTGCTAGGCATACGAGTACTCGCCCGAACGCTATTGTTAAAAATATGCCCAAACACAACACAATTCTATACATATAGCATTGTCAATCTAGCATTAGACGTAGCAGATAAATCCGCTCTGGAGAAAATCGTTTTTAAAATTAGAAATTACTGCACAAAAAAAAGGTGAAACAGATCGATATTTTTATTCTGTCACTCGAGCCAACAAATAATCGTCTTAAAAACGCCATAATACAGGTATTCTCCCAAAAACAAAGATCATTTTGTTCTTCTGCAAACGAATCAATCTTGAGGATCCACAAGAGATCGATAAAATTCTGCGTGAATACCACAATCCACCTTTCGAAGGCCATCAAGAAATCTCCCGGATAGTCAAACGTCTTAGAACAAGGTACTTTTGACGGACTCTCGTAAAAAATTCAAAAGAATTCATTCGAAAATCCGAGAATTCCTATGAAAATTACTACGACGTCTATGGCAGCCCCAATGACCGACTGTCTGAAGAAAGGCAAGATCGACATGACAAACGAAGCACTGGCCGACTTTCAACAACTTAAGACGACTTTAGTGACAGCACCGATACTAACGAATCCTGGCTTCACAAGACGACTTTACATACAATGTGATACATCAACATCTGGTGTAGGGAATGTGCTTTTATAGATGGACACGGAGAACAACGAACGACCGATAGCATTCATGTCCCAGAAGCTCAATTCTGCACAGCGAAATTATAGCGTAATGGAACCTGAATGCTACGCTGTCATTTTGTCAGTAAAGAAGTTCAGGGCCTAAGTGGAAGGATTGCCTTTCATTATAATCAACGACCATGCAAGTCTAAAGTGGCTAATGATCATGTAAGATCTTGTAAGTCCAAGAAAAAGAAAAGCAAAATAGTAAGGATTAAACCTTGGATGACTGACTATTTCTGCCAAAGAATTAGGGCAAAAAATTACCTTTACAGTAAAAATAAAAATAAATTCACTACACCATCTATAATGAACCATTACATTAACATGAGGAAGGATACTCTTGTCCTTATAAATATGCAAAAAGAAGCATACTATAAATGGAAGTTTAATGAAAATAAGTTTAATGCAAGAAACCAATGGATTTTAGTTAATGATTTGCTAGGCAAAAGTAAAGAAGATGATCGCTTAAAATGCTTGAAGTTTTCTGAAAACGCTATTACCTTAGAAGATTTAGAAATGAGTAATGGATTAAATTTATTCTTTAAATCTATATCAGGAAACTTTAAGCCGCGACAATCCTCTAACGTAACACCAGGGTCCCAGGATTTTTTTTTTGATAATGAAATATCCTCCTCATTTTTCTTTGGTTAAGTGTCTGAAGCGGGGGTATCTAATGTGATAAGTAAACTAAAAATAAAGCACTCTTGCGGGCTAGATGGTATCAGTAGCTTAATAGTTAAAAAAAAACTAGGGTTACATTACCAAACCTTTAACCTACCTACTGAATACAAGTTTTGTAAGTGGTATATTTCCAGAGTGCCTAAAAACTGCAATTATTACACCGATTTATAAAAAGGGTACCAAGTCTGATCCAAATAATTGTAGACCTATATAGCTATTATCAGTCTTCTCTAAAATTTTTGAAAAAGTAATGGCGAGAAAAATGCTCAGTTTTATAATAAGATATAGATTTTTAATAATTGCCAATACGGTTTTATAGAAGGGAAGTCAACTGAAGATGCGATTCCAAAATTTCTAGAAATTATATACCTAGAACTAGATAAGAGCAATAAATCGGCTTCACTCTTTCTTGATCTTACAAAGGCATTTGACTTAGTGAAACAAGTTACTATTGAAAATTCTATACAGATATGGTTTCAGAAGTAATATTCTTAAGTGTTTCTCATCGTTCCTTTAAAATAGAAAACAAATTGTACGGGTTAATTCAACTTTGAGTGAGACATTGTCAGGTCCATGTGTCAGTGTTCCTCAAGGATCAGTTCTTGGACCCTTGCTCTTCCTCTTATACATAAATTCAGTCTTCAGATTGCCACTAAATGGAAAAGTTGTTGCCTTCGCTGATGACCTGGCTCTCTCTTATGCTGCTCCTTCTGTAGATAATATGAGGCAAAAGATGAACTCAGATTTGTCTCTACTGGATGACTGGTTTACTTATCATTAAATATCGCTAAGCAGGAAATCGAAAGTCATATGTCTTTCACTATCGTCTCAATATGACGGATAAACGGAGTTGGTTATCATGGTGCAAATTGTGACTCTGTAAACTGCAATGATGCTTGCATGTTTTTGGAATCCGTCTCTCAATACAAATATTTAGGTGTCACCTTAGATTCCAATTTGAATTGGAAACCACGTATAAACAATGTTAAAAAAGTTGTGTATATAGCAATGAATAAGATATTTCATCTACGAAATTTAGTACCCTCTAATCTACTTCTTTCCATCTACTATGCACTGGTTAATCCCCGCTTAGAATATGGTACTGGTTTTTGGGGCAGCGCATTCGTTAGTAACTTAGAACTTCTTATAATAGCGCAAAAGAAGATAATTAGATGTTTAAACCGCGATGGGAGCCATCACTTCCCTTATTCCAATCAGCTAGTATTTTGCCACTCAGGTATCTAAAGGGTGGTTAAATTTTAAGGGCCGATGTTGAATGTGAAGTACACCTAAACGTCAAGTTTTTTTCTGCATTTCATTTGACATTTCTCAATTTCAGACTAACTCAATTTGAACCATGGAAAGATACACAATCGAGCAACGCGTTAAAGTTATTCAGGCTTATTATGAAAATGGGCGTTCAAATCAAAATGCATATCGTGCATTTCGTGATCCTTTCGGTCAATTTAATCGTCCAAATGTGCGTACAATCGGAAAAATCGTGCAAAAATTTGTGCAAACCGGGTCTGTAGGAGATGTGAAAACACCAGTGCATGCTCGTACTGCAGAAAATATTGCTGCTGTTCGCGATAGTGTGGCTGAAGAGCCGTCCACCTCAACTCGGCGTCGTGCCCAACAATTGCACCTCTCACGCTCGTCGTTGATGAACATTATGCATAAAGACTTGCATTTACGTGCTTACAAGGTGCAATTGACTCAAGAACTAAAGCCTCTTGACCATTTCAAGCGTCGTCAATGGTCACAATGGTGGCAAGAAATGGCAACAGTGGATGATCAATTATTATCAATTTATATGTCTTTAAGGTATTGCGATTGGAATTGGCGGAACGAAACCTATTTGCTGAGATATGCAACCACTCTAATACTTCAAAAAGTCAGGACCGAACATTTTAGACGTTTTGCTACTATAATAGCTCCATTTATTTTGAACAAACTGCCCTTAGATATATGTAATCAAGTTGAATGTAAATCCATATTCCTTAGGAGTCTGAGAAAGTGGTTGCTGTTCAGATCGGATGTAGAAATGTTGATGCAAGTAATAATCTAATCATTAACTAATCTTATTTTTGAAAACTTTTTACTTTTAAATTCTTGACTAATAGCTCAACTACGCATCAATCTTTTTGCCTTATTATTTCGCCAAGTTCGCTTTTAATCTCCTCTATCTCAAAATTTCTGGTCTCTTGACTTATAAAATAAAAATGTTTTCACTCTTTTTTTTTTTTTACTCGGTGCGGCTTCTCATAACATTTAGAAATATATTAAAATATTTAATGCACTCAAAAGTGGTATTTTATACCAAAGAGATAACATTTCAGCAAAATAATTGCTTAATTCATGGGTATATCTCGATGCAAAAATGTTAATTAAGGCTAAATTATATATGTATAATTGTACTCTAGAATAAAAATTAAGTTTCTGAAATTGAAATGTAAATAAATAAAATAAATAAATAAATAAAAGAAATAAAAAAGAAAAAACAGCGGCAGTATGGTTTTCGTCCACTAGTGATTTGATGGCATATGTCACCGAGAAGTGGAACCAATCTCTTCATCACTTCGGCGAAGTTGCGTTTGATATTTCAAAGGCATTTGACAAAGTTTGGCATCAGGCTCTTTTGTCGAAAATGCGTGAATGGGTCTCTTCTTCAATGGATTAGAAACTATCTTTTGGGGCGTTCAATATAAGTTGTCTTGGACGACTTCAAGTCCGCAATTCACCAAATAAATGCAAGTGTTCCCCAATTCCCTGTTTTGTCTCCGACTATCTTTCTTATTTTTATACATGATCTCGTGTTTGCAACTTCTAATCCAATCCATTCCTTCGCTAATGACAGTACCCTCAGTTTTTCATATTCGTTCCCTAATTAACGTCCCTGTTCTTCGGTCGTAGAAGAGGAACGGCAACTTATGTTAAACACATTGAATTTCGACCTGGACAGTATAGCCAAATGGGGTTCAATTGTCTCTCAAGCGAAACCATAAACCTCAACTATTATCCATAAATGGTACTTACATGGCTAAAACCGAAAGACTTGCTATTCTCATTATGCGTATTAATAACCATCTTCGATGGAATGATCTTATACTCTAAGTCGCCAAAAATGTTGCAAAACTGCGATATACTCGTAACGCCCATATTTGGTCCGGTGCATCCAAGACCGTTTTGCACATTCTAGACAGGGTACAGAATCGCGCAACCCAACTCCACACAACTTGGAGGTGTTGCGATCTTCATTAAAAAAACAACTGCAATTTAAGGTAGTGTACAGCAGTGAAGTGCGAAGGTTCCAGGTGCTGGAAGCGTGTATCGTGTGCATCCCTCTCCATAGTGGAAAGAGGACGTACATGATAGCACTCTATGCACCTGAAACTACTCAATCTACTTTATTTATTTCAGAGCTCGAGACACTTTTCGATGCCTAAGGCTGGAGTCAGAGGAGAATTATTCTCTCATGGCCGGAGATTTAAACGCTAAACATAGATATTGGGCAAATAAGATACCTAATCCTAGAGGGAACCTATTATTCAAGTGGTGGGGTTGGCACAGTGTCAAGTATAAACTCGATTTGAAAGCTACAAATAGTCCGTCGTTTAATAGAAGCGGCTACTATCTGGATCTTCTGCTGTTCGACGTACGGTTACAACTGACCGACAAACTTTAAACTACCTGCACACATTTGTGTATGACAATGACCATTGAGGCCTCAGTGCCGTAATAACGATTACCAACAAAATTGCGGAATTGGACGAGTATGTCCAAACGTACTCCTTCAATTAGAGTAGCACGTGTTGGACTCGCTTCTCTAGAGTTTTATCAAGAGCACTCTCCTCGAACTAGCTTTACGCACCGTCCAATAGAAATCGGTCAAACGAGCAGATTGACTGGTACCTAAAACAAATGGATGAGACAATTAAACGAACTATGGACAGTACAATACCTCGGTATCATCGTATTTAACTGTTCCTTTTTTAGGAAATTTAAATAATTTTCCATAAGGCAATTCATTTTTGGTTATAGAACAGTGTAATTGCGCACTTCGTTCTTTTCCAGGACATTTTTTCCTTGGAGACAATTTTCTTATGCCTTTTAATTTATTAGTATATGTATGTAATATATATCTATGTATGTTAGTAAATAACCTGAAAATCTAAATGATTGATATTCGACCAAAATCTCTCAAACCGTTATTGAAGTATTAAAGTAACTTTATGTAAGATAACGTAAAATATTTATACATACAAAATATAATATTTGTATTAATTGATACAAGAATATAATACATATGCATGAAATGCCTCTAAAGGGCCAACACCTGGAGACTTGTTTTATTGCAGATGATCGAGTTGAAAATCTGGATGGACAAATCACGCACTTATATATTTTGTAACTTTCGTTTACTTTTCATCACAAAGTGCAACGATTGATTGACTTTTCCCGCCCTTCAGTTACACCTTTACATATACAACGCTTACGCGTTTGCAAAACTTCCATTCATAACAATTTATTCTTTTGCTGCGGTGGTATGGAAATCACACCGTCATGCATCTTCATGCCCCTTCCTGCATACCCCTTTACACTTCATCACCTCGTTCACATTCAAACGTCATAACACACGATGAGAAAAATAACTTTTCCCACACGAGCGAACGGAGTGAGAAAAAAGAAAAAGCTTTATTTGTTGTACTTATTCTGAAAGCTTTTTGTCTGCCACGACAAAAATATGCTTCATTTTTTTAGTGAGAAATGTTTTTGGAGAAATGCCTCGTGTCTCTCCCTATTTTATAGCATTTTTTTTTAAACGTTCTAGCGAAATAGCCAGTTGCATATCCCTCCGCTTCAAAATTTTACTCGCAATAGGCGTCATGCTTTGAATGTACACCAGTTCACATTTAAGCTCAACTTCGGTCGTGCTGTCAAATATAGGGATTTGTTTATAAGCCGAACGACAAGAATGTGGAATGATGAACCAGGCTCTGTACTTCCCCATCTCTACAACCTTCAAACATTTAAAGCCAACTTGCACAGGCTCCTCGTCTGTTCCTCTTCCCCCTTTTCCTAAACACCCGTGCCCTCGAACATTTTAAGTTTATTCATATCCCCTGTGGCGCGCTGATTATAAAAAAAACACCTGTTTAATGCTGGATAGGCTTCTTTCCTCCACAATGGAATATAGCCCAAATTATCATGATCCCAAAAAAAAAAAACGCTAACAAGTTAAATTCTATCGCTCAATTAGTCTACTTTCAATATTTTCAAATGTGCTCGAAAGCCTGTTTCTTAAAAGATTGGCTCCAATAATAAAGAGATGGCACATCGTCCCTGAACTTCAGTTTAGATTCAGGCGAAATTATGGCACGATTGAAGAAGCACAATGTTTATTGGACCACATAAGCCGAGCATTTGCCGAGAAAAGCTACTGCACAGCTGCCTTTTTAGATATTTCGCAAGCATTTGAAAAGGTATAGCATGCAGGATTACTTTGTGAAATAAAGAAGCTTGATTGAAGAACCCTTTTTCTATGTAAAACAAGGTGAAGTAATGACTTTCTTAATTCAATTTCATACATAATCACACCTATCACAGATTCCGTCGTAATAGAAAATGTGCTACGAATCCCTAAAAAGCTATTACAAAATCCCTTCGGAGTAAGAATCTGCTACGAAATTCGAAATTCGTAAAATTTGGTATCACTGATTCCGAATTTTTTTTTTTTTTTTAGAGGAAGGGGAGATCTTCAAAAGATACTGATGATCCGAGTAATCAGCATGCCGGATTTTTACCGACTAAAACCACCTCCCACATAATTGCGATCTAGTCACTTGGACTAATAAGCAATTTTTTTCTGACGTATGAGTTACACCCCCTGGTGATCCTTTATTTCGAGTGCGTATGTATTTATAAGCAAGTATATACATTTTTATTTTTCTTATATTAAGTTAAATCGAGAGGTTTTGTTCTTTTAAGCCTTCGTAATTGATTTTCATTATGCATTAGTTTTCTTGCATCTATGTTTATATGCTCTTCCAGCTTTTCTTTGTGTTTTTTTGCATGTTTTAGAATTTCTGCAGATATACTTTCTACCTTCAGGTCTCGATGAAGGTCAGTATTTCTTATGTACCAAGGTGCATTTACTATATTTCTAAGCACCTTATTTCGGAAACGTTGTATTTTATCTATGTTTGTCTTTTTGGCACAACCCCATAGTTGGATTCCATATGTCCATGTTGGTTTCAGAATTTGATTATATAAAAGCACTTTATTTCCAATTGATACGGATGAGTTTCTTCCTATCAGCCAGTGCAGTTTTCTACATTTGATTTCTAACTCTTCTTTTTTTCTTTTTTACGTGCTCTTTCCATCTCAACTTTGCATCTAGAGTCATACCTAAATATTTCGCTGTATTAGCGCATGGAACTATTTTTTGGTTTATAGTAATTGGTATATATTCAATTTTTTTATTAGTAAAGTCAACATGGACTGACTTAGACTCGTTTAATTTGATTCTCCACTTATTAGTCCATTCACAGATTTTGTTTATGCCAATTTGTAGTTTTTCTGTGGATTCTTCATTGATTCTTCCTACTGCTAGTATTGCAGTATCATCTGCGAATGTTGCCGTAGTGTGGTTTTCTAATTTAGGAATATCACTAGTATATAATAAGTATAATATTGGGCCCAGTACACTACCTTGCGGTACGCCGGCCTTTATTTCTCTTAGATTTGAATAAGTACTCTGTTGTTGTTGCATCAACAACCATTTATTGTAAAGTAATTGAATTAATGTAACGTAACCCTTAACTGAAGATAAACTTGTTTCGTTAACTTTAATTTTATTGAATGGATTCTACATTGTTGTCGTAAAAAATGTCATTTTTTTTGGTTAAGACTTTTTACCCGCCAATTTGGTTGGTGTGAATAAAAAAAATCTCGAAATTGTTAAAAGTGGAAGAAAGAGTTTTTATTTGAGAGTATTTTAGTTCTAAAAATTACAGAGAGTGTGTTAATGCAATAAACATTGGTCCTTCGAGCCGGATAACCAAAAAAAAAAAAAAAAACAGTGTAAAACAATTGAAAAACAGTGTAATTAAGACAATAATTGTGAGTTTTGGTGCCAATCGATTTCCCGCGCCGCGAAAAATACATATCATCGATTGATACATATAGATCACAGGTGAGTGAGTAGTCTAGTGGCTTTCCCTTATTATTCCTTAAAATAATAATTAATTAATATGAGTAAATTGCTGAATAATTTGTTGGCACAACTTACAAAGGATGAGTTGAATTTTAAGAAGGCGAACAAAGAAACCTAGGCTTCTAAGTACTACCTTCAAGGTCGCCTTACTATTCTGGAAGCGAATTTTCAAGCAAGCGTCACAGCCAACGCGGATGCAGTCACCAACGTAGACGACAAAGCTGAAAGTGAAAAAATTGATGAAATCTACGACAAAATAAGGGAAATGTATGTCACTTACCGTTCGTCTCTACTGGAAGCCCTTGATAAAGTTCCCGCCACTTCTGCAGTCCCTGGCAGTCTTGAACATACTAGTAAAAAACATGATCTGCGACTTCCCAAAATCAATTTGCCTTCCTTTGCTGGCAGCTATGAAAACTGGAGGTCATTTCACGATGTTTTTCTGTCTTTAGTACACAGCGACTCCACGTTGACAGAGATTGAAAAACTACACTACCTCAAATCCAGCATTGCAGGAGAAGCTGAACGTCTCCTGCAACATCTTAGTTTGGACAACGGCAATTACCAAAAGGTGTGGGATGTACTCACCAACAGATACGATCACAAACGTGTGCTGGTCAACACGCAACTGAAACTTTTCTTCGGGCAGCCTGTCATCAGTGTCGAAGGGTCCGCCAATTTAAAACAGCTTCTGGACGTATCCACTGAGTGTTTGCATGCGCTAAAGAACCTGGGGGTAGAGATTCAAAACTGGGATGTGATCGTAATTTACGTTTTGCTGCAAAAACTGCCGTCTTCGACTCAGCGGTTATGGGAGGAGGAACTGGGATCGAAGAAAGAACTTCCCATCTTCGCGGAGTTCACAGAGTTTTTGGAAACCAGATTTCGAACCCTGGAGGCCGTCGATCAGCAAAAAGTGAAACCTCGACCTGAAGCGGAAATGAGGCATACGACAAAACACGTATTTACTACCCAACCGAAGCCCAAGCAACAGTATAGCTGCAGTGTTTGCAACAAGGGACAACACTTACTAAGAAGTTGCAACCGGTTTTTGAATATGGAGGCGAGTGAGCGCATCAATGCTGTAAGAAGGTTAGGCATATGTGAAAACTGTTTGGCATACAGTCACCACACCCAACAATGCCCGAGTCGCGTATGCTGCTACTTCTGCAGCCAGATGCATCACTCATTGTTGTACAAAAATCAACAATCGCATCATCCAAACATGTCTTCACACTCAACACCACACGACACAATACAGTCCAGTCACACACCATATACCAGCACCTCACAGCATCCATACACATTCTCTCAGTTACCCCACACATACACACAAGCCCATCAGGCTTCCACACAACACAACACACACACAGCAGTCAACGCTAATGCGCCAGCATTTCAACCCGTCACCGACCATCAACCCTCAAGTTCTACACTTAATAACTTTCACACACAATACAACAAGACACAGGTTCTTTTGGCAACAGCGGTGGTGAAAACAAGATCAGCTTCCGGAGATTATGTGAACCTGCGAGCACTCATAGACCCCGGTTCGGAAGCCACGTTCATAACAGGAGCTGCGGTCCAGTTGTTAAGACTTAGGAGCAAGCGAACATTTATCGAGGTATCTGGGTTGGGGAAGGTCAGCAGCGGAACATGTCACAATTACGTGGATTTGTCTTTCGGCTCACTGCATTCAGTATATGAAGGGCACACCCGAGCCTTCATCTTCAAATCCCTGACTGGGCTCCTTCCGGCCCAAAAGGTAAACTTCGATAAATGGACGCACATAAGTGGACTCACCTTGGCCGATCCCAGCTATCACACTCCCGCCAACGTTGATATACTGTTAGGAAGTGACGTCTACGCCGAAATTCTTCTGTCAGACATCATCAGGGAAGAAAGGTTTACTGCACCGGTTGCTCAAAAAACCAAACTCGGATGGATTTTGATGGGTAAGGACATAGAAATCCCACAGACAATTCGAAGTTTCGCACAGTTTTCCGATCTCGACGCCCAAATTCGAAAATTTTGGGAAATAGAAGAACAGCCATTCGAGAAGTACGAATCGGAAGAAGATAGGGCGTGTGAGGAACACTTCATCACACACACTAAACGTTTACCCGATGGCCGGTATCAGGTCCGCCTTCCATTCAAGGGCAGTATGTACCCAGCATTAGGATCGACACAACAAGGAGCACTCAAACGATTCTATCAGCTGGAAAGGAAGTTTAGCAATAACCCTACACTACAGGAAGGGTACAAGAAATGTATGGAAGAATACATAAGTCTCGGCCACATGACTGAACTAAAAAATGCATACGAGGTAGTAACAACACCTTACCATTACTTCATTCCCCATCATGCTGTCATCAAAGAATCCAGTACCACCACAAAGTTGAGGGTCGTGTATGATGCGGCTTTCAAAACTTCTTTTGGCTCTTCTTTGAATGATCACTTGATGGTAGGCCCGAAAGTTCAAAACAACGTCATAGATGTTATACTGCGTTGGAGAAGACATCGATTCACGTTTACCGCGGATATGGAGATGTACCGCCAAATTCGGATGGACACAAGGGATGCCAACTACCAGCTCATCTTCTGGAGAGACGACCCGCAGCAGCAAGTCAGGACATATCGCTTAGAAACCGTAACATTTGGGACAGCTTCTGCTCCGTACCTCGCGATCCGAGTTCTCCACAAACTTGCTGATGATGAAGCGACGAATTTCCCTTTGGCGGCATATATCCTACGCGACGACACATATGTGGACGATATCATCACAGGAGTCGACACAGTTGAACAGGCGCTGAAAAAGAGAGATGAAGTAAGGATGGTTCTCGCATCGGCAGGATTCTACTTACGGAAGTGGACCAGCAACACCGAACAACTTCTGAACGGAATTCCAGCTGAAGATCGTGAAGTGGATTTCTCATTGCCGTTCGATGAAGCCAATCACGTGAAGACCCTAGGCATGAAATGGCTGCCAGTATGCGATTCCTTCACGTACCAGGTAACTCAGCTTGAGGAGAGAGACGACACAAAACGAACTGTATTGTCATCGATCGTGGAGCTGTTCGATCCTTTGGGTTGGCTCTCCCCATGCATCATCAAGGCCAAGATATTGATGCAGAATCTTTGGGCACGAGGACTTGAATGGGATACACCGATCCCTCAGGAACTGCAACATGAATGGATCCTGTTCCGTCGAGAGCTTCCTGCGATCGAAAAACTTCGCGTTCCGAGATGGATCCGTACAAGCATAGATGACAGCAGCCTAGAAATACACGGGTTCAGTGATGCATCGGAGAAGGCCTATGCAGCAGCGACCTACCTGCGTGTGCTTGATCAGCACAACAAGATCCACATGTATCTTCTGATGTCCAAAACCAAGGTGGCTGCACTGAAAGCAGTAACCCTTCCACGACTGGAGTTGTGTGGTGTCGTTTTGTTGGCAAAACTACTGCACGAGACAGCCAAAGCTCTGAGGTTGGATATCTGCAAAACATACGCGTGGACAGACTCGGAGATAACATTGTGCTGGATCAAGGCACCCCCGTCTAGATGGGAAACGTTCGTGCGCAACCGAGTCGCCGAAGTGCAAAAATTGACAGATTCGGTCCGAGTAAAACCCAGCTGATATGACTTCCCGGGGAGTTTTTCCGTCGCAACTGCTGCAGAATGACATGTGGTGGAATGGACCGCAATTTCTACACGACGCCTGGGACATCACATTTCCGAAGCAGCCCATCACTTTCGAGACTGAGGAAGGAAGGCGTCCAGTGAAGACACACTGCGTGACGAACGAGGACAACAATTCCATCAGCAAAGCGGTCCATAAGTACTCAAGCCTAACAAGGTTAACGAGGGTAATCTCGTACTGCAAGAGATCGGGAAAATGAAGGGTCTGAAAGCTCTAAACCCGATCATCGACGAGCAAGGTATAGTACGAGTTGGAGGCAGACTGCAGAATTCGAACTTACACTTCGACCAATAGCACCCGATTCTCCTCAAACCAACACATCACTACACAAAAATGGTCATAGCAGATGCCCATGAAAAAACGCGGCATGGAGGAGTTCAGAAGATGGTTCCTTACCTGCGTCAGAAGTTTTGGATCTGTGGCATCAAAAATGCCGTTAAGAAACACGTCCACAGTTGCAACATATGCTTCAGGTATAAGGCAAAACCAATGGGGCAGTTGATGGGGAACCTACCTGCTCCTCGTGTAAGCATTTCACGTCCATTCAGCCATACAGGAGTAGACTATGCTGGTCCGATCGACATTAAGGCATGGAAGGGACGAAACGCCAAAACACTCAAGGGTTATTTTGCAATTTTCGTATGCATGGCCATGAAAGCGGTGCACATAGAAGTCGTAAGTGATTTAACAACTCAAGCGTTCCTGGCAGCGTTCAGGAGATTCACGGCCAGAAGAGGTTTGTGTATCGCCATCTACAGTGACTGCGGCACCAATTTCGTGGGCGCAAACAATGAACTGCAGAAACTTCTACGAGCATCCCAATTGGACTGGAAGTCTTGCGCAGAACTTTTAGCAAACGAAGGAACCAAGTGGAATTTCAATCCACCCGCTTCCCCTCACTTTGGCGGATTGTGGGAAGCTGGTGTGAAGTCGATTAAATTCCACCTAAAACGAGTCACTGGTAACCAAATGTTCACGTATGAGGAACTCAGCACGCTTCTGACACAGATCGAAGCATGTTTAAATTCGAGGCCTCTGTGTCCAGTATCAGAAGACATCGACGATCTGCAAGCGCTCACTCCAAGTCACTTCCTCATTGGAGCACCGTTAGTGATACCCCCGCAGCCGAAATACGAAACCGACAAAACTACGTACATTGACAAGTGGAAGAGAATCCAGGCACTTATGCAAACGTTCTGGAGAAGGTGGAGCAACGAATATCTAACGCGTCTACAACAACGACCGAAATGGATGCTAACCGAAAAGCAAAACATCAAGGAAGGAGATTTAGTGCTACTACGAGATAAGAGACTTCCACCTGCCAAATGGAGTTTAGCCCGGATCACCAAATTGCACCAGGGAACCGACAACTTAACGAGAGTGGTCACAGTCAAGGTTTCTAACTCGTCCAAGACCCGAGAATTTAAGGCACCGATCACGAAAATCTGCCCTTTACCCAGCAACGAAACAACAGCGACAGATATAATTATTTAAAATATCTATAAAAACCTTAAAGCACATCAAGCACATTCCAATCTATTCCAGCATATAGAATTCTAATTGAACAAAATATTCAAATAAATAAATAAAAAAAACAACACTCGCAATAGCCAAAACTCTCAGGCATCATCAATATGTCACCCTACACAGTACATACAATACTCCACAAATCGCACGCTAGATATACATATATTCTACACAACTCTCACGCAAAAAAAAAAAACATTCATACTACACTACACAAATCACATAGTACACATTACACGACATAAAACTAGCGCGACACTTTTTTCCACACACAACAGAACATCATCAAACCGAAAAAAAATAAAAATAAAATACTAATAATAATCATATGTACCAATATATCAATAATAATTATAGGCGAAAATGGTAACGGCGACGCGGCTGCCATTCATTAGAACATCAAAACAAACGAACACACACACTCATACATGCACCTTTCTCACAATCAAAATAACAAAAAAAATGTTTGTTGAATTATCCATGAATATGCTTACAAACTAAACTCACAACACATACGTCAATTATAAATTACACACATTCACCCATGCAACCAACCGACAAATACTACACTACACACCACCAAAACAATAACAATAATAAACAAACAATAATCCACAAATGAATAATCATACAAAAAAATATAATATGCAACTCACCCCAGCAATCCAATGGCAAACCATGAACGAAATCCAAGAAAATATTTATTGTACCTACGCGCACCACACTCATTTTAATTAACATCATTTCCCAGTCCAATTTTATTAATGGCGGGAATGATAATCACTTACACAGAACACACATTCTTTTCGGAAGACTTATTATTCCGTTTTATATGTGATCACCGATGGAACTGCACGTCGCGATTAATTAATAATTAATTAATATAATAATAATAAAAAAAAAAAAAAAACAAATACGACACGCACGACCCAAAAACAAAAAAGGCCACTACTACTCACTGGGTATCTATATGCTGGGTTCTATATGTCGTCTGTGTGTTGTCTCTGTCTGTCCAATAATGAAATTTTTCCCCATAGCCAACCAAAGAAGAAGATGAGAATGGCAGAGACGGAACTGGCAAAACGATGTTGAGAAAAAAGTAATGCCTGGCGGCAGAGATGACATAGAGGTAGAAGAGAAATTGCGAACTTCGTTCACGGCCGGGGTGCATGTTGCATCAACAACCATTTATTGTAAAGTAATTGAATTAATGTAACGTAACCCTTAACTGAAGATAAACTTGTTTCGTTAACTTTAATTTTATTGAATGAATTCTACATTGTTGTTGTAAAAAATGTAATTTTTTTTGGATAAGACTTTTTACCCGCCAATTTGGTTGGTGTGAATAAAAAAAATCTCGAAATTGTTAAAAGTGGAAGAAAGAGTTTTTATTTGAGAGTATTTTAGTTCTAAAAATTACAGAGAGTGTGTTAATGCAATAAACAATTGTTTTATTCTGAAATGTCTTCCATCTAGATACGATTTCAGAATAGAAGCATATTGATTTGGCAACATACATCTCAGTTTATAGATAAGTCCTTCGTGCCATACTTTATCAAAGGCCTACGCCACATCTAAGAATACAGCCGAGCAAACTTTCCTTTTTTCTAGTGCTTCTTCGATTTTATTCGTAATTCTGTGTACCTGTTGTATCGTAGAGTGCTGCCTTCGAAAACCAAATTGATGGTTCGGAATCAGCTTTTTCCTTTCAATTATTTTATTTAAACGCTTTGCGAGTACTTTCTCAAACACTTTTGATATCATTGGCAATAACGAGATAGGTCTGTAAGATGACACTTCATTTGGCGGTTTACCAGGTTTGGGAATCATTAGGACGTCAGCAACCTTCCACAAACTAGGCACATATTTAAGCTTAAATGTGGCATTTATTAAATTTGTTATTTTTATTATTGCCTTCCTTGGTAAGTCCTTTAGTACGACACCAGATATAAGATCATATCCAGGACTTTTCTTTGCATTTATTTCATGCTTAATTAAGTTGTAAATTTCATTAGGAGTTGTGAGCAGAATTTCTTCGCTTTCTTCTTCTGAAGGACCTATTAACGTAGGTTGTATACTTCCATTTTCAACTGGGGGTTTAAATATGTTTTCTAGGTAGTCTGCGAAGAGAATGGTTTTGTCCTCATCGCTTCTTGCCCAGTTTCCATCAGTTGCTTTGATTGGAGGTATTTGCACAGTAGGCTGTTTTAATCCTTTTGTTGCTTTCCATAGAGAGTAATTAGTTACGTATTCAGCTGTTAACCCTCTGAGGTACCTTTTCATTGAATCTTCCTTAAATTTTTTAATTTCTCTTCTTAGTTGTTGACAGAGGTTGTTTAGCTTGGCTTTATGTTGTGGAGCTCTTGTTTTCTGCCACGTTCTTCTTGCTCGTCTTTTATCTGCTACTAAATCTTTTATTTCTTTCGTGTAGTTTCTTTTTGTGTTCTTTCTCTTTAGGGCAGGGGTACTTTCCCAGGCCGATTGCTGAATATCGCTGACCAACTTATGCAGTTTTTTTCTACATCATTTCTGGTTATAAGGGGTATCATTTAATCTATTTTACTCGTTAAGTTCAGCTTGAAGGCTTGCCAATCTGTTCTGTTATTTGTTAAAGTTTTAATATTTGTATTTTTAATTATATGTTCACTCATTTGGAGAATTATAGGTGAATGGTCAGAGCTTAGATACTCGAACTCATCTATGTGTATATAACTGCTTGACAAATTTGATTATGACAAAATCAATTAGATCTGATATCTTATTTTTGTCTGTAGGCCAGAACGTGGGCCTTCCTGTCGAGAGAATTTCGCATTGATGTTTTTGAATAGCAGCATAAAGTTATTTTCCTCTCGTTGTTGTCAATCTGGATCCCCAGTTAAGGTTTTTGGCATTAAAATCTCCACCTATTATGTATCTGTTTCCTAGTTTTTCAAAAAAATCTGAATATTCTTCTTTTTTAATTGAATGTTTTGGAGGACAGTAAATAGCAACGATATTAATTTTTTTATGCTTAGCTTTTATACACACTGCTGTAGCTTGTATTTTCTCTGTTATATACTTCAATTCCTCATATTGTTGTATATTATTTTTTACTATTACTGCACTTCCACCCTTAGCTGTGTTTTCAGGGTGAGCGGTGTCGTAGATTTTGTAGTTTTTAAATTTTGTTTGCGTGTGTTTTGTAAAATGGGTTTCTGAGATAAGACAAATGTCTATGTTATTTGTTTCAAGAATCACCTGCAATTCCTGTTGATGTTGCAGGAGACCATTTGCATTCCAACATATCACTTTAAGATTTTGATCCATGATTATGCTTAGGTACTTTGTCCTTGGTATTTTCTAACATTTTAAGTCGCATATCTAGTGCATTAAGTTTGGTTAGGATCAGTTGTAGTGTTTGATTCATGTCATTACTTGGTTGAGTCTTTTGTTGGTTACACTCAGGTTGGTGCTTTTTCTGCATAGCATGCTGTTTTTTATGTGCAACCACTTGAGCATATGACATTATACCCGCGCTGGTTTCTTTAGCGTTCGGTTTTGTGTTTTCTTTTGCAATGGGTTTTTTGTTTTCTTTTGCAATGGGTTTTTTAATCTCTAGTTTTGATAGTTCCACAACTACTTTAATATTATCTGGTGATTCTTGTTTTTTATCAAGAATTTTGTTTTTGGTGTTCAGTTTTTTATTTAAGATATTCTGCAGTTCTATGGCAACAGTGCACCCCCGATAGCTTGCGGGGTGGGGTTCCCCGCAGTGCACGCACTTAGGCTGCACATTTTGGGGCTTTGTGCATTCTGTTGTGTGGTGTTTTCCAGCGCATTTCACACATCTTGCCTGTCCATTGCAATATTTTTGCGTATGCCCATATGCCTGGCATTACTTGCATTGGGGTACTAATTTTGATTTTTTAAGAGGTTCAATTTCAACTCTGCATCCCAGGATGTTCTTGATTTGATAAACCTTTTCTATCTCTTCTTCTGCACTGAATGTTAACATAAACATGTTTAGAGGTTCCTTGTTTTCCCGCTTGAGCTTAATTGTAGCATCAATAATCTTGAAACCTTTAGATTTAAGATTTGTAGTTATATTTTCAGGCTTGCATGAGTGGTGCAGATTTTTAGCCATTACTCTAATGGGCCTGGTTTGCTTATTTTCGTAGGAGTGCCAAGCATAGTTTTCTTCATTTAGTAAGGCCGTGACACTTCTGTAGATTTCTCCGTCTTCGAGATTTAGTCGTATATTGTTTTTGTTGATGATTTTTAGATCGAAATTTTCTACCAGCGTGACTGATTTTATCTTTTCATACAGGTTGTCATAGCTAATTACCTCATCAATTATTATTGGAGGTGGTGGTGGAATCTTTTTCAATTTCTTTTGGATGTTTAATTCTGCCGATTCTGTATCTTTAGGGGGAGGAATTGAATTGTTAAATTTCCTCTTTTTTACTCTCTGAGTATCTCTAATCCACTCTATTTCTTTTGCCAATTCTTCTTCATCTGTTGCATATATTAGTTTTTCCACATTTTGCCGAGGAGTGCTGTGGATATTTTGAATATTCTCCGGCTGTTTGTTTTGTAATTCGTTTTCTTTCGATTTTAATTTATTTTCTAGATTTGTTATATATAATTGCAAGTTTTTAATTGATTCGTTTAAATTTCTATTCAAATTATTTGATTCTATTAACGCATTGTTTACTTGCGTTAATTCTTTTTGTAGCCTTTGCTCATTTTGAGAAATACTTTTTTCTTGACTTAATTTTCTCTTGGCATTTTCATTTTCTATTATTTTTGCTGATGTTACTGCTGACACCTTTGGTTCAGAAGTTGGTGTGGTGCACTCCGCTGGCGGAGTGCGTAAGACTTTTGGCATATTCATTAATGGCCCGTACTGTAGTCTTACTTATTCTAAAAACAAGTTGCATACTCACGGGCTGTATGCGATTTTGTATTATTATTTTAATTAAGCTTCTAGCAATGGGTTCGTGTAGTAACTATAGGGGCTTTTAAAAGCTCAACTTATACACACGAAACCGATTTTATTTGATTATTATTATTTGTAAAGTTTAAAGATCACTATCGGTCCACAGAAGCACCTACCTTTTGGTTACAATACAAACCAGTTTGAAAACTAAAATACTTGGCAGGAACCAATGTATTTCAGTGATCAATGATGTAGGAGCAGCTGATGATTCCATTTGTATGAAACACGAAAGTATTACCGCACTTTACACTTTGAATTTAATTGTTTTGACACAGATCACTTGTAATTACAATTTCTCTTAAGCAGTGTTGCCACTGTTTTTTGACTGATTCCGAATGAAAAGGAAATATGCTGTCATTTTCTACGACAAAATATTCCTTTCGTATTCAGAGTCAAAACAAGTTTGGGTTAAGGAAAAATGTAAGACGTATTTGTATTCTTTAAAGGGCTAAATCAACAAACAAGGCGCAGTATCAAAAACTTTACGAAATGTTGAGCGAAAAACCCGATATAGCTCAAGGCTATACGAAAACATCTAAAGAAGATGTTAGCGTCTTCTGGGAAACTGTTAGAAAGTAATTAAACATTCTGGGTCCACCGTCCAAAGAAGCATCAACTTGGAGAAAGGTTTGTGCCAAATTGATTTATTACTTTAATCGTTCTTTTAATTATACTTTCTCTCACCCAAGGTTTGGCTAGATTGGAAAGCCTACATAAAGAGGAAACTCGTGGAAAAGAAGAAAGAAATAAAAGCAACAGGTGGCGGCGAGTGTAAACAAATTAGAAGAAGGTGTGATACAATTACCGGGCTGCAAACTTCTACCGCAGGAATCGCCGGCACTTTGAGTTTTGGATGTATAACGTGCCCTGAAGTTCAAACCCAAAATTCCAACAAAAATGCGAAAGCATCTGACCAGACAAATCTAGACGTTTCAATGTCATCGAATCGTGGAGAGTTGAGAGAAAATTTGCCCTAGACATCAAGAAAGATAACACCAGATACTGCGAAATTGTTGCAGCAGCATATTGAAGTACAAAATGATTTTTATTTAAAAACGAAAGAATTTTATCATGAACAAAATCAGATTGGAAAAGACTTAAATAAAATAGGAGAAGAGTTAACACTCAACACCAAACGCATTTACAGGGGGGTGGATAAATTATGCGAATTGAAAAAAGTTGAAAGAGTTGAAGAGACAACAAGACATAATAAAGTTCAAGAAGAACTTTTGAAGAAAAAAATTGAAATTAAGCTAAAGATGCTAAAAATTGAGGAGGCCAAGCTTGTTCACGAGGACAAACTTGGCGAAACAAATTAAAACAGTTCTCCTGAAAAGAACTTAAAGTTCCTAATTGAATGAATGTACAAGTTTTTCGTTTACTTTTTTTTAACCAATAATATATTTATGAATTTGTTTTTTTTTTTTTTAAAGTTTAATACAATGTTTTGTTTTTTTGAAATGAATTTGTTTTTTTTTTTTTTTTTAAAGTTTAATACAATGTTTTATAAAAAAAAGAATGGTTTTTATTTTTATAAAAATGTATTTAATATATTCTCTCTCATAGCATTCGCTGCACTGCGGTAATTATTTGGATCTGTGTCCAATGTTTCTGACACTTCGTCGTCTATAATTTCAGGTAAATCAGCATTCATGTAGTCTTCGATACGGTAGTGGATGCAGATGTTATGTAATGCACAGACCACATTAATTATTTGCGAAGCCTTGCGTGGAGAATAATGCAATTGTCGTGCACCCAGTGTGCACCGAAATTTGTTTTTCAAAACTCTCTCCATTGTTCTCTCCACAATATTGCGAGTTTTGCTGTGCTTGATGTTATAAGTACTTTTCGGGCTTCCAGCTTCAGCAGAACGGAATGGGGTCATTAGCCAAGGTTCCAAGGGATAACCAGCATCACCTATAATTTCCAAATAATTTTATAACATATTCACATAAATATCATAAATGACAGACCTAAAATCCAAGTGTTTCTCCCTCCAGCTAGGTATTTGGTTCGAAAATATTCTCGAGCGCTACTTAAATTCCAGATGTGAGAATCATGGTTGGAGCCTGGGTATCTAGCATCAACGCACCTTATTTTCATATGGTTGTCACAAATCTAAAATGAAACATTTATAAATGTTCAGTAATCATAAAGGTTTAAGACAATTTTACTAGCATAGCGTTTATACTAAAATTTCCTTTTCGGTTGTAGTATAAACCTTTTTCTTCTACTGGAGCAATAATGTTGATATGCGTTCCATCAACACACATTACAACTCCTGGAAAACTCGCTTTTGAGTAGAAATCCCGTTTTGCTTGGCTCTTCTCATTCTCCTGCATTTCAATTGTTATCCATAAAGGACAAAGTCTATTTTCCAGTATATTTACTACACTCTTTAAAGTGCAGGAGAATGTAGACTGTGCCATTCCCACTCCAAAATCGTTACCAACACCAAGCTGGTAAGCGCCTCCTGCCAAAAATCTTAGGACAGCAGCAAGTCTACATATGGGACTTATGGGTGACGGATTCAATTCCCGTTCCAGCTGATCCAAAACATATTTAAATGCTGCTTTATTGAGATGCCAATTTCTTATGAATCTAAAAAGATACATTATAAATAAAACAATATTTTTGTTTTACTAGATAAATGTTGGAAGGTACTTACAGTTTCTCATCTAGATCAAATGGATTAGATCTATCTCGCAGCATTTTTCTCTGCATTTTTTGTTTTTGCTTTCGTCTAGCTGAATCTTCCTCCGATGCAACAATTGCAAATATAAATGAATCCATTTTGTTTTAAAGTGCAAATATAATTTAAAATAAACCAATTAATTAGAATAAACGAATCACAAACTTTAAAACTATTTGTTTATAATTTTCAATGCACTTTGACGTTAAACAGCTGATTTCGAAAATGAGAGTGAGAGAGCTCTATATGGCAATGCTTTTTGCGATTCCGTTCGGATTGTGTGATAGCATTTTTTCGTAGTTCGTATCGTAACTTCGATTCGTAGATTTGCTAAGAATGGATTCTGTGATAGGGGTGAATATATACTTCACATCTCCCCACGGCGACAGGATCTCTAGTTGGTACATTTGCCGACGACACAGTAGTAATAGTCAGATAAAATAACGAACTGATTGAAAGATTGGCGGATAAAAGCCAACGAAACAAAATCAGTCCAAGTTACTTTTACAGCAATATACATATACTCGTATATACTCGTAATGTTACGGAGTCCAGATACCAAATCGTCAGCCGATTCCCACAGCACAACGAACCCCATCAGGTTTCCACATACATCAGGTTCCCACAGTGAATCGAAAAATTGGCAAACACTGACACCACAAAAAGATAGCTATGTGAGAATAAAAATAGAGGTGCGAAACGACTCTGCACTATTTGTATTGCTTAAACTTCATAAACCTTGTACAAAGAACAAATTAAATAATAATAATCATTAGTTTTAAACAGAAAGTGTTCTCTTTTCATTTGGGGTTTTTGGTCTCCCAATTTGTCGATACTCCTAGGATTATTCGCTTTGTTAAACGGGTTTTTTTTTTTTTATTATTACTAGAAAGAAAACGGAAATACTGGGACCGAAAACTCGGCATAATACCCAGCCCGATTCGCGAGTGAAGCTAATAATCTCAAACAATTATTTTTTTTTTTTTTTTAATAAAGTTGCTCCCAGTCGTAACATAAAATTTGGTGACAGCGGTGGGATTCGGTTAAAAAGAAGGAAATCCCAAAACCAATTAAAAATAATAATATGATAATAATTTATTTCGTTTATAATTTACAATGTGTTATCGCACAATTTACATAATTCGAGATACGAGTACATAGATTTGATAAATTTATACCTTTCTACTGGAAAATAATGTTAAATACTTTTAAAGGAAATGTTTGAATAAGAAAAAATACTTTGAGGAAAACAACGGCAAAAACCTCCAATTTAAGAAACAAAAAAAAAAATGAAAAATAAATAAATAAAAAATAAATGAATAAGTAATAAATATAAATAATAAAGGAAGGAGATTAATATGTATATATATGTTTAATATACACAAATATTACAGAATTTAAAATAATTTATAATACAATAAATAATAAATAAATAACGTAAAACTACCTATATTGCCAATAATTACTCAATAACTAATTAAAAAATAATAATAGTAATAATAATAAATAAGTAGATTAGCATAAGGTATGTAATATATCAAATTAACAAAAAATTAAATTAATAAATAGATAAAATAACAGATAAATGAATTAATAAATTAATCAAATAAATAAATTGACAAATACATAAACATTTTAAAAGATAAATAATAAAAATTAGCAAATAAGTATAAACAGTATCAAAAAAATAAAAATAAAAAAATAAGTTAACAAAGATAT
Source organism: Pocota personata (assembly GCA_963082735.1). Lineage (NCBI taxonomy): Eukaryota > Metazoa > Arthropoda > Insecta > Diptera > Syrphidae > Pocota > Pocota personata. The sequence continues at coordinate 139,409,711 of OY720429.1, read as the reverse complement.
CCTTCATATCTTTGTTACAAAAATCAAAAAAAAAAATCTAAAAAATAACGAGTTTAACATTACATTAGTAAGCATCAGGTAGGGGTATGATATTGCATTTTTAATTCATTTATTAGGGGATTGTCAGGAATATCGCATCTGATCTAAAATCTGTCATTAAGTTCGCCAATTCTGAAGGAGATCAATTCAACATTAGCTTTTGTATGTACATAGATCTAATGTAGAGTGATGCCATGGAAGTTCTAGCATCATTTTTAATAGTTTGTTCTGTGAGATTTGTAACTTTCAAATGTGACAATCTGCACAATCACCCCAAACCTGGCATCCATACAACAGAATATCTTGAAAAATCGTTTTGTATATTACAATATTATATGTGACAGTGACGATTTTCTATTTATGAACGGATATAACATTCTTATAGCCACATTTATATATTTGTAAATTTATTTTGTTAATTGTTTGCGTATTATGTTCTTTAAATGTCAATTTTGAGTCAAGATATATGCCGAGATATTTTACAGAGGGATTCCATGTTATTGAATTTCTGTTGCTAATGAATTGATTAGCCGGAAGAAAACAAGGACTTCTTTTTCGTGTAAAAAAGATCGCTTGCATTTTTTCGGCATTTAGCTTTATTTTCCACTTTGTGTAGTAGCTTTGCAGTATTTCAACCGAATTTTTTAAATTCGTCTCAATATTAAGACCGAACTCATGCGATGAACTGATGGCCGTGTCATCGGCATATATTACTGCTTCACATTGAGGAAGAATGGGGAAATCGGATGTGTACAAATTGTACAATACTGGTCCAAGAACCGAGCCTTGAGGCACACCAGCATAAAAATTAATTAATTACATCTGATACGCTACAATTGACATGCACTTTAAAACGACGGTTTGATACAAAACTTTTAACAATTTTACAGAGAAATTGGGGGAAATTTAGCTCTAACATTTTTTAAGTGAGACCATTATGCCACACAGAATCGAATGCCTTTTCAATATCGAGTAAGATCATACCAGTTGATCTTCTTTCTGCACGGTTAGTTTTAATGATATTGCATATTCTTAAAACTTGATGGGAAGATCCGTGAGCAAGCCTAAACCCAAATTGTTCATCGGGATATATTTTCTTATCGTCGACAATCTTAACAATTCTTTCTTTCAGAACTTTTCAGTAAATTTTACTTACATTACTGAGCTAACTTTTTGGTCTGTAACTTTGAGGTCTATCAAGAGGCTTTCCTGCTTTTGGAATTGGTACTACCTTTGCCAGCTTCCACGCGTCTGGAAAATATTACGTTTTAAGGCAACCGTTAATGATAAACTTATGGAGTTTGATTCCCTCTTTAGGTAACTTTTTCAGGTACACATTTTAATGTTATCAATTCCACCTGTTTTCCTAATCTGGAAATTGTTTACAAAGTATTTTATATCTATTTCAGTCACGAATTCACTTGACGGAGTTTCAGTAGTAGTCGTATTAAAGGTCTGTAGAACATTCTCTATAAGCGTGTTGGTATATGCGTCTCCTAAATATTGAGATACCTCATGATTTTCTTATTAATTCGAAGCAAGTACTTTCGCTTTTTCACTGTCTGTAAAAAAGGTATTGGATTCATTTTGAAGTCAAGGTATTTGCCTGTTTTTATTTTTTATAATTTTATATTTTTTAATATTTATATTCCAGAAAAGCTTTGGAGCTTTATCAAGAGTACTTAATTTGTTGTTCCATTCTTCGTTTCGGAAAGTTTGAATGCTTTTATTTACTAGTTTATTAATTTGAGATAACTGAATTCGATACATAAGTTGGCGATGTATTTGCCAGTTTCATCTGAGCATAGTCCTAATTCTAATAAGATCTAAGATATGAGCTGGTAATTTTACACATTTAAATTTTTGAGAGACTTTAGGAATGTCATTATTAGCTGAGGTAATAGTAATTTGGCAGTGTCGCACACATCTAAGCCATCTAAGTGGAATAACTAATTTAGTAGGTTTGTTTGGCAACACATGGTCGTCCATATCATCACTTTCAATTTCGCTGTCCGGCAAACATTGTAAAGGGCTCAAATAATTGGTGTCCTTTTTAGTTAAAACCATTTTGGGTACCGACTTAGGTTTTTTTTCCGAGGACAGTAGGTTGTCCTTGGTATTGGGCGATCTCGCGCGTTTGCGAATTTTGGATAAATTTACTGAAAAACTTTAAGATATATTACTGTTCACTGATTGATGCGTATAGCACTAAAGCTCCGGCCGAACTGGAAGCAAATAAAAAAAAAAAGACATTGTGAACTTAGTGAACTATACTGGTGAACTGTGTTAACTACTACAGAATCTGCTGTTTCGAAGTGTTTATCTGTAAAAGTGAACGACTAAGAGTATATCCTATTCCAGAGGAGGAAACAATACCAACATGCCAAGAGCAGCAATAACATTATTTTTGTAAGTTTAAAGACTAATTATTAAGTATAACATGCTAAGCCAATGTTGTTCAATATTAATGGTAACCTTGCAAGCTTAATTTGCAATAAAAGAGAGTTATTTCAATGACAAGTGAAAAAAAATGCAGTAGGTCTAGTTTGATTCAAAACTCCTATGTGCATCTCCCAGCAGATGTATAATATCAGAAATTCTTAGGGTCAAATAAACAAAAAAGTTTAAACTGGATAAGAGAGAACGAAGGGAATTATAAGGTCTTACTCAAGAATTGGATAAGTAGAAGAGCTTTCATGTCAGCCAGTGGTAGCGATAGTGAATGTAGAATTGGATTAGATAAAATAGAATCTTGTGATAGTGATAGTGAAAGTATTTCTAGAGTAGAACAATCAGATATGTGACATCCGCAAACCAGAAAACAAAAATTTTTGAATTTAACTGATTTAATTAATAAGGTACTTATGGATTGAGAAATGTTGAAGACAGAACTGAGCGGTATAGGGAGCTAATAAGTATTCGCCAGAATAGGAATGAGTCGGTATCGTTGTATACCCAACGAGTTGAGACTCTAGAGAGGAGATTGCTGCAAATTAAACTTCATAACATAAAGGAAGAACACCAGGAAGACCAAATTGAGTACATAAAAAGTGAGAGCCTGACAGTGTTCATTAACGGATTACAAGAGAAACTATCATCGTACGTTGTGACACTAAAGCCAAAGGATTTAGATGAGGCACGCAGGTTCGCAAAAGAAGAAGCACAGCGTCTAAATTTATTTAGGACAAATACAAACAAAGGTTACTAACTAGACATGCGTTAGTAGATTAAATTTAAAGGTTTAGAAGCGAAACCACACGAATCGATGCGAGAAATTATTAAGGATATAGATTTATTCCCGAATAATATTGGAAGAGTAAAAACAAGCGTAGTTAATATTCAGGTAATGAAAATCGATCTATTAGCTGAATATGATGGCATATTAGGTAGTCGGTTTCTAAAGGAGGGATAATATTCCATTCATTATGACCAAGTGGTTATAAACAATAAGTGTGAGGAAATTAATTTACGGTATTTAAGTCAGGATAAGCCAAGGAAGGACAGAAGTATCTAGGCTGCGCAAAATGGCAAATTGAAGAGAACTCGATAAGGGTTTAGTTACTCCCAAAAAGGAGTTAAGTAACGGAATTATTATATGAAAATGTCTGCAAAAAATAGGGATGGCCAATGTGTGGCTACTGCAATTAATACGACAGAAAATGACTTTGATTGAAGCCAAATTCGGATTGTTGGTAGGAACTTAAAGGACTTTGAAATCAGGAAACAAAGAATACAAGAAGTCTCCGGAAATGTAAAAAGGGTAGCATTTGGGAGATAATTAAAAAATACAGCGACATATTTAGTATTCAAAACGAAAAATTAACACATAGCCATGTAACTAAACACAAAATCAGGGCAATAGAATCAGCACAACCGGTTTTTACTAAAACCTACAAATATCCCAAAGGGCACAAGGAGGAAGTGCGAAATCAAATATAAAGTTTGTAGCAGGACAATATAATTAGGAGCAGTAGTTCACCTTGGAGTTCTCCTCTTTTTGTCGTTCCAAAGAAAGCAGACGCGAGTGGCAGACAAAAATGGAGGATGATTATAGACTACCGGAAGCTGAATGAACAGACATAAACGAGATTCTTGATCAGTTAAGAAAGGCGAGATACTTTTCTACATTTGATCTTCCTAAGAGATGAGAGCGACATCGAAAAAATGGCCTTTAGCACTCCTTACGGCCGTTTTAAGTACACGAGAATGCCCTTCGGGTTAAAAAATCCTCCGGCATGCTTTTAATGATTAATGAATACCGTGCTAACACCTCGACGATGTGGTGGTGTACGGACATGAGAAACTAATGCAGGTAGTCGATCAAATAAGGGCCGCTAATCTGACAAGTGCGAATTTCTTCATAAAGAATTTCAGCATTTCGGTCATGTGGTAACCAACCAAGGCGTGAAGGCTGATCCCAACAAGTTAGAGAGCATAGTTAAAATGAAACCGCCATGTAATCAGAACAGTTACAGCGGATGCGTCGCACAAAGGTATAAGAGCTGTTCTTAGCCAACAGCATGGTGCAAAGATTTGCCAATACAATACGTCAGTAGGACATTGAATATGGCCGAACAAAATTACAGCACTACTGAAAAAGAGTGCTTGGCCATAATTTGGGCAACGAAACAGTTTAGACCTTACATTTACGGGAGAAATTCATCGTTCAAATGGACACAGGCCACTTACCTGGTTATTTAATGTCAAGGACCCCGGATCCAGACTAGTTAGTTGGAGACTCAAACTCGAGGAGTTTGAATACCAAATTAAATATACAAAGGGATGTGAAAATGTGGTAGCCGATGAATTATCTGAGAACGTAAAAATAATGCAACAGGAAGAGGCAGGTAATAACAATAGGGAAAGTAATAGTGCAGGAATAGAAAGTTTTGAACACGTAGGCCAAATAATAGACGAAATGATTAAGAATATTGCAGATATCACTCAAAACTAAGGAAATGCAGGAAATAATCAAAGCTTTCACCAAAGAGTGGATATCGAACTTCGGGTTACCTAAAATAATTTTAACTGATAATGGAAAGGAGTTTTGTAATGAGTAGTTTCAAAATCTATGTAAAATCTTTAATATTGTGACAAAGGCGGGGAACGACCGTGTCGAACCACCACCAGTACTAGTACTATTACTACAAACTACAACGAAAGAAGAAAAAAAAAGACTCACATCAACCAACCGCTGCCATCAACCGCTGCCATCAACCGCTGCCATCTTCTCCGCCCACAGTTCTCTAATATAACCCGTCCAGTTATCTGCAGTCACCCGGAGCGAAATTCTACTCTCGCCATCACTTCACTTCCTAAGGAGACACGAGATTAAAATAAAAAGGCACACAGGTAATTAATCTCAGCTCTAACTTTAGGCACCTTCCAAAGCTCCACCAACACACCTCCTCTCCAAAGTCATCTCGCTTGCCCTTGCAAGCATCACCATCAACTCTAAGCGCCGAACCAGCGGGTTACCTCCAGCGCCTCTGTCATGTCCATCAGCCGTCACCTATCGGAAGAAAAATTCCTTAAAAAGGTAATTTCACAAGTACCTCACTACTCACCTGTTCTCTTCCCCAAGGTACCTGCAATGCTTTATGCAGTATCCACCACATCATCTAAGCACAGTCGCTTGAAAAGAAACCCACCCGCAATATCTACCTAGGAAAAAATTTCACCGTACAAAAGTAAACAACCCCGATTTCAACTTGCGCAATTGTACACGGCTGCACCTGCGCTGGCACAACCGCGGACCCCTCGACTCTCAGCAATGATGTCGGCTTTCCCCATGGCATAGGCCACCGAGGAATGCAGTTTCCTTTACTGGAATAAAGGGATCGAATACACCCGCGGAAAACACCGCCGTGTAAGGCAATAATGACAACAACAAAAAGGTAAACAAAGATCTTAATCACTCACCTTTTGCAGAGGGTATCCAAATACAGCCGACAACAAGTTGTGGCGTGTGGACGATTATCTCCATTGGAGTGCGGGTGGACTTCGCACTCCTCCCAGACGGAAAAACACCTGGATTTATCGACCCAAGAACACTCGAATTCGAAGAAGTACACGGCGCGGAACTGCTGCCAGGAGGAACCGCACTCTCCTGGAACTTGGTGTCGGACGAAGAAGGAAATCATCGCACACACGACCGAATCAAAAGAAATTGCTTTTGTGCAACGAAAAACTCTCGAAAAACGCAAAAACAAACACGAAAATACCCGGCGCGGTGGAAAAAAAAAAATAAATTGCCGAAAACAAAAGAAAGGGAATTCTGACGTCTGTCAGCAATGTCATCCGGGGCACGTTCAGTACACTTTTTGTTGCGGAGCTCCCATTCAGATATTCTGCGGGTTGGGTTACATTGGTGTGCTGTAAGATAAAAGGGAAAATACAGGAGCGCGTTTTATTTGCAAGAAAGCGACAAAAAGTGGCAAAAAAAGGAAAAATGCAATTACAAGGGTAACTCCAGGTTCTCCGAGACAATAGACCCCTCGTTGGAGAGGGAAAATTACGGGCAATCAGGGGAAATGGGTGACGATGGCAAGGAAAAGGTGGACAAGTGGAAAATTAGGATAGAAAATTTTCCAAAATGGCGGAGGAAAAATCCGAAAGGCTGGAAGGTAATTGGAAATTTTCGTAATTTTTTTGGAATCTTTCCAGGCGCAAGTGAGATGACAAGAGAGGACAGATAGATTCAACGAGGGAAATTTTGGTGGAGAGTTGGAAGCGTTTAAAAGGAGCGCGTTCGGCATGAGGGAGTCGCTTTTTGTTGGTGATAGTCATCGTGGAAGAATCCAAAGTTCGTCGCGGTTTTAATCGGAGAAATACCGAACTAGCGGGAATCAAAGCGAAAACCATCTAACGGGAACTAGTAACGCGGAAGCACCGGACTAACGGAGCAACGCGGAGAAACGAAGACAGCCGGAGGAAAGACGCAGCACGGACAACAAATTAGAACAACAACAACATTTTTAAAATTAACAACAAAATAAAACCTCTCGGGAACCAGAAATAAATCTAGTGAAATTTAGCTAAGAAGTGTTTTTTCTTTTATTCGAGTGTGGGCCTTCTTGGTTTTTTTTTTCGATTCACTCTTGCTTTTTCCTCCCTCTTCCAGCTACAGCCCGGGGTCGCCATCGTTAACCCCCTCCAGAAGTGTAACACTGGTGTCAGATGTGGGGTTTGTCTGAACAGAGCTAAGGTTAGTTCTTTTCCACGGAAGCATGGATGCTGAGGAGGTTCGCCAACAATTTGCTGCGCTGACGACGATGCTATAAGAGCGAAGTCTTCACGAGCGCACCTTCTGGGAGACGAAATTGGAGGACTGGAAAGCAGAGCTAGTCGGTAGACAAAAGAAGATGGAGGGCCGAATGGAAGCGCTAGAGAAAACCTTCAGAGACAGGAATTTTACGCCCACAGCCGAGCAGTACTCGTCGCCTCATCCGGTATCCGAAGACACCGCTAAACGGACGACGTCATCTCATCAGCCGTTAGCAAACGACGAGCAAGGTGGCTGTAGCAGGCAACTAGCTACTCACGAAAGCGAGGTCTTTCATACACCTCGCAAAAGCACGGAAAATGAAGACGCTCTCTGCCGTCCGACCACCAGGGAGTCGTCACTAGGTAAGCAACTAAATCGGACAGTGAATTTCGGGGTATTGCAGCCGTTCGATGGGCAATCATCCTGGGCTGACTATGAACGGCAGTTCGAAATAATCGCTGCTTTCCATGGGTGGATGGATGAGGAGAAGGCGAACGGGCTGGCCTTGTAGCTTCGGGGAGAAGCATTGCCAGTGCTTAGCGCGCTTCCTAGAGGGAAGCCTTTATCGTATGGGGCACTCACTAGTCTCTTGCAGCAGCGGTTCGGTTTGGATCACCACACTAGCTACACCATGCTCCGGAATCGAATCCAGAAGCCACGGGAGACATTGGCGGAGTTCGCCATTCAAATGCAACGACTGTCGGTTGCCGACTTCCGGATTGCGGAGAGAAGGTGATAGAGGAGATCTTGTTGAGCCAGATCATCGAGGGAATTCGTGACGAGCAAGTACAAAACTTCGTCACCGTTGGGCGTCCTCGAAACTTGCAGGAGGCTCTCCAAATTGCGCAGGACATGTCGTCGCGGTTTGAGCGAAGGAACCATCGGGCAGAGTGGATGGCGTCTGACCAGGCGAACCAAAGGCAGGATCGAGGGCGGCAGACGGGGAATCCGATGGCTTATGGGACTCCAGGCCCATCGGAAAATTAAACACCACTGGTACCAAGGAGCACAGACCAGTGGTGAAGCGTAATGTCGCTCCACCAGACAATAAAAACAATTTCAATCTTTCTTCCAGCAACCCTTCGGCCCAGACCCAGGCAGCATCCAAGTTCGTAGTTGCACTAAGCGGGGCCAGCTTATCAGTGGATGCTTACATTGGGGGTGGATTGTGCAAAGTAGTCATCGATACGGGAGCCAATGTGTGGATTCTGGGAGAGCAGTTTTTGCCAAAGAAGACGCGTATAGCCGGTACACCTGTACAGATCGAGGGCATCTCGGGAAGAACAATTTGGACCCTAGGCAATGCGGAGGTCAGCCTTGTGATCTACGGGAAGGAGTACTCCCACTCTTTTGCGGTGGTGAACCGTAGGGTACCGAACATCTTTGGGATCGATTTCTTAATGGAGCACCGATGCTGTATAAATCTCAGCGAGGCAGTACTAGAGATCCAAGGTAAGAAAGTGCCTTTACAGGTACCGGCTAGCGCTCAAACGGGTCTCCTAGTCACAGTTGCACCGCAAACTCTCCCAGCAAAGTCCGAGACTCTACTGGAGCTGCCGCCGATAATCATCGTAACGCGAAATGACATCCTGTTCGAGCCCTGTGCAGAGAGCCAACTACCAGAAGGGATACACCTGGGACGAAGCCTGAACAATCCCGACCGGAAACAGCTGGTGGTGCGACTGGAAAACACATCCAACAAAGACGTCACCATCATACGAGATATGATCATAGGACGGATGACGGTCGCTGATGTCTGCGAAGAGCCGCCTTCTACCACCGAAGTGAAGCCTGTATGCTTGGAAGATCTGGTGCCAGAAGCTCAAGAGGACCTCTCAAAAGACCAGGTTAGTCAATTTAAAGATTTACTTTTTAAATACCGACGGGTGTTTTCCTCGGGGCCAAATGACTTTGGTCGGACGGGGCTAGCCAAACATCGCATCGAAACCGGGACGGCGAAGCCCATTAAGAACCTGGCCCGAAGAGTTCCTATGGCCAAAAGGACGGAGGTAGAAAAACTGATCCAGGACATGACAGATCGTGGTGTGGTGGAGTCCTCCAACAGCCCTTGGGCCTCTCCGATCGTTCTCGTGATTAAAAGGACGGATCAGCCCAATTCTGCGTGGACTATCGTCAGCTCAACGAGATCACCAAGAAGGACTCCTATCCCCTTCCTCGAATGGACGATCTGTTCTCCAATTTAGCTGGCGCAAAGTGGTTTTCCACCATGGATCTACAAAGCGGGTATTGGCAGGTGGAGATGGATGCTGCGGATAAGGAGAAGACCGCTTTTTCCAACGGTTCGGATCTGTAGCATTTTAATGTCATGCCCTTCGGACTATGCAACGCTCCCGCCACATTCGAAAGGGTCATGGATGAAGTCTTCAAGGTGATGTCATTGCAAACTGCCCTTATCTACCTGGATGACATCATTGTATATACAAAAACCTTCCAAGAACATTTAACTAACTTAGAGTCTGTCTTTCAGCGACTGCAGGCCGCGAACCTGAAACTGAGTCCAGGAAAGTGCCATTTTCTGAAGAAGGAAGTCCAGTATCTCGAGCACATAGTATCAGATAAAGGCTTGCGAACCGACCAAGCGAAGATCAGGGCTGTACAGGAGTGGCCGACACCTCCAACTAAGCGACAGGTAAGAAGCTTTTTAGGCCTGTGTGCCTATTATCGCAAATTTATCCAGGGCTTCTCAACCATCGCCAAACCACTATCGGAGCTCACGGAGGAGAAGAGACGGTTCGCGTGGAGCACCCAATGCGAGAGAGCATTCACCGACTTCAAGAAGAGGCTCACGAGCGCTCCCGTTTTATCATTCCCAACCACAGATGATCCACTGATATTGGATACGGACGCCTCTAATGTTGGTATTGGCGCCGTACTTAGTCAACGTCAAGGGGATTCCGAGGTGGTACTGGAATACTACAGCAGGACACTCAACCGAGCAGAGAGGAACTACTGTGTTACGCGAAGGGAGCTGTTAGCGGTGGTCCTGGCTACGCATCATTTCCACCACTACCTCTTTGGGAGACGGCTCGTGCTGAGGACGGATCATGCGTCAATCCGCTGGCTGTATAATTTCAAGCAACCGGAAGGTCAGATGGCGAGGTGGGTTGAAAGGCTCCAGCAGTACGACTTCGAGATCCAGCATCGACCCGGACCCAGACACGGCAATGCACACGCGCTGTTCCGGAGACCTTGCGGAAGCTGCAAATATTGTACAAGGGCCGAGGAAAAGGAGTTTGATCAGGCGAAGCAGGCTAACGTCGTAGAGGTCTCGCGCGATTTGGAGGAGGAACAGCGAAAAGATCCCACGCTCGCTAAGCTGAGGACTTGGTTAGGTAACGGAGTGCGACCCAGCAGAGGGGAGATTATGGGGGAAAGTGCGGACCTAAAGGCTTACTGGGCACTATTCGACCAACTGCAAATCGTTGAAGGCGTTGTCACCCGGAAGTGGAAGGAGGACACTGGTACGGTGAGTCAATTAATGGTCATCCCAAAAGCTATCGTTTCAGAAATCTTAGCGGCACTCCACGATAGTCCGAGCGGGGGACATTTGGGACAAAAGAAGACGCTTCAAAAGGTAAGAAACCGATACTTTTGGGTGGGTCGGAACGCAGACGTAAGACGCTGGTGATTAAGCAGTTCACTCTGCACTGCACGAAGAGGGCCAACACGAAGAGTTCACGGGACGCTTCAACCCAGCCGGCCAGGGAGTCCCTTTGAAAGAATAGCCATAGACATCCTGGGGCCTTTACCACGAACTACCGCTGGCAACCGATACATCGTGGTAACGATGGACAATTTTACCAAGTGGTCCGAATGTTTCCCCATCTCGAACCAGACAACGGGAGTGGTGTTGCAGCCCTTAATCGACCAGGTGTTCTACAGATTCGACGTACCACATGTCATCAGCGAACCATGGAGGCAGTCGGAACCCAGAAGACCAGGACTACACCCCTACGACCCCAATCAGATGGCATTGTAGAAAGGTTCAACCGGACGCTCCTAGACTACCTCGCCAAATTCACCGACCGAAACCAGACCGATTGGGATCGGTACCTTCAACCGGCGTTACTGGCATATCGTAGCGCGGAACACGAAGCTACCGGTTTCACCCCCTCCATGCTGACTTCTGGCAGGGAATTGAAGCTTCCGACCGACTTAGTGTGCGGAATACCACCAGGTACCCCGCAGAATGCACCGAACTATGTGTTAGATCTACGAGAACGGCTGCAGATGCAATGAAAGCCAGGTATGATTTAAAATCGAATCCGACTAATTTTCAACCAGATCAACCGGCTTGGTTCTACAACCCAAGGAGGCGGAAGGGTTTATGCCCGAAGTTGCAAAGCGATTGGGAGGGCCCAGTAAAAATCGTCGAACGGTTATCGGACCTAGTCTACCGCATCCAGACCACAGGAAGCCGGAAAACGAGAGTGGTTCACATCAACCGCCTAGCACCCTACGCAACCCGAGGTGAAACTCAGACGGAGCTTTGAGTTTTTAAGACGGGGGCAGACCACCACTACTAGTACTATTACTACAAACTACAACGAAAGAAGAAAAAAAAAGACTCACATCAACCAACCGCTGCCATCAACCGCTGCCATCTTCTCCGCCCACAGTTCTCTAATATAACCCGTCCAGTTATCTGCAGTCACCAGCAGCGAAATTCTACTCTCGCCTTCACTTTACTTCCTAAGGAGACACGAGATTAAAATAAAAAAAAGGCACACAGGTAATTAATCTCACCTCTAACTTTAGGCACCTTCCAATGCTCCACCAACACACCACCTCTCCAAAGTCATCTCGCTTGCCCTTGCAAGCATCACCGTCAACTCTCAGCGCCGAACCAGCCGGTTACCTGCAGCGCCTCCGTCCTGTCTGTTTGGAACACAATGACGTCACCAGACACGAAGGCTCGTGGTCTTGATAATAACTTCCCGTCATCAACGCCCCCATAACAAATGTCAAAATGGATACGATGAATTAATTTTTTTTTTTTTGTGTATATATTAACAAGACAATGTGTATATAAGAAAAATCGTTTTAACATTAAATATAACTCTATTTTATAACGTGGATAGAATCGGTGGTTTTTTTTCTTCTCACAGTTGCTCTAGCGCTTTTTTCATATACTGCTGTTCAAGCGCACGGTTATAAGTTCCTTCTCAGCAATTTTCTATATATCGAAGTGATCAGTTTTGCAAGTCCTAGGGTGCGTGGACACTTATACTTGCCAAAGATTTTTTTTCTCATAGTTTATGGCATAGTCGCCAACATTTGGTCCTTCGAGCCGGATTTATCTCAAACGAGTGTGCGCGCTTCAAAATCTACAAATAGACAATAAAAAAGTGAATTTAAAATTAACATTCTAAGACATTTTGAGTGTGGAGTGTGCATGTGTGTGAATACATCGGTATCGATCGGTATCCATCGGTTTTGTGTCACTTTCTTCTGAGAAGCGAGGAAAACCCACCGAAGTCCAATCCATCCCAGGCAACAGCAGCAGCATCACCATCAGCTATCACAACAAGTTTCCAGACGGATTCCGGAGCCGCAAAATTCGATTATCACTAGCTGTACGTCAACTCGGACCGAGTACTTCATCCTACACGTAAGTGGAAATTTGTTTTTTCTTACTTTTTTTGTTTAAATACATATCAAATTAAAAAAAGTAAAATAAAAAATACATACGAAATGAGTAAGTGTGTGTTATCAAGTGCGCTGAAACAGCTTGAGAAGAATGTCGTAAACTTCGGTAAGACGGGTGCAAGTAAACGTACATCAAATTCCTTGGCAGGTCGTCTTTCATTGCTGGATAAGACAATAGAGTCGGCCACTACCCAGTTTGAGCGTCTCCTAAGTGACGACGAGGCAAAAAATTTGGAAGTTGAGACAATCTTCGAGAAAATCAGAAATTGTTACTTCGACTATCGAGGCAGTTTGCTGGATGCGATAGAGAAAATTCAGCCTGTGACGAAACCCGAGGACACCAAACTGCTAGAGGCACCGGCTAACACATCCAGGAGGGCGGATATCAAGCTACCGAAAATTAACTTGCCAGTCTTCTCGGGGAGTTATGAGACGTGGCGAGCCTTCCGCGATTTATTAGCCTCACTGCTCCACCGCAATGCGTCACTGTCAGAAATAGAAAAAATGCATTACCTAAAGTCAACATTATCCGGCGAAGCCGAAAAACTTCTTACTCACCTGGGGATTGACAAGGGGAATTATTCAAAGGCGTGGAGCATTTTGACCGAGAGGTATGATCACACACGGTTTCTCGTCAATACGCAGTTGAAGTGCTTGTTCAACCAGCCGTCAGTGATCCAAGAACGAGCCGAGTCATTCAAGGAGTTGTTGGATACATCGGCAGAGGTAGTACACAGTCCAGATAATTTGAAGGTGCCTATCGAGCACTGGGATGTGGTGCTCATTTTTATCCTGCTGCAAAAACTGCCAACAAAAACTCAACAGCTTTGGGAGGAGAAGCTGGGTTCCAAAACTGACCCCAAGGAACTGCCGACGTTTACGGAATTTAAACAATTTCTGGAAACTAGGTTCCTCACTTTAGAAGCTGTCACCCATCAGGTCCGATTATAAGCAGACTCCTCACGAAGCACATCGCAACGAAACGCGTTCCACTCGCAAACAAACACCTCAACATTTGCCTGCAAGGTTTGCAATAAGGGTCAACATGCGATTCGAAAGTGTGGCCGTTTTCTCAAGATGAGCATCTCAGACCGGTGTCAGTGTGTAGGTACGTTAGGCCTTTGTAGGAACTGCTTGGCATGCAGCCATTCATCGGAGCATTGCCCAAGTACTCGCAGGTGCTACTATTGTCAGCAGCAACACCACTCCCTTCTGCATAACACACCAAATTCAATTCATTCACAGACGCAGAATGTTAACTCCCATAATCATTCACATAGTTTTTTAGCCTCTAGGATGTATGTCAATACTCCAAATTTTCAGCCATCTCAAGAAGAGCAGTCATCGACCAGTGCAGCGGTCAACTCCTTCCACTTCACACCGAGAACCAATACGCAGGTTTTACTGGCAACTGCTGTAGTCAACGTAAGGACGTCGTCAGGAGAGATGTTTCCGCTCGGGCTCTGCTGGATTCTGGCTCTGAAGCCACCTTCATCACAGAGTCAGCCGTACAACTGCTCCGCTTGAGTACGACATCCACGCATGTTGAGGTATCCGGGTTAGGGGTGGTCAGCAGTGGCACATGCAGAAGAGTTGTCGACGTGGTAATAGCTTCGCAACATTCAGCCTTTATGACAACTTCGAAGGCCTTCATCTTCATGTTACTGTCTGGGCATCTCCCGGGACGCACTCTGTCCGTCGGAAAGCGGACACATCTTGAGGGTTTAGTGTTGGCAGATCCAGACTTCTACAAACCAGCCAAGGTAGATCTGTTGCTGGGTAGCGATATTCTTGCCGACATACTGTTGCCGGACGTGATTAAGTCCCCGAAAAATGTCATGCCCGTTCTCCAGAAAACAAGGTTTGGTTGGATACTGTTCGGAAGAGTACCTGTTGCATCAGCAACCATTTATTGTAAAGTAATTGAATTAATGTAACGTAACCCTTAACTGAAGATAAACTTGTTTCGTTAACTTTAATTTAATTGAATGAATTCTACATTGTTGTTGTAAAAAATGTCACTTTTGGTTAAGACTTTTTTCCCGCCGATTTTGCTTTTGCTTTTGTAAATAAAAAAAGATCTCGAAATTGTTAAAAGTGGAAGAAAGAGTTTTTATTTGAGAGTATTTTAATTCTAAAAATTACAGAGAGTGTGTTAATGCAATAAACATTGGTCCTTTCGAGTCAGATTACCAAAAAAAAAACAGTGTAAAACAATTGAAAAACAGTGTAATTAAGACAATAATTGTGAGTTTTGGTGCCAATCGATTTCCCGCGCCGCGAAAAATACATATCATCGATTGATACATATAGATCACAGGTGAGTGAGTAGTCTAGTGGCTTTCCCTTATTATTCCTTAAAATAATAATTAATTAATATGAGTAAATTGCTGAATAATTTGTTGGCACAACTTACAAAGGATGAGTTGAATTTTAAGAAGGCGAACAAAGAAACCTAGGCTTCTAAGTACTGCCTTCAAGGTCGCCTTACTATTCTGGAAGCGAATTTTCAAGCAAGCGTCACAGCCAACGCGGATGCAGTCACCAACGTAGACGACAAAGCTGAAAGTGAAAAAATTGATGAAATCTACGACAAAATAAGGGAAATGTATGTCACTTACCGTTCGTCTCTACTGGAAGCCCTTGATAAAGTTCCCGCCACTTCTGCAGTCCCTGGCAGTCTTGAACATACTAGTAAAAAACATGATCTGCGACTTCCCAAAATCAATTTGCCTTCCTTTGCTGGCAGCTATGAAAACTGGAGGTCATTTCACGATGTTTTTCTGTCTTTAGTATACAGCGACTCCACGTTGACAGAGATTGAAAAACTACACTACCTCAAATCCAGCATTGCAGGAGAAGCTGAACGTCTCCTGCAACATCTTAGTTTGGACAACGGCAATTACCAAAAGGTGTGGGATGTACTCACCAACAGATACGATCACAAACGTGTGCTGGTCAACACGCAACTGAAACTTTTCTTCGGGCAGCCTGTCATCAGTGTCGAAGGGTCCGCCAATTTAAAACAGCTTCTGGACGTATCCACTGAGTGTTTGCATGCGCTAAAGAACCTGGGGGTAGAGATTCAAAACTGGGATGTGATCGTAATTTACGTTTTGCTGCAAAAACTGCCGTCTTCGACTCAGCGGTTATGGGAGGAGGAACTGGGATCGAAGAAAGAACTTCCCATCTTCGCGGAGTTCACAGAGTTTTTGGAAACCAGATTTCGAACCCTGGAGGCCGTCGATCAGCAAAAAGTGAAACCTCGACCAGAAGCGGAAATGAGGCATACGACAAAACACGCATTTACTACCCAACCGAAGCCCAAGCAACAGTATAGCTGCAGTGTTTGCAACAAGGGACAACACTTACTAAGAAGTTGCAACCGGTTTTTGAATATGGAGGCGAGTGAGCGCATCAATGCTGTAAGAAGGTTAGGCATATGTGAAAACTGTTTGGCATACAGTCACCACACCCAACAATGCCCAAGTCGCGTATGCTGCTACTTCTGCAGCCAGAGGCATCACTCATTGTTGCACAAAAATCAACAATCGCATCATCCAAACATGTCTTCACACTCAACACCACACGACACAATACAGTCCAGTCACACACCATATACCAGCACCTCACAGCATCCATACACATTCTCTCAGTTACCCCACACATACACACAAGCCCATCAGGCTTCCACACAACACAACACACACACAGCAGTCAACGCTAATGCGCCAGCATTTCAACCCGTCACCGACCATCAACCCTCAAGTTCTACACTTAATAACTTTCACACACAATACAACAAGACACAGGTTCTTTTGGCAACAGCGGTGGTGAAAACAAGATCAGCTTCCGGAGATTATGTGAACCTGCGAGCACTCATAGACCCCGGTTCGGAAGCCACGTTCATAACAGGAGCTGCGGTCCAGTTGTTAAGACTTAGGAGCAAGCGAACATTTATCGAGGTATCTGGGTTGGGGAAGGTCAGCAGCGGAACATGCCACAATTACGTGGATTTGTCTTTCGGCTCACTGCATTCAGCATATGAAGGGCACACCCGAGCCTTCATCTTCAAATCCCTGACTGGGCTCCTTCCGGCCCAAAAGGTAAACTTCGATAAATGGACGCACATAAGTGGACTCACCTTGGTCGATCCCAGCTATCACACTCCCGCCAACGTTGATATACTGTTAGGAAGTGACGCCTACGCCGAAATTCTTCTGTCAGACATCATCAAGGAAGAAAGATTTACGGCTCCGGTTGCTCAAAAAACCAAACTCGGATAGATTTTGATGGGTAAGGCCATAGAAATCCCACAGACAATTCAAAGTTTCGCACAGTTTTCCGATCTCGACGCCCAACTTCGAAAATTTTGGGAAATAGAAGAACAGCCATTCGAGAAGTACGAATCGGAAGAAGATAGGGCGTGTGAGGAACACTTCATCACACACACTAAACGTTTATCCGATGGTCGGTATCAGGTCCGCCTTCCATTCAAGGGCAGTACGTACCCAGCATTAGGATCGACACAACAAGGAGCACTCAAACGATTCTATCAGCTGGAAAGGAAGTTTAGCAATAACTCTACACTACAGGAAAGGTACAAGAAATGTATGAAAGAGTACATAAGTCTCGGCTACATGACTGAACTAAAAAATGCATACGAGGTAGTAACAACACCTTACCATTACTTCATTCCCCATTATGCTGTCATCAAAGAATCCAGTACCACCACAAAGTTGAGGGTCGTGTATGATGCGGCTTTCAAAACTTCTTTTGGCTCTTCTTTGAATGATCACTTGATGGTAGGCCCGAAAGTTCAAAACAACGTCATAGATGTTATACTGCGTTGGAGAAGACATCGATTCACGTTTACCGCGGATATGGAGAAGATGTACCGCCAAATTCGGATGGACACAAGGGATGCCAACTACCAGCTCATCTTCTGGAGAGACGACCCGCAGCAGCAAGTCAGGACATATCGCTTAGAAACCGTAACATTTGGGACAGCTTCTGCTCCGTACCTCGCGATCCGAGTTCTCCACAAACTTGCTGATGATGAAGCGACGAATTTCCCTTTGGCGGCATATATCCTACGCGACGACACATATGTGGACGATATCATCACAGGAGTCGACACAGTTGAACAGGCGCTGAAAAAGAGAGATGAAGTAAGGATGGTTCTCGCATCGGCAGGATTCTACTTACGGAAGTGGACCAGCAACACCGAACAACTTCTGAACGGAATTCCAGCTGAAGATCGTGAAGTGGATTTCTCATTGCCGTTCGATGAAGCCAATCACGTGAAGACCCTAGGCATGAAATGGCTGCCAGTATGCGATTCCTTCACGTACCAGGTAACTCAGCTTGAGGAGAGAGACGACACAAAACGAACCGTATTGTCATCGATCGTGGAGCTGTTCGATCCTTTGGGTTGGCTCTCCCCATGCATCATCAAGGCCAAGATATTGATGCAGAATCTTTGGGCACGAGGACTTGAATGGGATACACCGATCCCTCAGGAACTGCAACATGAATGGATCCTGTTCCGTCGAGAGCTTCCTGCGATCGAAAAACTTCGCGTTCCGAGATGGATCCGTACAAGCATAGATGACAGCAGCCTAGAAATACACGGGTTCAGTGATGCATCGGAGAAGGCCTATGCAGCAGCGACCTACCTGCGTGTGCTTGATCAGCACAACAAGATCCACATGTATCTTCTGATGTCCAAAACCAAGGTGGCTGCACTGAAAGCAGTAACCCTTCCACGACTGGAGTTGTGTGGTGTCGTTTTGTTGGCAAAACTACTGCACGAGACAGCCAAAGCTCTGAGGTTGGATATCTGCAAAACATACGCGTGGACAGACTCGGAGATAACATTGTGCTGGATCAAGGCACCCCCGTCTAGATGGGAAACGTTCGTGCGCAACCGAGTCGCCGAAGTGCAAAAATTGACAGATTCGGTCCGAGTAAAACCCAGCTGATATGACTTCCCGGGGAGTTTTTCCGTCGCAACTGCTGCAGAATGACATGTGGTGGAATGGACCGCAATTTCTACACGACGCCTGGGACATCACATTTCCGAAGCAGCCCATCACTTTCGAGACTGAGGAAGGAAGGCGTCCAGTGAAGACACACTGCGTGACGAACGAGGACAACAATTCCATCAGCAAAGCGGTCCATAAGTACTCAAGCCTAACAAGGTTAACGAGGGTAATCTCGTACTGCAAGAGATCGGGAAAATGAAGGGTCTGAAAGCTCTAAACCCGATCATCGACGAGCAAGGTATAGTACGAGTTGGAGGCAGACTGCAGAATTCGAACTTACACTTCGACCAATAGCACCCGATTCTCCTCAAACCAACACATCACTACACAAAAATGGTCATAGCAGATGCCCATGAAAAAACGCGGCATGGAGGAGTTCAGAAGATGGTTCCTTACCTGCGTCAGAAGTTTTGGATCTGTGGCATCAAAAATGCCGTTAAGAAACACGTCCACAGTTGCAACATATGCTTCAGGTATAAGGCAAAACCAATGGGGCAGTTGATGGGGAACCTACCTGCTCCTCGTGTAAGCATTTCACGTCCATTTGGCCATACAGGAGTAGACTATGCTGGTCTGATCGACATTAAGGCATGGAAGGGACGAAACGCCAAAACACTCAAGGGTTATTTTGCAATTTTCGTATGCATGGCCATGAAAGCGGTGCACATAGAAGTCGTAAGTGATTTAACAACTCAAGCGTTCCTGGCAGCGTTCAGGAGATTCACGGCCAGAAGAGGTTTGTGTATCGCCATCTACAGTGACTGCGGCACCAATTTCGTGGGCGCAAACAATGAACTGCAGAAACTTCTACGAGCATCCCAATTGGACTGGAAGTCTTGCGCAGAACTTTTAGCAAACGAAGGAACCAAGTGGAATTTCAATCCACCCGCTTCCCCTCACTTTGGCGGATTGTGGGAAGCTGGTGTGAA
The DNA here is from genome assembly GCA_963082735.1 of Pocota personata. Classification (NCBI taxonomy): domain Eukaryota; kingdom Metazoa; phylum Arthropoda; class Insecta; order Diptera; family Syrphidae; genus Pocota; species Pocota personata. The sequence goes on along the minus strand of OY720429.1, from coordinate 139,389,759 downwards.
GTCGATTAAATTCCACCTAAAACGAGTCACTGGTAACCAAATGTTCACGTATGAGGAACTCAGCACGCTTCTGACACAGATCGAAGCATGTTTAAATTCGAGGCCTCTGTGTCCAGTATCAGAAGACATCGACGATCTGCAAGCGCTCACTCCAAGTCACTTCCTCATTGGAGCACCGTTAGTGATACCCCCGCAGCCGAAATACGAAACCGACAAAACTACGTACATTGACAAGTGGAAGAGAATCCAGGCACTTATGCAAACGTTCTGGAGAAGGTGGAGCAACGAATATCTAACGCGTCTACAACAACGACCGAAATGGATGCTAACCGAAAAGCAAAACATCAAGGAAGGAGATTTAGTGCTACTACGAGATAAGAGACTTCCACCTGCCAAATGGAGTTTAGCCCGGATCACCAAATTGCACCAGGGAACCGACAACTTAACGAGAGTGGTCACAGTCAAGGTTTCTAACTCGTCCAAGACCCGAGAATTTAAGGCACCGATCACGAAAATCTGCCCTTTACCCAGCAACGAAACAACAGCAACAGACATAATTATTTAAAATATCTATAAAAACCTTAAAACACATCAAGCACATTCCAATCTATTCCAGCATATAGAATTCTAATTGAACAAAATATTCAAATAAATAAATAAAAAACAACACTCGCAATAGCCAAAACTCTCAGGCATCATCAATATGTCACCCTAGACAGTACATACAATACTCCACAAATCGCACGCTAGATATATTCTACACAATTCTCACGCAAAAAAAAAAAAAAAATACTAATAATAATCATATGTACCAATATATCAATAATAATCATAGGCGAAAATGGTAACGGCGACGCGGCTACCATTCATTAGAACATCAAAACAAACGAACACACACACTCATACATGCACCTTTCTCACAATCAAAATAACAAAAAAAATTTTTGTTGAATTATCCATGAATATGCTTACAAACTAAACTCACAACACATACGTCAATTATAAATTACACACATTCACCCATGCAAACAACCGACAAATACTACACTACACACCACCAAAACAATAACAATAATAAACAAACAATAATCCACAAATGAATAATCATACAAAAAAATATAATATGCAACTCACCCCAGCAATCCAATGGCAAACCATGAACGAAATCCAAGAAAATATTTATTGTACCTACGCGCACCACACTCATTTTAATTAACATCATTTCCCAGTCCAATTTTATTAATGGCGGGAATGATAATCACTTACACAGAACACACATTCTTTTCGGAAGACTTATTATTCCGTTTTATATGTGATCACCGATGGAACTGCACGTCGCACCTTTCTCACAATCAAAATAACAAAAAAATTTTTTGTTCAATTATCCATGAATATGCTTCCAAACTAAACTCACAACATATCCGTCAATTATAAATTACACACATTCACCCATGCAAACAACCGACAAACCCTACCCTACATACCACCAAAACAATAACAATAATAAACAAACAATAATCCACAAATGAATAATCATACAAAAAATATAATATGCAACTCACCCCAGCAAACCATGAACGAAATCCAAGAAAATATTTATTGTACCTACGCGCACCACACTCATTTTAATTAACATCATTTCCCAGTCCAATTTTATTAATGGCGAGAATGATAATCACTTACACAGAACACACATTCTTTTTCTTTTTTTTTCAGTCGTTCACAGACCTCAGAAGAGAACGGACGTGTTTCGGCTTCTTTGCGAATCGAGAGTATAAATCAAGTTGTGTGTCAGAGTGGCAATACCAAATCACCAGCGTGGTGCAGTGAAAGTAGTGGTAGAAAGCCGCGCGGCAAGACCCGGTTCGACTCCTGGCCGGGGGAGTAAGACTTTTTTTTTTTTTTTGTTTATTGGAGAATCACAACACGTGATGAGTGGGACCGAACGGTCGGCGCTCCCAGTAGCGGGAGTTGCGGCCGCAGAAAATGTAACATCTGGCGAGGTGGCGGTATATTCAGGCCACCCAGTTGCAATGCCAGCTACAATTGAAGGTACGGCGAAAAGGAGGAGGAAGCCAAAACCTACTCCTAACTTGGGAAAGAGGCGTCCCATTCTATCAGCCCCAGCCGAAAAGCTGCCAGCTGAGGTGGCTGAGGAGGAGCGAGTGATGGACACTACGTTAGCAGCACATGGAGAAGAATTCCCATACGTCTCCGACGGTGGGGAAGGAAGATATACGGGGGCAAGCAACAGTTTCGCTTCCCTCGTACAATCGGAATCGGACGACGAAAACGATGAGCTGGAGTGCCTTACCTCCAGTATAAGACAGCTCCAGCAAAAAGTACTGGCCATAAAAGCCAAGCAAATGGCAAGGCGGGAGAGGGAGAGACAGGCTGAGCTCCAGAGCTCTCATGAGCAACAGCAACAACAACAGCCACAGCAAAAGCAGCAGCAGCAACAGCAACAACAACCGCAACAACAAAATAAGGTGCAGCAACAGCCGCAGCAGCAGAAAAAGCAGCTGAAACAGCAACAGCAGCAGCAAAAACAGCAGCAACCGAAACAGCAACAACAACAGCAGCAGCCGAATCAGCAGCAGCAACAACAACAGCAGAACAAGCCAGGAAAGGTGCGAGTTCCGCCTATAAACACCTATAAGATGGAGTTCAAGGACACCATAGAACTGTGTAAGTCGGCCATAGGCGATAACTTTACAATTAAGCGTTTTAATGATAATAGACACTCCATCCAGTGCAATACGGTGGAGCAGTATATTAAAATAAAAAATATATTAAGGGACTCGACGACGGAGTTCTTCTCTTTCACCCCGAAAGGGGAAAAGTTGCAAACTATGCTCTTGAAAGGGATGGAACCGTCCACCGAGCCGGAGGAGCTCCTTAAGACGCTCCAGCAAATTAAGTGCGACGGTCTCACATTTGTAGGGGTTAAGCCTTTCACCACAGCAAGGGCTAAAAGGGAGAAGCGGAAGCTACCGTTCTTCCTGGTTCAGCTGTCGCCCGATAGCAAACTGGATGGTCTAAGGAGTTTTAAAGTCCTAGACTACCAGGTTGTCACATGGGATAAAGTAAAGCGCAGCGAAAGCATTATTCAATGCGTTCGCTGCCAAAGGTTCGGGCATGCCGCGTCGAACTGCGATATGCAGCCTCGATGCGTGAAGTGTGGACAGAATCACAAGACGGAGGAATGTGCTCTAGGTGAGAAGGGAGTGGCAGATAAGAGCCAGCTCACATGTGTGCTATGCAAGAACTCAGGACACACCGCAAACTATCGGGGCTGTCCTGAGTTTCAAAGCATTAAATCAGCAAATCTGGTTCGTAAGCAGAAAAGTGCAGTGAAAGTCCAACCAGGTCCAGCTTAAAAACCAAACGTGACTCCTCAAATTACTTACGCCCAAATGGCGTCAGGTAGGGGAACCACAGTACAGCAACAACCGAAGGTAGCTGCACAGGCCTCAGTGCCTAAGGCACCTGAGGCGCAAGGCGACTTGCTGACCATCTTGCTCTCTATCCAGGGGCAGATGGTACAGCTACAGCGCCAGTTACAAGAACAGGCGACCCGCGTGGACAGGATCTACGCGCTTCTGCCGAGCCTAACGCACTTTCAATCGTGATGGGTACGACCGCGACTGAAAATTCCTTGAAGATCCTAGCGGTGAATGTAAATTCATTGATTAGGATCGAACGAAAAGAATCGCTCTACAAGTTGCTCGACGACCAAAGCCCTGATGTGTGTCTGGTTAGCGAAACTAAGCTAACCCAGAAACGCAAGATACGGCATAAAAATTATAATATAGAAAGAAGAGACCGACCCAACTCCACTCAAGGAGGAGGTGTTGCGATCTTCATTCGTAAAAAACTTAGGTATAAGACCGTGTACAGTGGTGAAGTGCGAAGGTTCCAGGGGCTTGAAGCGTGTATTGTGTGCGTCCCTCTCCGTAGTGGAAAGAAGATGTACGTGGTCGCACTTTATGCCGCGGAAGCAGCTCAATCTTCTTTATTTATTTCAGAGCTCGAGAAATTGTTTCGATGTCTACGACTGGAGTCGGGGGAGAATTATTTCCTCATGGCCAGAGATCTAAACGCCAAACATAGAAATTGGGGAAATCACACACCAAATCCTAGAGGGAACTCACTATTCAATTGGTGGGGTCAACGCAATGTCGAGTTTAGGCTCGATTTGAAGGCTACAGATAGTCCGTCGTTTCCCAGAAGCGGCTCATATCTGGATCTACTGCTGTTCGACGAACGGTTACATCTGACCGACGTTGACCGACGAACGATAAACTGTTTGCGCACGTTTGTGTATGACAGTGACCATTGCGGACTTAGTGCCGAAATAACGATTCCCAACGAAATTGCGGAATTGGAAGAGTTTGTTCAAAAGTACTCCTATAACTACAGTAGGACACGTTGGACTCGCTTCTCCCGAGATTTGACAAGAGCGCTCTCCTCGAACTCGCTCTACCCACCGGTAAATAGGAATCTGTCAAACGAGGAGATTGACAGGTACCTTAAACAAATGGACGAGACAATCAAACGAACGATGGACAGCACGATACCTCGGTATCGACCAACCGAAAACGTGTTCCGCAATGCAACAATCGACGCACTGCACGTACAAAAAAGTAGACTGCTCACGAGACTAAAGAACTTGTATAGGCAGTTTACTGACAGACAAAACTCGGAGGTTAGGACGCTGAAATCGTTGATAAAGAACCTGCAAATACTAATTAGAGCAAATTATAGGCGGTCGGCTAATTTGCACTGGGGCAACAAGATTCTGGCTATCAAGTCTGATAACCCGAGTATGTTCCCTCAGATTAATAAAATATTTCGGAGGAACGACCAATGAACAATGAACGGTTACTTACAGCAGCAGGAATAGATCCATGGGACGCTGTCGATGATGACGACTTTTTTGTGATTGAAGATCCGCAAGAGAAGGTGGAGGCTATAGGATCTATTTTTGAGGATGTGTACAAGGTAAATGCTAGCATTCGCCCGAACCACGACCTGGAGAATAGAGTCCTTGGGCACAACTTCTACCTTCGAAATGATATAGAGCACTGGCGATCAGAGAATACTGCTTTTACCAGGTTCTATGACGAAAACTTGGCAAACAATGCCATCGCCAATGAAAGGGTTCATCCCCCGTACATATCGAAGGTAGAACTCCAAACGATCTTCGAATCATTGAGAAAGAAAAAATCAGTGGGAATCGATGGAATATCGAACATTGTGCTTCGACATCTTCCTCTAGGAGCGGTGGAAATTTACGCTACCCTGTTCAATAATGCACTGAATAATGCCTATTATCCGGAGCATTGGAAAACAGCAGTAGTACAGCCAATCCCCAAAAGGGGAAAGGACACCTCCAATCCGGCAAATCTCCGGTCGATAAGTCTCCTTCCGAATATCAGCAAAGTATTCGAAAAAGTGATCAATAGAGCCTTGATTAAGTGGGTTGAGGACAATAACATAGTTCCGGATAACCAATTCGGTTTCAAGGCGGGGCATGATACAACACATGCCGCGTCTAAACTGGTGTCGGATATCCAATGGAATAAAAGCAAGAACCAATGCACGGGTGCCTGCCTGATTGACTTGGAGAAGGCCTTCGATACCGTATGGTTGGAAGGGCTCTTTTACAAGTTGAGCAAGTTGGGCATAAGCAAACCACTGCTGTACATATTGCTTAATATGCTTACCAGTAGAAAGTTCGTTGTGAAAATTGGCACTGTGACTTCTGCTGGGACGTTCGAAATTAAAAATGGTCTGCAACAGGGTGCGGTTAATTCACCGATACTTTTCAATATTTACACGGCTGATCTGATAGGATCTCTTCAGCACGCAATAGCGTACGCAGACGATTTGATTGCGTACAGATCAGGACCTAAGATCGACGTCATTGCAGCACTCTTGCAGAGTGACTTCGATAAGATTCAGCGATATTGCGACGACTGGAAGTTGAAGATCAACCTTCAGAAGTCGGAAACCATTCTATTTAGAACGCCGTTGTCTCTGGCCTCTAGGGATACCAGAAAGAATTGGCAAAAGTTATCTATAATTGGACAGCACGGGCGTCCACTTGCGTGTCAAAACGTGGTCAGATACCTTGGACTTTGGCTAGACCAATATCTATATTTTAACAAACATGTAGATGCTGCTCTGGCCAGAGCCCGAACTGCCTTCGCCCTTACAAAGAGACTTTTTTATAGCAAGCAACTCAATGCAAGGGTAAAGGTAATCTGCTACACGGCCCTCATTCGGCCCATGCTCACATATGGATGTCCCGTGTGGTTCAACATAGGGGCAAGTAGGATGGAAAAGATTCGGGTGTTCGAGAGGGCCTGCCTTCGGGCTTGCCTTCACTTGTACAGAACACCAGAGTCTCAGTACATAAAATTCTATTCTAATGAGGTCCTATACAACAGGGCGAATCTGATAAGAGTGGACAATTTCCTGGTCAAGATGACTCGAAGGCACATTGCAAGAGCAATGACCTCGATGAATAACCTGATCTTCGGGGCTTATTACCCCAACTATACGTACCATGAGAAGGTGCGCCTTAACGGCTATGTTCCCCCAGAAGCATTCCTCTATTTCGATCAGACAGGACTGATCCAGGATAGATCAGCGGTGCCGCTAATCTTTCACGTTGCCCGGAATACTGTGGACAGGCGGCTCAACTACAGCCGAGACGTCGCACAGAGCACTGAGGAGCGTCTCCGATTCAGTAGATCGGTTTCAGGGCGCGATATAAAAGATGTGTTGAAGCAGCACCAGCAATTCTGGTGGTTAATGGAGGGAGCTCCCTCGTCGATCCCTTTTGATCCGGGGTAGGTCCAGTACGGCAAAGTTGGCCGCCATATTTTTGCCTTGGCCGGCTTACATAGTTTTTAGGTGTCTAGGTTTAGGTAGTTTAAGTTTATTTATTTATACGAAAAAAAAAAAAAAAAAAAAAAAAAAAAAAACACAGCACTTGAATAAAAAAAAATAAAAAATCATAAAAACCACAAAAAAAAAGTGCATATTTGATTATGCAAGTAGTTAAGTTAGGTTAAGATTTATTTTAAGGTAGCACTTAAGTTTTATATATAAGATGGAAAAAAAAAGTACTGTTACTAAGTTTTTTAAAAAATAAATACAAATTTTTCTTAGTTTTAATTTGTTCTGGAAATAAAATATTAATAATTAGTACATTAAGTCGAAAGACATAGATAAGAATGAAGATTAGCTTAGAGCGCCCGCATAGGGCCAGTAAGTTAGAGTAAGATAGTTAAGTTAGTTAAGCTAGTTTTAAGCGTTTTTGTCTAGCAAGTAAGTATGAAAGGAATTAAAATTAATAAAAAGCAACAAAAAAAAAAAAAAAAACACATTCTTTTCGGAAGACTTATTATTCCGTTTTATATGTGATCACCGACGCACTGATCACCGATGGAACTGCACGTCGCGATTAGTTAATAATTAATTAATATAATAATCAAAAAAAAAAAAAAAAAAATACCAAAAACAAAAAAGAGGCCACTACTACTCACTGGTTATCACAATCTAATTGTTCTATATGTCGTCTGTGTGTTGTCTCTGTCTGTCTAATAATGAAATTCTTCCCCATAGCCAACCAAAGAAGAAGATGAGAATGGCAGAGACGAAACTGGCAAAACGATGTTGAGAAAAAGTAATGCCTGGCGGCAGAAATGACATAGAGGTAGAAGAGAAATTGCGAACTTCGTTCACGGCCGGGGTGCATGTTGCATCAGCAACCATTTATTGTAAAGTAATTGAATTAATGTAACGTAACCCTTAACTGAAGATAAACTTGTTTCGTTAACTTTAATTTAATTGAATGAATTCTACATTGTTGTTGTAAAAAATGTCACTTTTGGTTAAGACTTTTTTCCCGCCGATTTTGCTTTTGCTTTTGTGAATAAAAAAAGTTCTCGAAATTGTTAAAAGTGGAAGAAAGAGTTTTTATTTGAGAGTATTTTAATTCTAAAAATTACAGAGAGTGTGTTAATGCAATAAACAGTACCAGTGGAACCACAACCTGTCAGAGCTTTCTTTCAAACAGGAGATATAGACGCACAACTCCGTAAGTTCTGGGAACTGGAAGATCTACCGTTTGAGGATGCTGAAACTAACGAAGACATCGATTGTGAAGAGCATTTCACCAAAAATGTACAACGCATGGACGATGGGCGTTATGAAGTAGCGCTGCCATTTAAGGGTTACGTGCACCCTGTCCTAGGTAGGTCGCAAGAAGGTGCTCTCCAACGATTCACAGCGCTCAAGGAAAGTAGCTCCACAACCAAGCTAAGGGTGGTCTTCGAAGCCTCTTTTAAAACATCTGATGGAATCTCCTTAAATGACCAGCTGATGGTAGGACCCAGGCTCCAACACAAGTTTACCGCTTCTCGTTCACAGCTGACATCGAGAAAATGTACCGGCAAATAAGGGTCAAGGAACTAGATTCAAGATACCAGCTGATCTTTTGGCGTAAATTACCAATCCATCCGCTTAAAATCTACCGGCTTAAAGCCGTGACATTTGGTACAGCTTCTGCTCCATATTTGGCAATACACACACTCAAGAAGCTGGCTGATGACACTCAGGCTCAATACCCGTAAGCTGCAAGGATGATTTGGGAAGACATGTACGTAGACGATCTCATTTCCGGTGCAGACACTATAGCTGAAGCTGAAAGGAAAAGGGAGGAGGTTAATGCAGCTCTGGAGACAGGTGGCTTTAACTTACGGAAATGGACCTCCAACGCCGAAAAACTGCTCAAAGGGATTCCTGACCAAGACCGTGAGCTAACATTCTCACTGCCTTCCGAGAGCTTGGACAGGGTAAAAACGCTCGGCATCTATTGGCTTCCAGTTGTTGATCACTTTTCCTTCTGCTGCAATCCTCCAAGCAGCTCACAGCCAACGAAGAGGTTCGTGCTGTCGACGATAGCACGTTTGTTTGATCCCATGGGATGGATATCGCCTTGTATCCTTAAGGCGAAACATATCATGCAGCTGCTCTGGATCCGCAAAATATCATGGGATGACCCTCTTGATTCGGAGATGCTCGAACATTGGAAGGTATTCTATAATGAATTGAAGGTCATAAATGACATACGTCTGCTAAGGTTCAGACAGCTGGTAGGTCAAACCGGGTCGAACTCCACGGATTCAGCGATGCATCCGAAAAGGCGGATGGAGCGGCAGTCTATCTACGGGTAGAAGACAAAAAAAGGTAAAGTTCACATGCATCTTCTTATCGCCAAGTCCAAAGTAGCACCTGTGGTATCCGTAAGTCTTCCCCGGCTGGAACTGTGTAGCACTGTCGTTCTGGCCAAACTACTGCACTACGTCTCACACATCATCGAGCAGAAGGACCTGAAGATGTATGCCTGGACTGATTCCACCATCACACTGTGCTGGATTCTCTCGACACCTTCAAAATGGCAGGCATTCGTCAGGAACAGAGTGGGAGAGATACAGCGTCTAACGGATGTAAACATATGGAAGCACATACCCACGCAACACAACCCGGCAGATTTGGCTTCCAGAGGAATGCTCCCCTCAGCACTCTTGCGTTCCACTCTATGGTGGAATGGACCCTCATTTTTACAAACAGTGTGGAATTTTGACCCTCCAACACAGCCATCCGATCTTACCACAGACGAAGGAAAGAAAGAAAATGTACTTGTTCATTATGCTGCTATAATAGAAGATCCTATTAACCAGCTAATTCACAGCTCTTCGAACTTCAAACGACTCATCAGAATAGTTGGCTATTGCAGGCGATTTTCCAGTAACTCCAGGGATCAACGCTCTAGAAGTGCTTTCGGATCCCTTTCTCCAACGGAAATTGACGCTGCATCAAAAACCGTTGCTCGATGTGCCCAGCAAGAGATGTTTCCAGGAGGGATCCCTAAGTCCAGTGGTATGGGACCCTTGAATCCATTTGTTGACAGTGCAGGCATCGTTAGAGTGGGCGGAAGGCTTCAACATGCTGATCTTCCATACGACCAACGACATCCCATTATCCTGGAGTCAGGACACCACCTCACGTCGCTCATCATCCGAAATGCACACTAAAGGACGCTGCATAGAGGAATCCAGCAGATGATGGGTTATTTGCGAACAAGGTTCTGGATATTCGGAATGAAAAGAACGGTTAAAAAATTCGTCCACAGCTGCACAGTTTGTTTTAGGTTCCGAAGTAAGGCAACTCATCAGCTAATGGGAGAACTACCAGCACCAAGGGTAACGATGTCAAGGCCCTTTTCACACACAGGCGTAGACTACGCAGGCCCAATAAGTGTACGGGCATGGAAAGGTCGCGGAGCCAAATGTTACAAAGGCTATCTGGCGATATTTGTTTGCCTAGCTACCAAGGCTATACATTTAGAAGCGGTAAGTGACCTGACCACCCAAGCCTTTCTAGCTGCGTTTCGACGGTTTGTGGCACGGAGAGGAATCTGCAGCCAGGTCTATAGTGACTGTGGCACGAACTTTGTGGTAGCTGAGGCGGAACTGCTTCGTCTCATGAAGGACGCTACCCATGATTGGAAGGAAATTGCTGACGTTTTAGCATCTACAGGAACGAAGTGGAACTTCATTCCTCCTGCCTCTCCCCACTTTAGAGGCTTGTGGGAAGCTGAAGTGAAGAGTGTCAAGCACCATTTCAGAAGGATTGTAGGAAACGGAACACTTACATTCGAGGAGCTCGCCACGCTTCTAACCCAGATTGAAGCGTGTCTAAATTCGAGACCCCTTTGTCCCTTGTCTGAGGATCCCGACGACTTCCAAACGCTAACTCCGGCATACTTCTTAATTGGAGAAGCAATGCTCACCGTGCCTGAACCGGATCTTACTAAAGGCAAACAAGGATACGTCGATCGGTGGAAGGCAGTTCAAAGTCATCTTCAGGTATTCTGGAAGCAGTGGCAACAAGAGTATCTAACTCGTTTGCAGCAGCGACCGAAGTGGCTGAAACCTCAACCACAGCTTAAGGTAGGAGACTTGGTGTTGCTGAGGGACGAACGACTTCCCCCTGCTAGATGGAGTCTTGGCCGAATTCAGGAAACATACCCCGGAACCGACAACATAACCCGAGTAGTCAAGTTAAAAACGCAACGGGGAGAATTCAAACGTCCAATTACGAAACTTTGTCCACAACCCATAAACAACTCTCAAACCTAAACATCCAACTCACGAAAACACACCAAACACACAAAAAAAAAAAAAATACTAAACAAGTACACCCATACAACCGCACATTAATTAATTTAAAAAAATGTTTCCATATAATATATCACCCTACTACATACAGTCCACTCAAAATTTCTCAGTTACATCACAAAATATAATACTATAACTTTAAAAAAATAAAAGCGTACAAGTGGCATCACTGAAGCAGTTCGCCACTCCCTAATCAAACCAAATCAAATTTCACACACGCTCAATACCTAAGAAATCAACCACACACAACACACACACACTTCGCGCAAATCAGACTCGATACTGGCGCGATTCATTCAACCTCGAAATCCACGCTCACACACGCATACACATAACACAAAATAAAAAAAAAAAAAAAAAAAAAACCCAATGAATTTAATAAAATTGAATTATCTACAATACTCCTAATATTTATGGAAGGCACTCACCTGGATTATCAAATTAAGCACTCGAATCAAAACTCGCGCACAAACACAGAATTTCTTCTCCCGAGACTGTCAACGTAAACACCGCAGCTGCATGCAAACAACATCACCGATGTATAAGATATATTAAAATCAGTAAACATGGCAACGGGATCATGCGTCAAAATGGATACGATGAATTCATTTTTTTTTTGTGTATATTAACAAGACAATGTGTATATAAGAAAAAACGTTTTAACATTAAATATAACTCTATTTTATAACGTGGATGGAATCGGTGGTTTTTTTTTCTTCTCACAGTTGCTCTAGCGCTTTTTTTCATATACTGCTGTTCAAGCGCACGGTTATAAGTTCCTTCTCAGCAATTTTCTATATATCGAAGTGATCAGTTTTGCAAGTCCTTGGGTGCGTGGACACTTATACTTGCCAAAGATTTTTTTCTCATAGTTTATGGCATAGTCGCCAACATGTCCATCAGCCGTCACCTATCGGAAGAAAGGTAATTTCACAAGTACCTCACTACTCACCTGTTCTCTTCCCCAAGGTACCTGCAATGCTTTATGCAGTATCCACCACATCATCTAAGCACAGTCGCCGGAAAAGAAACCCAGCCGCAATATCTACCTAGAAAAAAATTTCACCGCACAAAAGTAAACAACTCCGATTTCAACTTGCGCAATTGTACACGGCTGCACCTGCGCTGGCACAACCGCGGACCCCTCGACTCTCAGCAACGATGTCGGCTTTCCCCATGGCATAGGCCACCGAGGAATCCAGTTTCGTTTACTGGAATAAATGGATCGAATACACCCGCGGAAAACACCACCGAGGAAGGCAATGATGGCAACAAAAAAAAAAAAAAAAGAAGGTAAACAAAAATCTTAATCACTCACCTGTTGCAGAGGGTATCCAAATACAGCCGACAACAAGTTGTGGCGTGTGGACGATTATCTCCATTGGAGTGCGGGTGGACTTCGCACTCCTCCCAGACGGAAAAACACCTGGATTTATCGACCCAAGAACACTCGAATTCGAAGAAGTACACGGCGCGGAACTGCTGCCAGGAGGAACCGCACTCTCCTGGAACTTGGTGTCGGACGAAGAAGGAAATCATCGCACACACGACCGAATCAAAAGAAATTGCTTTTGTGCAACGAAAAACTCTCGAAAAACGCAAAAACAAACACGAAAATACCCGGCGCGGTGGAAAAAAAAAATAAATTGCCGAAAACAAAAGAAAGGGAATTCTGACGTCTGTCAGCAATGTCATCCGGGGCACGTTCAGTACACTTTTTGTTGCGGAGCTCCCATTCAGATATGCTGCGGGTTGGGTTATATTGGTATGCTGTAGGATAAAAAGGAAATAATTGGGAAAATACAGGAGCGCGTTTTATTTGCAAGAAAGCGACAAAAAGTGGCAAAAAAAGGAAAAATGCAATTACAAAAAATGCAGTTACCCTCCAGGTTCTCCGAGACAATAGACCTCTCGTTGGAGAGGGAAAATTACGGGCAATCAGGGGAAATGGGTGACGATGGCAAGGAAAAGGTGGGCAAGTGGAAAATTGGGATAGAAAATTTTCCAAAATGGCGGAGGAAAAATCCGAAAGGCTGGAAGGTAATTGGAAATTTTCGTAATTTTTTTGGAATCTTTCCAGGCGCAAGTGAGATGACAAGATAGGACAGATAGATTCAACGAGGGAAATTTTGGTGGAGAGTTGGAAGCGTTTAAAAGGAGCGCGTTCGGCATGAGGGAGTCGCTTTTTGCTGGTGATAGTCATCGTGGAAGAATCCAAAGTTCGTCGCGGTTTTAATCGGAGAAATACCGAACTAGCGGGAATCAAAGCGAAAACCATCTAACGGGAACTAGTAACGCGGAAGCACCGGACTAACGGAGCAACGCGGAGAAACGAAGACAGCCGGAGACAAGACGCAGCACGGACAACAAATTAGAACAACAACAACATTTTTAAAATTAACAACAAAATAAAACCTCTCGGGAACCAGAAATAAATCTAGTGAAATTTAGCTAACAAGTGTTTTTTCTTTTATTCGCCTGTGGGTCTTCTTGGTTTTTTTTTCGATTCACTCTTGCTTTTTCCTCCCTCTTCCAGCTACAGCCCGGGGTCGCCATCGATAACCCCCTCCAGAAGTGTAACAATATGAAACACATTACTACGTAGCATATCCGCAAGCAAATGGAACAGTCAAGCGAGTCCATTGTAGATTGATTGAGTAAAGGTATAGAGTTATCTGATGAAGACGAATGGTAAGAAAAAATACCTTATGCGAGTTTCAGTTACAACTCAAGTGTACACAATACAACTGGGTATAGACTTTATGAACTTGTATAATGTGGAATAAGAGCAAGCGAGGTCGAAGATTTAAGTGAAAAGATTATGTTCGATTATTTAGACGAATTGAGTGTCATTCTATTGATTAAAACATCAAAGGCAAGGGTAAACATTTTAAAATCCAAACAAAAGTGTAAAGTAAGATACGTTAGGAAGAATAAAGAACAAAAATACAACAAAGATAATATTAGACCTCATTTTTCAGAATCATCTGGTGCCATAAGTGGATGATCAGGAACGTCGATATCAGGAATTTGAGCGAAAACAACTTTTTATATTTTAATTTTAAGGGACAAGTCAAAGGAATCGAAAGTAAGCTGACTTTAGTTAATACAATAAGCATTAGAAACCTAGAGGATTACATAGATAACATTAGAAGTATAGTAAATACGATTGCTAGAGCATGTCTAACCCATATAAGTAACTGAAAAAAGTACCAGGAAACTGGAATAAGTAATATCATAAAATTGGAGCACAGGGTCAATATTATATACAATATAATATGTAAGAGAACAAGGGTTCGTAGAGGTTTAGGTAATTTCATAGGTTCAGGATTTAAGACATTATCCGGTCTCATAACGAGGATGCTGAATATTATCCAGAAGCTATTAGAACAATAAAATCGAATGAAATTAGGATTAAGGACAGGATGGAAGAGAATGTTAAAATCATATCCCCGATGTTGGAACAATTCAAAACGCGATAGCAAATAAAATTAATGAAATAATAACTTCAATAAATCTTGTTAAGGCAGAAAGTAAAGATATTGAGGAAAATAATTCAATGCACTCTTATTTTAATGAATTAACTAGTAAGGTAAAATTTTAAAGTAATGCAGTTAGAAACAGAGATAGAACAAATCATAGACAGTTTTCTCTTTACTCAAAATGGACTCATACATCCCAGAATAATTGAACCGTTAGAAGAATTAAACCATTTTCATTTAGATAACTCTCTTTTATTCGAACCGACATTAGAAAAGAAATTGAAATAAAAGCCTATGCTAAAGTCGAAGATATTATAGTACTTTTGCAAATATCGGTTGTAAGAGGAGGAAAATTTGAATTGTATGAGATTTTACCAATACCGAAAGTTGTAACAAATGGCCTTGCTTTAGTCGATATTTCAAATAAGTTTTTGATAATAAGTATGGAGGGGGAACTTTATTGTTTAAAAAATAATTTGTAAGATTTTAAAGTAATTAATGGTAGTTGTATTTATAAGACTCAAATTTACAAGAACACTGTTGGTGGGACAGAATAGCTTCCCAAATAGTCTATTTTATGGGAATTTGAATCTGGCGCTTAGTTTCGACCAATCGCCATAATTTATTGTATAAGAGCAAACTTTGTAGAATCATTTGCGGTAATTTTGATTTTTATATTCCACTCTCTTGGAATAAAACCGATAATTTAAAATGTATAAAAGCAAATATGAAATAAAGCTTTAACCTCTTTTTTGTCAAAACCATCAGTGGTCGAAACCTCGTCTTTCTATTTCTCGTCGCCGTCGTTTTCGCTCAAGAAGTTCTTCGTCGCTCAGTTTCGTCCACAAGAACGAAAATCAACGTCAACCTTCCTACGATTCAAGTAGAGGTTGATAGTTGATGGTCTGTAAAAATCTACGACCGTACATTTTGGCGCCCATACGTGTAAGGGAAAGTATCCCACGGGTTAATAAAATCTTTAAAGTTTCGGTCAAAACATTGGAAAAAGTTAAATTAATTGTTAACAAACCAATACGAAACGTTCAGTGTTTCGAAAAGACAAAGTGAAGTGCATTTGGAAAAATTAATATATTATATTGGACAATAGACGTACATATGCATATAGACAAAAACTATTAAAAATGTCAGTGTCGGTTGTCGGTTCGGTTTTTCGCGTGTTGTAAGTGCAGATTGCAATATCATCAAGCATACTGCAGGACAAAACTAACGGTTGTCACCTAGACAAAGCAAATTCGTTCCGGAAAAGGTGTAAAGGGAAATAGGGAAGATAAGTATATACATCTCCCAACCAGGTACGTCAAAAATCGCCTTTCAGTCGAAGCTGCGCATACCATTAGCCACAATAAATTCGCTTGTACGTGAGTTGAATATATATATATAAAAAAAAAAAAAAAAAAATAAAATAAAATATAATACATACATAGAGAAGACAAAAGCAAAAGCGCATCTTCGACGGAATTGTGATATGCATGCAAATAACTATTACATTCAATATTAGAATACAAAATCTACATATCGTACATACAATAATATTCAAAAATAAGAATAAAATAAAAATACATAATTGCTGCATTCAATTGGGATTTGGCCATTGTCGTATAAAGTTATCCGTAGAAGCTACCATGGGAAATTCAAATTTAGAATCCACAAAAGCCTCTTATTTACAATACACAAAGCTTTCTTTTGTCGCTACACTGCGTGAACGTTTTTGCCTTATTCCACTTTGGCTGTAAGCTAAAAGCACACACACACATTATTTCTGTTGCACTTTGTCATCGTCGTACTCTCGCTTTTAAATCACTGACGCTGAAGTCAACTCTTATCGTGGAATCAATTCATGGTTGCTGTCGCTGCTGTTATTGTTGGAATTCGCCGTCCACTTAAAACTTCATATGTATATCATTGCATAGACCTACATTTCGCTCGAAAATATAAAGCTGTTAAAGTTTTTGTCGTCGTCGTCGCCGGAGTGGGTGCTGCATTGATCATATGCAATGAAAGGAAGCTTTCGCTTGGTCGTACTCTCGCTTTTAAATCACTGACGCTGAAGTCAACTTTTATCGTGGAATCAATTCATGGTTGCTGTCGCTGCTGTTATTGTTGGAATTCGCCGTCCACTTAAAACTTCATATGTATATCATTGCATAGACCTACATTTCGCTCGAACATACAAAGCTGTTAGAGTTTTTGTTTTTGTCGTCGTTGTCGCCAGAGTGGGTGCTACATTGATCATATGCAATGAAACGAAGCTTTCGCTTGGAAAGTAATTTTTTGTTGGCAGTTTGAATCCATGGTATTTTGAATTCTTTTAACACATGCACTACAAATCAAATTGAGTACCACTATTCACAATCATATTTGAAAGCAATTTATTTCTAATTAAACATTCACTTCGTCGATTTTTGAATTTTTAACTCATCTTACACAACTTTCGTCGTTGGATTTATTTCGTCGTTTCATCAACGGAGCAATTTCGCCGTTGCATCAATTTTTCCTCGCAAGATTGAGCTCTGCCAATACGTTTTGCAATAGGGTTGCCAACTGCCTTCGCCTTTATAGTTTTTTGCAAAATCTTTTCTACACTCGTTGCGGGAAAAAATAAAATTCTGTTTATTTAAATTATAATAATTCCTGATAACGTCGATATCAGGAATTTGAGCGAAAACAACTTTTTATATTTTAATTTTAAGGGACAAGTCAAAGGAATCGAAAGTAAGTTGACTTTAGTTAATACAATAAGCATTAGAAACCTAGAGGATTACATAGATAACATTAGAAGTATAGTAAATACGATTGCTAGAGCATGTCTAACCCATATAAGTAACTGAAAAAAGTACCAGGAAACTGGAATAAGTAATATCATAAAATTGGAGCACAGGGTCAATATTATATACAATATAATATGTAAGAGAACAAGGGTTCGTAGAGGTTTAGGTAATTTCATAGGTTCAGGATTTAAGACATTATCCGGTCTCATAACGAGGATGCTGAATATTATCCAGAAGCTATTAGAACAATAAAATCGAATGAAATTAGGATTAAGGACAGGATGGAAGAGAATGTTAAAATCATATCCCCGATGTTGGAACAATTCAAAACGCGATAGCAAATAAATTTAATGAAATAATAACTTCAATAAATCTTGTTAAGGCAGAAAGTAAAGATATTGAGGAAAATAATTCAATGCACTCTTATTTTAATGAATTAACTAGTAAGGTAAAATTTTAAAGTAATGCAGTTAGAAACAGAGATAGAACAAATCATAGACAGTTTTCTCTTTACTCAAAATGGACTCATACATCCCAGAATAATTGAACCGTTAGAAGAATTAAACCATTTTCATTTAGATAACTCTCTTTTATTCGAACCGACATTAGAAAAGAAATTGAAATAAAAGCCTATGCTAAAGTCGAAGATATTATAGTACTTTTGCAAATATCGGTTGTAAGAGGAGGAAAATTTGAATTGTATGAGATTTTACCAATACCGAAAGTTGTAACAAATGGCCTTGCTTTAGTCGATATTTCAAATAAGTTTTTGATAATAAGTATGGAGGGGGAACTTTATTGTTTAAAAAAATAATTTGTAAGATTTTAAAGTAATTAATGGTAGTTGTATTTATAAGACTCAAATTTACAAGAACACTGTTGGTGGGACAGAATAGCTTCCCAAATAGTCTATTTTATGGGAATTTGAATCTGGCGCTTAGTTTCGACCAATCGCCATAATTTATTGTATAAGAGCAAACTTTGTAGAATCATTTGCGGTAATTTTGATTTTTATATTCCACTCTCTTGGAATAAAACCGATAATTTAAAATGTATAAAAGCAAATATGAAATAAAGCTTTAACCTCTTTTTTGTCAAAACCATCAGTGGTCGAAACCTCGTCTTTCTATTTCTCGTCGCCGTCGTTTTCGCTCAAGAAGTTCTTCGTCGCTCAGTTTCGTCCACAAGAACGAAAATCAACGTCAACCTTCCTACGATTCAAGTAGAGGTTGATAGTTGATGGTCTGTAAAAATCTACGACCGTACATTTTGGCGCCCATACGTGTAAGGGAAAGTATCCCACGGGTTAATAAAATCTTTAAAGTTTCGGTCAAAACATTGGAAAAAGTTAAATTAATTGTTAACAAACCAATACGAAACGTTCAGTGTTTCGAAAAGACAAAGTGAAGTGCATTTGGAAAAATTAATATATTGTAGCATAATAATAACTACGCCCCCTAAAAATATGACGCAACAAATTCCGAAGTGACTTCATTCTGGCAGAATTTTGGTTCGAACTGTCCTTTCATTCGAGGTTCGTGTCTGGGACGAAGTCTCCACAGCTCATGTCAACGAAAGAGACGAATAATATCAGGGATAAAAGGGAATTATAACTGCAAGAATTATTTCTCTTGTTCCAGTGGTCGAAGAATTTGCTAGAAGTTTCTGGCTATCAGAAACTTCTGCTATATAAGGACAGATGGCGATCAAAAAAAGACAGTTGGTTTAGAACCGTGGCGAAGAGATTGGAAAAGTGATAATGGGCGAAGTTGTAATTTGGTGATAAATTGAAAGTTGAGAGTAAACAAGAAAAAGTAATTAGTTTGGATTTGTGAATTAAGTAATTGAAAGGAGATAAAGTGATTTGAGAGGAAAGAGACCTTGTCAGAAAAGAATTTGCAAAGAATAGTATAGTGTGAACTTGAATTGTTCTATAGACTAGAAAATAAAGAAATAAATTTCACAGAATATCGTTTTATCTACTCGAGCCGTAGCCAGCATATTACATTGGTGTCAGAAGCGGGATAAAACTTATTCTGTGAATAACTATTTCCGTGGTGTGAAATTGCACAAAAAAAAAAAAAAAAAAAACGATTTCTGTGTTGAGTTAATTAGTTGCGCAAAATGGGTCGCAAATTGGGAAAACTAACTATAACTCAACTAAAGGCAGAACTCAGTAAGCGGAACCTCGACACAACTGGGGGAAAAGATGCCCTGCTGATTCGTCTGGAAGAAGCAGTAACGCAGGAAGGTGAAAATCCGCACGACGTAGAGTTTGACGTGGAAGAGGAACCAGCAAGTACAGCAGCCGACCCGGGTATAACAAGTCTGCTCCTGCAACTTAAGTTAGTCATGGACGAACAAAAGAAAGCAATAGAAGACCAGAGGAATTCTCTAGAACTTAAGCTGGACGAACAAAAGAAAGCAATGGACGAACAAAAGAAAGCTATAGACGAACAAAAGAATTCTCTAGATGCTCTGGAAAGTAAACTTGATGAGCAAAACAAGAACTTGGAATCCAAATTCGAAGTGATCGAAGAGAAAATCGAGAAGGTCGAGACGCAACTCGAAAAAGTCGAAACTAGATTCGATGAAAATTTTGAGAAACATGAAACTCAGTTCGGGAAGATAGAGACTCAGTTTGAAAAAGTAGAAAAGCAAGTCGAAAATCTTGCTAAGGAGCTCAGCAACGTGAAGAGACAGAAAGCACGGGAATATTCCACTGACGGTCTGAGAAGAAAGGAGATGCAGCCTCCTATCTTCGATGGTCAAACATCATGGCCAATTTATAAGAGGCAATTCGAAGCGGCCGCAATGACCAATAGCTGGGACGATGAAGAGAAGTCTATTGCACTCACGCTTGCACTGAGGGGTCCAGCTGCGGAGCTCTTGCAGACCATCCCGGAAGATAAACAGCAGAACTACGACTCTCTGGTTCAGGCTATCGAGATGCGGTTTGGGGATGAACACATGCAGCAGGTGTACAGGGTTCAGCTGCGTAGTCGAGTCCAGAAAAGGGGGGAAACGCTCCAACAGTTGCAAGCGGATATAGAGCGACTAGCCCATCTTTCATACCCTAAAGCCGGTGAGGAGCTTATCAACGAAATGGCGGTGGAAGCTTTTATTCAGGCCATAGAGGACAGACAACTGCAAATGGCTGTAAGGATGGCTGAAAAGCGAACACTCCCCGAGGCATTGGCATTCGCTTTGTCAATGAAGGCTGCGGACCAAGCATACCAGGGAATACACCGTGTCAGGGAAATGTCCGTCGTGGAATGCTCATGCCAGAGAACAGCCGTCATGGATGAAGACAGAGCTCGCGGAAGTCAAATCCGTTGCTGGAATTGCAACCAAACCGGACACCTACAACGGCAGTGCAGGAGTGCACCTAGACGAGGAAATTGTTCACATTGCGGAAGTAGGAGAAGCA
Organism: Pocota personata; assembly: GCA_963082735.1. Taxonomy (NCBI): domain Eukaryota; kingdom Metazoa; phylum Arthropoda; class Insecta; order Diptera; family Syrphidae; genus Pocota; species Pocota personata. The sequence continues at coordinate 139,368,800 of OY720429.1, read as the reverse complement.
GAGAGGAAGCATCTGGCGGTGATAACATCCATCCTGTCAGTCAGACTTCCCAAAACCAGCAGTCGGGAAATGCGTAAGGACCAACTTCGCGGGGCAGAAGTTGGTTACTGGAATCGAGGCCCCCAGGACCACCATTCAAGTTTCGCAAACCAAACGGGGTAACAAGAGCCTGACAGTGGAGGCACTAATCAACGAGAAGAAGTGCGTAGCCACCATCGACACAGGTGCCACTGCCTCCATTGTAAGAAGAGATATCGTCAAAAGCTCCTGGCTGCACAACACCAACAGCTACTGCCTGAAGACTGCAACAGGGGAAATGGCGAAGGTATTTGGAGAAGTTCGTCTTACGATTACTCTGGCAGGACTGACGTTCTCCCATGCGTTTCTGGTGGCAGATATATGCGACGAGTGCATCATCGGAGTGGACTTCATGAAAGCAAATGAAGTAATCTTGGACATCGGGATGCAAGTACTGAGGTATCGAAATGTGGAGATTCCGATGGTGTACGGAAATGAGAATGCCGTAACTCTCAGGACAGTCATCAGCAAAGACGAAGTTTTGCCGCCGTCTTCAGAGACAATCATTTGGACGAAGCTGGAAGGTGATCTTAGGGACATACACCAAAGGACCAGAAGCCAGATTAAGATGACGAGCGACCGCATGAAGACCAGGTATGATGCCAAGGCAACAACGTCAGGATTCCAGGAAGGAGATCTGGTGTGGCTGTATAATCCCCATCGCCAAAAGGGGAAATCACCTAAATTACAGCGGAACTGGGAAGGTCCCTACAGAATAGTAACCCGCATCAACGATGTTGTCTACCGCATCCAGCGAGGACCGAGGGCCAAAATGAAAGTGGTTCATGTGGACCGACTGAGTCGATACAATGGCCGAAATGAGGATGCACTTGTTCGGGACGAACATGTCTAAGAGGGGGGCAGTGTAGCATAATAATAACTACGCCCCCTAAAAATATGACGCAACAAATTCCGAAGTGACTTCATTCTGGCAGAATTTTGGTTCGAACTGTCCTTTCATTCGAGGTTCGTGTCTGGGACGAAGTCTCCACAGCTCATGTCAACGAAAGAGACGAATAATATCAGGGATAAAAGGGAATTATAACTGCAAGAATTATTTCTCTTGTTCCAGTGGTCGAAGAATTTGCTAGAAGTTTCTGGCTATCAGAAACTTCTGCTATATAAGGACAGATGGCGATCAAAAAAAGACAGTTGGTTTAGAACCGTGGCGAAGAGATTGGAAAAGTGATAATGGGCGAAGTTGTAATTTGGTGATAAATTGAAAGTTGAGAGTAAACAAGAAAAAGTAATTAGTTTGGATTTGTGAATTAAGTAATTGAAAGGAGATAAAGTGATTTGAGAGGAAAGAGACCTTGTAAGAAAAGAATTTGCAAAGAATAGTATAGTGTGAACTTGAATTGTTCTATAGACTAGAAAATAAAGAAATAAATTTCACAGAATATCGTTTTATCTACTCGAGCCGTAGCCAGCATATTACAATATTATATTGGACAATAGACGTACATATGCATATAGACAAAAACTATTAAAAATGTCAGTGTCGGTTGTCGGTTCGGTTTTTCGCGTGTTGTAAGTGCAGATTGCAATATCATCAAGCATACTGCAGGACAAAACTAACGGTTGTCACCTAGACAAAGCAAATTCGTTCCGGAAAAGGTGTAAAGGGAAATAGGGAAGATAAGTATATACATCTCCCAACCAGGTACGTCAAAAATCGCCTTTCAGTCGAAGCTGCTCATACCATTAGCCACAATAAATTCGCTTGTACGTGAGTTGAATATATATATATAAAAAAAAAAAAAAATAAATAAAATAAAATATAATACGTACATAGAGAAGACAAAAGCAAAAGCGCATCTTCGACGGAATTGTGATATGCATGCAAATAACTATTACATTCAATATTAGAATACAAAATCTACATATCGTACATACAATAATATTCAAAAATAAGAACAAAATAAAAATACATAATTGCTGCATTCAATTGGGATTTGGCCATTGTCGTATAAAGTTATCCGTAGAAGCTAAAATGGGAAATTCAAATTTAGAATCCACAAAAGCCTCTTATTTACAATACACAAAGCTTTCTTTTGTCGCTACACTGCGTGAACGTTTTTGCCTTATTCCACTTTGGCTGTAAGCTAAAAGCACACACACACATTATTTCTGTTGCACTTTGTCATCGTCGTACTCTCGCTTTTAAATCACTGACGCTGAAGTCAACTCTTATCGTGGAACCAATCACAAACTTCATATGTATATCATTGCATAGACCTACATTTCGCTCGAAAATATAAAGCTGTTAAAGTTTCTGTCGTCGTCGTCGCCGGAGTGGGTGCTGCATTGATCATATGCAATGAAAGGAAGCTTTCGCTTGGTCGTACTCTCGCTTTTAAATCACTGACGCTGAAGTCAACTTTTATCGTGGAATCAATTCATGGTTGCTGTCGCTGCTGTTATTGTTGGAATTCGCCGTCCACTTAAAACTTCATATGTATATCATTGCATAGACCTACATTTCGCTCGAACATACAAAGCTGTTAGAGTTTTTGTTTTTGTCGTCGTCGTAGCCAGAGTGGGTGCTACATTGATCATATGCAATGAAACGAAGCTTTCGCTTGGAAAGTAATTTTTTGTTGGCAGTTTGAATCCATGGTATTTTGAATTCTTTTAACACATGCACTACAAATCAAATTGAGTACCACTATTCACAATCATATTTGAAAGCAATTTATTTCTAATTAAACATTCACTTCGTCGATTTTTGAATTTTTAACTCATCTTACACAACTTTCGTCGTTGGATTTATTTCGTCGTTTCATCAACGGAGCAATTTCGCCGTTGCATCAATTTTTCCTCGCAAGATTGAGCTCTGCCAATACGTTTTGCAATAGGGTTGCCAACTGCCTTCGCCTTTATAGTTTTTTGCAAAATCTTTTCTACACTCGTTGCGGGAAAAAATAAAATTCTGTTTATTTAAATTAATAATCAGACAAGATGACAACTGAGTTATCCATTGAGGAGCTGAAGCGATTGCGGTCTTCAACCAAAGGCAACATTACTAGAATTAAAAATATTGTTGATGCTAAATCAGATACTTCTTTGGCTACGAAATTGGAATGCCGTCTAGGAATTTTGGAATCCTATTTTAAGCAAGTTTTAGCGTGCCAGATTCGAATTGAGGGTTTAGAACCAGCTGATACGGGTCGAGGTGAATTGGAAGACCTTTATATTTCAACGAAAACAAAAATTCAATCTCTTCTAGGGCCTACCAGACGCAAGAGCTCCACAGACATGACCTTTACAGTTCCTCATCATACAAACAATCATTTGCCAAACCTTAAATTACCACGATTTAATGGAAAATATTCGGAGTATAAAAATTGTATACATTCTTTCAAAACTCTTGTCAATAATGAACGGAATTTGACAGCAATTGAAAAATTTAATCATCTATAGAGCTGCTTGAGTGATCAAGCTTTAATTACAGTTAAAGCCTTTCAAGTCACTGAGGAGAATTACCCAAAGGCATTAGCACGGCTGAAGGATCGTTACGATAATGATTGCCTTATATTTTTACAATATATTTCCGAACTTTTTGAGCAACCAAAGGTCTCCGAGGCTTCTGCGTTGAAACTTAGAGGTCTAGTAGACAATACATCTGCTGTTTTTAATTCGCTTCAGTCGATAGGCTTGTTCGAAGATATCTGCAATACCATTGTAATCCACATCGCCATGTCCAAGGTAGATCCGGAAACTCAGTCGAAGTGGGACGAATATCTGGACTATAAGAAGCTGCCTAAGTGTAGTGAATGTTTAGCGGTCCTTAGCAAGAGATGTCAATATCTTGAGGCTCGTAATAGCAAGCAGTTGAGACTGCATTCCGATCAACGAATCTCTAGCAAGCAGAAACCATTCGCATTCAGGTTATCGTCCACAATTGTCGCTAGCAGTTTCACAAAAGGCCTGTTTGTTTTGTCGAGATAGTGGTCACTCTATTCCGGGTTGCTCAGCTTTTAAAAGGTTAACTGTAATGGAAAGGTTCACAAATGTTAAAAGGCTAGGACTTTGTTTAAATTGCTTGGGAAAAGGCCATAGCGTTTCAAAATGTCCTTCGTCGTACAGGTGCAAAGTTTGCAAACAAATGCACCACAGCCTTTTACATCGACCTCAACAATCTGAAACCAATACTAGGTGTGAGGAACAGGGAAAACAATCACCACCAGTGGCAACAAGTCACACTGCCTTGGAAAGGGAACAGCCTTCTATTGCTCAGGTAATCTTAGCTACGGCATTGGTTCTCATTCAGTATTCAAGTGGGAGTTTTCAATTGGGTTGAATGCTGCTCGATTCCGGTTCCCAAGTTAACTTCCTAAGTGAAAGATTTGCTAATTCCTTTCATCTAAAAAGGCAAAAAAATAATGTTGACATAGTCGGAATAGGGGTAGCTGAAACAAAAATTAACTTTCAGACACAAACGACGATTCGGTCGCGTTTCAATAATTTTGAAAGATCGTTGGAGTTTTTGGTAGCACCTTCTATCACTGGGTATCAACCGGAAGCCGCTCTCAACATCTCAAATTGGAATCTGCCTCAAAATTTAGAACTCGCAGATGAGTATTTTAATAAGCCATCACAAATTGACTTGCTGCTAGGGGCTGAGTCGTTCTTTGATCTTCTTCAAGTAGGCCAAATAAGGCTAGGTGAAGGATTACCCTCTACAAAAAACGTCTTTGGGATGGATCGTGTCGGGAAGATATAAAAAACCTGCCAACCTGAGGAAAAAGTTCTGCTTCCTGAACTCTAATGACGATTAGCTCGAGCAATACGTGGAAAAGTTCTAGGAACTAGAACAGATTCAAGATCAAAGATCGAAGTGGACGGATGAACAACAGAAGTGCGAAGCTCATTTTAGCAAAAACCTTGAGGTTCTACACAAAGGCCGACTTATGGTTCGTCTACCATCTAAACGCGAACCCAGTTGTTTAGAAGCATCGTATGATATAGCCTTCAGACGCTTCTTAGTGTTGGAACGAAGACTTGTCAAAAATGAATCCTTGAAAGCTCAATATGTAGCGTTTTTAGACGAGTATGAGGTCTTAGGACACATGACACTGGTCAAGGATCCCAAGTTAGATGAACCCCACTACTACCTACCTCATCACTGCGTTGTTAGGCCAGAAAGCACGTCCACAAAAGTTAGGGTGGTTTTCAATGCTTCCTGCTGCACTTTGTCTTATCTGTCATTGAACGATACGCTCATGGTTGGTTCAACTATTCAGACCGAACTGTTCATAATTCTTCTTCGCTTTCGTTTGCATAGATTTGTCCTTACCGCAGACAACGTAAAAATGTTTCGTCAATTTTTGGTTCACCCGTCTCATCGTTGGTTTCAATACATCCTTTGGAGAAAAGACGAAACTACTCCAGTACAAACATACCAATTAAATACCATCACTTATGGTACACCGTCGGCCCCGTTTGCCGCTGTTCGTCGTCTTAAGTACTTGGGAGAAACAAACAAAAATAAATTTAAAATAGGTCCTCCTGAGAGGATGATCTGGACTCATTGCTTCGGAAACAAAGGGAAGTTGTTGCCATCTTACAATCAGCAGGGCTAGAGCTATCCAAATGGATGGGCAATCACCCCACTATAATGAAAGCTGCCACCTCGTTTCAAAAGGAGATCAAAGTTACTGAACCTGGTCTTACTAGTACGTTAGGCATAACCTGGAATCCGCTAGTAGATGTATTTAGTTTTTCGTACAACCCAAACGGAAACTACTCCAAATACACAAAAAGGTCTACTCTCTCCCTTTCATCTTCGCTCTTCGATCCGATGGGATTGTTAAGCCCAATAATTATCAGAGCAAAGGTAATACTTCAAAAGCTGTGGATTGAGAAAATAGACTGGGATGCATCTATTCCCCAAAGCGCCGATACCGAATGGCGGGAGTTCATGAGTGACCTGCATTCCTTACAAAATCTGTCTGTCCCTAGATTTGCCTTGATAGCAAATGGTCAAAGCTATCAGATACATGGCTTCGCAGATGCCTCTATGCATGTATATGGTTGCTGCATATATCTCCGAGCTAGAGATACATCCGGATCGGTACAAGTGAGGCTTCTAGTTGCTAGGTCTGGAGTAGCACCGGCAAGTAGGAAACAACTTCCGCGGTTAGAACTTTGCGCAGCTCATTTATTAGCGAAGTTGTGGGATAAGATAAAACCTATCTTTAAGGGAAACCAATCAGAGGTCTACTTTTGGAAGGATGCTGCTATAGTTTTACACTGGATAGCCACACACTCTTCAAAACTAACAATATTCGTGGGAAATCGAGTAGCCGAGATCCAGGAAAAGACAAAGGGTGTCGTGTGGAAGCACGTGCCCACCGACAAGAACCTAGCGGACATTGTTTCGAGAGGTTGCACGGTTGAGGAACTCCTGACTTCAATATGGTTCAAAGGCCCACAATTTCTGCTACGGCCAATGGAAAATTGGTCAATCAATTTTGAAGTTTATCTTTCACAAGAAGATCTTTTGCTGGAAAAACGACGAACAGTGCTGATCTGTAAAAAATCAGAACCTAATTTTTTATTTGGGATAGTCGAGCGTTTCAGTTCCTATCTAAAAATTCTTCGTGTACTCGCGTATGTAATACGATTTTGTAGAAGAAAGGGAAATCGTAAGTTACAAACCACCTTGGAAGTTTCGGAGTTGGATGAAGCTCTGCTGAGAATCGTAAACCACATCCAAGTTAATTCGTTTTCGGAGGAAACCAACGACATCAAAGCACAGCGACCTCTAAAAGGATCAATGAAATGTTTAAATCCTTTCCTCCAGGATACGGACGGCATCGAACTACTTCGTGTTGGAGGGCGGCTGAAGCACGCTTGTATTCCCGAAGGGAGTAAACACCCCTTGTTGCTTCCCAAAAATAACAGTTTCACAAAGGCGCTTGTTAGACATCTGCACTTAACCAACTACCACGCTGGTGCAAAGGCTCTAGTTTCATTGGTTAGGCATAAGTTTTGGATTGTCAACGTTCGGGACATCGCTCGGCAGACTGTTCGGCAATGTGTTCACTGTGTCAGGTACCACCCAAAACTATTAGAGCAGGTCATGGGAAACTTACCTCAGGAGAGATTAACTTCTTCACGTCCATTTTTGTGCTGTGGGGTCGATTTTTGCGGACCAATCCTCACTTATCATAAAATCAGAGGAAGAGTACCCTACAAAACTTATATCGCCGTTTTCGTATTTTTCTCGTCCAAGGCGGTTCATTTAGAAGCCGTATCCGACCTTTCTACGGACGCCTTTCCTGCTGCCCTAAAGCGAATGATAGGTCGTAGAGGTCTCCCTAGAGACATATATTGCGACAACGCAACGAATTTCGTTGGAGCCAAATCCAAACTAATTGAATTGCACAATTTGTTATTCAAAAATTCATCGCAAGAAATTATTAAAAACTTCTGTTCTAATAAAAGTATCAATTTTAACTTTATACCCCCCAGAGCACCCCACTTTGGAGGAATTTGGGAGGCGGCCGTCAAGGTCGCAAAGGGTCATTTGCACAGTAGCCTTGGAGGTGCTAAACTCAACTTCGAAGAGCTGTCAACAGCGCTGGTGGAAATAGAGGCGGTGATGAACTCTAGACCAATCACCCCGATGTCATCCGACCCCAACGACCTCGAAGCACTGACCCCTGCCCATTTTCTCATCGGTTCTTCTCTTAAGGCAATTCCCGAGCCTGCAGACGAGGTGACGGAAATCAGCTTCATTCAGAGGTGGCGACGAATCAATACAGTCAAAACGCATTTTTGGCAATGGTGGTCCACCAAGTACATACCGGAGCTGCAAGGTAGAGGAAAGTGAGCATCACCAAGTCCAAACATCAATATCGGCGACTTAGTCATCATCCACGAAGACCATGTTCCTCCCCAAAAATGGCTAATGGGGCGAATCATAAGCACTATCCCGGGTTCTGACGGACGGGTCAGAGTAACTGATGTGAGGACCTCAAAGGGAACGACAAGACGTCCGATTCGCAAGCTGGCAACCATACCCTCTTGAAAGATGGTACTTTCAAAGGCGGCGGAATGTTGGGACAGAATAGCTTCCCAAATAGTCTATTTTATGGGAATTTGAATCTGGCGCCTAGTTTCGACCAATCGCCATAATTTATTGTATAAGAGTAAACTTTGTAGAATCATTTGCGGTAATTGTGATTTTTATATTCCACTCTCTTGGAATAAAACCGATAATTTAAAATGTATAAAAGCAAATATGAAATAAAGCTTTACCCTCTTTTTTGTCAAAACCATCAGTGGTCGAAACCTCGTCTTTCTATTTCTCGTCGCCGTCGTTTTCGCTCAAGAAGAAGTTCTTCGTCGCTCAGTTTCGTCCACAAGAACGAAAATCAACGTCAACCTTCCTACGATTCAAGTAGAGGCTGATAGTTGACGGTCTGTAAAAATCTACGACCGTACAACTGTTGATTATACAAATTGTGAAGTAAATGTCTTAATGCGCAATAGAGCCAATAATTGTATTTTAGAAACTGTTATTTCTGGTGTAGAAATGTTTTATAAAATTAGACAAAACGTATTTTTATTTGTAGTCACGGAAGAAACTAGATTTACGTGTAATTGTAATAAATATAAGGAAAATTGAAATTTACATAATGTTGGAATATTAACTTTAAACGAAAATTTTACATTTGAAACAATTGATACTACTATTAGAACAATGAGTAAGAAAAAGAATTTAAATTACAAGATAGATTTTATAGAAATGAACTTGAGGATTGTTGTATAAATATTAAATTAGATACAGAGTTAGATAATAAAGCCCTAGGTAAAATAAGAATTGAAGATGTAAAAGAACTCAGTGAATTAGCCGTTGACATACAAAATTATAAACATTTTTAGACAAATGTCTTATTCCAGAAAGAACAAAAGGCGTTGCTACGGGAGTTGTAGGCATCCTAGTACTTATTGTAGTATCTGTCATATTGTATAAATATTGCTACAGCTCTGGATGTCGAACAACTGTCGCCACATTTAATAAATGCTTCAATAGAAAGAAGAGAAGATATGTTCAAGAACTACCTTCAACAACATCCTCAGAAAGCGTCGGAATGGAACGTGTTGAGCATGGATTAAGGGTAAGGTACTCATAAACTCATCTAATAAGGGAGTGTTACGGAGTAAAGATACCAAAATAGACGCTATAGGCCGCAAAAACATAGCTAAGAGAGAATACAAATAGAGGTGCGAGACGTCGCTGCACCTGAGTTTTGATTTGTATTGCTTTAACTTCATAAACCTTGTACAAAGCACAAATTAAATAATAATAATCGTTAGTTTTAAACCGAAAGTATTCTCTTTTTATTTGGGGCTGTTAGTCTCAAAATTTGTCGATACTGCTTGGATTGTTCGCTTTGTGCATAGAGTTGTTTTGTCCTTATTATTACTAGAAAGAACAAGGAAATACTGGGACTGAAAACCCGGCATTATACCCAGCCCGATTGGCGAGTGAAGATAATAATTATTGTCAAACAATGATTTCACTTATTATTTTAAATAAAGTTGTGCCCAGTCCTAAAAATATAAATACATTACCACCAGTCACGTTGATTGGAGTTCAAATTCTCCAATCAGAAGAGGTAGTACCACGGTTTATACCTCGATAAACATCTCACTTGGAAAAATCACAACTTTATATATTGCAAACGCTCAATTACACAGAGACCTACAAGTATCCACAATGAAAGAAGAAAGTATCGCCATCCTCACACCATATAGGTGAAGACTACAAGCTCATCCAAACAGGCTCGCCTCCACACTTTTTTTTTTTGCCGAAAGCAGGTGAAAATCTTCTAAAGACACCATAAGGCCCGACCGCGCTTGCTTATGGTATTGTGAGATTTTTTTTTTTTTAAAAACACCTCTCCCCAAGATACAACTAAGCAGACGCTTATCCAGCAGTTTTATTTTCGCTTACGATTCTCGCGATTTTGGAGAAACAAGTTCGTATGTAATGAAAAAAATGCCTCCACACGTATGAAAATAACAACAACATTCCGAAGGTTGAAACGAAGAACGCTGCAAGATCTCATGCGTAAAAAAAAAACAAAAAATTAAAAATTAAAATTATATATATCTTGTATAGATACGTATGTACATATATTTTATCTTTACATTGATATTAGAATATTTAGAATATATAACTGAAATTGATGTTCCAATGGGAGCATACCTGTAGTAGTTTTTTAAATCTTTTTCTATAAATATTGCTAGATGTATCCAACGTAAAATACAAATTGCATTAATAAAACTTAAAATAAAAAAAAATATATAAGTATTACATAGGAAAAAAAAATTTTTTACGAATTTATCACATTTAAAAATGGCTCCAAAGTATTGAGAAAAACGATCTTAAAACATAGGCGTATTTGTGGGCGGATTTTAAAAAATTTTACATTTTTACTGGTTCACATTCTGAAAAGCTTACATATATGAGGGAAAATGACGACGGTATGCCATGGAATCCAGGCCAATAGTTGTAAGGACATAGTTTGGTCATTCGAGTAGAGAGCTTCGACAGAGCAAGACGTGTTTTTACTTTCCGAATTTAATTCTTTATATTTTTCTAACCTAATAAATTTACTACATGGGGGCTCAGCCAAAATAAAAAAAACAAACGAAGGACAATGGAAGATGTTAAGAAGTTTAGTGAAATGTCGATGGTGGATTTGCGGTATGAGCTAGCGCTGAAAAAATTACCAATACGTGGCAAGAGATGCTTTGGTACGACGATGGATAAAATCCGAGAGTGGAGAGAAAAACAATGACGAAGACGGCAGCAACAAAAATTCAAACAGAAGCTGGAATGACGACGAAGGGAGCGAGGATAACGACGATGTAAATAACGACGTAAACAACACTATTCGTGACTTATCAAAGGATGGAAAAAGATAAGAAGAAAAGAGAACAACGACGACTATGACACTCATACTCGTAATTTAAAAGGGTTAGATGCAAAACCAGAGTATATCTACTTACAGTGAGTAGGGACACTCTCCACGTGTTTCTTATCAGTTTACAATTTTGAGTACCGCTATATCTCACAGACACGAGAAATAGACGGCTATATGAATGCTGTAGTGAAAGAGGGATAGAAGAGAAGAAAAACTAATTCGAAATGTGGCACAGGGTGACACAAAAAAAAAACCAAAAATCAATTTGTCATCATTCTTTATTACGCATTTTATAGTTTTTTTGTTATTTTTATTGAACTGCTTAATAATATGGTAAACTCGTACTCGGACATAAAATTTTATAAGAAATTCCTTATTTTGATTTCTGCAACAATTGTATTGAAATTCATTTTTCAAAATGTTAAAAATATTTATCTCAAAATTATTGAGGAAATACATGTTTGGAAAACAAGAAATAAATTTTTGTTCAAGACTCTCTAACGAGTTTAAAAATTCTTGAGTAGGTCGTGTTAATTTCGCACCTTCATATTCCTTGAAATCTGTAAAAAGGGAGGAAACATTAAGTTGCGGACTCAATTCCAATTCACACTTGTGGTTTAGGCGGTATTTTTTCAAAATATAACCTGCGAAATAAAAAAAAACATTTTCAACTGCGAAGTCGATAGTTTTGTAATCAGGCTCAGTTTTGAAAGCGTAAACCACATTGTCCTCATTTTGTTTTGTGGTTCCATCTGCACCTCAATGTCTGGAAGTTCCAAGTTTGCAGTTGGCTCACAGTTTCCACGTGTAATATCCTCCATGTACTTTGCTGAAAAAGATCTTTTAAAGGCACACATGAATTGAAATGAAGTCAACAACTTATTATTTCCTTCTCGGTTGCGTAAAACAGCAAAGGTGTTTTCTAAACAATCCTGATTAAGATTTCTTGTTAAAAGAAACTTAACACCGTCATCTTTAATTTCATTAAAAATGCCAATTAAGGCATGGATATTCTGTTGCCACCCTTTAATAAAAGGCATTTTTTTAGTTATGTGCATTGAATTTTGCAGAAAAGTTATACTTTTTAAAAAAGTATTCATTTCCTGCAAAAAAGTTATTTGATCCGGGTTTGCAAAAAATGGCCTTCTGAATTTTTTGGGTTCTCGAAATTTTGATGAATTGAAAATATCAAATAACTTATCTATTTTCTCAATCATTTCAGCAGTATTAATAGCTGTTGAAGATGCAGCACCTAAACTAGCTAGAGTATAAATACCAGCTGAAACTGTTGCACTTATCGTTTGAGCAGCAAGCGTTACCCTCATCTTTTGGAAATTGTTGGGAAAAATATGCTCGTCTGTCAATTTGGGAGCCATTCTAAATGAATTTTTTTTCTCCCACAAATAAAAATTCACGGCATCTTTCCAGTTCACTTTCCTCTTATCAACAAAAACATCGTATTTCATTAAATTTCGCCAGAAAGATTTTAGGAGATGAGGGCTATCGAACATATAAAATATTTTAGTATTTTCTACATAAAAAAAAGGTTTTTCTAAGGGAATGCCAAGAAGTTTATTTAGACCTATGAAATTTCCACCTTGGTCTGAAATTACAAGCCTCGGTTTCATATTAACAAATACAAATATTTGGCGCAACAGCTCATTAAGTGCCAGGGCCTAGCTTCTCGCAACCACTCGTGTTGTGTGCGTTATATTTTTCACACGAATGGAAGGGACCTACAGTTTAGTGCCATATCCGAACGGCAATTTGTTTTGAGAAGCTTTCTTGTGACAACAATACTCTCGGATGTTTGTCAGACGTTCGCGAGAGGTGGGATCGTGAAAAAGCTTTTTGGTGTTTTCTGGAATTCGAACTTGGGACCTCTTGCGTAGTGATCCGACACACTAACCACTACGCCACGACGCCCACGGTTTCATATTCTCTTCAATTAATTGTTTAATGCATGTAAATATGATTTTTTTTAATGTCTTAGCTGGACAAGCGGAATTGACAAAATAGTACCCGAGCAACTGGTTGTAACGATGGGTGATACTCCTAACCATTATAACGATGGCATAGTTTGCCGCCAGTGCAGTTTTATTTTGTCCGTCGTCTTCTAACCCTATAATTTCTCCGCTAGTTCTATTAAAATAAAGATGAGTTTTCAAAGAAATTTCATCTAGACATATTGCACAATTCTGGGCAACTTCTGGAAGAATCTGTAACTTAAGTTTCAAAGCATTAAATAACGTCTTATGGAATCCAGGACCGGAAGGCCAATTTTGTGTAAACCTAGTTAATGTTTTTTTGGATGGTAGATTTAAATTGCGTTCTAAAAAGTAATATGAATTTGGTGCTATAAAATATATGCTTAAACAAAACTTTTTAAATTCATTAGAGTACCTCCATCCTTTTCGCTTTTTTTCAAAATTTTGGATGTGATTTTCAACAATGGTTGCCAATTCTTTAGGTAACATAATTTTTGTTTTTTTCTAAATATACAGCTTCCGAATACTTTTCCTTTTTTAGAGTTTCAATTTCTTTTTTTAATTTTTCACACTCCTTTTTCAAATAAAATGCCTCTTCCCCTTCTGTTAAAGATGCCTGCGTCGATTTATGACCTTTTGGTAATCTTTCCACGGGATCGTCAAAAACCTCAATGACTACAATGCCTTCACTAAGTGGCTCATGTAATTCCGGTGCGACCACTGGAGCATTGACATATTCATTATTTTGAATATCGCCTGTTTCCGCTTCTTTCGCCACAAAGCTTAAACTCTGCATCATTTGGATATCTTCATTACCTTCTGTTATATCGGTAACACTTTTCAAAATATCCAAATTAGGTGTTGCCGACCATTTCAAGCGCAGCTTTGACTTGCCATAACAGTCATTCGAGAAATGTCTTTCGCAGATTCTAAAGTCCTTCGAAATTTTTTCATGTAATGTTGTTTGTTAACGGAAGCAAACCACGTTGCTTTTCTAAAAAAATGAAGAAATAAAATATTAAATAAAAAAATTGAATTTTACTTTGCTGAAATAAATGTTTCAATATGCTTACCTGTCACTATTTTGCGGTTTTCTAAAATATTTGACACCAACGTTTTCTTTCTCCTCTCGCCCGCACGCCAAACACTTAAAATAATGTTTTCCCATTATTATATTTAACGTTGCAAGTTCTTTTATTTGTTCAGTTTGACTGTTCACCATTGAATGAATAGCAACGCATATTTATTGCATATTTTATACGCACGCGACATCCGTTATTCTTCCAATTCAAGTTATCGAACAACTGATAACAATCTCCGGCGCACACATTTCCTTTTCATTGAAGTGAACCTCGAATTACCCTAATTATTTTATGGCATCAAGTAATTGAAGTGTATAAAAAATGACCTGATATTTTGGTTTGGAAATTTGAGCAATAAAAAACGGATTTTCTAGTTTGCAGAAGTAGCATAATTGAAAAAAGGTGTAATAAAATTCCATACTAACATCTGTGCAAACAATTAGCCAAGTAAAAAAATAAAGATAGATAAAATACTTCCGCAAACTAAAAAATCCCTTTTTATTGCTCAAATTTCCAAAACAAAATATCAGGTCATTTTTTATACGCTTCAATTACTTATTACTAATTAATTGATGCCATAAAATAATTAGTGTAATTCGAGGTTCACTTCCATGAAAAGGAAATGTGTGCGCCGTTTACACACGCGACACCCGTTTTTCTTCCAATTCAAATTATCCAACAACTGATATCAATCGAACTCCAGCCCGCCTTTAAAAAGACGTGCGAAAAAAATGTAAACAAACCTCTCTCCAGTCTGACTACATAATTAGTGTGACCATCTGCTATAAAATTTAACACCTAAAAACTGTTGACAATAAAACTTAAAATCATCAAATATGATATTTAACGAAGTCATAGCAAAGCAAAACGGTTCAATTGCATATCCTAGAATGAAACATTTATTTTGAAAATCCATAACTAAGCCTATATAATCAATAACCAATGACAAAAAACACAAACAAAACCTACTTTACGAAAGCAAAGCTGGTCACCCCGTATACTTTAATTCATACCAGCATGGAAAGGAAAAATACTACTACACTGACAGTCACTCCAGCCCGCCTTTAAAAATACATTATGGGAAATTCTCATTTATGTATCTTACGCATAGAGCCGTATGCGATCGTGTTGGCAAATTGTGTTGTGTGCTCTTTTTATTATAAGAGATCGCACATAAGGGTAAAAAACAATACTTTTTACTTCTTTTGGCTTATTGTAGGTTTTTTTTTTTAGATTTTTCTTGTTTAGTAGCAATTGCATGTGTGCGGAGAGTGTCCTTACTCATTGTAAGTAGATATAAGTTAATAGAATTTACGCCGAAATTATTTAAAAAAATACTTTTCAGGGCAGATTGCCCTGTCCTTTATTGTATGAAGTATCGATTAAGACTAACTTAAAAATAAAGAAGACTCGTACAAGTAAAATTATTGAAGGTTGCATTTTCATTAGTTTATTGCAATGTTGATTTCCCTAGCTTGCATTTTATTTCCCAACGTGAATTTCCCTGGAAATTCGTTTCTCGCCCCAGACGCTAGGTCAGCATTTCCGCTGCGCGTGCGAGTGGTTGACGATGTTAACTCTTCCCCCTTTAAATGCGATGGTCCTCAATCGCCTAAAAGTAAGGAAGGTCGTTGAACTTTGTTTGTTGGATTCTTCCTTTTGGTAAACTTTCAGTGTGTGGTGGAGCTTCGATGTTCTTAATTTCTTGCTGCTGGATCATGACTCTGGTTTCATTACTTGAATGCCTTGTTATGATTCTATAGATGGTGATAATTACTAGGATAATCCCGATGAGACTTATTGTTCCGCAGCTGATGAATGCGTAAGCTTCGTTTTCGCTTTTGAGCAACTCGATACTTTTGGTATTGTTGATGTGGAGTTCGCCCATCATTTCGAGCGACAATAGTCGATGGAATCTGTTCTCTATGGGTGTTGGCTGCAGTATGGCTGGAAGAACGGTGTGTGTAGAAGCTTCGTATGCCGCAAATACTCTATTATTTATCGTTATGTTGGTTTTCTCGTATTTAATAAGGAAGGTACCAGTAAGGTTCCGAGGCGTGGATTCGACTTGGAGAGTTCCGTTAAAGTCGTTAAGCAGGATCATTCCACTTGTTATTTCCTCGATCGACGGGATATGCTGACTATTCACTTTATTACATGTTGCTATTTTACTATTTAATAGGTTGGGAATACATGCTGAGTTAGCAATATTTATAAGATCTCTTTTATTACAAATTGAAACACTATTTATTACTTTACAATCATTAGTTACGCCAAAAATTTCGTTTTTGTTTCTTACAACTTCTTTATAGTCTATTTCTATGGCTACTCCATTTCTCTTCACAGGTTTTAATAATATTCGTTCATATGTGGAAGGATCGGTAGTAGGGATATTAACAATATAAAGTATGGAAGCTGTGTTTGTTATTATCTTTATTTCAGCAAAATTAAGAGCTTCTTCTATAGTAGTGAAAGGGACATTCTCTTGATTTAGTGTTTTTACAGCTAGGCTTATTTCTTCTTTTGATAAAATCATTGAATTAACAATTCCTAGTTTCGCCCAATGTATGGCCAAATTAATGTTAACTAATTCTTCTTTTAAAATTTTAAATTTGTATTGAATATTTAATATTACATCTCTGTTGAAATTTTTATTGGTTTTTAGCATTGATTCAATCTCATTCGTAATCTTGGTTATGTTATTAATTCTTTCATTATGCAATTTATTTATTACAACTTGATCGTTAGAGTTAGTAAGTAGGTTATTCATTTTTCTTTTGATAGTAATGAAATCGTTGTGGTCGGGATTACCGGCAATCCACTTCCACGTCGAACCTATAAAATCTAGAGATCTTCTTACCCTTTTTGGTTTTAGGTTAGATATCAAATTTTTTATTTGCTCGTGCTCATGGGAAAGGTATAGGAAAAGGGAATCGTTCCTTGTTTCGTTAAGTTTAAGCATTGGAGAAATTTTGGTCAAGAGTTGGTCGTATTGGTCGAGGTCAATGTCATGGATTAATTTGAAATTTCCGTTCTGTATCTTTGTTTGTCCAGTGTGTATTGAAACGAATTGAGAATTAGAGAAGTCCAAAATTTGGATTTCCGCTTCCGCGATGCATAATGCATGTCTGAAAAGAGAGATATGAAATTTATTGTTCAGTTCCTAATATTGCTTTTGTGGATCGTTTTGCCGGATTCAGTCACGACAGTTGTATTTTTGTTTTCCTTAACTACTTCCTTTTTATATCGGACGGTGAGTTTAGAACCAATTCTTTTGTTATGCTTTATGTAAATGACGTCTCCAGGATGGTACATCTTACATGGTTTCCTGGTTTGGTTATGATAACTTAAATCTTGTTCTTGTTTTTGGATAATTTTATCTATATTATTCTGCCTGGTTTTATCAAGTTCTTCGGGGGTTATTTGTGGAGATCGACCAAAGAAGAGTTCGACCGGTTTTTTTCCTGTTGTGGAGTGAATTGTAAAATTATATTCGTTAGTGGCTCTTTCGAGCAGTTCCTCGAAGGATCGGGATACCTTTTCAGCCTTGAGGCATCTCATGATCTCTGAGAGAGTTGAATGAAACCGCTCAATCTGCCCGTTTACTTCGGATTTGTAGGGTGGTGTTCTGTGAATACGAATGCCCAACTCGTCTTCCATCATGGATAATATGGATACCGAATTAAGGGCTTTTTCGTTGTCTATGACAACACTCTCGGGAATGCAGAAAGAGAATAAGATTTCTCGAAGAGGTTGCCTGAGGTCGGTTATTGCTCTTGACTTGATAATTTTAGTCTTGGCGAACTTGGTGAGCTTGCATATGGCGGTTAATACCAGTTTTTTTTCCGTTGAATAAATATCTAAATGCAGAGTGTGGCCAGGATAATTAGGGATTGGAGTTGGTTCAAGGATAGGTTTATTTGGGTGTCGTTCATATTTGTTTTCTTTGCAAATTCTACATACTTTTACTAGTCTTTTGATTTTTGATGCCATTTTCGGAAAATAAAAATGTTGAAGAAGTTGTATGCGGTTTTCTTCTGGATTACGGTGTGCCCTGCGATGGATACTTAATATTTTTTCTTCCTGCTCCGTTTCGTTGGCCAGATCTTCAACTATTGTTTGAGTGTATCTAACTTTGTATTTGGAAAAATGTTCGGGATAAATGTTTTGTATTCGGCCCATTATTTCTTCTTTTGTTTGCAAGCCATTTATTACACTGGGATTTAAATATTTTTTAAAAATTGAAATGATATCTGAGTTGCTATAACTGGGTTGTACAAAAACGTGTCTGTGGTACGTGGGGAATGGAATTAAGAATTGATGGCTAGTTGTGTCCCCGATTTCTAAAATCAGCTGATTTCGAAAAACGTTAATGGGTACTTCAACTGCTGGTATCAGGTTATGTGAAGAACTCTCATCACTTTGTTGCGTCATGGTCATTGAATTTATTTGTGTTTTTTGTGGCAGTCGAGATAAAGCATCGGCAACTACATTTTCCTTTCCTGGTTTGTACTTGAGTTCGTAGTTGTACTCCTCCAGAATTGCCTTCCATCGCTTCATCTTGTGGTTTGTGTTTCTATTACTCAGCGCATATGTTAATGGCTGGTGGTCCGTATAAATATTTACCTTTTTTGATCCGTAAAGGAAATTCCTAAGCGAGTTTAGAGCCCAGATGATGGCGAGCATCTCTTTCTCGTTAGTGGCGTAGCTTTCTTCTGTCTTTGTCAGTGTCCTTGAGAGAAATGTTATGGGTTTTCTGTCCTGGGATAGGACAGCACCAATTGCATAGTCGGATGCGTCCGTCGTGAGTTCGAAGTCTTTGTTAAAGTTCGGGTGAGTGAGAGTTACTTCTTTGGAAGTTAAGGAGTCTTTAATTTGGTTAAATGAGTAAATGCAATTTTCGTCAAGATCTATCTTTTTATTTTTAGAGAGATGTCTGGACACTCGTCCGTCTTCCCCTCTTAAAAGGGATGTCAGGGGTTTCGCTATTTTCGCATAATCTCTGATAAATCGGCGATAATACCCTGACATACCTAGAAAAGATCTCAGGTCTTTGAGCGTTTTTGGGGGTGGTAGCTCTGTAATGGCATGAACCTTTTTAGGGTTAGTCTTAATGCCATCAGTGCTGATGATGAATCCTAAGAATTCCACCTCGGTCTTGAAAAATTCGCATTTATCCAACTGAATCTTCATGTTGGCGCGTTCTAGAGTATCAAAGACGGCTTTCAGGTTTTTAAAATGTTCAGCCTTGTCTTTTCCAAAGATGACAATATCATCGATGTAGACGTAACATCGTTTTCCGATGTGCTCTCTTAGGATATCGTCGAGAGCTCTTTGGAAAATCGCCGGAGCATTTTTCAAACCAAAGGGAAGACGGGTGAACTCGAATTTCCCGTTATTGATAGAGAACGCCGTTTTCTCAATATCGGATTCTCTGAGCTTGATTTGGTGAAATCCGCTCTTCAAATCTATGACAGAAAACCATCTGTTGTCGCCGAGGTTAGCTAGGACCTCATTGATTTCCGGAATGGGGTATCTGTCGGCAATGGTGACCGAGTTAAGTTTTCGGTAGTCGATCACCATTCGATATTTTTTTTCGCCTGAAGCGTCCAATTTTTTGTTGACGATCCAGACTGGCGAATTATATGGAGATTTCGACGGCCTGATAATATTATCATTTAGAAGTTGGTTGATTTGTTTTTCAACTTCTTCTTTAAGTCCTCTTGGGTAGGGGTAGGATTTCGAATAGACTGGTTCGTTACCTATTGTACGAATTTCTCCTTTCACAGTTGTCGCATAAGTAAGTTTCTCGTCAGGATCAGAGAAGAGTTTCGGAAAAGACCCAATAACTTTAGTGAGATAGTTAGAGTCTTCGTCATTCAAATGGGATGTTCGGATATTTACGCTATTTACGGTTTCAGTTAGATGCTGTTTAAGTTCGATAAAAGTGTTCTGGTGAACTTTCATATAGTTATCATTTATGTGAATAACCGCATTCAGGCTTTTAAGGGTATCGTTCCCTATAATGCCGTCGAATGATATAAGGGTAGGAAGTATAAAAAATTGTAAGGGGCCTATTTCAGTACCAAAAAGAGGAATAAGACTATGGTGGGTTATTCTAATGTTTCCCCCTACGGAATTAGCATAGAAAATCTTTTTGTTGGGGAGAGGATTGCGTATATGTCGTGGTTGAATGTAATTTTTGTTCGAGCCTGTGTCAATTAGAAATTTATACACCTGTCCACTCTTTGCAACGTGCTCGAAATAAGGAAGCGAAGAGTGTTTTAATCTAAAAAAATATATGTCATCAACTTGTTGCGGTGGATCAAAATATTGTTCGTCTGTTTGGTCGTCACTGTATTCCGTAAGTGTTTGTTCGTGGTTTTGATCTTCTTGGTTCATCGTGGCTTCGTATTGTTCTATTTCTTGTTCTTCGGCGACGGCTTCTTCAGTATGGTAGACTCGTTGCATTTTATAGGGTTGATGAACTTGTTGTGAGTGCTCTCGCTTCTGTGCAGTAGGCTGGTTTCTTGGTCTATTTAGGTAATTTACCCTCTGAGTTCTAATGGAATGATCTATGTCCATAGGCTTGGGAGGAAGTTCGCGTTGGTTTGGTGGAAACCGTTGCGGTTGGGCTTGTTGGAAAGACCTAGAGTGATATTGTGGTTGCCTGTGGAATTGGGGTTGCTGAGGTTGACTAGGGTTATGAAGCAATTGTGGAAAGAACTCTCGCCTTGGGGCTGGAACAGGAACTGGGTGTGGAGGATTGAATCTTCTAGGAGGAACCGGTGGAGGTGTTTGCTGGAAGGTTTTCCGAGCTGTTGATTGGGAATTATTGGCGTGTTGAGTTCTGAAGTCAACATTTTGGAGTTTAAGACAAAGATGCAGAGCCTGCGGCAAATCTGCGGGTTCCCTTATACTGAGTAATCTGGGAAGGTCGCCTTTCAACCCTCTAACGAAAGTATCAAGTGCCTTATCTCTATAACATTGAGTCATGTTATTTAACGACTCATGGCTCATGTCAATACAACCGAGTTTGTTAAGAATCAGAGATAAATGATGATAAACTGCTTGATAGAATTCGGGTATTGTATTGTTACCCTGTACCAAAGTCGTCATTTGGTACTCGAGTGTCCCTAGATCCCTTTTATCTGCATAATGCAGAGTCAAACATTTAGAAATCTTTTCCCAGTTTAAAGGGGTATTATATGATTCGAGCGCTATATCGGCATGGCCTGTTATTTTATTTCTAGTAACGGACAAGATGCCATAATATTTTGGAGTACCCTTGAGGTGCTCGTAGATCTTAAGTATTCTTTCAACACTTTTCTTCCACGAGTTGAACTCCTGAGCTTCACCTGAAAACTCGCGCAAACTCTTAACCACATCTGGAACTTTGTCCATGTCGGCAAGATTCTGATCAGTGGTGTTAATC
This sequence comes from Pocota personata, assembly GCA_963082735.1. Lineage (NCBI taxonomy): Eukaryota > Metazoa > Arthropoda > Insecta > Diptera > Syrphidae > Pocota > Pocota personata. The sequence continues at coordinate 139,347,271 of OY720429.1, read as the reverse complement.
GGTTGATCAATATCATTATTGATATCTGAGGCTGGATTCATGATTGAATTAAATATCTGTCGTCCCTGAATGTGTAGTGTTTCGGTTACGAGTCTGGTTATGAGATGTACCAAGTTATCGTCTATTTGGTTTGTAAAGGAGGGGGCAGGAGGAGCAGGAGGAGCAGCATTTTCTCCTGGTACTTCTAAGCGGGCTGGTCTGATTAAGTTATTTGGGTTCGACATTTTGAAATTTTTGTGATTGAAATTAAGTCAATGAATGTGAACCGAGATTCGCAATTGAAATTGAATCAAAAATAATTAAAATGGGTCTTAATCTAGATGAGTCTTAAGTTGTTACACAAATAATTACGAATTATGTATAAAAAAAAAAAAAAATGTTCTTACAGAAATTAAAATTTGGATCTTATTCTAGTTGAGTCTTAGGATGTTACAAAATCGATTACAAATTACAAAGGACAAAAATATTCTTACAGAAATATAACGGCTTCAATTCTCATAACGAAGATGGGTTCTGGACCGTGGCTGTTGGTTGGGGCGGCTGTTCGCTATTCCGGAACTCCTTTTTATCCCTGTTTTACAGGATTACTCGGGGGCCTCTTTTCCCCTACACAATTACTAATCAGTCTCGTGGCCTGGTGTCCACGTTACGAAACTTGTGGCTTGGTGTCCACTTTGTTTTACACGCACTATCAATAATTTCGTGGCTTGGTGTCCACTTTACACAACTTGCGGCTTGGTGTCCACTTTTGTTGCTTACACGCACTATAGTGAAAATTTCGTGGCTTGGTGTCCACTATGAAACTTGCGGCTTGGTGTCCACTATTTTGTCTCACGCACTAGCGATGATTTCGCGGCTTGGTGTCCACTATATTTTTCTCACTAGCACTATTTCCACGATTATTTTAGTTTATAAGTGCGTTTATTATTCGTACGCGTATTGACTATTTAGTAAAACCGCACGGTCCCTGCTCGGGCGCCAGTTAATAGAATTTACGCCGAAATTATTTAAAAAAATACTTTTCAGGGCAGATTGCCCTGTCCTTTATTGTATGAAGTATCGATTAAGACTAACTTAAAAATAAAGAAGACTCGTACAAGTAAAATTATTGAAGGTTGCATTTTCATTAGTTTATTGCAATGTTGATTTCCCTAGCTTGCATTTTATTTCCCAACGTGAATTTCCCTGGAAATTCGTTTCTCGCCCCAGACGCTAGGTCAGCATTTCCGCTGCGCGTGCGAGTGGTTGACGATGTTAACTTATACTCTGTGCAAAACAACCACCGCGCAACCTACCTAGGCAAGCGCACTACGGCGACGATAAAGGAAGTGACGATGACAAAAGGGATTCAGACGGCGCCTATGGTGATAAGTACAACAGAAGACCTGCTGGGGCCACTGCTAGAATAAAAGGGTTGCATACAAGACCACCACCACGACGGCTGTATACACACACATATCAAGGATATGACTGCGATGGAAGTGCAGACGATTTTGATATTCGGTCTCAAAGGAGACAACCGCGTATGGAGTTTCGCGACCCGGAAAATACTGTCGGTTACTTTGATGGGATTAGTGTGCGAGTGGAAAGTTGGGTAGAAGAAAAGGATGACTTCAATTATATAGCTCGTTGGTCGGATGACGTTATGTTTATTTACGCGAAACGATTACTTAAACGTGCAGCCCAAAGTTTGCCAGAACGCAAGAATACATCCGGTCATGGAGAAAATTTAAAGGGGATCGTGGAAGAATACGTGTTGGTGCTTGATAGTGCTAGTGTCCATAATCAGCTGCGTGGACGAACAGAAAAGGAAACAGAATCTTGTCGGGAATATTTGTACGAAATGTCGAACATAGCATCCCAAATAAAAATAGAGACATCATCTGTAATAAAATATGTCATCGATGCGATAAATGATTCATCTCCAGACAAACTGATCCTAGAGTGCGCGAAATCAATGAAGGAATTTAAAGCAAAAAACACACCGTCTACGAGCAGCTAAAGCACAAAAGAGCAAAGAAATATGTTGAAGCCAAAAAACCTTCTAGTGCAAAAAGTGAAATCGACAGCCGTAAAAGTAAATGCTTCAATTGTGGCACATTTGGCGACGGTGTAAAAAATTGCCCTAATGCAAACAAAGGACCCAAGTGTTTCAGATGTAATAATTTTGGCCACAAGAGCATGAACTGTAATTCGAAGAAACCCACGGTAAGCGTTGCTAAAAGTAATAAAATGTGTGTAACAGTGTGTATAAACGGCGTCGCCTTACACTGTTTGTTGGACACAGGAGCGGAGATCACACTAATAAATGCAAACTGTTTGGGAGACCTTAAGTCGACTAATGTCACGAAATCGAAGATGTTAATAACGGGACTTGGCGGGAATGTACAGGCGGAAGCAGTAATAAAAGCTGACTTACGAATTGGTGAAATCAATTTTATAAAGTGCAATGTGTATGTCCTTGCAAACAATTTGATGACGTATGACATAGTTGTCGGAATGGAAATTTTGGAACAAGTAGATATAATCATCGCAGAGGAAAGTGTTGACCTTAAGGAGCGAAAACAGTCAAGCGGTTCGTGCTTCCTCAACGAAATTTCAATTATACCAGACGCATAAGACGTACAATGGGAGAGCGAAAAAATTACAGGTGAGCTAAAATTCGTAATAAGAAACTATACTCCAAAGAAGGTGCCGTGTACTGACAAATGAAGATCGTGGTAACCGATGATATCCCTGTTCACCAACCCCCAAGACGTTTGCCTTTCTAAGAGCAGCAGGTTGTGCAGAGGCAAGTTGAAGGAGAGTTGCAAGGGGGTATTATCAGGCCATCGGTGTCAGAGTACGCTAGCCCAATTGTTCTGGTAAACAAGAAGGATGGTTCCAGACGGCTGTGCGTCGACTACAGACGAATAAAGAAAAAAAAATCCACAAAGATCGCTTCCCTTTACCAGTAATGGAAGACCAGATTGATGAGCTGTAGGAGACGAAATTCTTTACGACGCTAGACGTAACCAATGGTTTTCCCAATTGAAGAGCATAGCCGAAAGTTTACTGCATTTGTGACTCCAATGGGCCACTACGAATTTCTGAGTGTTCCGTTTGGTTTATGTAATTTTTCGAGCGTATTTCGGAGGTATATAGGACACGTGTTCCATAAACAAATAAACGATGGCTAGGTAATAGCTTACATCGATGACATTGTGATTCCGGCTGGTACTATGGAAGAAGGGATGTGTCGACTTCAAGTTGTCCTTACCGTAGCAGCGAAGAATGGACTCCGGACTAAATGGGAGAAGTGTCAATTTCTCCAGAGAAAAATCGATTACCTTGGATATTTCATCGAGGATGGGAAGGTGTCACCTACGAACGCAAAGCAAATACAATCCTTTTTATGACTAGCGGGCTATTTTTGTAGATTTATAATGGATTTTGCGATGATAGCAAAACCGCTTTCTGATTTACTACAAGATGGAGTAACATTTGAAATGGGTGTAAAGCAAGATTGTGGAAGGCGATGAGCGAGAATCCTTTACTATGAGTATGTATTTTCCGACATGGTGCCATTACGGAGTTGCACACCGACGATTGCAAATTTGGGTATGGCGCAATACTACTCCAGGTGGTCGAAAACGACAAACTGCATCCTGTGTATTATTGGAGCAGGAAAACATCACTCGTGGAGCATCGATACCCGAGCTATGAGCTGGAAGCGTTAGCCATATACGAAGCTGTGAAAAAATTTAGGATTTATCTTTGGGTCAATCGTTTAAGCTGGTAACGAATTGCAAAGCATTCACGATGATGTTGCAAAAAAAGGATTTGGTGACGAAGGTTTCGAGATGGGCGATGATCTTGGAACACTTCAGTTATACTATTGAGCATCGTAAAAGCACCCGAATGCAGCACGTGGATGCTCTAAGCAGAAACCCAATAGCTATGATGGCGACGAATGACAATCTCATAAGCAGACTACGTAGAGCGCAGCAGAATGATGACCGTCTGAATGCGATAGGTCAGATATTAAAGGAGGGTTCTTATCAAGATGGAGAAGGGTGTGTTGACAAAGTTGGTTGATGGAAGATCGTTATTTGTTGTCCCTGACGCCATGGTAGCTAACATCATCTAGGAGGTGCACGAGAAGGGTCATTTTCACATGAAGAAGATGTTAGAACTTATATACAAAAAGTTCTGCATTGCTGCTTTGAGGACGAATATTCAGAAATGTGTGGACTCATGCGTCAGTTGCATTCTCGCAGAACAAAAGAAGGGAAAGGAAGAAGGATTTCTCATGCCGATACTTAAAGGGGAGTTGCCGTTCGATACTTTTCATCTCGATCATCTGGGGCCAATGGCGATAACATCGAAGCTGTACAAATACATTTAACTGTCATCGATGGATTCAGCAAATTTGTCTGGCTATCCTTACGAAAAGTACAACGGCCGAAGAGACGATTCGCAAGTTGGAGTTGCTCACTGATATCTTTGGATATCCTTCAATATTTATAGTCGACAGGGGTGTTGTCTTTACAGCAGAGAGGTACAGTAACATCGGCATTCATTACGTCAGGCAAATATGCAGTCGGAGATATGGTGGCGATAGAGTGCACGCAGTTTGGTCCTGGTTTAAAAATAAAGGGTGAGTACCTAAGGCCATATCAAGTAACATCAGTGCTAGAAAACCACAGGTATGAGCTGAAGAAAGTCGGCGAGCACGAGGGGCCTCATAAAACTTCAAGCAGCAGTGACAAGATGAAAGGATGGGGTACTGAAACATCTGGAACAGATGTACATCAACATGACCGAGTGTGGAAAAAGGACGACGGTATGCCATGGAATCCAGGCAGATCGTTGTAAGGACATAGTTTGGTCATTCGAGTAAAGAGCTTCAACAGAGCAAGACGTGTTTTCTCTTTCCGCATTTAGTTTTTTATATTTTTTAACTTAATAAATTTACTGCATATATACCAAATTTCATGTTTCTATCCCAAAATCTAAGATGTAGTGACAATACATACGGACCGACGGACGGACATGATCAACAAATTCTAGAACACATAAGGATTAATGAGGATATCGTGAATAAATAGATGACGCCAATCTCACTGACTTATTATCCTAGACAAGAAGTTTAGGCTATACATAAAAGACGAATCATTGAAATAAATCCATTGAAAAATTCATTAAGCCTAATCTGATAGAAAAATAAAGTTTCATACGAAGTTCGAAAAGAGCTAGACAAATATTATCAGAGGAAGGTTACATAAGCAGTTGTTTTTTGCATCACACAAAGGAATCAATGCACGTAGAATAAATGAGTGTTATAATAATTAAAAAAAAAAGAAGTATTTTATGATGCAGCTTATTAGAGACCATATGCAGCTTATAATAAACAATTGCGACAAATTAAATTCGTTAGAAAACGATATATATAAAGGCAAGGATTTTTTGAATATTTGTTGACAGTGTGAATGTGAAACCAATGCAATTTGGGACTTTTTTTCTAAGGGGACGGCAAATCTCTTACCTGATATCTATTACTAATTTGAAGACTCACTTGGGACTAAATCATATTGAACACTACAATAGTTCTTCAACACAAAGTGAGCACCCCGAACACCTACGATGCAGAAAACTGCGTCACCTCAACTGTAACATCACAACTTCGCAGACAGAAAAGACTCCTCAAATTCCAGTAATAAGACAACGAATGGCGCAAAATAATATTCAAATCTCTGCCAGAAGGCCCTTACGTCCGGAAGAGGAAAAACAAATTGACGCTGTTCGGGTTATGAACAACTGAGAAGCGAGTTTACCGAAAAGAGGATCAGTTATAAGTTTTCATATCGGGATCTATTCGCTTTGTTAATTAAATATAAATTCATTACAAACATGCACTAAAATTTGACAAATACTTCAACAACAATTAATAATTCGCTTGCATTTAATGTTTCAATTATGTTGTGATTTGCTATATGTATGTTTACATTAAGCAATAAATTGTTTTTTTTTTTTTTATTAATTAAACTGTATATACTCGAGAATTACGTGAACGCAGTTCGTAAATATGACCCAACTTCTTGTGGTTGTTTACTGACATGAGTCATTACACCTTTGGTAACTTCATTCTTGCCCTCTGCCCTTGTCTCACATTTAAAGAGATAATAATTATTAATACTTTTGACAAGAGAATACATTTCAGTAGGCCGACACGAAATGAAACGAAGGTGACAAACGAAGAGAAAGGTCTAATCTCTCTCGCACTTCTTCCAGTGCAATCCATTTTTTTTTTATTTGTTTTTGTTGACTTCTCCACTCTCACTGCTTATAATATATGGACTGAGAGCAAGATGAGGGGAAAACGGCTTGCCTTATTTATCATTGCTGCTGTTCGTTTTCATTTTCATTTTTAATGCATTTTATTGATTAATTCATTATAACTTACATGCTAGACAAAACGCTTAAAACTAGCTTAACTAACTTAACTATTCTTATTCTAACTTACTGGCCCTATGCGGGCGCTCTAAGCTAAACCTAACACTTAAAACTATGTCTTTCGACGTAACGAACATAAAAATTGTTTATTGATTTCATTCTTTTAAATTTAAATTTAAGTATTACTAAGAAAATTAGTCAAAAACTTAGTGACTGAAAATTTTTTTTGTATTCTTATAAATAAAACTTATAAACTACCTTAAAATAAATCTTAAAACTATCTTATTCTACCTTACGTATTCTATACGTAAATTTTTTTTGATTTTTTTTTTCTTTTTTTAATTAATTTTTTTTTTTGTCGAGTGCTGTTTTTTATAATTTTCTTTTATGTTTTTTGTGTTTTTTGTGTTTTTTTTTGTATTTTTTTCATCCAAGTGCTGTGGATATATTTATAATTTTTTTTTTTTATTTTTTTTTCTCCCTACTGAACCGGAGACGCTCCACACTGCCATGTGCAACGTCTCTGTCGTAGTTGAGTCGCCTATCCACAACTGTCCGAGCAACGTGGAAGATTAGCGGCACCCCCAGTCTGTCCTGGATCAGACTTTTCTCATCAAAATAGAGGAACGCCTCTGGGGGAACAAAGCCGTTAAGGCGCACTCTCTCATGATACTCGTAATTGGGGTAATAAGCCCCGGAGATCAGGTTGTTCGTCGAGCTCATTGCTCTTGCAATGTGCCTTCGAATCAGCTTGATAACGAAATTATCCACTCTAATTAGGTTAGCCCTGTTGTATAGGACCTCATTGGGATAGAATTTTATGTACTGGGACTCTGGTGTTCTGTACAAATGAAGGCAAGCCCGAAGGCAAGCCCTCTCAAAAACCCGAATCTTTTCCAACAAGCTTGCTCCCACATTGAACCACACGGGGCATCCATATACGAGCATGGGATTACCTTTACCCTTGCATCGAGTTGCTTGCTATAAAAAAGTCTCTTTGTAAGGGCAAAAGCACCTTTGGCTCTGGCCAGAGCAGCATCTATATGTTTGTTAAAATATAGATATTGATCTAACCAGAGCCCCAGGTATCTGACTACACTTCGACTCGTAAGTGGCTGTCCATGCGGTCCAACTACTGAGAACTTTCGCCAATTCTTTCTGGTATCCCTATAGGCACCAGACAACGGCGTCCTAAAAAAGAATGGTTTCCGATTTTTGGAAGTTGATCTTCAACTTCCAGTCATCGCAATATCGCTGAATCTTATCGAAGTCACGTTGCAAGAGAATTGCAATGACCTCGATTTTTGGTCCTGATCTGTACGCGATCAAGTCGTCTGCGTACGCTATGACATGGTGAAGTGATCCTATGAGATCCCTCGTGTAAATGTTGAAAAGGATCGGTGAATTAACCGCACCTTGTTGCAGACCGTTTTTAATTAGAAATGTTCCAGCAGAAGTCACATTGCCATTTTTGACGATGAACTGTCTACTGGTGAGCATGTTATGAAGTATGTACAGTAGTGGTTTACTTATGCCCAACCTGCTCAGCTTGTAGAAGAGTCCCTCTAACCATACGGTATCGAAGGCCTTCTCCAAGTCAATCAGGCAGGCACCCGTGCATTGGTTCTTGCTTTTGTTCCATTGGATATCCGATACCAGTTTAGACGCGGCATGTAGTATTGTATCATGCCCCGCCTTAAAACCGAATTGGTTATCCGGAATTATATTACTGTTCTCAGTCCACTTAAGCAGGGCTCCATTGATCACTTTCTCGAATACCTTGCTGATGTTCGGAAGGAGACTTATCGACCGGAGATTTGCTTAATTGGAAGTGTCCTTACCCCGTTTGGGGATGGGTTGTATCACTGCTGTTTTCCAATGCGCTGGATAATGTGCATTATTCAGTGCATTGTTAAACAGAGTGGTGTAAATGTCCACCGCTTCTAGAGGGAGATGTCAAAGCACAATGTTCGACACTCCATCGATTCCCGCAGATTTCTTCCTCCTCAATGAGTCGAAGATCGCTTGGAGCTCCACCTTCGATATGAACGTGGGATGTACCCTTTCATCGGCGATGACATTATTTGCCATGTTATCGTCAGTGAACTTGGTAAAACCTATGTTCTCGGATCGCCAGTGCTCTATATCATTTCGAAGGTTGAAGTTGTGCACAAGGACGCGATTTTCCAGGTCGCGGTTCGGGCAAATGGTATCATTCACCTTGTACACTTCCTGGAAAGTCGCTCCTATAGCCTCTACCTTCTCCTGCGGATCTTCGATCACAAAGAAGTTGTCATCCTCTACTGCGTTATCTGGATCTATACCTGCTGTTATAAGTATTCGTCCACTGTTCGTCGTTCGGAGGATCTTAAGACACGGAAGGTCGTTTTGATTATTCCTCCGAAATATTTTATTTATTCGCGGGAACATACTCGGGTTGTTGGATTTTACAGCCCGAATTTTGTTGTTCCAATGCAAATTTACAGAAAGTCTGTAATTTTCTCTAATTAATTTCTGGAGGTTTTTAATCAACGACTTCAGTGTCCTAACCTCCGAGTTTTGTCTGTCAGTAAACAGTCTGTACAAGGTTTTTAGTCTCGACAGCAGTCTACTTTTGTGTTGTTGTAGTGCGTCAATTGTTGCATTGCGGAATATGTCTGCGTTGTCAGTATGTTGATACCGAGGTATCGTATTGTCCACAGTTCGTTTAATTATTTCGTCCATTTGTTTTAGGTACCAGTCAATCTCCTCGTTTGACAGATTCCTATTGGACGGTGGGTAGAGCGAATTCGAGGAGATTGCTCTAGAGAAGCGAGTCCAACGTGTTCTAATATAATTGTAGGAGTACGTTTTTACAAACTCCTCCAACTCCGCAATTTCGTTGGGAATCGTTATTACGGCACTGAGTCCGCAATGGTCACTGTCATACACAAAAGTGTGCAGGCAGTTTATAGTTTGTCGGTCCATGTCGGTCAGTTGTAACCGTACGTCGAACAGCATAAGATCCAGATAGGAGCCGCTTCTAGGAAACGACGGACTATCTGTTGCTTTCAAATCGAGTTTATACTCGACACTGTGCCGACCCCACCAATTGAATAGTAGGTTCCCTCTAGGATTTGGTGCGTTATTTCCCCAATCTCTATGTTTTTCATTGAGATCTCCGGCCATGATGAAATAATTCTCCTCCGACTCCAGCCTCAGGCATCGAAAAAGTGTCTCGAGCTCTGAAATAAATAAAGTAGATTGAGTAGCTTCAGGTGCATAGAGTGCGACCAAGTACATCCTCTTTCCACTACGGAGAGGAATGCACACGATACACGCTTCCAGATCCTGGAACCTTCGCACTTCACCGCTGTACATAACTTTAAATTGCAGTTGTTTGCGTATGAAGATCGCAACACCTCCTCCTTGTGTGGAGTTGGGTCGGTCTCTTCTAACAATATTGTATTTATTGTGCCCCAATTTGTGCTTCTGGGATAGTTTTGTTTCGCTAACCATAAGCACATCAGGGGTTTGGTCTTCTAGCAACTTAAACAATACGGCTCTTCGCTCGATCCTAATCAGTGAATTCACATTCACCGCAAGGATCTTCAAGGGTTGCTCCTCCATGTTCGTACCCATTACGACTGGAATTGCGTTAGGCCTGGCAGAAGTGCGTAGATCTGGTCCACCTGCTTCGCCTGCTCCTGTACCTGACGTTGAAGCTTCTCCATCTGCCCTTGGATAGAGCGCAATATGGCCAGCAAGTCAGTTTAAGCCTCCGGTGCTCTAGGCGCTGGGGCCTGAGAAGCAACCTTCGGTCTTTTCTGTTCCGCGTTTCCTCGACCAACCGCCATTTGGGCGTAGGTCACTTGGGGAGTCACGGATTGTATTTGAATTGGAGCAGGTGGACGTTTCACTACAACCTTCTCCTGGCGAACCAGATTTACTTTCTTAATATACTGGAATTTAGGACAACGCCGATAGTTTGCGGTGTGTCCCGAGTTCCTTCATAAAGCACACGAGATCTGGCCCTTATCTGCCACTCCACCCTTACCCAGAGTGCATTCCTCTGCTTTGTGGTTCTTTCCACACTTGACACATCGAGGCTACATTTCGCAGTTCGACGCGGCGTGCCCGAACCTTTGGCAGCGAATACATTGTTAAATGTTTTCGCTCCTTCTTAAATTTTCCCATGCGACAACCTGGTAGTCTAGGACTTTAATACTCCTTAGACCATCCAGCTTGCTATTGGGTGAAAGCTGATCTATTAAGAATGGCAGTTTCCGCTTCTCCCTTTTTGCCTTAGATGTGGTGAATGGCTTAACCCCTACAAATTCGAGCTCGTTGCGCTCTCTCTCTTTAAGCAGCGCAAGGAGCGTCTCCGGATCAGTAGACGGGTCTATCCCCCTCAGCAGCATTGTTTGCCGCTTTTCCCCCTTCGGTGTGAAGGAGAAGAACTCCGTCGTCGTGTCCCTAAGTAACTGCTTAATTTTTTTTATAATCTTCCACTGTATTACAGTGGATAGCATGCCTATTTTCATTTAATCTTTTAATATTAAAATTTTTGCCTATGGCCGACTTACATAGTTCGATGGTATCCTTTAACTCCACCTTGTATTTATTGGCGGCACCCTCTCCTTTGTAGTCGTCTTCTGTTGCTTCTGCTGCGGTAGATGTTGCTGTTGTTTCTGCTGCTGCTGTTTCTGTTGCTGTTGTTTCTGCTGCTGCTGCTGTTTCTGCTGCTGCTGCTGTTTCTGCTGCTGCTGCTGCGGTTGTTGCTGCTATTTCTGCTGCTGTGGTTGTTGCAGCGTTTTCTGCTGCTGTTGTTGTTGCAGCTTATTCTGCTGCTGTTGTTGATGCTGCTGCTTCTGCTGCTGCATTTGCGGCTGCTTTTTTTGTTGCTGCAGCTGGCCTTCTGGCTGCTTCTGTAGTTGTTGAGCGCGCTGGAGCTCTAGCTGCCGCTCCTTTTCTCTTCTTGCCATTTGTTTGGCTTTAATGGCAAACACCCTTTCTTCTAACTGCCTGATGCTGCTGGTTAGACATTGGACTTCCTCCTCTTCGTCATCCGATTCAGAGGGTGCTAGAACCCCTTCTCCAATGTAGCGGCCTTCCCCACCGTCGGAGATGTACGCTAAGGTGACAGAGTCATCCGACCTCTGCCGCTTCTTATCTGCTGCTGCTGCTGTTGCTGTACTCAGCGCCCCTTCCCTCGCTCCACTTCGCAGCTGTTTTAGCTGGAGTTGATTTGGAGGGACGCTTTACCAAGTTGGGAGACGGTTTCAACTTCCTTCTCCGCTTCGATGTACCATCTGCAGCCACTGTTACTGGGTGGCCTGTTTTGACTGGCTCATCGGCTGATACTTCCTTATCAGCTGGTCCCGCTAATGGGAGCGCGGACCGCTCACTTTCCATTGCCTGATTCTTCTTTGTTTTTAATTTCGTATACACTATTGTATTTAATTAAAAAAAAAAAAGAATTTTTTCCTGGCTGGGAATTGAACCCAAGCCCCCGGGTTGACGATTCACTACCACTCCTACTAGGCTAACTAGCCACTTGAACTCCTGCTGTCTAATTTTCTACTTTAAATCACACCGATTTTAACTGAGAAGCCGAAACACGTTTGCACACTATGAAAGTCTGTGAACGACTGTTCACAGCTGCTGTTCGTCTGACGTTGGCGATGGACTGGAACTGCAAGTGAGGATCGACGGGGTGTTGGTAGTTTGTGGACTGAAAGTCCAGGTGAAGTTGAGGGGATTCCATTCTTTATTTTATGCTGTGGAGTAAAGTTGGCGTGCGTATTCTCCGTATGTTTTCATTGTGGTAATTCAATTCAGTGATAATTAAATATGGCTAGTAGTTACTATAGTTTATGGAATTATATTATTACATGGGACTTCATTATTTTTCATTAGTTTATTATTTTGAAATTCATTTGTTGAGTTAGTAGCTTGTTTGTATAAGTTAAATTTTATTTATTTTAAATTTAATAAAAAAAAATATTTTTTTATTCTTTATGAGGAGAAGTCTCTTTATTTGATCAAATCCACTTAAAAACTGACTTAAAATAAATAACTTAAATCTAACGAACCCTCGGTGCACCGCTTGCCAGACGCAGCGTCAGCGAATTCCGTCACGTACCTCTTGCGCGTGGCGAAGATAGCTATTGGGAATGTTGCCAGTGTAGAGATCAATGGCAATTTGACTTGCAGATGTTTACTCTTGAAAGATGAATGGAATTTGATGATATGCACTTGGGGATGTTAACTCTTCCCCCTTAAAATCCAACGTCCTCGTTTGATCCTAGAAGAATGGTATTTGGCTTATCCTGGTAGGTTTAAATGGTGGTTTACCTTGCTCGGTTTTACTTTGTGGTCTTTCAGGCAATTCTATTGGTTGTGTGGTTGATGCCACTTCTTCTGTTTTTCATTAAGCACTGTTGTGGTACTAATCTTAGATTTTGACCTGGGACTCTTTAATAGGTTCGGTATACACTTATTATTACTAATATCTACTAAATTATTATTGTTACAAGTTCTTAAATTGTTATAACTTTTACATTCTGTCTTAATACCATACATTTTATCTAAACATTCTAAAATTTCATTATAATCTATTTTACTTGTAACATTTTCCCTTTTCATAGGTTTGATTAATATTGTAATATGCGAGCTACGGCTCGAGTAGATAAAACAATATTCTGTGAAATTTATTTCTTTATTTTCTAGTCTATAGAACAATTCAGATTCACACTATACTATTCTTCGCAATTCTTTTCTTACAAGGTCTCTGTCCTCTCAAATCACTTTATCTCCTTTCGATTATTTAATTCACAAATCCAAACTAATTACTTCTTCTTGTTAAATCACAACTTTCAATTTATCACAAAATTACAACTTCGCCCATTATCACTTTTCTAATCTCTTCAGCACAGTTTAGAAACTACTGCTTCTTTCTCAATCGCCATCTGTCCTTATATAGCAGAAGTTTCTGATAGCCAGAAAGTTCTAGCAAATTCTTCGACCACTGGAACAAGAGAAATTCTGATGTAATAATTCTTGCAGTTATAATTCCCTTTTATCCCTGATATTATCCATCTCTTTCGTTGACATGAGTTCTGGAGACTTCGTCCCAGACACGAACCTCGAATGAAAGGACAGTTCGAACCAAAATTCTGCCAGAATGAAAAGTCACTTCGGAATTTGTTGCATCATACTTTTAGGGAGCGTAGTTATTATTATGCTACAATATAGTATTAAATTTTTTTTTTCTTGTGCTTGGTATACTTACCATGTGGTCCGGATTCCCAGCAATCCATTTCCATGCGCTTCCAATAAAGTTTAAAGACCTTTTAATTGGATTCAGGTTAAGTTTCTGGAGTAGGGATAATTTAGTTTGGGTTTAATTTATGGGAGGTTTCCTAATCTTAGTTTCGTATGTGACTCTTGTGTACTGTCTTCCCTGACCTTGTTTTAATTGTAGTTTCCAGGTTTTTCTCGACTATTTCCTTGGAATATCGTCTTGTTAGCTTCGAACCTAGTCTCTTATTTTGCTTCACGTAAACTATGTCTGGTATGTTAGATCCTTTTGTTGTTTCTGTACTAATTTCTCTATACGAGCATTACTCAATCTTGTTCTTTCATAATCTTCCGGTTCGAAATTGACTGATCTACCAAAATACAAATCAACTGGTCTCTTCTGAGTAGTAGTATGGAAGGAATGGTTATATTCATTAACTTCTCTTTCAAGTAGTTCTTCCAAATTTCTATTAATGACGTCCTTTTTCAGACATCTCATGTTTTCCGATACCGTTTCCGAAACGTTCCACCTGACCATTTATCTCGCTTTTGTATTTGGGTGTCGTGAAGAAAGTAATTCTGAGTTCGTCTTTCAGCATGAAAAGGATTGACGCTGAATTGAATGACTTTTCATTGTCGAATTCTCTACATTGGGGAACACCGAATTGGAAAATGATTTCTCGAAGAGGTCGCTAAACATCTGTAATTGCTTTTGATTTAATTATTTTAGCGATGGCGAATTTAGTAAATTTGTCTATTGCTGTTAAAACTAAATGCTTTTCAGTAGAAAATATGTCTAGGTGTACGGTGTGACCTGGATAATTTGGTATGGGGGTTTTGCTTAGTACGGGATTATTGGGGTGACGATCATACTTGATTTTCTTGTAGGTTGAACAGAGTTTAGTGAATTGCTTGATTTTCTTATTCATACTGAGGAAATAGTATTTTTCCATTACATGGATTTTATTTTCGTCTGGGCCGCGATGCGCTCTATTATGTGTTTCAATCATTATTTCGTCTTGTCTGTTTGTAGATAAGATATCCTCGTTGGAGTTGGAGAAATGCAGGGAACTTAATTCCTGAATTATTCCCATCATTCTTTCTGGAGCTGATAGGCCGTTGACTATATGTGGATCTAAAAATCGTGTAAAGATTCCTATGAGGTTTTCTTTAGTTTAATATGGTTATGTGATTATGTGTCTTCTTGTTAAACGGAGTTTGCATTTGATGACTGCTTGTATTGCCAAACTTAAGGATTACTTAATTTCGAAATACGTTTATAGGGGCCTCTACGACTGAAATTAAATTTTGGGATGATCTTTCGCTACTGTGCTGTTGGGACTCCCGGGGCGGTCGTGATAACGCGTCTGCGACCTTGTTGCATTTACCGGGTTTATATTGAAGTACGTAATCGTACTCTTCTAGGATGGCCTTTCAACGTTTCATCTTACTGTTATTGTTCTTATTATTAAGAACAAACGTAAGCGGTTGGTGGTCTGTGTAAATCCTCACGTGAGCTGAACCGTACAGGCAATTTCGCAGAGAATTGAGAGCCCAAATGATCGCCAACATTTCTTTTTCATTTGTGGCGATCTTCTGGCTTCCTCAATGTCCTAGAGATAAAAGTTATTGACCTGCCGTCTTATGATAAGACCGCGCCAATAGCAAAGTTGGATGCGTCCGTAGTAAGTTCAAATTCTTTACTGAAATTGGAGTATGCGAGCATAAGATCCGGTGAGATTAATGAGTTTTTTATTTTATTAGAGGCTTCGATGGATTCAGAGTTGAGGTGGATTAGCTTTTTGCTAGAAAGGGTTTTGGAAATACGTCGTTTTCCCCCCCTTAAGAGAGATGAGAGGGGTTTTGCGAGTTTAGCGTAATCTTTTACGAAACGCCGATATTAGCCTGATAGGCCGGGAAAAGATCTAAGATCTTTCAAAGTTTTCGGATGTGGGAAATGCTTGATCGCTTTTTCTTTCTCGGGGTTGGTCTTTATTCCATCACTGTATATAACAAAGCCGAGGAACTCTACTTCGCGTTTGAAGAGAAACCATATTTGTCCAATTGGACCTTCATATTGGCTCCGCTAAGAGTTTGGAATATTTGCCTTTTATGTTCATCATGTTCGGACTCGCTTTTACTGAAAATGACTATGTCATCGATGTATACGTAACATATCCTTCCGATATGTTCGCGGAAAATGTCGTCAAGTGCCCGTTGGAAGATGAAAGGCGCGTTCTTGAGACCAAATTGCAAACGGGTAAATTCAAACTTCCCGTTGTTTATAGAGAATGCAGTTTTCTCAATATCGGATTCCTTTAGGGGAATCTAATGCAATCCGCTTCTGAGGTCAAGCACTGTGAAAAATGTGTTTTTCCCTAGTTGAGAGAGAACTTCATTAATTTCGGGGATTGGGTGGCGGTCTGCGATCGTAACAGAGTTTAATTTCATATAATCGATCACCAGTCTTTACTGTCTGTTTGCCGCGTAAACAGGTTTTTTGGATACGATCCAAACTGGGGAATTATAAGGAGACCGAGATGGTCTAATTGTACCGTCTTCGAGGAGTTTGGAAATTTATTTGTTTTTCCACTTCGTCCTTAAGGGACATGGGATATGGATAGAATTTTGAAAAGATAGGGGAATCTGTATTTGTTCGTATCTCACCTAATTCTTTCCTTGTGAAGGTTAACTTTTCATTTGGATCGGAGAATAGGCTGGGGAAATTCTTAATAACTGGTTCCAATGCTTTCCTTTGCGTATCCAGACATGCAACAAATTTTTGAGTTTAACGAGTTTATGGATTGAGTTGCTAGTTGTTTGACTCTAATTTTGAAGTTACCGAGGACAGTCATGTAGCTCTCCTTTGTATATATTAGGGCGGCGAGTTCTTTTAAACTATCGTTTCCCAGTATAGCGTTGAAAGATTTCAATGTGGAGAGGAGGAAAAACTTAATTTTGGGATCTTTAAGACCAAAGAGATTTGCTTTGATGTGGTGTGTAATTTTGGTGCTTCCGCCTATTGAATTTGCGTAAAAGCACTCCTTGTTGGAGACAGGTTTATCGACGAGTGAGGTTTGAATATAATTACGGTTCATGCCGGTGTCTATTAATATCCGAATGATTTCATTTCGTCCTACTTTCAAAGTAAGGTAACGAAGAGATTGTTAGCCTAAAAAATGTGAATCTGTAAAGTCAACGATATCGTTGATATTGACCTTTGCGTTGTCTTCCGTTTGATCTTGTTCTTCTGCATATTCAGTCAACGTCTGCTCGCAACTAGCGTCATATGACTGCATTAGTAGATAGTAGTTGGAATAATCATATTCGTAGGCATCAATATGGAAGTTTCTCTGGATCTTATCTTTTGTAAATTGCTGAGACATGGGTGTAGGTTGGGGTTGTATAAATCGATTGGTTGAGTATTTGTTTTGAGAGTTCCTAGGCCGCGTCTGGGCACTATACCCGTGTTTCCTGTTGGTTTCGCTTTCACATGCGGGTTCGGATAACTCTGGATTGGAGCGTTTGCTCGAAACTGATTGAGGTACTGAGTATGGTTGACGGGACTTTGTTTAGAAAAGAACTGTTGTTGGGCCGGTCTCTGCGCAAAACCAGTGTTAGGTCCCTTATTAGCTTGATATTGAGTGAAAGGTACGTTCTTCCGTGGTGAAAACGTAAGAGATTGAGACTGGAATTCCTTTGTTGCCCCTGGTTGCTATAAGCATGTTTTGTTCTATAGTTTTGATTCTCCAGCTTTCAACATAAGTTTAATGCATGTGGTAAATCTATGGGTTACCTTATTCCGAGTAATCTTGGCAGACCACCCTTCAGGCCTCGGATAAATATATCCAAAGCTTTGTCTCTATATGTTTGTGTGAGGAGTAGCATTGCATCAGGGCTTGCATCCATGCAGGATAGCCTGTTGATAATTAGCGAGAGATGTTTATAAACAACCTGATAGAATTCTTGTATGGACCTATTTCCCTGCACAAGGGCTGTCATCTGATATTCTAATACAGCAAGGTCTCTTTTGTTGGCGTAATGCATCGCTTGGCATCTGGATATTGGCCTCCAATCTAGCGGAGTATTATATGCTTCCAGAGCTATGTCTGCATTTCCAGTGACTTTGTTTTTTATCACGCTAAGGATGCCGTAATACTTTGGCGTACTTTTTAATGACTCGTAGATATAGAAGATGCGTTCGACGCTCTTCTTCCAAGAGCTGAACTCACCTGGATCGCCAAAAAAATTCCTCAGATAACGGACTACGTCCGGGATTTTCTCCATGTCTATTAACCTATCTCTAAACGAAGGGGCGATTTTCATAACTATACCAGCGAAGTTATCAACTTTATTGTTTAGTACACCCTGGACTAGTGAGGGGCCTCTGGCCTCTAAAACTTGATTCACTATAGCTGTTATTACTGTATCTAATGAGGGAGTTGACGCAGCTTCTCGGCTAGAGTCTGTGTGAGACGTTGTCGATTGGAACGAAGTGTTCGGATTGGGGTTCGTAGTGATCTCGTACATATTTCGATTTTGCGGATTGCTAACATGAGCAAGAGGATTAGGATTTGAGGATTGGTTATCTGGGTGGTTAGTGGATGAGCCTGAGCGAAGGTCTGGCATTTTGAACATTTAGAGTTTACCAAAATTTTAAAACGAATCTAAACTTAGCACGTTTGAACTTCTGTACGCAACTTTTTGTTACACTTAATTTCCCTTAAATTCTAGTTTCACTTTAGTCAGTATTTTATTTTTTTAAGATTTTTAGTTCTAATTTGTTTTTACTTTTGAAAATTATTTTTAGGATTAATTTATTCTTTTTCCTTCTAGTTTCTTAATATATCCCTTTATTTTCTTTTCTTAATTAATATGATTTTAGTTCTAATTTGATTTTTTATTTTGAAAAATATTTTTACTTTGAGTTTATTCTTTTCTTTTAATTTTTTAATCTATCACTTAATCTTATCTGAACATGGTTCTTTTGGTCTAGCGACCTCCAGCGATGGCACCTTGGCGGATCCGGCACAAAGACACTAGTGTTTTTAATTCGATTTTTTTTAGACACTCACGGCGAACTACTTTAGGTCAGCTTATGCGAATGTACTTGTTTACGTTACGAACATTGATCACGAATGCCGTCAGCATGGGTTAGAAGACGGAATGCACCCACACATGAAAATTTCCCATGTGGGGAAATTATATTTAATACATTAAATATGTATTAAAATCTCATATCAAAGGTTAAATAAATATATTCGGTTATAACGTTCTTAGAAAGTGGTTGCGTTTTATTCAGTTCATTTTTACAGATTTTACCCGTTTCTTTTATATCGTTTCAAGTCCCGAACATTTCGGTCCAATCGAGCCGGATAAGTTTTTCGCGAATTTGTTTTTAACTTCCTTTGTTTTCATCAACACTGTTTCACTCAATTTGTGTGGATTTTGCGAATATTAAAAAAAAGAAAAGAAAGAGAATAATTAAAATTTGTGTGTGTGATTCGCTCGTTGTCAAATTGGGGCTTCTGAGGTGTGCAAAGGCTTTTGAGGTGTGCTGATTTTATGATCAGGCGGAAAATTCTTGGGTGCAACTTGGACTCGTACTTTGCGAGATTGGGACAATCATCTGCAACATTCACAAGTAAGTTAATTTTAATTTACTTTTTGTCATATATATATATACATACATGTGTTTAAGAGTGTAAAAGAAAGTATGAAACCTTCAAAGTTATGCCGAGTACTTTCACAACTCGAAAAGGACAACGTAAACTTCTCCAAAAGAGGTTACAGTTCCCGTACGGCGAATTATTTGGCAGGCCGTTTGGGTCTCTTAGCGAAAAGTATGGAGTAGGTAGCTGAAATATATAAAAAATGTATTAGAGAGCTTCAGGACGACAAAGGGAAGAGCGATATTGATTGTAATTACGAACAAATTAGGGAATATCGCGGTGATCTATTATATGCAGTTAATAGGATGAAGGCAAAGAACAACGCCAATACAGACGTCAGTAATACGTGCTCTGGCGACACAAACCCATCCCATAATGCCAGTTTTCTCAGGGAGTTATGAGTCTTGGCGATGTTTTCACGATTTGTTTGTGTCACTTGTTCACCATAACTCGTCGTTGTCGGAAATTCAGAAGATGCACTATCTCAAAACGAGGATATCTGGAGAAGCCGAGAAGTTTAGGGATTTCCAACGGCAACTATACCAAGGCATGGGCCATCCTCCAAGATATATATGACCATCAACAGTTTCTAGTGAACGCGCAGCTCAAGTGCTTGTTAAATTTGGTGACAATAACACAAGAGCGAGCTGGATCCATCAAGGAACTGTTAGACATGTCAACAGAAGTGGTGCATAGCATAACTTGAAGGTACCCGTTCAACACTGGGACGTTAATATACATTTTGCTGCAAAAACTTCCTTCGAAAATGCAACAGCTTTGGGAGGAATAACTGGAATCCGAGAAAAACAGCAAGGACCTACCCACTTTTGCGGAATTTTCCCAGTTTTCCGTACTTTGGAAGCGGTTAGTTACCAGCAAGGCCGAACATTAGTAGAGTCAACGAAAAGGGTTCCGCAGCGAAATTCGTTCCACTATCAACCAAACCTCTTGAAGTTCACTTGCAAACTTTACAAGAAAGGTCAGCATGCTATCAGAAAGTGTAGTAAGTTTTTAAAAATGAGCATTTCTGACAAATGTTAGAATGTTAGTAAATTAGGTCTATGTATTAACAGTTTAGCATATAGCCGCTCGCCACAACAATTTCCGTGCGCACGTAGGTGCTATTACTGTCAACAGCCTCATCATTCACTCTTACACGATAGCCAAAATCGTTAATTTTATTTACAAAATCCAATTCCGCAATTAAAGCCTTCCATAGGTAATAATAATTCCACTACACACAATAACCCATACAGTTCTCATCCTCACTCGTCTAACAAAAACAACACAAATCAATTTTCACATTCATACCCAAACAATACGCAAACTCAAAGGGTTCAACCACCACACCAAACTCAAACATATATTACCTCTACTTTTAATAGCGAAGGTCCAACTCTCCATCCGCCCAACGAAGAACAACCGACAGCCAGTTCCAGCGTGAGAAATCATCACTCCACACAAGATGCCAACACACAGGTTTTGCTTGCTACAGCCATCGTAAAGGTAAAGACATCGTCAGGAAATAGTTTACTGCTCCGGGCATTGCTGGATTCCGGTTCTGAGGCTTCGTTCATTACGCAGTCTGCAGAACAACTCCTCGGCTTGATATCGAAATCCACTGATGTCGAAGTGTCCGGGCTAGGGTTGGTCAACAGTGGCACTTGTAAAAGGTTCGTGGATATCACTGTTACATCGTGTCATACAGCCTTCGAAACTACCACACAGGCTTTAATATTCCAGTCACTGTCTGGCCATCTCCCGGCCCGAAGGCTTTCCGTTGACAATTGGAGACACCTCAGCAGACCCATCCTTTTACAAGCCAGCTAAAATCGATCTGTTATTGGGCAGCGATGTATTCGCTGACTTAATGATGCCCGAGTTGGTACGTCCTCAAGATAGAACAATACCGGTTGCTCAGAAGACCAAGTTGGGATGGATTTTATTTGACAGACCACCAACTGAACCTCGATCTGAACCTCCTCGATCCTATTCGAACCTTTTTCAAACATCTGATGTCGATGAACAGCTTCGAAAATTCTGGGAGCTTGAAGAAACCCGAGGACACTGCCTGTGAGGAACATTTTGTCCAAGACGTAAAGCGAATGGTAGATGGGCGGTATGAAGTTTAAAGAAAATGTTCATCCTCCATTGGGCAAATTACGGGAAGTAGCCCTTTAGCGTTTCAAGTCCCTGGAAAGACGTCTAGCAGCAGATCATCAACTGCATGACCAATACTCTTCATGCATTGAGGAGTATTTGCAGCTGGGTCACATGGGTGAAGTTAATGAAGACGACATCCCCAGAAGAGATCACTACTTTTTTCCATATCATGCCGTCTTAAAGCAAACCAGATCTACAACATAGCTCAGGGTTGTTTTTGATGCATCATATAAGACTTCTGATGAATCATCTTTAAATAATCATCTGATGACTGGCCCTGCTCTGCATCACAATGTCACTGATAACCTGTGGGTGGGTCTTTTCCACATCAGCAGCAAGCTGGTGCAAGGACCGCACTGCTAAGTAGGGTGCTGATGCGGTACCGAACGTCACTGTGTTGAGTGCGTATGTTTTAACAGGATCTTTCATTTTGGATCTCCACAGGATTAGTTGATACGACGTATTCTCTTCTGCCATCCAATTTGTCTGTACATCATCGTGATGTCTGCCGAGAATGCTACTTTGAATTTCCTCCATTTAGCTATGAGGTCTACTATGTCTGGTTGTAAACGCGGCACTACCTTCAACTGGTCGTTTAAAGACTTACCATTAGAGGTCTTGCACAAAGCATCGAAAACCACACGAAGTTTTGTAGTGGTGCTCGACTCCTTAAGTACTGCGTGGTGCGGTAGGAAATAGTTCTCTCCAATCATGCGTTCCTCATCGAATGATACCGCTCTCATGTGCCCTAAGGTACCGTATTCCTCCAGACAGTTGTTGTTGTTTTCCCGGAACTTAACATCGGTAGCCAGACGCTTCTCAATTTGATATAGTCTTGCCATGGCGGCTCTTTTAGAATTACCTAAGCATGGACGCATATTTTCTTTGAAAGGGAGCCGAACCTCGTATCTGCCATCACTTCGTCTTCTAACGTTTCCTCTGTAATGTTGTTGACATCTCTCCTCCTCTGCCGTCAGCTTCCTGTCACCGAAATCTTCCTCTATCTCCCAGAATTGCTTTAATTGATCATCTAAGGAGTTATGGTGATTTTGTACTGTGAGACTGTTTCGTTGTGAAGTCGAGCTGGTGCTTCCTGTGTGTCTGTTGTGCAACCGGGGAACCCATTTGACTCCTTACCAGCCCTGCCAGGATAATGGATGCATAAACATCAGCACCTAATAAAATATCGATTTTTCCTGGGATATTATATGATAGATCTGCTAATGAAAGTTTCAACAAATGATCCCAATTTTTCCTTTGTACCAGGTGAGATAGCAACAACGAAGTTAAACGAGGGAAAACGAGGAAAAACCCTTGACATCTAGGGAGAAAGACGGATTGGATAGCGAGAAAAGAGTGAGACTGACTTGATAGTTTGAAGTGCCAGTGGACGTTAGACCTAACCCAGTGACGTTCGCTGATATTCTTTCTTTTCTAAGTTTAAGTAATTGAACTGCGCTTTCAGTGATGAATGTGGCCTCGGAGCCTGGATCAATTAATGCTCTAAAAATATGACTGGTTCCACTAGAGGCAAAAACATTTACCAGCGCGGTAGCCAGCAATGCCTTAGTTCGCATTTGGTTGAAATGTGAATTGAAAGTTGCCCTTGATGTGGAAGAACCACCGCTTTCACTCTGTAAAGGGTCTGGTGTTATGAAATTGTTTGGATTTTGAATTAAATGGCTCTGTGTCTCGTACTGAGAATTATTACGGCCTTGGAAATTTGTAGTTTGTTGAGATCTTTGGTGGTTACGATTTTGCTGTCGCACATCTTCTGTCTCTATGTGCAACAATGTATGGTGCTTATGCCCACATTTGTAGCATCTGTTGCTGCTGCTGCAAATTGAAGCATGGTGATCATACCCTAAACAATTAGAGCAAATTGCGTTTTTTCTTAGAGCATCTGTACGATTCCTTACGTCCATGTTCAAAAATTTTTTGCAATGCCGAATGCCATGAGAAGCATAGCAAAGTCGACAACGGAATTGCCTACCCATTTGTGGTGAGTTTAGGTGAAAGGTATTAGTTTTCCTAACTGATGTAATAGGTACAGTCTTCTTTGGAGAAATATTTAATTCCCGAATATTTTCGAGAGAACTGAACCTACCTTCAATGAAAGATGTAAATGATTTCCAGTCCGGAAGAACCTTAGATGTGCCTAATTTATCTTCCCAATCCCTTTGAGTTTGATAAGGAAGTTTATTTAAGATGACGTGTATTAGAATACTGTCCCATGCATCAACTGTTATCCCCAGATTCGCAAGTGCGTGGATACATTCAATGCTTGTGTCGTGCAAGACCTTTAAATCTGCAGCGGTATCATGAGCAAGCTTATTTTGTTCCATTAGAAGCCTTAACTGTGTATTAACGAGCTTCCGTTTCTTTTCAAACCTTTCGGTTAATATTTCCCATGCTGATATATAATTTTTACCATCGATGGGAAGGTGCTGAATTAGGCGCGCAGCTTTGCCGCACACATATGTTTTCAGATAGCGTATTTTTTGAACATCTGATAAATCAACATTATGATGTATCATGTTCTCGAATAAATTATAAAATTCACTCAACTCTTCGAATTTGCCAGAAAATGGCTTTATTTGAATTGGAGGGAGGTGTATTTCACAAACCGAGGATTTAGTTGTGTTTAACCGAGAAATTTCTAAAGTCGACTCAGTTGTTTCCGCGAACTTGTCTAATTCGTCACGCAATTGACCAACGAAAGAGAAATAAATCTTCTTTATTTTTGAAAAGGTTTCATTCTCGAAATATTTTTCTTTAAGAGCATCTGCGGTACTATTAACAATCGCGTGGTGTTCTTGTTTTGTCCGTTTGAACACTTCCTCTAAATCTTGCAACTCACGTACCCCCTTAACTTTCGCAACGCGATATCTTTTTGGAAGTCATTAAAGTCGTTTTGTATTTCTTTAAGCGGTATTTCTTGCGCTTCGATATTTTTAGCCACTTTAGACATGGCGTGGAAAAGAGTTAAATTCACAACACTTGTTTAAATATAAGGAATTTGGTAAAAGATTTATTGGCGTTCTATTCAAAGATTGTTAAATTTTTTGTTGAAAAATTGAATATCTTTAAGCTCACCTTGTTATGTGATCTATCCTTTGTTCCTTGATGAGGAAAATTGTTGTAGCACCGCTGATGACCGTTTGTCAACCGTTGCTCTGTTCGATGTCCGCTTTTCAACCGCTAGGCCACTGTTGATCTTGTTGAGACCACAATTCGGTCCGTTGTATCCGCTTGACACCGGTTGGATAGCTGTATCAGGATCCGTTTGTAGTTTCTCGCCGCTACTAATCCGTTGTATCCGCTTGACAATGGTTGGATAGCTGCATCAGGATCCGTTTGGAGTAGTTAATTGCCGTTGCTAATCTGTTGTATCGGATTTGTTCGGTTTTACCCGCACTGGTTTTTACTGGTTTAATTATTTTGTTGAAATAATTATTATTTAACACTGGTCTTTTTACTAAAATGCTCGAAGGACCATGTTTCGGGCTAAGTTGAAGCCGAAAATTATTTTTTATGAGAATGGCATCACAAATTCAAAAAGAAGAACTCAGACTTTTACCACGTTATAATTTTAATGTACATTCCTTTTCGCTTGACTGTAGATGAGTGTCGACAATCTTTTTGTCATATTACAATGTAGCCTCGGTGTCTAACAGCTGTTAAGCTTTACATTTTATATGGGGTTGGTGACCCTTTTACATAATTATATAATCAAAATTTCTCCTTTAAATGAGTGAAATATTTCTCCTTTACTACATTTACATATTAAAGCCCCCTATGACAAGTATGAGGTTAGACAGAGATGCATGTCTTAATTTCTTGGAGCTTTACATGCATGCTTTCTCTTTCTTCAAGTCGGGCATTAATAAGGTTTTAGCATAAATTTCACTCTAATTAGCTAGAGTGTTTAACTAGCTGATTCTTATGAGTCTGGTTACTGTTAGAAAGAGACAGCATGCATGTGAACGATCTATCCTTGCACATTTGACAGTTCAGTTTTCGGTGTTTAATCGCGTGGTGGTTGTTGTGATTTTTGTGTAAATTATAAATTTGGTGACGAAAAGTGATATTTTTGTTATATATTGTGTTTATATGTGCGTTGTTATTAGATATCGATGATATGGAGGTTGCATCTGCAACTAAATATATCTTTCCTATCTCGATATTTAATTCAATGTGCTAAAACACTTTGCATCGCTTTTGAAGTGTCAGATGTGCTCGGTTCGTGTGAAGTTTATAATTCAAATACATGATAGATAATATTATAGCTTAAAACGGTTGTTCGTTGCGTGAAAAATAAACGGTGTTGAAATGAAGTGATGTTGTGATATACATTTGTTGGGAACCAAACATTCTCCCCGCCTCTGAGATGGAAGATGGAAGAATCCGGCTCGAGGGACCATGTTTCGGGCTAAGTTGAAGCCTAAAATTATTTTTTATGAGAATGGCACTAACTATCTTAATGTAAATCACAAATTCAAAAAGAAAAACTCAATCTTTTACCACGTTATAATTTTAATGTACATTCCTTTTCGCTTGACTGTAGATGAGTGTCGACAATCTTTTTGTCATATTACAATGTAGCCTCGGTGTCTAGCAGATGTTAAGCTTTACATTTTATATGGGGTTGGTGACCCTTTTACATAATTATATAATCAAAATTTCTCCATTAAATGGGTGAAATATTTCTCCTTTACTACATTTACATATTAAAGCCCCCTATGACAAGTATGAGGTTAGAGAGAGATGCATGTCTTAATTTCTTGGAGCTTTACATGCATGCTTTCTCTTTCTTCAAGTCGGGCATTAATAAGGTTTTAGCATAAATTTCACTCTAATTAGCTAGAGTGTTTAACTAGCTGATTCTTATGAGTCTGGTTACTGTTAGAAAGAGACAGCATGCATGTGAACGATCTAGCCTTGCACATTTGACAGTTCAGTTTTCGGTGTTTAATAGCGCGGTGGTTGTTGTGATTTTTGTGCAAATTATAAATTTGGTGACGAAAAGTGATATTTTTGTTATATATCGTGTTTATATGTGCGATGTTATTAGATATCGATGATATGGAGGTTGCATCTGCAACTAAATATATCTTTCCTATCTCGATATTTAATTCAATGTGCTAAAACACTTTGCATCGCTTCTGAAGTGTCAGATGTGCTCGGTTCGTGTGAAGTTTATAATTCAAATACATGATAGATATTATTAAAGCTCAAATCGTTTGTTCGTTGCGTGAAAAATAAACTGTGTTGAAATGAAGTGATGTTGTGATATACATTTGTTGGGAACCAAACACCTATTATCAATTTATTTTTTGGCGCAACGATCCAACAGACCAACTCAAGCTTTTTCGCCTGAAAACGGTGAAGTTTGGGACTGCGTCAGCTCCTTACCTAGGAATTCGGACTCTGATGGAAACAGCGAAAGCGGCAGAAGTTCAACATCCACAGGCTGCGAAGTTGATCCGCTCAGAGATGTATGTTGATGGTCTATTTTCTGGTGCAGATATCATTGAAGAGACTGAAAGTAAAAGAAAGGAAGTTAAGCCTGTCTTAGAAAGGGCAGGTTTCAACTTACGAAAAAAGGCTTCAAATTCGGAAGAGCTTCTTAGGGAAATTTCAATGCAGGATCGGGAGTTATCTCCAGTTGTCTCATCGGAAGGTCCAGAGCGCATAAAACGTTGGACATTCATTGGCTTCCTAATGCTGACAACTTCTGTTTTAGCCAACAAAATGGTTTATAGTCTCCATGACTGCTCGACTGTTTGATCCCATGGGATGGATATCATCATGCATTTTGAAGGCAAAACTCATCATGCAGCTTCTCTGGAAATGCAAAGTTGCGTGGGATGAAACAAGCTAAAATGAGTTGCTTGAAGGATGGAACAGCTTATACAATGACTTACCGGCCATTAATGATATACGAATTCTAAGATGGGTTCAAACAGTTGGCAAGAAGAACCATATTGAGTTGCACGGCTTAGCGACGCGTCGGAGAAGGCCTATGGAGATAGCGAAGGTAAAGTACACATGCACCTTTTGATCTCGAAGTCCAAGGTCGCACCAGTACAACCAGTCAGTCTACCACGCTTAGAGATTTCTGGCGCTGTTACACTGACTAAACTGCTGCACCTCGTAGCGCACACACTTGAGCTGAAGGATGCCACGATGCACGCGTGGACAGACTCTACCATAACACTTGCTTGGATTCTTGCACTAACTTCACTATGGGAGACATTTGTCAGGAATCAAGTTGGAGAAATCGAAAGACTGACGAAGGTTCACATATGGAAGCATGTCCCAACCAAATTCAGTCCAGCCGATTTAGCTTCCAGAGGTGTGCTACCATCAGGACTGATCGGTGAGACACTGTGGTGGAATGGACCGGATTTCTTACGTCCAACTTGGGTCTTCGAATTGCCATGCAGCTAACAAGTCTAACTACAGAGGAAGGCAAGAAAAAATTCAAGTTCACTGTACGGGATTCAGAGCAAATATATCGAATGTCAAATCTAACTCGACTTATACGAGTAACAGCCTGGTGTAAGCGCTTTACCACCAACGCAAAGTTAATCCCCTCCAACCGTCACGTCGGAGCACTGTCACCAAACGAATTTGACAACACGTCAAATATAGTTGCGCGCTGTGCTCAGCAAGAGATGTTGGCTGAAGGTACGAAGTTCAAGGGTATGGGGTCACTGAACCCATTCATAGACGGAGAAGGAATTCTTCTGGTAGGCGGAAGGTTAAGTCATGCAAACATTCC
Organism: Pocota personata; assembly: GCA_963082735.1. NCBI lineage: Eukaryota > Metazoa > Arthropoda > Insecta > Diptera > Syrphidae > Pocota > Pocota personata. The sequence goes on along the minus strand of OY720429.1, from coordinate 139,318,933 downwards.
TTTTGCACCAACAGCCTCCGATAATTTGGAACCCAGGCACCATTTCACCCAGCTTGTCATTCGCGATTCCCATGAAAGATCACTGCACGGGGGGATCCAGCTTATGGTGGTGCACATAAGATGAAAATACTGGGTATTCCAAATCAAAAGAGCTGTAAAGAAACTCATAAACAGCTGTACAACATACTACAGATTTCAGAGTAAGACTTCACAACAGCTAATGGGAGAATTACCTGCACCCCGAATCACGATATCAAGACCTTTCTCCCACACAGGTATTGATTATGCAGGACCCAACATGGAAGGGTCGAGGATATAGATCTCACAAGGTGTTCGTTTGCCTAGCTACAAAAGCCATCCACTTAGAAGCGGTAAGTGATCTTACTACACAAGCTTTTCTAGCGTCCTTTAGAAGATTTGTTCTGCGGACAAATCTATAGCGGTTGCGGACCAACTTCGTGGGGGCCGAGGCAGATCTACGCCGCCTAATGAAAAGCGCCATCCAAGACTGGAAGGAGATAGCGGATATAATAGTTAGTTAGTTAGTTATTTATTTATTTATTTTTCGTATAGTATTACAAACTATTATTCAAATTAATTTCACAAAATAGTTTTTTTTAAGTTAAGGCACATATGTAAATTATATGAAAAAGTTGAGACATTCTGTATTTTACTTACAAATGTAGTAAAATAGTTTTGAATGCCACTTCAATTAGCTATTTAATTCAAATTAAAGTTAAAGATGGGGTGGCCATATAGAAAAAAAAGAAAATTATGGTAATTCATAAAAAAAAAAAAAATCAATTGAAAAAAAAAGTAATATTACAAACAAGAAGGAGAGAAAAATGAAACAGATTCACAAATAAAAATAAAAGAATTCTCAAAAAAAAAAATCAAAGAAAAGAATGAAAACAACAACCAGAGTTAAATCAGAATGTCGAAAGTAATCGATTCTAAACTAGCGTAGTTTAAGTTGAAAAGCCAATTTTTGACAATTTTTAAAAACATTCCAGATGTTGATATTGACCTGATCGACTGCAGTAGTTTATTAAATAGGCGAAATGCCAATATAGAAAATTGTAATTTGAAATTAATCGAAAATTACAATTACCGGATTTCATAAAGAATGACTTCAGTACTTTAAAACAATACAGATGGCGAGCAAGAAGGATTTTTACGTCACAAAATAAAGGAAAACTAGGGCATCTGACAGGTTTACGACATAAATTCCTTAATATATGCTTTTGTAAAACTAAAAGATGATGTATTTTGTTATGATAAGTACTTCCCCAACAAGTACTCGTAAATCCATATTGCAGCTTAGAGTAAAAAATAATATAGTAAATTTTCTTTAAAAGCATTGTGGAGCAGATGCTTTGCAAATAAAAGAAGTGTCTAGGAGTGGAACGGAAATACTTCCTCAAAGATTCAGTATGATTTGAAAAGCTCATATTCGAGTCGATGATAAGCCCTAGGTATTGAAATTCATCTACTTTCACGATTAGGAAACAGTCAGCAATACAATTAAGAGTACTAAACAAAGTTGGAGAAGTAGTTCTGTGGGTACAATTGCAATTGAACAACTTGTATTTTTGACACTCAGGTGCATGAAAGTGAATATTCGCTTCTAAATTGTGTACCGATGACAAACCGAAAAACATTATTTTTATGTCAATTTATGTCAGCAACGAAATCCAAAGGACTATTCTGACCATACGAAAAACCTATGTCATCCGCGAAAGCAGTTGGTGAGCTTTTAAAATCAAGTGCAAAAAGTGAATTAATATAGATAAGAAATAAAATTGGACGCAAGACAGAGCCTTGGGGTACACTCAGCTTAAAAACTTTATTTCGCTCCTTAACTCATCTATTTTCACTCTTTGTGACCTATTTTTAAGGTAATACTTGAACCAATCAAGCATGAAACCACGAAATCCAGCTTTTTCGAGATTCACCACCAAAATATTATGGTTGACCATGTCAAAGGCTTTGGTAATATCAATGAACAAGACAGCTGTACACTTTTTATTATCAAGTTTAGACACTCTTTAGGCAAAAAACTGTAGTAGAGCATCTTCAGTAGATTTCCCTTTCCGAAAGCCAAACTGTTTAGAGAAAGTAATTGTTAAAATTTAAAAAAAATAATATTCCATCTTTCATAAGTTCTTCGAAAATCTAGCTTAACAAAGGGAGGAGAGAAATGGTCCTGTAGTTGCACATTTCTACAGTAGAACCTTTTTTGAACAATGGTATAACATCAGCACAATTGAGAGCTTCAGAAAGACCCCTGCGAAAACGCAACCATTGAAGAAGTCCGTTAAGACATCCGCGACGAACCATGTAATTTTCTTCAGAATCAGATTTGATATACCATCTGCGCCACTAGAACTAGTATTCTGTAGACTGCGAATCGCTTTTAACATTTCAAGGGAAGTTATGGGTTAAAACAAAACAATTCCTTTGAAATGGTTCAGCAGACAGACAAAGAGCACAAATTAAATTGACTGGACAAGGTTGAAGACTGCTGGGTATATTTGTGAAATAATCATTAAATGCTTCAGCGATTTGGAATTTGTTAGAGACTAAATGGTTTCTCATACGCAAAGAAGAAGGTTTTTTGTAGAAGAAGATTTATTAAGTAAACTATTTACAATTTTCTATTCGTTTCTAAGGTTACCTATGGCAGAATTAAAACGATCACGGTAATATGTATCATGGCAAATTGGAATATCCCTCTTCAGTTCATCGCACAACTTCTTGTATTTACTATTTAATCTCAGATTACTAGGGTACTGATAGCATTTAATTCTAAGCTTATTTTTTGCATTAACTTTATTTAGCACGAGTAAGTCCCTAGAGATTCAAGGCTTAAGTCTTTTTCTTAATTTTTTCGGAGGCAAGAAAGAGGAACAATTAGAAATGTACTTCTTAAGGCATTCAATAAATGTTGTGTTGGAAGTTGACGCATCACTACACGAATAAACGTTATCCCAAAACTCAGAATACAACTTGCTTTGGAGTCTGTTAAAGTTAATTTTCATAATATTGTTCAGTGATTTTGGATAACTGCTATTCTTCCTGTGAGATGTTTCTACAAGACGTCCTGTCATGCAGTGGTCAGTGATCATTAAATCAAGAACAGATTGGATGAAACACTTTTGAATCGCCCATTAATGTTATCTAAATATCCACCTGACACAATCCTAGAGGCTCATTAATAAAAGACTCAAGGCCATGAGGAGCTAATAAGGCTAAATATGTTGAAACGGTTTCACTACTCTCTAAGTTATTTATATTAAAATCTCCTACAACAATTAAATTGTTTGCTTTTACTTTAATTAAAACATCGGAAAATTCATTTATAAACATCGAAACATTAAACATATGAAGTCTGTAGACACATAAGAAGACGAACACTTCATCGTTCACTAAAATGGAAACTTTTAAAACACCTGTACTTACAAAATCGACACAACAAAACTTCTTTAATCTGGTAACCTTCTTTTAAGGAACACCCAACACCACCAATCCCCACCCCTTCGGGTAGGCGTAGTAAGAGGCGACTAAAATCCATTCTCTGTATACCGAGCGAATAGTGTATACAAAATATACAATGAACAAAACGAAAAGATATATTACCCCAGGTAGCAGTCCAGCTTTACTGGAAAATCCACCCTCTTCGGAGGTCGGCTCTATGGATTCTGGGGAGAGCCGCTTATTGCAATCCAATGACCCTTTTTCAAAAAGTTCAAGGGTATCTCGATCTCCTCCACCAAAATCCAAAAACTCCGGGAAAAGAAGTCCACCGGAAGCGCCAGTGCGCGAAATTCAGGACTTAGCTTTGAGGAAGAAAATAAAATACTCCGAAGGAAGCTTAACGAAATGGATCTACTCTATCAAGAGCTCAAGAAAGAAATAGACTTATTAAAAGAAGAAACTAAAGTCCTAAAGAGCTCACGTATAGAGGAAGAACGCGAATGTACTCCAGAACGCTTAGCTAGTCGGGAATATCACACCGACGAAGAAGAGCTAGCACGCGAAACGTGTCGGGTCATAAAGAAGAGACCTAGTAAGAAACGGAGAGGCGGCTCTTCGCCCGAAGTCGAGTCCCTAAAAGAAAAAGAGAAAGAAGAGCACAAAGAACCGCAAGAAAAGCAACCTCGAGCGCAATCTCGTCCAACCCCACCAATTAACATCGTCGGGTTAACGGAATTTAATAAGTTGCAAAGTCTTCTTAAAGGAACTTTAACTCCGAAATATAAGGCCACGTCTTTGAGGGACAATGCGTGGAAAATTAACGTCGATGAATACGACGACTACCAAGCAGTGTCCCAAAAGTTAAATACCGAAAAAATTGAGTGGTATACTTTCGAAATCAAGTCAGAAAGGCCACATAGTGTTGTTGCAAGGGGACTCCACCCCTCATGCACTAAAGAAGAGATTATGACTGACCTTCAAGACAAAGGCTTTAAAATTCTTGATGCCGTTAATATCATCAAAAAGGAGAAGCAACAAACGGAAATAGATAAAGACATCTTGGTAAGGCGTGGACTTCCGCTCTTTATGCGTACCTTCGATAAGTCCGACAATATCGACGATATCGAACGAAGAAATGAGCTCCTTAAGCCCCTAAATGCAAAATTAAAACCGCAAACTAAGCCAAAGCGTAAGGTCGCGGAGGAGAAAGAATGCAAATTCAAACTACCGGGTTCAGAGCGCAAAAAGGTGAGGGAAAGAATGACGAAAGAAAAGCCCTCGACCTCTGTTCTTAAAAGAAACGGTACAGAAAAGTTACCATTGGAAAAGCGACCGGGTAATGACCTTCGAACAGCAGGAGTGAAAACGGCCTGAGCCGCGGCATCTGAAATACCAAAAAATATTGTAATTTCGAATGACCCTGTTTCTCATGTTTTTTCAGTTATTCTAGAAAAACTTGAAGAACAAAGCAAAATAAATAAAATTATTCTCGATAGGCTGGTTAAACTCGAAAGTAATTCAGGGAAAACGCGTACTCCAACTAGAATATGAATGAAAAACGAATGTTAAAAACATGTACTTGGAATGCAAACGGACTTTTGCAAAAACTTGACGAATTGGAAATATTCTTGCGTGAAAAAGATATCGATATTTGCTTGATTTCTGAAACCCACGTAAAAAACGAATCGCATTTAAAAATAAAAGGCTATAATGATTACTACGCTTGTCACCCTTCGGGAAAAGCGAGAGGCGGATCATCATTGTTTATTAAAGACTGGATCGAACAATCCGAAGACCTAAAGATCGAGCTTGAAACTTTGCAACAGCGTACTCTTAAAATCTCATCTATCTAGTGCCCATCGCGCTCCGCGCTTGAAAAAAGTGATTTTACTAACTTGTTTAAATTGCTGAAACTTAATTTCATTATTGCCGACGATTTTAATGCGAAACGTACATTCTGGGGCTCTAGACACAGCTCGCAAAAAGGCAGAATGCTCTATGAGGCAGGTATGGAGTACAGTTGAGATTTTCATTCGATGGGTAACCTGGCCAACTGATACTCCGAAAATACCTGACCTGATCGACTTTTTCGTCGTGAAAGGAATTTCTACCAACCACATTAAAGTTGAAGAGAGCTTTGATCTGTCGTCTGACCATTCCCAAATTGTTTTGACATTGAGCGAAAAACTTTTCTATAATCTAGAGCTAGCGAGATTAACCGGTAGAACAACTAACTGGGAAGGCCTTAAGAACGAAATTGAAGATAATGTTGAACTGAGCGTTCCACTTACGACACCCTATGAACTTGAGGTTGAAGTTGATCGCTTCGTTGAGATCGTACAGCTGATTTCTTGGAATAATACTCCCAATCCAAGGAAAACTCCGGATAAATACGGTCTACGATATCCTACGGAAATAAAGGAATTGGCCAAGGAAAAAAGAAAAGCGCGTAAGAAATGGCAACAGAGTCGTGCTCCGCAACATAAAGCTCACTTGAATCACCTGTGCAATTCGTTGAAGAAGACTATAAAGGATTTTAAGAATCGTGCGATAGGCTCTTATCTTGAAAGTTTAACAGCGAAAAAAGATTCCAATTATTCACTTTGGAAAGCTGTAAAAGGCACCAAAAGGCACAAAGTCCCCGCGCCGCCTATTAAATTTAATCACAATGAATGGGCAAGGGAAGATAAAGTAAAAGGGGACGTTTTTGCGGTCCACCTGGAAGACACATTTAAACCGTACGATAGTCAAGTGTCTTAGGACAATATCAATAGGCCGGATTTACCATCTGACAATTTAGCACTTACAAGTGCAACGCTAAGGGAACTCATGAACAACGCTAAGGGAACATAAAATCAGGAATCTAAAACCTAAGAAAGCTTCTGGTTATGACTTGATCACCGGAGAAATTCTCAAAGCTTTACCTAGAAAAGCATTGATTAAGCTTCTTCATATTGTAAATGCTGCGCTCAGATTAAAACACGTGCCTAACCAATGGAAAGTTGCGGAAGTTATAATGGTTTTAAGACCAGGAAATCCGCCAAATGAGGTAAAATCTTATAGACCAATTTCGCTATTTCCAGTTATGTCCAAAATTTTTAAGAGGATATTACTAAGGCGTCTCCAACCAGTTATAGAAGGAAATCATCTTATATCTGACCACCAGTTTGGGTTCAGAAGTAAGCATTCGACAATTGACCAGGTGCATAGAATTACTGACGTTATCGAGAAAGCACTTGAAGAGAAAAAGATATGCTCAAGCGTATTTCTTGACGTCTGGCAAGATATGGTGTGGCATGAAGGCTTGAATTGCAAATTACGACAAGTTCTCCCTTTATGCCTATACGACATTCTAGAATCATATCTCGGGGATAGACACTTTCGTGTTAGACATGGAAATGAATACTCAGAGCTTAAAGAAATTTCGGCCGGTGTACCGCAAGGAAGCGTTCTTGGGCCACTTCTCTATCTGTTATTTACTCGAGATATACCGAAAGAAGATGGCACTATCCTGGCTACGTTTGCCGATGACACCGCTATACTAGCCGTAGGTAAAACCATCGAAGAAATGACTGCAAAACTGCAAAAGGCACTGAATAAAGTAAATGAATGGACGAGGGACTGGCGGATCGCCCTCAACGAATCTAAATCTGTTCATGTGAATTTCACTTATAAGAAAACTAATGTCTTGCCAATTTTCCTAAACTTGGCCCGAATACCTTTTGCAAACGAGGCCAAATACCTTGGAATGACACTCGACGCAAAACTGAAATGGAATTCGCACGTGAAAATGAAACGTAAAGAACTCGAAATCAAATATAGAGAAATGAACTGGTTGCTCGGAAAACACTCCCAGTTCAGTATTGAGAACAATCTTCTTTTATACAAGCAAGTGCTAAAGCCGGAGTGGACTTACGGTATACAACTTTGGGGCTGTACCAAGAAAACAAACGCCAATATTTTACAAACTTTTCCAAATAAAGTGCTAAGAGAAATTGTCCACCCACCGTGGTATACTAGAAACGATGATAACCACAGGAATCTCGGAATTCCGACAATCGAAGCTGAAATTAGAGGCTTCGCGAGAAAGCATAGAAACCGACTAATCGGACATGTCAACAATACAATCCTACAAATTCTGGATGAAAGCAATTTATTGCGCCGACTACAAAGGACGAAACCTTTCGACTTGGCGAGATAGGAATCAACCGCGCCTAGATTGCGGAAGATACAGGATCTTTCAGTGGAAAGTAACCTGCCAAACGAGTTTTTTTCATGATAGAAAAATTGCTTGATAAAGTCCTTCTTAGTTGCAATATATAACAAATTAAATCGCAGGGTGGTGTTTTTTTAGTCAGTAAGAATCTGACACTACTATGAACACGCGCTTGCTATTCTCATAGTGTCTATGGAAGATTTTTCACCAACCCTCGGGGAAAAAAAAATTCGTATTTGCAAAGATATTAAAGCCAGGAATAACATAATCGCTTATTTCAAATTTGTAAATCCAAATTTCAGACACAAAAATAATATCTGGAATGCAAACGAACGAATCAAGGTGCGTGAGAAGAGACGCAAAGTTTTCTCTCAAACTTCTGACATTTTGATGAATTTGCTATTACAATAGGAACTAAATTTAAATATACTATCACAGTTGGAACTACTAGATTCAAGAGCAGGAAAGTCTTCAATTAAATCATGTACATCATTCATTTTGATTTTTAAATTTAAATAAGTGTAACATCATTAAAAGATCTAATTGAAGTTACTTTTCCACCCTCAACCTTTCTATCAAGAATTTGGTTATTATTATACCATACATATTTAACGCCTTTTCAATGCTTCTTTTGCTTTCATAAATAGCGCCTGGGTGTACTTGGTAAGAGAATCATTCACATAAATACTGTTTCCCTTGCTGCTGCTGCTGCACGGCTACTGTTGTTAAAGCTGCTACTATCGCTGTCGCCCGCGCCTTCGAATCCAGACACTTGTGTGTTCAGATTTTGTTTATTTGCTCTCTTTGCTCTCATAATTCTTTGCTTCGTTGATAAGTCCGAAAATTCTACACAAATGATGGATTTTGTTTTCATTTGAGAAGAGTTAACTCCTTTAGTATGCACTCTTTTAATGAAACATTTCTCGATTTTGTTGTCGAGGACATCAATAGACAAACCTTTGTTGAAAATTTGATTTGTTTTGTCGAGTACATTTTTGTCATTGACATTTGAAACTCCAACAATATCGATGATATTTTCGAGATGCTGCTGCTGTCAATTAAGTTTACTTTCCAAACTATCAACTTTCGATTTAAGTTCCTCATTCTGTGAACGTAGCTCTTTAAGTTGTTGCAGGAACTGTAGACTAGTTTTTTCCAAATTAGTGAGCTTCAGATAGATCATCTGAAGAGTGTATTCACATTCAATCTCGCCGATGTGAGTAGACAGAGATGAAGAGGAGTCCGTTGGTTGTTGCTTGTTGCCTTTTGTTAGAGTTTTTGCAATTTTAGCAGTAGTTGGTGCCTGTGCTATGTTGTTGTCTCGCATATTTACACATTGATAGTGAAAAAAATTTGGTAATTGATAACAATTTGGTAACCAAATCAGCATGCGTTTTAAACCGTAGAATGTTGTCCAGCATTACTCCAAGGTATTTAACTGCTTCTTTCGACCTGCTGGTTTGGTTACCAATCTGAAAGTTGGCAAATTCGACGGTTCTCCGGCTGGTTATAAGAACAGCTTCTGTTTTATGGTCAGCTTTTTACAATCACTACAGTCTATTTTAGCAGAACTGTTGCGATCAATTTTCTGAGAACAAACGGAACAATTCCTTTTGAAAGATTTAACTTTTCTTTGAGATGCGCACCCCACGACAGACTCAGAGAGAATATCAGCAGAAGGAACCCAGTGGAACTTTATTCCCCCAGTTTCTCCCATTTCGGAGGATTATAGGAAGCAGGGGTCAAGAGTGTCAAATACCACCTAAAACGGATTTTCGGGAATGGTACACTAACCTTTGAGGAGCTCGCCACGCTTTTGACGCAAATCGAAGCGTGTTTAAATTCGAGGCCTCTGTGCCCTCTAACCGGAAACCCCGATGACTTCGAACCGCTAACTCATGCACATTTCTTGATAGAAGCGACGTTATTCACCGTGCCAGAGACAGACATGTCCATAGGCAAACACGGACACATCGACAGATGGAAAGAAGTTCAAGCGCATATGCAAACGTTCTCGAAGCAATGGCAAGGAGAATATTTAGCTCGTCTGCAGCAACGTCCCAAATGGTTGAAGTCACAACCTCAACTTAAGGTAGGAGATCTAATTCTCTTAAAGGATGAACGACTTCCCCAGCGAAATGGAGTTTAGGCCGAATTCAATAAACCCACCCAGGAAACGTACACGCGTCGTCAAAGTAAAAACACAACAGGGAATTCTAAAACGACCAATAACAAAACTTTGTCCGCTACCAACGAACGAACCGCAAATCGTCACAAATTCAACATATCCAGTAAACACAAAACATTCATTTATTCATTAAAAAAAAAAAATCATACCACATTAAACACATTTTCATATCCACGGACGTCATCAGACAAAATATAATTCAAACATACTCAAATCTAAATTCAAAATTACTCAACCAAACCCGTCCGTAACTGCAACCCAAAATAGGTACACACTCTCATACAGTCCACTCACTCACACTTACTCATTCACTCAATCAACAAATACCACACACAAGAAAACATACAATCAACTCATCACACGCACCCATTCAAACGCATTTCTTCAAAACACCAAAATACTGAAGAACTCCGTTCATCATTCACCACACACACATCCACGCATGTACATCATCGATGGACACCAGCAAAAATTCAACTCAGAATATTTTTATTATTTTTTATACAATAAATTACTACATATATATTACAATTTATCTTACTCACTTGGATTACATTAGATTAAAAATCTTTAAATTTAATACAAATTATCACACGATTTAATACACGCACCATCTTTTTTTTTTTCGATTGCTCCAAGGATGTGTAATCTTCATAGATACTAATAGCACGAGTGCTACTAGCATGCACGATTCGCAAAGCTGAGTAATCGATGCCAGGAATACGCATACGTACTAAACACACACCCTACACACTTCAACCACCCTCCCCGTAGGACTGATTGTCCGTAGCGCAGTCTGTATGATGACGATAGTCTCCTTTTGGTCTCCTTCGTCCTCAGTGCCTCCGCCCAGACTGGGGCGGCATATAACAGAACTGAGGTAATAACTCTAGAGAGTAGAATCCTTCTAGCGTATCCAGGTCCACCGATGTTAGGCATGATACGCGAGAGAGCTCCCTGCATTTGCGATGCTTTTTTGGTAACAAAATCAACATGCGTTTTAAACCGTAGCTTGTTATCCAGCATTACTCCAAGGTATTTAACTGCCTCTTTCGACATGATGGTTTGGTTGCCAACCTGAAAGTTGGCAAATTCGACGGCTTTCCGGCTGGTTATAAGAAGAGCTTCGGTTTTGTGGTCAGGTAGTTCTAGTCTGGCGGATATTAGCCAATCTTTTATCCGGGCAATTGCTTCATTTGTAGCTGATTTTACGGCACGGATCTGTTTAGCTACTGTCACGACTGCAATGTCATTGGCGAATTCAATTATCGTTACTCCCCCAGGTAGCGCTAATCATATGACTGCGTCGTACAAGATGTTCCACAATAGTGGCCCTAAAACCGATCCATGTGGAACTCCCGCAGTTACGCTTTAGTATTTTACCCCTTCATCGGTACTGTTCTTCAGTTTTCTATTGTTGAAGTAGTTCGTCACTTCCGTAGCAGGTAATATGCCATATCCATCCTGGCAAGTGACCTTCTAATAAACGACCAGTTCGCGGAGTTTTTAACGTCCAGCGTCACTACTGCACAATATTCCTTTGTGCCGTAGAGCCATCTTTCTCCTTCGATGGCACCTTTGGCGGTATCAACTACCGCTCTTATGACATCAACAGTAGATAGTGCTCTTCTGAAACCAAATTGGTGATCTGAGAGGGCTCCTTTCTCTTCTGCTAAGGCGAATAATCTATTATAGATTATCTTCTCGATGATCTTTCCCATGGTGTCTAATAGGCATATTGGGCGATAGGATGATGGTTCTCCTGGGGGCTTCTTTCCTTTTGGCAGTAGGACAAAATGCAGCCTTTTCGATTTTTCGGGAAAGGTTCCTTCTTCAAGTCACTTCTCCATTGTTGTTATGAAGAGGACTGGTTTTTTGTTACAGCTGCCTTTACTGCCTTATTCGGGATGCCGTCGGGTCCCGGCGCATTTCTTGCTGCTAAGGAGCAGCTCCTCGTGATTGACTTCTCGTATAATATTGCTCAGAGTAGCAGGCCTTTGCGAGAAGAGGTGCTCTACTATGGATCTCAGCATTATCGGACATGTTATTTGAGGAGTTCTATAGCCCTTTAATTTCATCATCACCATTCTGTATGCCGAGCCCTATGGGTTAATGTCGGCTTCTTGACAGAGACGTTTAAAGCATGCAGTTTTGCTTGGCTCTATTTAAGCTACGTCTCGCAAGTCTAAGGGTGTCAGGCATTCACTGACCCTCCACTTTATGGTTTTCAGGATGAAGTTGTTCGCAAAGGTGATGTCAATGATGGAGCATACTCCAGCCTTCCGATAAGTATTTGCCCGGCCCTTAGTAGCAATGCCTACCGATAGGGGAGCGAATGTTTCCAATAAGACCTGTCCTCTGGTGTTGGTGAGCCTGCTGCCCCATTCTGTGGCCCACGCGTTGAAGTCTCCTCCTATAACCACTGGGGCTCTCTGGAGCGCATCGGCGATTAGATGGTAAAGCATTAGTTGATATTCGCTGGTCGTCAAGCTGGCTCTTGCATAGCAGCTATAGAAATGGATTCCATTTATTTTCACAGGCACGTAGGCTTCTGTTTGGTCGTTTGTTTCTTGGAAGGCATGGGGTCCACATATCCATATTGCCGCCTGTTTTGCTTTATCACAGATCCAGTTATTGTTCTGTTCAGGACATTTATAGGGCTCGCTGATTATTACAACGTCGGCTCTTTCGTTCTTGGCCGTTTGTGCCAGAATGTCCTGGGCTATTCTACAGTGATTGAGATTTATCAGTGATATCTTCATGGTATTTTGCTTGTGATAGCTCTCCTGAAGACCGAGCATCTGCTGCTACTAGCTATATGATGCGCGTCGTCTGGGTGTTTTTTCATGCAGAACATGCAAGATGGTTCGTTTTCGCAATTTTTCGCTATGTGGCCCCCTTCACCACATCTCCTTCATAGCTTGGAGCGATCTTCTTCGCTTCTGCATTGTGTAGCTAGATGAACATACTCTAGGCACTTGAAGCACGATTTCAGCAGTGTCTTTTCACAGATTCGGCAGACTACCCACCCGAACTTAATTTTCACGGCTTCTAACAGTTTTCTTACGTCTTACCGGAAGACTGATGGTTGCTGTTTTAGTCCCTCCGTATGCTTTTCGCAGGGATAAGATGTCTGCCGGTAAAAAGTTTATTCCAAACTGGGTTCTAATTGCATCGATTATGTCAACCATTGTAGTGACCTCATCGATGTATTTGACCTCGAGGGCAGTGCGGTGCGTGAGTGTTCTTACACTCGCTTGCCCCGCTAAGGCTTCGCTGATTACGCCTTTAAACTCGGTGGTCTTTATTCCTGTCTCCTTCAGTTGTATTTGGAGGTCTCCCTTCTGTGTCCTCCTAATTTTAGGAACCGCGTTTCCAACTGCTTCCAGTTTTGGGTCTGCCTTAACTTTGCGTAGTATATCCGCGTAAGAAAGGGAACCCGTAGCTTTGATGGCAATAGCGTCAGGTTTCGTTTTTACGACCCCTTGCTGATTCTTTTTGGCGTTCTTCTTCCTGGTGGCATTTAACCACTCATTTTCTCCTGTCGCTTGCTTTTTGTTTGTGGTTGCACTTGTTCACTGAGCTCCTGCTGGGGCCTCAAAGCCAATTGCTACATCTTTCTCCTTGGTGTTTGCCAGAGATGGATGTTTCAGCTTCCGCTTTTTCTCCGGGCGTTTACTCATTGTAGCATCATTTGATGAATGTTTCTCCTTCTGCTTTATCTCCGGAGGTTGACTCTCAGCAACACCATTTAATGGATGTTTCTGCTTCCGCTTTATCTCTGGAAGTTCGGTGTCTTCAACGTGCCTTCTCTTGGGCTCTATTGTTGGCTTTAGCCAGGGTGAAGTTTGCGAGGAGTTGTTCTGACGAATAACTTACTTCGCTTTCTCATCGTGCAGTTGAATCGCCGAAAGCTCATAGAAAGCTCTGATGCTTTCAATGGCATCTCGCATCACTTGGTGAATCGAACGCCTTTTGCCGTCTTCCAGCATTTCCACCAGCCCTCTAATCTGTTCCCCTAGCTTGTGAAAATCAGATTTCTGGTCGGTTGGTTCGACCGTCGCCCTTCCTACCGCGGGTGACTCGCGTCGTTCCGTGCATCTTTGTGTGTACTTGGCCAACTGGTGACCTCAGCATCCTTGAGCCCCCCTTGAAGGGGTTCTCCTCGTTCTCCTCAATTTTTTCTTCTGTGTTTTTATTTGTTTTGTTTGTAATCATTTCGGTTGGGTCCCCTCTCAAAGTCGCTATCAATGCTCGAATGTGTAGTCACCCAAGGATCCCATGGTTTTCTATGCATGCAGTGAGTACTTTGAGCCATTTCAACCAGATTTCACTCCAGCTTACTCAGGTAACAGAATACTACAGACGTCGGCCAAGCCCTCTCCTTCTCTGCCGCTCTTGGTCAGGGACTGCTTATTTATGTATTCGCAGTTAACCTGCATTCTACGGGCTGTTGCCTATCCGCCACCTGTGACCCACAGTTGCCTGAGCTTAGCCCCACCAGCCCGTCCGACTTGGTGACTGTGAATACACGCACCACCGAAACTAAACGACCGTGTACACATGTACGTCGCGTATGCAAGTACACCAAAAACAATACTGCAGCAAGAGAACTTTCCATCGCCACAGTCATCGGATTCTACGACAACACAATACCAGCTGGGCATTGTCATCGCAGCAACAACAATAACACGCAAGCTGCAATCAGCGATCGTTACAATCATATAACAGTGAGAGGGTAAACAAAATAAAGAAAGAAAATTCACCTGCGCTCGCAAATGAACGGGATCATGTGTGAGATTGACCGCTAGAGTAATTGATAGGCATTCTGCCGTAGATTTGTCCGTTGTGTCACTGTTCGTATTTTAGCATATGTAATAATTTGTTGTTTCTTACACCAACATGCATGCATTGTACACCAACAATTTAGGCAGCAGATCAGCGGCAACAAGATGGGCAGCAGACTGAAGAAGCATTCTGATGATCTTCGTTCATCGGTGGGAGGAAAATGTTTACGTTACGAACATTGATCACAGAATGACGTCAGCATGAGTTAGAACACGGAATGTACCCACACATGAAAATTCCCCATGCGGGGAAATTTCCTTTTGACAAATTCAACTGTCATTAAAAAATATATAAAAATCTCATATCAAAGGTTAAATAAATATAATCGGTTACAACGTTCCTAGAAAGTGGTTGCGTTTTATTCAGTTCATTTTTACAGATTTTACCCGTTTCTTTTATATCGGTTCAAGTCCCGAACAGTACTATTTCCTCGATTCTTAATTCAATTCTTTTAATCGCTCGAGCCGAGCTCCTTGAGGTCGATTTACTCGTATGCACTAAATTATTTCCATGCACGCACTAGTTTATTACTTTCGTTACTACGCGGCGAACTACTTTAGATCGACTTAAGCGGCATAACTTCTGCGCGGATTACTTTTAAAATGCGTGTTGTAACAATCTTTGCGCAGGTTTCCTGCTCGGGCGCCAGTTAAATTTTATTTATTTTAATTTTAATAAAAAACATACAATATTTTTTTATTCTTTATGAGGAGAAGTCTCTTTATTTGATCAAATTCACTTAAGAACTGACTTACAGGAAATAACTTAAATCTATCGAATCCTCGGTATACCGCTTGCATGCATGTCAGCGAATTCCGTCCCGTACCTCTTGCGGGTGGCGAAGATAGCCGTTGGGAATGTTACCAGTGGAGAGATAAATGGAAATTTGACTTGCAGATGTTTTCTCTTGAAAGATGAATGGAATTTGATGATATGCACTTGGGGATGTTAACTTATATGTTTATGTTTGAATGGAATCTCAAGCGGGACCGTATGTGCCCATGCTATTTTCGTAAAGTGTGTGTATAGGTACGCGTGAAATTATGTGTTTGAATAGATGTATGTGTGGAATTAATTGTAATGAATTGAAATTTTGAGTTTTTTTGTGTGTGATGAGTAGATACAAAAGTGAGTGGACTGAATTTGATACGTGTAAATGTGAAAAAAGTGTGAAAGTGTATAGCTGTTTACAGTTGCAGAAAAGTTTGTTTAAAAGTGAGTGTTGAGTAATTTTAATTTTTATTTGAGTATGATCGAATCATGTTTGTATGATGACAGTGTTGTATGAATATAATATTATTATTATTTTGGATGAATGCTTTTATGTTTAATGAATGTATTGAAGATATGTTTGCTTCGGATTAAGTATTTGTATGGAAGTTGGTTCATTAGTGACTCTATATTGGGTTTCATTTGTTGTCGTTTATGGTAACGGACAAAGTTTAGTGATTAGCGGGTTTAGAATTCCTTGTTTCGTTTTTATTTTGACCATTCGTTGATGTTGTCTGTTTCTGGGTAAGTTTCTATAACGCGGCCTAGATTCCATTTCGTGGGTGGAAGTCGTTCGTTCTTTAAGATGATTAGATCTCCAACTTTAAGTTGAGGTTGTGACTTCATCCATTTTGGACGTTGTTGTTGCCTATGCACATGTTTGGCTCTTTTTCGATGAGTAACGTCGTTCCTATTAGAAAGTGTGCAGGACTTAGCAATTCGAAGTCATCGGGGTTCTCGGTTAAAGGGCACAGAGGTCTCGAATTTAAACTCTATCAGAGTCAAAAGCATGGCGAGCTCCTCAAAAGTGAGTGTCCCATTTCCGACAAACCGTTTTAGGTGGTACTTCACAATCTTGACCCCTGCTTCCCATAATCCTCCGAAATATGGGGAAGTTGGGAGGAAGAAGTTCCACTGGGTTCCCCTCTGCTAATATTATGTCCGCTATCTCCTTCCAGTCTTGGATCGCGCTTTTCATTAGGCGATGCAGTTCTGCCTCGGCTCCCACGAAGTTGGTTCCGCAATAGCTATAGATTTGTCCGCAGACCCCTCGTCATGCTGCAAATCTTCTAAATTATGGTACAAAAGCTTGGGCGACCGCTTACCGCTTCTAAGTGGATAGCTTTTAGGGCTAATCAAACGAACACCGCTATATACCCCTTGTGAGATTTGGATCGTCGACCCTTCCATGCTCGGATATTGATAGGTCCTGCATAATTAATACCTGTGTTGGAGAAAGGTCTTGATATCGTGACTCGGGATGCAGGTAATTCCCCCATTAGATGTTGTGAAGTCTGGCTCCCGAATCTACAGCATATTGTACATCTATTTATATGTTCCTTTACAGCTCTTTTGATTTGGAATACCCAGTATTTTCGTCTTATGTGCACCATCATAAGATGGATCCCCCATGCAGTAATCTTTCATGGGAATCGCGAAGGATCAGCTTGGTGAAATGGTGCATGGGTTCCATAATTACCGGGTTCTGTTGGTCATAAGGGACGTTTGCATGACTTAACCTTCCGCCTACTCGAAAAATTCCTTCTCCGTCTACGAATGGGTTTAATGATCTCATACCCTTGGACTTTGTTACCTTCAGCCAACATTCCTTGCTGAGCACAGCGCGCAACTATATTTGACGTGTTGTCCAATTCGTTTTGTGACAATAGTCCGACGTGATTGTTGGACGGGTCTGTCTTTGTGATGTTGGCAAAGCGCTTACACAAGGCTGTTACTCATATGAAAGTAGGGTTTTATTTGACATTCGGTGAATCAGCTAGGTAATTACATTTGCTACTAATCCCGTACAGTGAACTTGAATTTTTCTTTTGCCTTCCTCTCTAGTGAGACCTGTTGGCTGCGCTGGCAATTCGAAGATCCAAATTGAACGTAAGAAATCCGGTCCATTCCTACACAGTGTTTCACCAATCAGTGCTGATGGCGGCATACATCTGGAAGCTAAATCTGCTGGATTGAGTTTGGTTGAGACATGCTTCCATATGTGAACCTCTATAATCCCTTGGATCTCTCCTACTTGATTCCTGTCAAATGTCTCCCATCGTGAAGTTAGTGCAAGAATCCAAGCAAGTGTTATGCTAGATTCTGTCCACGCGTGCATCGTGGCATCCTTCAGCTCGAGTGTGTGCGCTACGAGGTGCAGCAGTTTAGCCAGTGTAACAGCGCCAGAGAGCTCTAAGCGTGGTAGACTGACTGGTTGTACTGGTGCGACCTTGGACTTCGAGATCTACAGGTGTATTAGTATTTTACCTTCGCTATCTTTGGCCCGAAAATATACTGCTGCTCCATAGGCCTTCTCCGACGAGTCGCTAAAGCCGTGCTGTTCCGTACGGTTCGTATTGCCAACTGTTTGAACCCACCTTGGAACCGGTATGTCTTTATTGGCCGATAAGTCGTCATATAAGTTGTTCCATCCTTCAAGCAACTCATTTTCGACCGTCTCATCCCACGCAGCCTTGCGTTTCCAGAAAAGCTGCATAATGAGTTTTGCCTTCCAAATGCATGGTGATATATATCCCATGGGGTCAAACAGTCGAACAATCGTGGAGAGTATAAACCGTTTTGTTGGCAATGTGCTATTTGGAGGTGTGAACCGGAAACAGAAGTTGTCAAAGTTAGGAAGCCAATGAATGCCCAACGTTTTTGTTTGGTCTGAACCTTCCGATGGAACTGCTAGAGAATACTCTCGATCCTGGACTGGGCCTTCCCTAAGAAGCTCTTTCGCATTTGAAGTCTATTTTCGTAGGTTAAAATCTACCCTTTATAAGACGGTTTTATCTTCTTTTCTTTTTCATTTCAACCTCTTCAATGGCATCTGCACCAGAAAACAGATCATCAACATACATCCCTGAACGGATCATCTTCGCAGCCTTTGGATGCCGCTTTCGCTGTTTCTATAAGAAACCGTATTTCTAGGTAAGGAGCTAACGCAGTCCCAAATGTCACCGTTTCCAAGCGAAAATCCTTGACTTGGTCTGTTAGATGCTTGCGCCAAAAAAGCAATTGATAGTTGGAGTCCAACTCCATTACCCACATCTGCCGGTACATTTTTTCAATTTCCGCGGAAAAAGAGAAACGATACAGTCTCCATAGTAGCGTAACATCAGTAACATTGTGTTGCAGAGAAGGGCCAGTCATCAGGTGATCACTTCAAGACGATCCATCAGATGCTTTAGATGTACTATGCGTTAAAAACAACACTCTTCTTTGTTGTAGAACTGTTTTTTTTAAGACGACATGATGTGGAAGAAAGTAGTGACCTCTGCTGGGGATTTCGTCTTCATTAACTTCACCCATGTGACCCAGCTGCTGCTAGACGTCTTTCCAGGGACTTGAAAGGCTGAAGAGAGAAAAATTAACATACCACCAGTCTCTAGCTACCGTGAGGTATCCACCCGCAAGACCGTCCATTCAATTGGGTCCTTCCTTTCGTCTGTCCGTGCAGTGAGTGTACAAGAACGCACTGACCCTTATACACACACACACACACACTCAATTCCAGTGGTGGTTTTTTTTTTGGTATAATTCGGAATTAAATTCAAAATTAACACAAACAAAAAAAGGGGAAAAAAACAACAACATACCTGCCACGCTGTGGTGTCCACCCGCAGACAGTATTCCTTCGCCAGTATTCCTTTGTTGTGCTGTTTTTTTCTTATATGTACACTTTTGTGTGTGCAAGGAACCATTTCAGGGGTGGGTTTCCTCTAATTTTTAAATTAGGATATCCAAAAGAAAATAATACAAAAAAAATACAGCGATTGGCCGCCTCGCAATGAAAGAATGAAAAGCTCAACAATAGGTTGACATGAGGGAGGGTGTTAGATGCGTCTTCCTCATTCGCACAGGACCCATCCCATTTTATATTAAGGCATTTTTTATTTATTTTTTTTGTTTTTTCTTAGGTCATATTATGAGTGATTTGTGTATGATATATTATCATTCAGGGATTTTTTTTTAAGCGGACCATTTTTGTAACAGGCAATGACGACACGTAGGACATTCGAAAAGGAAATTTCCCATTTCAATATACCGAAAAAGGGGAATACACTACACATAGCTGACAAAGAAAAGGGGAAGAGGACTAACAAAGAGAGGACAATGTCGAACAAAGAAAAAGAAGGAGACGAAAAGTAGGACAATGGGAAACAGGTAATCCAGATAGATAACAACGGGTTAGAGCATCGACCCCAAGAATCATTTGAAAAGTCAAGAGACGAGCAGCTGGTCGCTGCCGCTGATAGTGGATTTTTTTTTTGCTTCGAGGACAAGTCATATACAGTGAAACGAAGACACACTGTAAAGAGATTTTTTTTTTCTGCTCGCTTGCCATTTCCAGTGCCCCAAAAGTTAACTCTAAAGTATTTTGATTTCCTTTTTAAAAATCTACGAAGTTTATTCCAGTCTAAAATTTGTTTTTCTGAATTTCCCTTTAAATATTTATTGTTAAATTTTCTAAGTGAATTTATATATTGGATTAGTATTATGGTACAACTAAATAGGTTAAAACAAATTGAAATAGCTTTAATTCTGCTAAGAATAGTTAGTGATTTGTGACGCGGCGAACTCCGCTAAGAGGAGAAAGAAAAGGCGGGACAGCAACGAAAAACATCCTTTCTTGTGCTGCCTTCAGGACAATGGGGGACTTAGAAACCATGAGTACCTGCTTTACTGTTTGAAAAGAAAACAAATTTTATTCTTGGCTGAATACTTAGGAATTAATAATAGTGATAATTTTAGGTTTAAATTGTGTAATAAATAGAGAAGTGCAATGAGCCACAAATTATGTAATTCAGTGGTGTGACTTGGCTAAGATGCGTGGATAAATTTTTTTGTTTGGTGTGTGGATGGCCGGTCGGATGAACGATGACAGGACATAACGATTACTAATGATGACGACATTACGTGACCACTAACGTTACTGATAACGCCCGATCCCAGTCACGACGTCTTTAAAATAAGACATCTTTAAAGTAAAATAAGACGCATTGATTGAACTGAAGGAAGTGATCAAAAATCTAAAGATGAAAAATGCACCAGGTTACAACTTGATAACCTCGCAGATGGTCAAGGAATTGCCGAATAAAGTTCTTATGAAACTGCTATGTTTGATTAACGCTTCGTTCAGATTGCTCTACGTTCCGAGACAATGGAAAGTCGCCGAGATTATAGCGGTCCCGAAACCAGGCAAACTTTTGAATGAGAAGAAATCATATCGGCCTATTTCCCTATTGCCGGTTATCTCTAAAATATTCGAAAAACTACTTTCTAAACGACTACAACCCGTAATCGACGAAAGACGTCTGATTCCTAACCATGAGTTAGGATTTAGAATCAAACACTCTACAATCGACCAAGTCTACAAAATATCTGACGTGATTGAGAAAACTCTCGAAGAAAAAAAGATTAGTTGTGGTATATTTCTTGACGTCGCACAAGCTCTCGATAAGGTCTGGCACGAAGGCTTGAAGTATAAATTGCAACTACTTCTGCTACGGCAACTCTTTCTAATCTTGTGATCGTACCTCACCGAAAGACTTTTTCGTGTTAAGAAAGGAAATGATTACTCTGACTTCAAGGAAATCGCGGCCGGACTCCCACAAGAAAGTGTCCTTGGCCCGCTTCTATATGTACTCCACATGCGTGATATCCCGCAGGAAAGAAACTGCGTCGTCGCCACCTTTGCGGATGATACGGCGATATTGACAACGGGCGATGCAATTGAAGCAGCAAATTAAAAGCTGCAACATGTTATTAATAAAGTCCACGCTTGGACGAATTCTTGGCGCATTGTGCTGAACGAAAGCGAATCTACTCACGTCAACTTTACCTACAAAAAAGTGGACAGATTACCCGTATATTTAAATTCGGCTCAAATACCGTACGCGAACGAGGCAAAATACCTAGGAATGACTCTAGATGTTAAGCTTAAATGGAAATCGTACGTAAAAAGAAACGCGACAAGTTCGAAAACAAATACCGACAAATGTACTGGCTACTCGGAAAACATTCGAAGTTAAGCCTACTAACTGCTTATCTATAAGCAAGTGCTAAAGCCAGTGTGTACGTATGGTCTACAACTATGGGGTTGTACAAGGAAAAGCAAAAGGAACATCCTAAAAATTGTTGAAAATAAAGTTCTTAGAACGACCGTTAGCGCACCGTGGTACGAACTTAACGAAGATATTCATCGTGATTTGGGAATTCCCAGCGTCGTCGAAGAGATAACAAAATTTGCTCGTAAACACAAAGATCGTGGTCACGGCCATTTTAACCTTCCCGTCATACAACTACTTGACGCGAACAATTCAATTGGTCGTCTGCGAAGGACGAAACCTTTGACCCCGCATCATAGTATATGCCGGACGTGAAAACAGAAGGTCGTCAGCCGGTCCCGGTCATCATTGGAATTTAACCTGCCTAAAGCGCTACATTCTTTCTAACTACATACGAAAATCTTTTTCTAAAAATCACGAGTCTCGTAAGAGAAAATAAAACTGCTGGATAAGCGTCGGCTTAGTTGTAGTATTAGTCTTGGAGAGAGGTGTTTTTAGTCAGTAAAAATCTCACGCGCGAGTTATGTTATGAATCTCGAGTTGAGATAAAAAAAACGATCTTTACAGTTTGAAGCACTTTAATCTACTAGCAAAATACAATTCATAACTTAAACATATAACTTATGTAGGTATCCATTGCAATGGTGTTTCCATAAACTTGGGAAAAAAGTTCGGCCGGAACCCTAGCAGACGCTTACTCTGCAGTTCATGTCACCTGTACAGTACAATGATATGGATTCATATTCGATTTCACATTTACACTACAATGGGTTTAATAACATTTGATATACATGTGTACATACATATAATAATAATAAATGTTGATTATGCATTTCCGCTGTGTTGATGATCTCTCGGTGATGGGAACAGGTGGCTGCCGTAACTGATGATTAGGAGGAAGCGGGGGACAGGTGGCTGACGTAACTCCTCCCCCCTTAGAGTAGAGCGACGGCCACAGTTAGGAGTCAGTGGGGCTGGAGCCAAGGAATGTAAAGTCAGAATCTGGTCGGTTTGAGTTTGGCTTTTTTCTGATGACGATGATGATGACTATGATGATGCCGATGATGATGGCAAATACGGCTGTTGATAATATTGTGATATAGTGAAGGACTTCGGTTTTGGTAACCAGGTTGTACAATTTTGACTCCGTGAGGAAGTTGTATTCCTTGATTTTCTCAAGGCCCAGGATTTCTTTTGTAGAGTTGATTTCGATGTTGCTGCTTGGGGGTGGTGGAATATGTATGTCGTCCCAGTAAGTGTCAATGCTATTTCTGTAGGATATTCCATTAACTTCTACGTCACAGTTCTTGAATTGAAGAAGTGCTGTACCTTCTACTGTTGAGGTTTTCGTACTGCAAGTAGAGTTAATTCAGTATTTTAGGTATATTGATAAATAAAATGAAATTGGGTTCCGGTTGTGAGATTCCTTCTTTTCCAGCGTCACTGAAAGGGCAATTGGGTGCTTCGTTGTTGATGAGTCTTCCTATGCATTGAGAGCTCTGGATGTCTTTTTTTGTTTTTTTGTTTTTTATAATTTGCACATGTTAAAGTGGATATGAATACCCTTATACTAGTTTTTAGAATACGTGCGTTTTTGTGGAAAGGAAGAGACAGAGAGAAAGACAGAGTGGTGTGGTTTGAAACTAAGGTTGTATTTAGTTTCTGTAAACTCCAAGGGTGGTTGTCCAGATAACTGGGGAGTATTTTGTTTTGTTTTTCGCTATTATTGTCGTTGCTTATTATACACTGTATTTTTTTCCGTCCTCCTGATGTCATCATCACGATCAAGTTGCATTTTGGCTATATGACCACCCCACTGTCAGTGTTATGCCTTTACAGTAGAGTTGTCTTAGCTTTCGCAAGTGATCGACTTTTTTATTTATTTCATTCGAAATAAATAGATGATTCTTGACATCAGGATTCGAACCGTGAATCAACAGCGTGACAAGCGATAATGTTACCACTACACCACGGCCACCCTCTTCGTAGTATGGTTTCATGCAATAAAATATTCTTTCTACCTTGGGGCAAGGTGCGGTAAGGTTCTGAATGTTATTTTCGTTTATATTTATGTATGGTTTTGTTATAATACATTTTGTTTCATTAATGGGGAAGGGAATTACATGATGGTGGAAATATTTTTGGGATGATAGGTTAGGAATGCGTATATTAGTTCTAGAAAGTCCTAGTCGGAGAGGAAGTATACCGCGATCTTTTGGGTGGTTGAATATTTCGATTAGTTGTGTAGATGTCAATGGAAAGCTGAAAGGAAAGGTGAGGTTAGTTGCAGAGTTCAGTGTCCGGTTCAATTGTTAGGAATCTAAAAATAAATGGATTTGGATAGCTTCATGATCATATGCCGTGATCATGCTTCTTGTTTTATATTCTTATTCCGCGAGTGTCTATAAGTGTTTAGATAGTGTACGTACATACATATATTTTAATCTAAGTTATTTTGGGTTTTTTTTATCTTACTATTATGAATTTTCTTTTTTCCTTTTGTAAGGATGGTGAATTTGTTATTTTTTTTTTGTAATGTGTTTGGAAAATCTGGGCGTTATTTTGTTGTGCCTAACTTCCTTCCTGAAGACAACATCGTCAACCTGCACTTCATCCGGCTTTTCCCTTGATTCGTTTAGGTGTTCTATTCTTGCCTTGGGAATTGTTTCAACTTTTTCTTGTATTTTAGGGTAAAGTGTATTGAGAAATTCGTTAAGTTTGAGGAGATATTCATGTTCATCTGAGAATTTTAGTGTTTCGAAAAATTTGTATGGTCTGCCGAAGAATAATTCGTACGGTGTATGGTTTGTTATGGAATGAATGGCATTGTTATATGTTATAAATATTTCTGATAAGTTTTCTTCATGTTCGAGCGTGAGTTTATTTTCTTGTCGCTTCGAGATTATAATTCGATAAATTCCTGTCAGGGTTGAATGCAATCTTTCTACTGGAGAGTTACTGGATGTTTGTTGGAAAGTTGTGAAATGTAGAGTGATCTCATGTTATCTGCAGAAGTCTTGGATGATGTTTGCGACGAACTCTGAGCCCTGATCGCATACAATTTTCTTGGGGATGCCGTATAGGCTGATGTACTGTTTTAAATTTTTTAGGATAGTTATACTACTTCTGCATCTAAGGGTATACCCTCAGGCGAATCTGGAGAATTTGTCGATGACCGTAAGAATTTGGTTGTTATTTATTGAATAGATGTCGATATGAAGGATTTCCTAAGGTTTAATTGTGTTTTCGGGTTTGGCGTAATTTGGTTTTGGAGGGTATCGATCATATTTGAGTAATTTGCATTGTTCGCAATTATTAAGGGTTTTTGTGATTGTGCTCTTCATGTTGGGGAAATAGGAATCGCGTTTTAAATCACTTCCAATACGGCTTTGTGATAGGATTGCTCCCAGAGCGCTATTGCTTGCATCCGTTATGAGGATGAAGGGTTTGGTGAAGTCTGGATATGTTAGGATCGGATCATTTGTTATAAGGTTTTTACATGTCTCAAAAGCTTCAATATAATTTTGGTCTATTTAAATTGAGACTCTTTTCTTAAGACAATTAGTGAGGGGTTTGGTCAGCTTTGCTAAGGCTTTTATGAATTTCCGATAGTAATTGATTAGGCCAAGGAAGGATTTGATTTCTTTGGGTGTTTTTGGGATTGGGAAGTTATTGATAGCATGAATTTTATTGGGGTTTGGTTTAATACTATCAGGTGTCACAATGTGACCCAAAAATGCGATTTATCGCTGTAAAAACTCGCATTTGTCCATCTGAACTTTGAAGTTCGAACTGCGTAGTTTTTCAAAAACCAATTTTATGCTCTTGGAGTGAAGTGGAGTAAATTATGATGTCGTCTAAGTAGACAAGACAAATTTTGTCCACTAATTCTCCGAGAACATTACCCATCACGCGTTGGAAAGTAGATGGAGCATTTTTTAATCCAAACGGCATTCTTAAACATTCATAGTGTCCTCCCTCCACCGTGAATGCAGTTTTTTGGATATGCCAGCGGAAAGCAAAAGTGGAGACTGGTCATTGACTATAGGAAAGTCAATGAAAAGCCTATCTCTGGCAGATATCCACTTCCCAATATCAGCGAGATATTGGATAAACTAGGAAGATGCATGTATTTTAGCACTCTCGATCTGGCAAGCGGTTTTCATCAGATCAAGCGCTTGCCAGATCGGGAGTGCTAAAATACATGCATCTACCTAGTTTATCCAATATCTCGCTGATATTGGGAAGTGGATATCTGCCAGAGATAGGCTTTTCATTGACTTTCCTATAGTCAATGACCAGTCTCCACTTTTGCTTTCCGCTGGCGACCCGTTTCTTTGGCACGATCCAGACGGGAGAGCTCCAGGGTGAGTAGCTTTGATGGATTATGCCCTGTTCCAACATCCTTGAGATTTGTTCTTGAACTTCCTGTTTGTGTGCAAACGGGTATCTATAGGTTTTGGTGTAGATAGGGACTTCGTCAGTTGTATTTATTTTGTGTTCGATTAGGTTTGTGCAGGTTAATGATTCACCTTCTGTATACATAATGTCGCTATATTGCAAGCAATAGAAGAACGAGACCAACAGTTTTAAAAGTTTGTCTCGTTCTTCAAGATTTAAATGATTAGTTAGGATTAGATGGGTAACATTTTTCTTAGAGGTGCATTTATCTTTGTTAGTCTCTACGTTCCAATTGTTTAGCTCTATCTATAGTATGTACTATAGTGTGCCGGTTCATATTTTTCTGCATGCAGAGGTTCTTCTATGATTATGTCTTCATTATTTTTGGAATAGTTTGTTATTTCTAAAGTGCTTTGCCCATTTTCGGCTTTGTAGAGGCCTTGTGTTATACAAAGTCCTGGTTTTAGCTCCAAGGAGTTTATAAAAATGTCACCGCTTTTTTTATTTACAGGGAGTCTTGCCAGAACCTTAGAATGTGCGGGGATTGTTATTTGACCAGAAGAATCCTTTGCTTTGAGATTGATGTCTATAACAAAGTTGTTAGTTACAAGGATTTTGTTTTGAAGGTCAATTTCTGCATTTAATTTTAGAAGTGCATCCAAGCCAAGGAGACCATCAAAGAAATTAAGAAATCTGAAAATAAAGAATTTGTGGAATCCGCTTTGATTAAATTCCTTAAAAATTGGTAGATTGGCTTGTGTTTTTAGTTCAGGTTCGCAAGCGAGTTGTTTCTCATGAGGTATGTACTCTGGGTTGATGAAGGAAGTTAACGCGCCTGTGTCTAAAAGGAATCGTAGGGGCCGTCCAAATGGGGAAGATATATTTATGAAAGGTAATGTGGTCGGATGGGTTTTGGGGTTTATGTAGCCTGTTCGCTCATCGAGGCTACGTTGGAAAGATTTTCTCTCTCTGCAATGCTGGTTAAATCAGCATTGAAGTATCGATTCAGTTGCTGGAAGGGATTTTCTAGTTCCCGAAGGGAATTCTCGTTTGGGTTGGAGATTTCTTGGAAGTTAGAATTTGAATTTCTTGTCTTTTGACTTTGCTTGGCTGTAAATTTGGGGTATGGATTTGTATTAGAATTGGGTTGATAACGAACTATGGGTTCAGACCTTTGTAGCCTACTATACTGTGTATTATTGTTACTTCTGTTGAAGGGTTGCGAAGGTTTATGTTCTCGGAAACTTGGCTGACTCTCTCTGTTAGGTAGTGCCCTAGGGCTCGCGTTATTTTGTCGCCAATTACTTTGATAGGGGTTGTGACTTGGTCTTATCTGACTTCGAGCACAATTATAGGAGTTTTGAGTATTAAATGCTTGGAATCTGGGGTACTGATTGATCCTTTGGTATGAGATATTTTGCCCTTTTATGCAACACGTTAAGGTGATAGCTAACATGTCAGGTTGCATGGTCCTTACTCTAGAACCAAGGGGTTCGTTGAGGCCACTTAAAAACGAGTTAAGGCACATTTCGGCGTAAAGATCCTTTTTAGCCTTAATAACATTTTGATCTTCTTCGTGGATCAATATGTTGCTGCACAGAGCTGACTGGATTTCGATAATTTCGCCGTAGAGTGATTCTACCGTTTTATTTGCCTGTCTCATGTTTTGAAGATCGCTGATAAGCGACGTTTCTGTGCGCTTGTCAGAGTAGAGCAATATCAGGTTCGTTTTGATTTCATCCCATATAAGTGAGGTGCCGACGTCGTTAGCTTGCCCTTCTACCGTATTTCTTATGGCCCTTAAAATTATTTGGCCATACGGTGTATTATCGGCTCCTCTTATGTAGAGGAGGATCTCTTCAACGTTGTTAAAGAACTCGTGAAAGAGTCGTCGATTTCTGTCGAATTTGGGTAGATCCTTGATGGCATCAGGGATCTTCAATAAGTTAAATATGTCGTTATGTAAGGGCGTTAACCGAAGCTTGGTTTGAGTTACCCGAAGTTGTTTGTTCGGTAGGCATGTTTGTGGAGTTATTACTTGAAGAAAGACTATCTAGATTTCTGTTACTATGTTTATATATGGTATTATATTATATGATATGAGATTATGCATTTGCTTTATATATTTTCTTTACATTTAATTTTCTGGAGTGCCATTCAATAGGGATCGCAGAATGGTTTATTTATATATAATTTTTATTTAACTTGGTTATCTGGCGTGCCCTTCAATAGGGATCGCAGAATGGTTTATTTTATATATATTTTTTGTTTAAACTTGATTTTCTGGAGTGCCCTTCAATAGGGATCGCAGAATTTATTTATTCTAAACAACACGACTTACGCACATATGCACCCAAGGATAGCACTGATGAACCGATGAACATTGCGGTCTGGGGCTAGTTTTGATGTTTGAATTTGGTCCAACGATGATTAAGGGTCAAAACCCAACGGCTGGTTCTCACTTTCAGTATATTTTTTTTTTCATTATTATTAATAACGAACAGGGTTCGTTCGGACAATTGTCTTTCACTATCACCAGTTCTTGTGTACGATAATATCAATTTTATTGTAATAATTTTAAACAAAGTTAATAGTTCGCACGTTGCAATAGTAGCAATTGTTACTGTACTTATTATACTTTGGAGAAAACAAAAAAATCAATCGTTCACCGGACAACCGACTGCGCCAGTTATGTTATGAATCTCGAGTTGAGATAAAAAAAAAAACGATCTTTACAGTTTGAAACACTTTAATCTACTAGCAAAATACAATTCATAACTTAATCATATAACTTATGTAGGTATCCATTGCAAAGGTGTTTCCATGAACTTGGGAAATAAGTTCGGCCGGATTGGATTTAGCTTAAGTCGTTAGGTTAGTTCAGGTTTAGTTTAGGTCTAGTTTATAATAGGTAGGGTAAGTTTCTCGGAGTCCTTCCGAATCTTTCTCCTGGACATGGGCACAGGTCCTTGGATTTTTCTATCTTTTTTGAAGTCCGTCCGAAGTTAAAGTAG
Organism: Pocota personata; assembly: GCA_963082735.1. Taxonomy (NCBI): domain Eukaryota; kingdom Metazoa; phylum Arthropoda; class Insecta; order Diptera; family Syrphidae; genus Pocota; species Pocota personata. Next base: position 139,289,725 of record OY720429.1, on the reverse strand, counting down.
AGTAACTTCCTTCTTCTCTTTTGGTTTCTGATTACAATGGAACGAGAAGTAAGGTGGACAAACCACTCCGTCCGACGAGCCGAGCCGAGCAACCGTGGACGCGCCGCCGTTCTCTTCACTTGCACTAAAGACGCCTCCGTGGCCAACCCTAACTCAAAACGATGGTGCCCAACAGTGTTTTTATCACAATCGGCTACTAGAGGCACGATTGCGGCTCCAAGCGTACGATTTTCTATATTCGAAAGTCGTAGCCTTGGACTCATATCAATCAACCCCATTCGCGATTAGTTTTTGCTATTATTTTTTTTTTCCTGTCTTTTAGATTCAAGGGTTGTTAATGCTCCTTTCTTAGTCACAGACTGAAGACAGCTATCTAATCCGCAAGCTTTTAGCTAGTAGATACTGTGAGGTAGTTGGAGGTGTGTGAATAAGCAAATAGCCGGGCAAGGTAGAAAGGCCGTATGCTAACTGCTGCCCCTAGATTGAGTTTTAGTCATATTCCTTGTGAGGCGTGAGCATAAGCCCCAAAGCTTTGTCCGTGTTGGAGTTGAACTGGGAAATCCTGGCCAGCCTTCTATTGGTTATTACCTGATAGCAAGTACTGTTAAGGAAGGAAAGGATCGACTTTAACACCTCGTCAAGTATTCGAGGCACCAGTCGCTACCCGACGATACTGACATTACCCTAACGAGTACGGACAGACTAACATCAACAGAATGGTTGCTGGAAAACCTTACCACAAATAAACACACCACTTTACATTCATAAAAATTTTAGGATTTTGATTTCTTTTAACATTTCGTTTTCCACCCTTTTTTATTTTTTGTTATATTTTTTTGCACATAACAAATACAATTTTTTTTACAATTTTGATTTTTTTTTGTTTCCACTTTTTCTACTAATTTGTTTTACTATTACCATTTTACTATTGTTTGTTTTGCTATTATCAGAATGTTTTTTTTTACTATTTTTTTGTATAAATTACTTTTACTATCCTTTTTTTTAAGTTTTTTTTACGATTAAATTTACTTATTAAGATTTGGTTTTTTTACTACTATTATTTTTTTTTGCAAATTTTACTACAATACTATTTTTCCCTTTTTTTTACCTAGCTAAAACTTGAATTAGGGAAGTAGGATTTATTGATTTTTTTTTTATATGGAAGGAGACCTTAGAAATTTAGGAGCAGTACCTAAGAACACTGGGTCCCAAGGAGCATTTCCGCCAGGAATGCGGGTAATGCGTCTATGGGCAAGGTTGGTACGCGAACAGGGAACTGACGGATATGACTTGCCACCTGCTACAGGGACTAGCGGAAATTACGCACGACAAGGGACAAACGACGACTACCTGTTCTTTAGCCAAGACGACGGAAATTAGCCTACGAACTTTAACATGACAGACCATACTGCGGCAACAAGACAGAAGGTAACTCGGTCCACAGTAGAGCTGCGTGAGGACCTAGAGCGAAGATCCCTTCCAATGGTATAAGACTTAGTTGACTTGTATGACATACAAAACCGACGATCTACAACAAACCCAACACTACAAGTCAGAGAACTTCATCGACAACGTAACCAACGTTTAAGTCTGTCACTAGGCAACTAAGCGACAGCAACTGTAGCAGAGACCAGGGTCAGACAACAAACTTCTGACTACGAAAACGACCTAATTGACTGTGGAGGACACAAGTCTTTCAAGCGGTAAGGAAGAATCAGGTTGAGATCATGTCGGTGTTCGTCGATAGCATGAAGAATATGATGACTAGCTTCCAGGAAAACATCAAGGCGATCAGCGATAAAATCTGCCACCTGGAACGTTCCGTAGCTGCGCAGAGGGAACTTCCTTCTCCCGACAAGGACAGTCTACTCCTTCGCACCCACGCAACTGGATGGAACTGCTACATCAACGCCGATACTAAACAGACCGACTCTCAACCCGGTACTACACCGACGATCACTACATGACCCACTACATAAAAAGGTTCTACACTTCACCTAACCATTCCCACGGTTTTCGAAAAGGTAGGTGGACATTCATAAGTAGGGCATTAAGTTCGAGTATTTACACATTTCCATCACCTCGTAATCGGCCCAGCAGTTTCTGCAAGAAAACAAAAGCGATAGGGGCCTGAGCTATCAGCGACTTAAGGGGGAATTGTTGAAACAATTTAGAAATAATGTAAGAGACCACGAGATTCTGAGAGCTATTATGGATAGGAGACAGCAACCCCAGGAGTCTTTCGCCGACCTCTGCAGCGACGATGGTACTACAGATGACGAGTCGACAGAACGAACTAGACTATGAAGCAACATAAAGGACAGAGTAGCGCTATTTTTTGGATGCTCTATCACGAGTATCCAAAAATTAAGAGATGAATGTAGGAGCGGAACAAGGGGACCAGGAAACATTTAGAAATAGGGAAGACTTTAGGGATTCAGAGAACGAAGAAGTGACAATTGCTGCGCTTCAATGGAACCGGATTGAGAGACATCCGTCTTACATGAAGACTGACAGAACAAACAATATGAACTCGACTAACAGAACAGACCTGACTAGGAGTCCTGTCTCAACTCCGTCGGCGTGTCAGTCCACTTTCCATAGTCTGACGTGCTTTAGTTGTAGTCAAAGGAACATCAAATTTAGTTGTACACAGTGCCAGGGAAACCTGCCAGTCGGCAGTGAGACCGGGACGTACCAGCTGACAAAGACCACAGTCCCGGAAAGGACAAGACATACAAATTTTGAGGAGGAAATTTTGAAAAAGGAAATCCCTCAAAGGAAGAGTCTCGACGAACGCTTACAGGAGTATAAAGATGCCAGAAAGCGCATCCTTGGAGAGTAAGTGACAGCGCCGGTGGAAAAGAGGAGGAACTATCTCAAAATTAGGAGGCTAAAGGAAATAAGTGCAATAAACAGACGACGAAAAAGAGACATAGTAGCGACTATGATAAACATTTTGGACGACAATAGGCCATATGCTAAAGTTATGACAGAAGGTGAGGAGCTCATGGGCCTATTGGAGATAGAGGAGCTTCAATTAGTTCTTTAGGGAAGGGAGCGACTGATTTCTTAGACAGACACAACATCAGAATGACTAAGATGAGTACAGACATACGAACGGCATACGGAAAACACCAACGAATACTAGGACGATTCAACACAGTAGTCTCCTGGGGTGGCAGGTCACATGAGTTAGATATATTCATTGCGCCAAACTTACAGTACTTACAACTCCGAACAAAATCAATTAACTCAACATTCCATCGCCGACGGAAGAACGGTCTCCGGTTCAGGCACTGTCACCACTACACCCCAAGAACTTGAGAGAATCAATCTTCTGTTCTCCTCGCGATATTGGGACTGGGTAAAACCAGCCTCGAAGAACACATAATCGAGGTGGATGACGAGAAGATTCCCATCAAGCTGAGACACTACCAAGTTTCACCTGCGATCCAGAAGCTCTTATATGACGATTTGGATAAGATGATCTTTCTTGGAGTAATAGAAGGGACCAGCAGTGCTTGGTGCTCTCAGTGGTGCTGGTGAGAAAACCCGGCAAAAATATGTGTAGGTTTATGGACAAGGTCATACCTTCTCGCCTGAAAGAGTATGTCTATCTCGATAAACTCTTGGTTTGCTCTCAAAATTTCGAGTCGCATGCCAGATTGCTGCAAGAAGTGGCCAAGTGTCTGAGAGAAGGGGATTTGACCACTAACATAGAGAAGAGCAAATTCTGCTACAAAGAGATTAAATACTTGAGATACATCGTCGGCGATGGTTGCCTATGAACTGACACTGGCAAGGTTTCGGCGGTCGAGAATTTCCCGGTCCCAAATACTCCCAAGCAACTCCGTCGATTTCTAGGGATGACGGGCTGGTATTGACGCTTTATTCCAAATTTTGCGACTATAGCAGCCCCAATGACCGACTGTCTGAAAAAAGACAAGATATTCGACATGACAAACGAAGCACTGACAACCTTCCAACAACTTAAGACAACTCTAGTGACAGCACTGATACTAACGAACCCGGACTTCACAAGACGATTCTACATATCATACAATGCGAAGCATCAACATCTGGTGTAGGGAATGTGCTTTTTCAGATGGACAACGAACGACCGATAGCATTCATGTCCCAGAAGCTCAACTCTGCCCAGCGGAACTATAGCGTAAAGGCGCTTGGATGCTATGCGGCCGATTTGTCAGTGAAGAAGTTCAGGGCCTATGTGGAAGGATTACCTTTCACTATAATAACCGTCCATGCAAGTCTGAAGTGGCTAAGTCGGCCATAGGAAATAATTTTTCTATTAAAAGACTAAACGAAAATAGACATGCTATCCATTGTAATACAGTGGAAGAATAAAAAAAAAAATTAAATAATTCCTTAGGGACACAACGACGGAGTTCTTCTATTTCACCCCGAAGGGGGAAAAGCGGCAAACAATGCTGCTGAGGGGGATAGACCCGTCTACTGATCCGGAGACGCTCCTTGCGCTGCTTAAAGAGAGAGAGCGCAACGAGCTCGAATTTGTAGGGGTTAAGCCATTCACCACATCTAAGGCAAAAAGGGAGAAGCGGAAACTGCCATTCTTAATAGATCAGCTTTCACCCAATAGCAAGCTGGATGGTCTAAGGAGTATTAAAGTCCTAGACTACCAGGTTGTCGCATGGGAAAATTTAAGAAGGAGCGAAAACATTTAACAATGTATTCGCTGCCAAAGGTTCGGGCACGCCGCGTCGAACTGCGAAATGTAGCCTCGATGTGTCAAGTGTGGAAAGAACCACAAAGCAGAGGAATGCACTCTGGGTAAGGGTGGAGTGGCAGATAAGGGCCAGATCTCGTGTGCTTTATGAAGGAACTCGGGACACACCGCAAACTATCGGGGTTGTCCTAAATTCCAGTATATTAAGAAAGTAAATCTTGTTCGCCAGGAGAAGGTTGTAGTGAAACGTCCACCTGCTCCAATTCAAATACAATCCGTGACTCCCCAAGTGACCTACGCCCAAATGGCGGTTGGTCGAGGAAACGCGGAACAGAAAAGACCGAAGGTTGCTTCTCAGGCCCCAGCGCCTAGAGCACCGGAGGCTTAAACTGACTTGCTGGCCATATTGCGCTCTATCCAAGGGCAGATGGAGAAGCTTCAACGTCAGGTACAGGAGCAGGCGAAGCAGGTGGACCAGATCTACGCAGGTGGACCAGAACCAGGCCTAACGCAATTCCAGTCGTAATGGGTACGAACATGGAGGAGCAACCCTTGAAGATCCTTGCGGTGAATGTGAATTCACTGATTAGGATCGAGCGAAGAGCCGTATTGTTTAAGTTGCTAGAAGACCAAACCCCTGATGTGCTTATGGTTAGCGAAACAAAACTATCCCAGAAGCACAAATTGGGGCACAATAAATACAATATTATTAGAAGAGACCAACCCAACTTCACACAAGGAGGAGGTGTTGCGATCTTCATACGCAAACAACTGCAATTTAAAGTTGTGTACGGCGGTGAAGTGCGAAGGTTCCAGGAGCTGGAAGCATGTATCGTGTGCATTCCTCTCCGTAGTGGAAAGAGGATGTACTTGGTCGCACTCTATGCACCTGAAGCTACTCAATCTACTTTATTTATTTCAGAGCTCGAGACACTTTTTCGATGCCTGAGGCTGGAGTCGGAGGAGAATTATTTCATCATGGCCGGAGATCTCAATGCCAAACATAGAGATTGGGGAAATAACACACCAAATCCTAGAGGGAACCTACTATTCAATTGGTGGGGTCGGCACAGTGTCGAGTATAAACTCGATTTGAAAGCAACAGATAGTCCGTCGTTTCCTAGAAGCGGCTCCTATCTGGATCTTATGCTGTTCGACGTACGGTTACAACTGACCGACATGGACCGACAAACTATAAACTGCCTGCACACATTTGTGTATGACAGTGACCATTGCGGACTCAGTGCCGTAATAACGATTCCCAACGAAATTGCGGAGTTGGAGGAGTTTGTCCAAACGTACTCCTACAATTATAGTAGAACACGTTGGACTCGCTTCTCTAGAGTTTTGACAAGAGCAATCTCCTCGAATTCGCTCTACCCACCGTCCAATAGGAATCTGTCAAACGAGGAGATTGACTGGTACCTAAAACAAATGGACGAAATAATTAAACGAACTATGGACAATACGATACCTCGGTATCAACATACTGATAACGCAGACATATTCCGCCATGCAACGATTGACGCACTACACCAAAACAAAAGTAGACTGCTGTCGAGACTAAAAACCTTGTACAGACAGTTTACTGACAGACAAAACTCGGAGGTTAGGACGCTGAAGTCGTTGATTAAAAACCTCCAGAAATTAATTAGAGAAAATTACACACTTTCTGTAAATTTGCATTTGAACAACAAAATTCGGGCTGTAAAATCCAACAACCCGAGTATGTTTCCGCAAATAAATAAGATATTTCGGAGGAATAATCAAAACGACCTTCCGTGTCTTAAGATCCCCCGAACAACGAACAAAGGACGAATACTTATAACAGCAGGTATAGATCCAGATAACGCAGTAGAGGATGACAACTTCTTTGTGATCGAAGATCCGCAGGAGAAGGTAGAGGCTATATTAGCGACTTTCCAGGAAGTGCGCAAGGTGAATGATACCATTTGACCGAACTGCGACCTGGAAAATCGCGTCCTTGTGCACAACTTCTACCTTCGAAATGATATAGAGCACTGGCAATCCGAGAACATAGGTTTTACCAAGTTCAATGACGATAACATAGCAAATAATGTCATCGCCGATGAAAGGGTACATCCCCCGTATATATCCTCGACTCATTGAGGAGGAAGAAATCTGCGGGAATCGATGGAGTATCGAATATTGTGCTTCGACATCTCCCTCTACAAGCGGTGGACATTTACACCACTCTGTTTAGCAATGCACTGAATAATGCACATTATCCAGTGCATTGGAAAGCACTTCCAATCCGGCAAATCCCCGGTCGATAAGTCTCCCTTCGAACATCTGTTACGAGCTAGGGGCAGGCCATGGGGGCATCTTCGGTGTGGATGAAGGGGACGTTGGCACGCACGCGGTTGCACGGCTTAACTCGTCGGACGGGGCTGGTTCTTGTCTCCCATCACTCTCACACCACCTGCTCAAACACAAAAATATCGTGCCATATGCGTATTAAAAAGAACCTAATAGAAAAGAGAAGAAGCTAACCTAATTAGACCACGGACGGACTTTAAAAAGATAGGAAAGGAGACAGGAGAAGAAGAAGAAGCTCAAGGGCTTATGCCCATATCCCGGAGAAAGAAGGGTATGCCAGATCTAACCTGACTATTCTAATCTAAACCTAATCTATCCTAAACTTATTATACGCCCTAATCTATACCTAAACTAACTTATAACTATCCTATTCTAACCCTATACTACGGCATCCGTATCCCTTGTCTCTCCAGGATGTGGGTTCATCTCGTCCCAGAGACGTGCCAGGTGTTGATGGCACCGGCATGGCCAACCCACCCTTGTGTCTGGAAGACACAACCTTCGCCATCTCCTTGGCCAATATTCACTGGAGATGGCCCCTAAGGCCTCAATCCAGCCGCCACTGTCTACTGTTCACATAAAGTACGTAAAGTCGTCACATCTGGTCTTTGTCACGTCAGTGCAGTCGTCCCGTCGAGTCATCGTCGCACCTGGTCAGCGAAAGGACGGCCTTCCCATTACCCCACACACCATCGTTGCACAAAAAAAATTTTACCGGCACATCACTATTATGATATTATGAACACTAAACTTTCACATCATACGTTTAGCTTTATTCGTATGATCTCTTAGGATCTCAAAATTATGCAAGTAATTCTAACAAAGAAATTCTATTAAACTAACTTAAAATTAACCTAACCTGTCCTACGTAACAAAAAAAATCTGCCCTTAACACTTATATAACTTTGTCTAAATCAATTCGTTAAAAGGAAAGCAAAAAAAAAAAATACTCACGGTTTTATGTCCCCCGTTGTCCTGCCGGCAGCACAAGAAGAGTTGTAGTTGCTGATGTCCCAGCTATAATATCGCGAAACCAAATTAAAAAAGGAGGTTAAGCGCAGAGTTCACTGTTACCCTATCCTTACTTTACACTTGGTTTGCAAGACAAAATAAAAAAAACTAAACTAAGAAAACTAAGTTGATTCACTGCACTGTTTTCACTCAAAAAAAAAAAATTTCTTGTTCCCTCGCTGTTCTTTTCTTTTTCTTTATAGCTGCGGCTGTTGTGGTACGGAGCCTTGGGGTGGAGCAACTCGCTTCAGTTCCTTGGGTGGCCTTTGCTCCTTGCTATACCTTGCCCCTTTGTAGGATACCGCTGGCCGTCTTGCGGTTTGATTAGCGGTCTCCGCTAGCCGTTGCTTGCGTACCGAAAACCGGGTCTACCCAAAAAAATTGCAGAGGCTTGGGCGTATCGGTTCGACCCAAGTCCTAGAAATTTGCCACAAGTTCCCCAAGTTAAATTATTTGGCTCGTAGAAATCGATTTATATAATAATATACCTCTGCTGTCTTGCTCCCAACCCGTCCTCTTCTCAAGGGGAGCTATTGCCCTTTGGACCTCTGCCTTTCTTTTTTTTTCTTCTAGGAAAATTACTACTAAACTAATATTTTTTTTTTTCTAGCACTAGGCAGTCATCACTTACCAAAAAAAAAATTTTCAGATTTCCTTCCTTTTTTTTTTCTTTCTCTTTTTTGTATGCCACTGTCTGTGAACTTTTTTTTTTCTTTACTAACTGCGGAGTCGGGGCATCGACCGTTCCCATATGATCTAATCAAAAAAGTGATCAACGGTCGATGTTCTTTTGCAGTAGTCTTGTCTTCCTCAATTTACTCTTTAATCATATTCTCTTCGTTACCCCTTCATTTTCATTCGTTGCCTACATTTCTCTTCGTCCTTCTATGTTATCTCTGTCTCCCTCTTCGTCACGTCGGTCGTCCATTATCTTTATCCATATTGCTTTCGGAGTATTGGAAATATCCTTCGTCAAGATGGTAATACTTAGATATAACACTTTAATAAATTAACACATTTACCTAAATTCGAACAATAAAATAACATAACATACCTTACATTAATATAACTAACCTACCCTAATTAACCCAACATCTATTTACTATGACAATACTCGAGAAATTACTACAAACGGAACGTATAACACTTTTAAATAGGGATCTTTTCCATTTCCCTTCGATTTTTCGCTTGAGGTTTTTCTCTTTCGTCGAATTTTCTTTCCAAGAGGGAGAGCTGAGCTGTGTGCGAACGGGAAAACTAGCGTGTACGCTTATGTCAAAACAAATCCAAATCAAATTTTGTTTTCTTTTGTTTTTTTTGAAGAACTAATTGACGCGATTATTTTCCTTGCGAGAAAATTAACCTCTTCCGGGCGGACTGTCCCTGGTAAGCGGAACTAACCCAAAAGTTCCTGAATTTGTGCTAGTAAGTGGATGACGGTACACAGATGACCCACGATGATAATTTCCCAAGGCTTACCTGGGCGGGGGTACTTGCCAGTGGTCATAGTCCGCATCGTTGGACACCATTCATTGTGGCAGCTGGCGATGGCTTTCCGGCTCGTCTGCACCATTGATCTGGATCTGCGGTTAGTATCTATATTATCTATGTACATCATTTCTTCTTTGCGTTTGAGTTGTGGACTTGACGCCTAGTGTCGCCTTTGGTGACTGGTGTCACATTTGGTGACTAGCGTCGCCTTAACCAAGCAGATTTGCATATATTTTTATTAATTTTTTTTTGTTTTTTTTTTTTTTTTTGTTTTGTGTGTATGTTTTGAACTTGTTGTGGTCTCTAAGGCCTCGTAACGGGATCGACGACAGTGTCTGAGTGGTCGTGAGGACACTGGCCTCGTAAAGAAAAGGGGCATGTAGAGACTGCGGTATCCCTTCGTACCCTTCGCGCGTTTATAGGCCGACTAACGTGTGGCAAGGGCCCACGCCCTGGGTTTAAGGGTCTCGTGTTCTACAGACCTGCCGGGCTATGGGACTTTATTAGCTCTGCTCATCCCCTTATTGTACGGTGCCTGAAGTGTGGCATATATGTGTGTGCGTGTGTGTGTGTGCTTGTGGTTTTGGTGCTATTATAATCATATGTAATTCGAGGGGCACGTTAGTTTAACCTTTACAATATACAGTTTATCTTGAGTGTGTTATCTACATGAGAGATACTATGCTACACCAAAAAATCCAAAAAAAAGTAAATTGCTCTACTAATAAATAAACATCTCTAACAATGACTAAATAAACTTTATATATAAATAAATAATAAATCTGTAATTATATAAATAAATCTATAGATAAATATACTCTATAACTAACTATAAATCTCTATGAATCAATAAATATAATAAATCTCTGAAGAAATAAATACATCTCTATAAATATATATCTACTTCTATAAATAAATAAATAACTCTATGGATAAATAAATAACTATGGGTAAATAAATAACTCTCTATAAATAAATAAATAAACTCTGGAAAAATAAATAACTCTCTATAAATAAATAAATAAACTATACCTCTACATAACTATAGCAACGACAGCTTATGTGCGTCAGCTATATCACAGTCTTCTTGTCCTTCATACGTGAAGGTCTTTGGCATGAAACTTGCCCACCACTTCACCTCTCTGGTTGCCTACTTCATACAGCGAGTTGCCAATCGCTTTCAAAATCACCGAGGGTAAAAACTTCGGGCCTAGTTTGGCATTGTACCCATCGGGTAGGCTACTTTGTTTGAAGTTACGGTTTGCCCTACGGCGTATTTAACCTCTCGGCTTCTTGTGTTGTAGACTTTGGTGGATTTTTGATGTGCCAGTCTTAAGTTCTCAAATATTTTATTTCTAATTAAAGCTAATTTATCAGTCTTATTTTCAGTGTGAGCCTTGGGTCCTTGATCATATGCAGTCTGCGCAGGACTTCATAGGCACTAGCATGCTGCACAATGGGTATCCCAAATACGGCGTAATAGGGCTCGAACGATGTCGTATCGTGCACTACGCTCCTCAAGGCGAATGCCGCACTACTGACATGCAGGTCCCAGTTCTTCTGGTCCCTGTCAATATACAACCGTAATTTGGCCAGTAAGGAACGGTTAACCCTCTCGGAAGCATTTACCTGAGGAGAGTAGAACGCGGTGCGAACGTGTTGGACCTCATATTTGTTTAGCAAGCTGGAAAACAATTCTGAAACGAATTGTTTTCCGTTGTCTGAATGGATAAATTCGGGGACCCCAAAAACATGGAAGACATTTTCTTCTAAATATTTAACTTCCTTAGCTGCCGTTGCTCTGCGGATAGGCCGCAATAAAATATATTTACTAAAATGGTCCAATACTATAAATATGTGTGTATGTCCTGTCTTCGTTCGTGGGTATGGTCCTAGGAAGTCGATGTACAGGCGTTGAAAAGGTCATTCCGCAATTGTTTGTTGCCCCATCGGTGGTCGGGATATCACGTTTAGTGATTTGCTGCATTTACAAGTTACGTACGTTTTAACGTAAGCCTGTACCTGGCCAGAAGTACTTCTGCCTCAACTTTGCTAACGTCTTGCTTATTCCCTCATGTCCTGCAGCGGGAGAATCGTGAGCAGATTGTAGAAGACTACCACGCAACTCCTTCGGTAGTCCGTTTGTAAACAAATCCGTCAGATACACATACGTCTGGTAGTTTGTCTTTGTTCGTGTCGACTGTCTTCCTTAATTCGTCATATTCCCCCGAAGTGAAGCATGGCGAACTAAGGTCTACCTCTAACATTAGTGTATCGGGAGTGAGATCCTCCATATGGACACGCGAGAGAGTATCAGGCACTACGTTCTGGACAATGTTGGAATGCCCTCAGCGCCTCGTCGGTCATTGTAAATGTCTGTCCTTTCTTGAGGCAATCGGTCATGGGAGCCGATACAGAAGAAAAATTTGAGATAAAACGTCTGTACCAACCTGTCATACCGACGGAGTTGCTTGGGAGTCTTTGGTATCGGGAAATTCTCGGCCGCCGACACCTTGTCTTTGTCCATCCGTAGACATCCATCCCCAACGACATATCCGAGGTACCTTATCTCCTTAAAGCAGAACTTAGTTTTTTCAACATTGATCGTCAAACCCGCTTCCCTTAAACATCTAGCTACCTCTTCCAACAATCTGGCGTGTGACTCATAATCTGGAGAACAAACCAAGAGGTCATAAAGGTAGGCAAAGACATTCTCTTTCAGCCGAGAGGGAATGACCTTGCCCATCAACCTGCACATTCTCTGGGCGGCATTGCACAGTCCGAACAGCATAACCGTGAACTGATATAGCTTCCGTCCTGGGACTGTGAAGGCTGTTTTCTTCCTCGACTTTTTCTCCAGGGGAATCTGCCAAAAAGCGTCCTTCAAGTCAATACCCGATATGAATTGTGTATCCTGAAGTCTGCTCAACAGACCCTCGATGTGAGGAAGCGGTTAAGCGTCCTTTTTGGTGACTGCGTTTACTTTTCGCGAGTCCAAACAAAGTCTATTTTTGCCGGGTTTCCGCACTAACACAACTGGAGAGCTCCATGCACTGTTACTCTCTTCGATGACCCCGAGAGAAAGCATTCGGTCGAGTTCATCGAAAAGCAGCAGAAGGTCATCCACCTCGATAACATGCGTTTCGATGGCAACAGTTGCTTGATTCTTTCCAGTTGAGCTGTTTGTGCGGGTAACAATGCCTGGACAGGGGAACTCTCTACCGTCGGAGATGGAGTGTCGAGTTCGCCGATAATGTGAGGAGCGACCTTAAAAGCTCTCCAAAAATCTACCCCTAAATAGAGTTGCTGTTGAAAACAAGGAACAACATACAGCTCCATTTCTTGGGTTTTGCCATCCCATGAAACAATAGTTGTAAAACGTCCTTGTATCGGTTGGTGGTTCCCGTCTGCGGTCGTAATGTCTGTTGCCATCCTAGTTAACTTTACGTTCGTCGTAGCTATGAATTCGAGTGCACCTTTCCCCAAACAGCTAACAGAAGCTCCACTATCTAATAGCCCTAGAATTTCCTGTCCTTCTATTCTCACTTTTGCATAGGGCCTATTATCGTCCGAGGTACATATCACAGATGCTTCTATTTGATTCTTTCGTCGTCTATGTATTGCAACCTTTTCCCTAAGCCTATGTATCTTTCTAAAGTTTCGGAGATTTGAAGGTCGTGCTATCTCTTCTCCGAAAATTCATCATCTAGCTTTTTCGTACTCTTGCAGTCGTCTGTGGAGGCTCTTTCTCGGAGGGATCTCCTTCTTCGTTGCGGTATCCTGACCATTTGGGTCCCTCTTCAAGATTTGGACAGCCCCGGTTTGTTCTGTTTCTCCGGGAGTGCAGCCATCGACAAGTGATTCCCGGACTCACCGCCGACCTTCAAGTTTCTCTGACACTTCGGACAGTTGAAGGCGAGGCTACCCTGCCCACAACTGAAACATGTCAGGGTGTTAAACGAGGAGGAACATGCTGGTGGGGTTTGTTCCGTACTCCTGGTCAAGTCTGTCCTGTTGACGTTTGTTATTCTGTTAGTAAGGTCTGTGTGTAAGTAGTTTGTTGGTCTGTTCTTCCTTTTGTTCTGTAGTGCTGCCACTTCAAAATCTTCGTCCTCTACATCACCCAGCATGACTCTCCGTAAGCTACGGTCTCCTTGGTCGTCAGCTATTTCGTTGACGGTGCGTCTTTTCCTTGAATCTCTCGCCGCCATGTGCTTTTCGGCACGTCTACACTCCTCCCTCAGCTCCTGTATACTCCTGATGGTGCATCCGAATATCATTGTAGCTACCCTGTCTTTAATGTTTTGTCTGAGTATGGCTACCAAGTCGTCTTCGTGTGGTCGAATTTTCATGTGTAAAGTCAAAGTGCGTATGTCGCTGTAGAAGTCGTCAAACGTTTCATGGGGTTGCTGTCTTCTGTCCATTATTGTCCTTAGGATTTCGTGGTCTCGTTGTTGATGTTTGAACTGGCTTACCAGTTCCCTCTTCAAATCAAAATAGTTGAGCAGCTCATTGCCTTCATTCTCCTGCATATACTCCCAGTACCACTTTTCCGCAGGCCCTGGCACTAAGTGGTGGAAGTTGGCCAAAAGCTGCTCTTCTGTCAACCCATATTTTTTTCTGAGAGTCTCTACCCTAAACAAGAAGCTTTCTACTGAAATCGATTTCGACGAACCATCAAACTTAACCCCGCCACTTGTAAACTTCTACCGGCTTTCCAAGACTTGGAGGACCACTAGGCTCACGCCGCCTGTCTTGTCTAGGTACGGAGCTAGGCCTGTTGAACGTCGCAGTCTCCATTCGCGCAAGATAGCTAATGTCAAATGGATCGGTTGGTCTTAGTGTTTGTCTGTTTGTCTGGCTACCCGTTTGTCCGTCTGTCAGTCGTGGAGCATGTCTCTCTGTTTGCCGTGATGGTTCCTTCTGCTGAATGGCTCCTCTTTCCAGGTCGCAGATCTTATTCTGTAGCAGGCTCATATTGGCCTGGAAAGTTGCCATTACTTCGCTCATGCTCTCTGCGAAGACCGACATGATCTACTTCTCGCTTTTCTGGACAGCTTAAGAAACCACTTCTTGAAACATTCGAGACATTCTCCGGTCCTCTTCTCTCACATTGGGTAGATTGAAGTCTATATCATTCCGTTCTGCCCTGCCACGTTTTCTGTATCTTCTGTCTGAGGTGGTAGGCTGAAGCGTTCTTGTCGTCTGTAATCTCTGTCTTCCCCTGGGATCCCTGTCGGAGTAGAAGTCTGTCTGTTGTGGTCCGTCTGTCCATCCCTAGTCTATAGCTGTTCCTGCCCCGATTCTTCCTGAATCACCAACAGCGAGGGCGGGGCTACTTTCACAGTTTTTGCCGTGTTCGTTACTGCACGTGTAGTTTCGTAATCGTTCGAATGTGCTTGTCCCGTCCCTAAATTTGGGTCCCAGTATTGGAGTTCGTGGCCTGTTACGTTTAAGTCTTGTGATGATTCAGTCCACGTAGCGGGGCGTCTGTCGGTCTGGTGCGTTGGTTGGTCCTGTCCTAGTCTTTGTGCCATTTGACGAGTAAACCTACGTTCGTTCCCTTCCGTCACTTGAAGCGAGGTGCGCTTAGATACTGCCCCGAGATCTTTACCCCTATCTGTCATGATTGAGTATTCAAAGTAAATAAAAAAAATGCACTCTATTTATCTAAATTCAAAGAAAAATCAAATAAAAAAATTCAAAATCTAAAAAAGAAATACACCAGGTTACCTATCAATCCAATTACAAAAAAAAAATTCAAAATCTAAAAAAAATACCCCAGGTTACTTGATAAATTAAAAATAAAAAAAATCTTACCAGAATTATCTAACTAAAGAATTCAAAAAAAAAAGAATTTATAAAAAAACTAAATTTAAAATCGAAACAAAAGGGTAGGTGTAGAGAAGAATTAAAAAAATAAAAAAAATAATCTCACCAAAATTTGCACGGTTTTGATTAGTTCAATTTAAACATTTTAAAAAGAAAGAGAAAGAAAAGAAAACTACAACTAAGGAAACCCCTGAAAAGAAAATGTTACCCTTAAAATGATCGTCTTTCGAAATTCAAGTTTGCTAATGATGTGCGATGGTGTGTGGAATTATGGTCAGGTTCTCCAGTACCATTTCGCTGATTAAATAAGCTCGTTACTGTTCGTCCTCAAGTCCATTGTACGTTGTATGTATCTGCTTTTTTTTTTTTTTATATAATTTGCACGCGCCAAATGGGATATGAATACCATTAAATTATTTCAGGGCACGGGCGTTTGTAGAAATTTAGAGAGATAGAGAAAGAAAGATTGGTGTAGTGGGTTTGAAACTTAGGTGGTATTAAGTTTCAGTAAACTCCAAGGGTGGCTGTCCAGATAACTGGGGAGCTTGTTTGTTTTGCTTTTTGTCGTTGCTCATGATTCACAGTATTTTTTTCCCCACCACCTGATATCATCACGATCAAGTTGCATTTAAGCCATATGACCACTCTACTGCCAGTGTTATGCCTTCGCAGTAAAGTTGACTAAGCTTTCGCAATTGATCGACTTTTTTATTTATTTCAGACGAAATAAATAGATGATTGTTGAGATCAGGATTTGAACCGTGAACCAAGAGCGTGACAAGCGTTGATGTTACCACTACACTACGGCCACCCTCTGCCTACTTGTGGCTGGGTCTGTGGGACTCGACGAGTGCTGTCATAAATCCCTTCTGTCTTTACCACTACTAGCCATCAGGTAACTATAACAGCTGGCTGGCTAGGACTTTGAGAATATAATCCGACACGGTTAGAGCTTCAAGACCTATACTCACGCCTTACCGATGATCTGGCAAAAGCCTTGACCCTTGGACAGCAGCTTTGCATTAAGCTTTTCCACCCTAACCTACTCTTTATTTCTTCCTAGACCTCCAACTACTTCACGAGATCCTCTGGCTTTTGTAAAAAAAAAACCCGCCGTTCAATAAAACGAAAACCGCACAATTCAATTATCTTTAATTCAGAAATTCAGTTTAAGGTACATAGATTACAACAAGAGAAAAAAAAGTCAAGGCTCAATCGACTGATCGGGTGAAAAGCCACGGAAAGACTAACTAAGTTACAATTCATGTTCATTTATAAAATATTAGACTGAAAGAAAGAGAAAGAGTATTTAAGAGAGTTAAAGAGTTTCAACATCCTCCGGCCCGGGATGAATCGACAGCTCCAGTGGGTATAGGAGCTGAACTGGTCGTCGGAATAAGCGCCCATCCGCGCATCGCACTTCACAGGAACGCACCTTTCCATCTCGGCCTTCATATGCTTTCTCAATTGCGACCATTTTCCAGTGCACACGAGGAGTTGCTTGGTCAAAAAGAAGAACTATATCTCCTTGTTTGAGCTGGATTGATGTTTTGTCCTTGGAGCAATGGAATGATCTCAAAAGTTGCAAGTATTCACAACGCCAGCGCCTCGCCAACTTTGCGGTGTATTTCATACGGTGTTTCCACAGCTCCCTCAGATTAGAATCGTCAACCTCATTCACCTTGGATGTGTTTGCTGATTGGGGGCTTCCACATAAGAACCTTGCTGGTGTGAGCGGCGTCAAATCCATCGGTTCGCTGGAGACATACGTTAACGGTCTGTCGTTGGCCATCGCTTCTGCTTCAGCTAGAATAGTACGAAGCTGATCGAAATTAAGTTTTGCCTTACCAATAACTGTCTTAAGGGTATTTTTGACAGTTCTGATTAACCTCTCCCAGAAGCCACCCCACCAGGGTGCTCGTTCAACGATGAATTCCCATTTTATTCTTTTCTGAGAAAGAAATCCTTGCAAGGCTTCTCCTTCAAAGACACCTTCAGCTCCTTTCAGTTCTAAGGAGGCTCGTCGAAAGGTTTTTGCATTGTCTGAGAAGATTACTGAAGGAACACCTCGCCTGGCCATAAAACGCCTTAGCGCCATAATGCAACTGTCAGTTGACACGCTAGCCGTCAACTCTAAATGAATAGCTCGGATGGCGGCACACGTAAAAATTAGAATGTATGCCTTACACATTGATGTGCCTCCAGGAGCCAGGTAGTATAATGGGCCAGCGAAATCGATGCCCACGTTGTCGAATGGTCTAGTTAGTGTGATTCGCTGAGTCGGCAACGGAGCAAATGGTTGCGAAGCGGGTTGGCCAAATAATTTCCTGCACGTAATGCAGCTCCTGACTCGTCGTTTAACAAGCTGACGGCCTTTGATCACCCAGAAGCGTTCCCTTACTTTGGAAAGGACACTATTAACTCCTCCATGAATAGTGCTCAGGTGAAAGTCATCGATGATGAGGGAAACAATGTGATGATTGGAAGGCAAAATAATGGGATGTATGACATCAAACGAATCATCAAGCAACTGAAGCCTTCCTCCAAGCCTCAACAGACCGTCTTCCAAAAAGGGATGGAACTCGATGATTTTAGATGAAGGCATCAATGAAGTATTTCTCTGCAAGCATTGAATATCATTAGAAAAATAAATCGACTGAACATACCTGAGCCAATAACGCTCAGCTTCTTTGAGCTCCGCTTCCGTCAAAAAACAGTGAGAAGACCTCTGCTTTGTCCTGCAGTGTTTGAGAAATCGCAGTACCCAACTAGTCACCCGCAATAACCTTGACCAGCTACTGAAATCATCACAGCACAGGATCGGAATATTCGTCTGAGGTTCTTGGACATCGGTCTCCACTAGCATTGTTGTTGTTAGCTTGAGCTCTCCGTTCGGCTGTTGGTATTCGAAAGAAGCATCACTAAGCCACTTTGGTCCTTGCGCCCACAGCTCCGACGATCTGAGTTTTTCTCCAGATATGCCTCTTGTTATAAGATCCGCCGGATTGTCTTTACCAGAGCAGTGGTTCCAATCGTAAATTGATGTGTATCGACGGATTTCCACTACTCTGCTCTGAACGTACGGCTTCCAGCGCTGCATTTGCCCATAGATCCAGCTTAGCGTAATTTTGGAGTCCGTCCACAGCAGGTACCTTTCAACAGAAATTTTAATGGTCTGTTTCAAGTACGAACATAGTCTGGCCGCAATTAAAGCTGCCGTCAGCTCCAGTTTCGGAAGAGTAAGCTCCTCCACTCCATCCACTCTCAATGGTGCGATTCGGCTTTTAGCACAAAGGAATGAAACCGCAACAACACCAGATGAATCGATAGCCCGAATATAAGCCGCTGCACCATATGCCTTCAGACTGGCATCCGCAAAAATGTGGCACTGGATTCGACAAGACGATGACGACAAAGCAGATCTCATAATTGACATATCTTTTAGTTGAAGAATGTTTTGGACGCAATCGTTCCACTCCAGTAACAAATCAGGCGGCAAAACCTCATCCCAGGCCAGCTTCCTTCTCCACGTTGATTGAAACAGAATCTTCAACTTCACGACAGTGGGACTAACTATTCCCAGCGGATCGTAGACACGCGCCATAGCCGACAGAACATTCCTTTTGCTTCCTCTAGACAGGTTTGCCTCCAAAAAAAGTTGAACAGACGCTAGTTGCACCGCCAACTCATCGCTGAAAACCGTCCAGTTTAAGCCCAACACTTTTTGACACGTTGGGAACATCTCCACGCCAGTTGCATCACGAACTGCACGGCTATTTGAGTGCCACTTCCTTAAACACATTGATGCAGCTGCCATGATCTCCGAAGCTTCTCGATAGATTTGTTTTCCTTTATCGTCAGAGTCCACGCTGAAAACCAAATCGTCCATATAGAAGCTGTCTGCAAGGATAGCGCAAGTTTCAGGAAACCTTTGCTTTTCTTCGGCCAAATGATGTCGTATTGTCCCCGTAAGAAGAAAGGGGCTACAATTCACACCGAACGTCACTCTTGTCATCCGAAACTCTTGATAATCGCGCTGTCTATTTCCTGTATCGAGAGAAGAGGTCCAAAGAAAGCGGTGTGAATCTCGATCGCCTTCATTAAGCATTATCTGCAAAAATGCTTTCTCAATGTCTGCAACGATGCCGATCCGTCCAAGCCGAAAGTTGAGTAACGTCTTTAACATGTCTGGCAATAGGTTTGTGCCCGTAATTAACTGATCGTTCAATGATGGGATGGCATCAGTCCGACTGGAGGCGTCAAAAACTATCCGCAATTTTGTTGTCGTACTCTCTTCCTTATAAACAGGACGATGCGGTAGGTAAATGACCCTCTTGACGACTACTTCCGAAGAATCCTGTACTGGTTCTGCTACACCATCGACGATTAGTTGTTTAATGCCGGCATCGTATTCCTTCAGCTTTACTGGATCTCTAGATAGGCGATGAATAAGCGAATTTAGTCGAATAACTGCCTGATTCCGGTTGCTACCAAATATCGCCTCAGGATCCTTCCACGGTAAGGTGGCTTCATAACGATCTCCTTTTTTGACTATGCATTGGGATGTCAGCTTCTCCGTAACATTTTGCTTTTCAGCCTCTTCGCCTCGTATGCCAATAGACTCGAGAGACCACAGTGCAGACAGATCCGACTCACTAGCACCCATCGTGCTCAACACATTTCCAACAACTGTCGTAATATTTTCACTGCTAATAGCATCGGCGGTTGAATGGAAACCCTGAAGCGCCCATCCGAAGACTGTCTCTATTCCTCTGAGACGAGGGGTGATTCTTCGCTGTTTCCCGGTGACGACGGCCCAGTAAAAGTCGGACCTTATCAGCATGCTTAATCCATCTTCCAATGGGAGGTCAACGTACATGGTATCCGCAAGTTTAAGATTTTGAAATGAGGGACACAAAGAATCCGGTGCTTGCAAAACGTCCACACAAATCTCTGGCACTACTATCGCCTCTAACAATGCACACCGCTCATCATACTGGCTCTTTAATTTTATTTTAACCTTTTCATATGTTTGCATTGGCGATTTTTTCTTTGAGCCAAAGGGGATCACTGATATGCGCACTTTTTCGCTGCAAGATAAGAGATTCAGTTTTCTCGCTACACTTTCCCGCACATAACTTTGTTGGCTGCCACCGTCGATCACAACGCGAATCAAACTATTATTGTTATTTTTCCCCATAGCAATGCAACGTGCCGTTTTCAAAAAAACATTTGTATAAGAACTGTGAACGCACATATTAAACCCTTCGCTTTCTTTGTCGCACTTGGGTGCACACATTTCTGTCGGCACTACCATACTAGCGGTTGAGTTCGTTTTTTCTTGTGCTGGTTCACACAGTGACGATAAATGGTTGCCTCCGCACTTCGCACATTTAAGAAACCGTAAGCTTCTGCACTTTCTTGACGAATGCCCTATTTTCGCGCAGCGAAAGCAACGGTTTGTTTTTCGAAAAATTTCTCGTTTCTCCTGCAGGGACTTAATGTCGTCGCAATCTTTTGTCATGTGTTTTAAAGAGTGACAAAATACACATTCGTCTGCTGCATTTACTCGTACTAGGCTCGCAGCTGTCGTTGGCGATGATGTCATTACCTTTGTGTTGGTGTGAAGGGGAGCAACTTTACTCCTTTCCAATGCTTCAACCTCTCTTTTCAAGAAGTGCATGATACTCTTTATATGCTGATCATTTATGCCATAAAGAGAACCCTGTGACTGGGATTGCGTTTGTGCGTCGTCCGATATGTCTGCCGATGCGCTTTCGTCTCCTTCTTTTGCCCTATGGTAATCCACTCGAAGTTCGACTGGCAAGCAACGTAGCAGTATTGATTTGAGCATTACGTCATATTGCTGAGATGGTGTATATGCAGTGCAGTTAGCTAACGAACAGAGGTTGCAATGGTGTTATATAAGTTTCGTAGTCCAACAACATCAGTTTTTGCAGTTATGGGGCGGAGTGTAATTAGTTTCTGCATGTGGCTATCAACCAATTTCTCTGTATCGCCGTACTGCTCTTTCAACAAAGCCACAGCTGCATCGTAGCATGCCGTCGATGCTGTGAATCCAGCTATTACCTTTTTTGCTTCACCACGCAATGCTCCTTCCAGATATTGAAATTTTTCTACCGTTGACAATTTCTCGTTTTGATTAACAGCGCCGTCGAACTGATCCCAAAATGGAATCCAATCTCGCATTTCTCCATCAAATGTTTTCAGTTGTAGTTTTGGGAGCTTCGTGTTGCTTTTAGGAGATTCAGATTCTATTGGATTACTAATTGGCTGTTGCTGATTTCTACGCAATTTCTGCAAACGAAATTTTAATCGCGCGAGCGTCGAAACAGCTGTATCATCGTATTCAGCTATCTTTTCAGATTCTTTCTCCCGCTCGCTGGACTTTATAAGCTCCTTGTCGAGGATTTGCTGATCTGCCGTTTTAACACTTACATGAACAGCGGTCAGGCGATCAATAAGTGTAACCAACTCCTCTTCAATTACGTCGAAGCGTTCTAAATTTTTGTCGCTAATTTGAGAGTCTTCCGAATTTAAATGTTCATTCGCAGCCTTTATGACTTTAGTTAGTTGTGCCCTGAAGGCACCACGTGTAACCACCTCCATTATTGCCACAGTCTTCGTTCCCGGGTTTCGGCACCAAATGTAAAAAAAACCCGCCGTTCAATAAAACGAAAACCGCACAATTCAATTATCTTTAATTCAGAAATTCAGTCTAAGGTACATAGATTACAACAAGAGAAAAAAAAGTCAAGGCTCAATCGACTGATCGGGTGAAAAGCCACGGAAAGACTAACTAAGTTACAATTCATGTTCATTTATAAAATATTAGACTGAAAGAAAGAGAAAGAGTATTTAAGAGAGTTAAAGAGTTTCAACAGCTTTAAACCCGAAGATTGGACAGCTGTCTTTGGCCTAAGATGAAACAAAGAATTTGATCAGCCCTTGAACCGAAAGTAAGACTGGAAAGTAAAATTGTTTATAAAAGCGGAAAATATACTAATTCGCGAAATGAGGCTGATTGATATGAATCCAAGGTGACGACTTTCAAAGAGTGAAAATCGTCCCCTTGGAGTCGCAATCTGGCCTCTAAAACCGTTCGATAACGTTGGGCGCCATTGTTATGAGCTAGGGGCAGGCCACGGAGGCATCTTCGGTGTGGATGAAGGGGACGGTAGCACGCACGCGGTTGCACGGCTTAACTCGTCGGACGGGGCTGGTTCTTGTCTCCCATCACTCTCACACCACCTGCTCAAACACAAAAATATCGTGCCATATGCGTATTAAAAAGAACCTAATAGAAAAGAGAAGAAGCTAACCTAATTAGACCACGGACGGACTTTAAAAAGATAGGAAAGGAGACAGGAGAAGAAGAAGAAGCTCAAGGGCTTATGCCCATATCCCGGAGAAAGAAGGGTATTCCAGATCTAACCTGACTATTCTAATCTAAACCTAATCTATCCTAAACTTATTATACGCCCTAATCTATACCTAAACTAACTTATAACTATCCTATTCTAACCCTATACTACGGCATCCGTATCCCTTGTCTCTCCAGGATGTGGGTTCATCTCGTCCCAGAGACGTGCCAGGTGTTGATGGCACCGGCATGGCCAACCCACCCTTGTGTCTGGAAGACACAACCTTCGCCATCTCCTTGGCCAATATTCACTGGAGATGGCCCCTAAGGCCTCAATCCAGCCGCCACTGTCTACTGTTCACATAAAGTACGTAAAGTCGTCACATCTGGTCTTTGTCACGTCAGTGCAGTCGTCCCGTCGAGTCATCGTCGCACCTGGTCAGCGAAAGGACGGCCTTCCCATTACCCCACACACCATCGTTGCACAAAAAAAATTTTACCGGCACATCACTATTATGATATTATGAACACTAAACTTTCACATCATACGTTTAGCTTTATTCGTATGATCTCTTCGGATCTCAAAATTATTCAAGTAATTTTAACAAAGAAATTCTATTAAACTAACTTAAAATTAACCTAACCTATCCTACGTAACAAAAAAAATCTGCCCTTAACACTTATATAACTTTGTCTAAATTAATTCGTTAAAAGGAAAGCAAAAAAAAAAATTACTCACGGTTTTATGTCCCCCGTTGTCCTGCCGGCAGCACAAGAAGGGTTTTCTTTCTTTTTTTTTCTTCTAGGAAAATTACTACTAAACTAATATTTTTTTTTTCTAGCACTAGGCAGTCATCACTTACCAAAAAAAAAATTTTCAGATTTCCTTCCTTTTTTTTTTCTTTCTCTTTTTTGTATGCCACTGTCTGTGAACTTTTTTTTTTCTTTACTAACTGCGGAGTCGGGGCATCGACCGTTCCCATATGATCTAATCAAAAAAGTGATCAACGGTCGATGTTCTTTTGCAGTAGTCTTGTCTTCCTCAATTTACTCTTTAATTATATTCTCTTCGTTACCCCTTCATTTTCATTCGTTGCCTACATTTCTCTTCGTCCTTCTATGTTATCTCTGTCTCCCTCTTCGTCACGTCGGTCGTCCATTATCTTTATCCATATTGCTTTCGGAGTATTGGAAATATCCTTCGTCAAGATGGTAATACTTAGATATAACACTTTAATAAATTAACACATTTACCTAAATTCGAACAATAAAATAACATAACATACCTTACATTAATATAACTAACCTACCCTAATTAACCCAACATCTATTTACTATGACAATACTCGAGAAATTACTACAAACGGAACGTATAACACTTTTAAATAGGGATCTTTTCCATTTCCCTTCGATTTTTCGCTTGAGGTTTTTCTCTTTCGTCGAATTTTCTTTCCAAGAGGGAGAGCTGAGCTGTGTGCGAACGGGAACACTAGCGTGTACGCTCATGTCAAAACAAATCCCATTTTCTCATTTCGCGTTTAAACACGATGTACGGGCGAAGTGTTTTTCTTTGGTTTTTTTGTTTTTTTGTTTGCTAAATTTTTTTTTTTGTAGAAGTAATTGACGCGATCGTTTTCCTTGCGAGAAACTGAACCTCTTCCAGGCGGACTGTCCCTGGTAAGCGGAACTACCACCAAAGTTAATGAATTTGTGCTAGTAAGTGGAGGACGGTACACGGACGACCCACGATGATAATTTCCCACGGCTTACTTGGGTGGGGGTACTTGCCAGTGGTCATAGTTGGACACCATTCCTTGTGTCGGCTGGCGATGGCTTTTCGGCTCGTCTCCACCATGGATCTGGATCTGCGGTTAGTATCTATATTATCTATGTACATCATTTCTTCTGCAAGTTCACTTGCCTTTGCTTTTGTTTTGTGTTTGAGTTGTGGACTTGACGACTAGTGTCGCCTTTGGTAACTAGCGTCGCCTCAACCACGCAGATCTACATATATACACATATATCAATTTTTATAAATTTTTTTTTTGTTTGTTTTGTGTGTATGTTTTGAACTTGTTGTGGTCTCTAAGGCCTCCTAACACATCAGCAAGGTATTCGAGAAAGTGATCAATAGAGCCCTGCTTAAGTGGACTGAGAACAATAATATAATTCCGGATAACCAATTCGGTTTTAAGGTGGGGCATGATACAATACATGCCGCGTCTAAACTGGTATCGGATATCCAATGGAACGGAAGCAAAAAACAATGCACGGGTGCCTGCCTGATTTACTTGGAGAAGCCCCTCGACACCGTATGGCTAGAGGGACTCTTCTACCAGCTGAACAGGCTGGGCATAAGCAAACCACTGCTGTACATACTTCATAACATGCTCACCAGTAGACAGTTCATCGTCAAAAATGGCAATGTGTCTTTTGCTGGAACATTTCGAATTAAAAACGGTCTGCAACAGGGCGCGGTTAATTCACTGATCCTTTTCAACATTTACACGAGCGATCTCATAGGATCACTTCACCATGCCACAGCGTACGCAGACGACTTAATCGCGTACAGATTAGGACCAAAAATCGAGGTCATTGCAATTCTCTTGCAACGTGACTTCGATAAGATTCAAAGATATTGCGATGACTGGAAGTTGAAGATCAACTTCCAGAAATCGGAAACAATTGTTTTTAGGACGCCGTTGTCTGGTGCCTCTAGGGATACCAGGAAGAATTTTCGAAAGTTCTCAATAGTTGGACCGCACGTACAGCCACTTGCGAGTCGATGTGTAGACAGATACCTGGGGCTCTGGTTAGATCAATATCTATATTTTAACAAACATATAGATGCTGCTCTGGCCAGAGCCAAAGGTGCTTTTGCCCTTACAAAGAGACTTTTTTATAGCAAGCAACTCGATGCAAGGGTAAAGGTAATCTGCTACATGGCCCTCATCGTTCAACGTGGGAGCAAGCTTGTTGGAAAAGATTCGGGTGTTTGAGAGGGCTTGCCTTCATTTGTACAGAACATCAGAGTCCCAGTACATAAAATTCTATCCCAATGAGGTCCTATACAACAGGGCTAACCTAATAAGAGTGGTTAATTTCGTTGTCAAGCTGATTCGAAAGCACATTGCAAGAGCAATGAGCTCGACGAACAACGTGATCTCCGGGGCTTATTACCCCAATTACGAGTATCATGAGAGAGTGCGCCTTAACGGCTTTGTTCCCCCAGAAGCGTTCCTCTATTTTGATAAGAAAGGTCTGATCCAGGACAGATTGGCGGTGCCGCTAATCTTCCACGTTGCTCGGACAGCTATGGATAGGCGACTCAACTACGACAGAGACGTTTCACACGGAAGTGTGGAGCGTCTCCGGTTTAGTAGGGTGGTATCGGGTCGCGATGTTCAGGACGTACAACGTCAGTACGGCCATTTCTGGTGGCTAGCCGAAAGAGAGGAGACTCCTTCGTCGTTTCCTCCTAATCCAGGGTAGCCTGTTTGTTGATAAAAGTTGGCTGTTCTTGCCCATGGCTGACTTACATAGTTTAGGTTTAGGTAGTTTAGGTAGGTGTAGGTAATAATTGAAAAAAAAAAATAAATAAATAATAAAATACAGCAATTAGATGAAAAAAGAAAAAAAAAAAAAAAACACAAAAAAAAAAAATATAAAAAATAAAAAAAAAAAACAAAAAAAAAAAAAAATAAACAAAAAAAAAAAAAAAAAATAAACAAAAAAAAAATTTACGTAGAAAATACGTAAGGTAGAATAAGATGGGCTAATTTAGAATAAGATAGTTTTAAGATTTATTTTAAGGTAGTTTATAAGTTAATACAAAAAAGTTCAGTCACTAAGTTTTTATATAATTTTCTTAGTTACAATTAAAATTAAATAAATGAAATAAATAAACAATTTTCAAGTACGTTACGTCGAAAGACATAGTTTTAAGTATTAGGTTTAACTTAGAGCGCCCGCTTGGGGCCAGTAAGTTAGAATAAGATAGTTAAGTTAATTAAGTTAGTTTTAAGCGTTTTGTCTAGCAATTAAGTTGCAATGAATTTAAAAAATAAAAATGCATTAAAAATGAAAAAAATGGCTAATAACCCAAAAGGATCGGTTTGGCTAGATGGAGCCTAAAACTTTAAGGATTTGACTTGCAGATCAGGCATAGGAAAGGTGTCCAAAATGTAGTTCCTGATACTCTCCCACTTGTCCACATGAATAAGCTCAAACCTGAGAATATAATGATGGAGGTTGACCTTAATTCGCCATACTTTTCCTCGGAGGAGTACGACGAATTAAGAAAGACAATAAATGAAAACAAAGACTGACTACCCGACGTTTGTGTTTCCGACGGATTCATGTACAAAAGCAGAGACATACGAACTGGTGACACTATACAAGAAGACAGAGCGTGGAAACTTTGGATTCCGAAGAAGTTGCGTGGAAGTCTAGTGGAACCTGCACACAATTCCCCATATGCAGGATACGGGGGTATCCGGAAAACGCTGTCGAAATTGAGGCAAAGCTTGGTCAAGGCCTGTGAAATCTGCAAATGTAGCAAACCCTTAACATCATTTCTCGGCCGCCGATGGGACTACAGACCATTACAGAGCGGCCTTTCCAGAGACTATGCATCGACCTTCTAAGACCATATCCACGTAATAAGAACGGGCACACACACACACATTTTAATAGTCCTAGATCATTTATCTAAGTTTGTGTTATTAGAACTTATTAGGAAGGCAACGGCAGCTGAGGTAGTGAAGTATCTTGAAGAAAGCGTCTTTCATACCTTTGTCGTACCGGAGTTTATCCATTCGGACAATGGTAAACGGTTCATTTCAGAACTCTATTATGCAGTGTTTGGTACCCACATGATACAACACGCGGGTGCGTATGATATCCTCCGCGAACTAGGCACTGTCAAAGATATGAACACGGAATTGTTAACAATAAGGACAAATTACAGCTAATTAGGAGTAAAATACTTGACAGTCTAAGCCTAGGACATCAGAAGACGACCAAAACATACAACCTTCGCAGCAGAGATGTTAAATATAGGGAAGGACAAATAGTACACAGACGGAATTTCAAATACAGCAGTCTACCGGACAATTGCAATGCTAAGCTAAGACCAACATTTTTAAAATCAATAGTTTTGAAAGCAAACGGTAACACCCTAAATGAAATAGGGAATTTAAGAGGCGAGAAGGTGGGCGTATACCACACCAAAGATTTAAGCACCTAGTTGCAAGTGTTAGGAAACATTCTTGACGCTATCATGTATGCCGTTGCTGGATTATCTGTGAAATATATGTATGTAGGTATTTGATTTACGTCCGATATATATAGAGTATACTAGCTGACCCGGCAAAGGTTGTTCTGCTATATTAAGTATTTCTAGTGAATATTTTGGTTGTTAAATAAAAAATAACGAATGTATTGTAAGTGTGTTTGAATGTTTTAATGATCGATAAAATTGATCGAATGTGATCGATAAAATAAAATGATCGTTCATCGATAAAATAGAATGAATGAAAGGATTTGAACGAGTGTGTTTGACATTTATGTTGCCCGCAATGACGGTGCGCATTGTCATTCGATAAACAAACGTGAACCGTTCTCACGAACGTGTGAACGTTCGTCTTGTGTTCTATTGAGAAGAAAAATGTCGCAGCGCTATATCGGTGAGGAGCACTTCAGAAATATGAGTCCAATCAAGCATTTCATAGCATATCTCGTCGGGTCGTTTGGACACCCAGGCGGAGATCTCAAAGAAATCGAACGTAGGTATAAATCGAAAGTGAAACATTAAATTTGAAAGTGTGATGTTGTTGTGTGTCGCAGTTCTGTTCTAGGAATTTTTCGGGCTCGATTTCGAATGCAGCTGTAACGGGCCGGTTAAAATACGATGACAGTGGACAAAACTTATTCGCCATTGAGGATAGATTCCACGTGGATATCGAGCAAATACGTGAAGGTTTGACCGTGTCTGGCGTTGCGCCGTGAGAAAATGGACTTCCCGAGCCCGAGTATGATTACGATCCATTCTTTTATGAAGATCAAACGGATATGTGGGGATGGGATCTATGACAGAAAGAGGAATGGAGCGCTGTAGACGATGACCGCCGATAAAAATAAAAAAATACCAACTATTCATTTTCTCAATTCAATGTATTTCATTAACGTAACTGAGATCTCTTAAAAGTTAAATGTAAAGTGAAAAAAGTAATATATTTTAATCGTAAAGTAGAAAAATTAAATAAAGGAAGTTAATATTAATTTCGAAGAGCAATTGAGTGTACGATATTTTTTGTCAGTCCGCCTTTAGCTAACACAAATGAGCTCGATGGTTTGTCCACGCGAGAACATGTCACGTATAATTGTCCATGTGAAAAACATAATGTGCCCAAATCTAAGCCGCAAACGGACATCGTTTGACCTTACAACTTATTGATTGTCATTGTGAATGCCAATTTAATAGGAAATTGAACGCGTTTGAATTCAATTGTCACGTCTGTGAGAATTATTGGAATGCGTGGCAGCAAAACATTTTCGCCTCGGAATTTGCCATTCAAAATGGTGGCTTCGATAATATTTTTCATCAATTTTTTAATGACCAATCGCGTGCCACTGCACAGCCGTAGTGGGTTCAAATTCCGAAGTAAAATAACCGGAGATCCAACTTTTAGTCATAGAAGGTCTGGTGGCATGCCTGGCAAATCCAGTGAGTTCATAAACTCTGTTGGATAATTTACGGCATGGCAAACTGTATCAACCGATTTGTATGATACCAAGTCGCCTGGCAACGACTGCTGTATCTTGAAGTTTAAATCATCGTCGTCCACATTTTTTGCTGCCAAAATGCAAAAGGCAATTTTATGCAGCCAGTATTTTCATGGACAGCAACTTTTCCATCGCCGATATTTAACAATTGTTTCGAGAATGTGTCAGCGGATGGATCTTGTAGCATTTGGACGCACATGTTTATTTTTAGCTGGACTTTTTCAACATTACGCCACAGTGACGATGATTTCAAGCAAGCGTTGATCTCATCGGAGTACGTTGAACGTGGAATAATGGGAAGTGTTTTTCGGAAATCACCTGAAAGGAGTAACAGAGTGCCGCCGAATAGTTTGCCGTTGTTTTTTTTTATATCTTTGAGTGTTCTGTTCACACATACACTGCACACTGCCTCTGAGTTTTTTTTAAATATTCAGACGCAGCTTAAATGCTGAATGAGCTGTTCTACCTCCGTCCAATAAAGTTGCTGCAATGCCAGATGATGCAACAGCCAATGCGATGCCATTATTTGATCGAATTTCGGTGAAAATTAGCGAAATGAGAAATGTAAATAGAGTTGCTGTTGAAAACTAGGAACAACATACAGCTCCATTTCTTGGGTTTTGCCATCCCATGAAACAATAGTTGTAAAACGTCCTTGTATCGGTTGGTGGTTCCCGTCTGCGGTCGTAATGTCTGTTGCCATCCTAGTTAACTTTACGTTCGTCGTAGCTATGAATTCGAGTGCACCTTTCCCCAAACAGCTAACAGAAGCTCCACTATCTAATAGCCCTAGAATTTCCTGTCCTTCTATTCTCACTTTTGCATAGGGCCTATTATCGTCCGAGGTACATATCACAGATGCTTCTATTTGATTCTTTCGTCGTCTATGTATTGCAACCTTTTCCCTAAGCCTATGTATCTTTCTAAAGTTTCGGAGATTTGAAGGTCGTGCTATCTCTTCTCCGAAAATTCATCATCTAGCTTTTTCGTACTCTTGCAGTCGTCTGTGGAGGCTCTTTCTCGGAGGGATCTCCTTCTTCGTTGCGGTATCCTGACCATTTGGGTCCCTCTTCAAGATTTGGACAGCCCCGGTTTGTTCTGTTTCTCCGGGAGTGCAGCCATCGACAAGTGATTCCCGGACTCACCGCCGACCTTCAAGTTTCTCTGACACTTCGGACAGTTGAAGGCGAGGCTACCCTGCCCACAACTGAAACATGTCAGGGTGTTAAACGAGGAGGAACATGCTGGTGGGGTTTGTTCCGTACTCCTGGTCAAGTCTGTCCTGTTGACGTTTGTTATTCTGTTAGTAAGGTCTGTGTGTAAGTAGTTTGTTGGTCTGTTCTTCCTTTTGTTCTGTAGTGCTGCCACTTCAAAATCTTCGTCCTCTACATCACCCAGCATGACTCTCCGTAAGCTACGGTCTCCTTGGTCGTCAGCTATTTCGTTGACGGTGCGTCTTTTCCTTGAATCTCTCGCCGCCATGTGCTTTTCGGCACGTCTACACTCCTCCCTCAGCTCCTGTATACTCCTGATGGTGCATCCGAATATCATTGTAGCTACCCTGTCTTTAATGTTTTGTCTGAGTATGGCTACCAAGTCGTCTTCGTGTGGTCGAATTTTCATGTGTAAAGTCAAAGTGCGTATGTCGCTGTAGAAGTCGTCAAACGTTTCATGGGGTTGCTGTCTTCTGTCCATTATTGTCCTTAGGATTTCGTGGTCTCGTTGTTGATGTTTGAACTGGCTTACCAGTTCCCTCTTCAAATCAAAATAGTTGAGCAGCTCATTGCCTTCATTCTCCTGCATATACTCCCAGTACCACTTTTCCGCAGGCCCTGGCACTAAGTGGTGGAAGTTGGCCAAAAGCTGCTCTTCTGTCAACCCATATTTTTTTCTGAGAGTCTCTACCCTAAACAAGAAGCTTTCTACTGAAATCGATTTCGACGAACCATCAAACTTAACCCCGCCACTTGTAAACTTCTACCGGCTTTCCAAGACTTGGAGGACCACTAGGCTCACGCCGGATGTCTTGTCTAGGTACGGAGCTAGGCCTGTTGAACGTCGGAGTCTCCATTCGCGCAAGATAGCTAATGTCAAATGGATCGGTTGGTCTTAGTGTTTGTCTGTTTGTCTGGCTACCCGTTTGTCCGTCTGTCAGTCGTGGAGCTTGTCTCTCTGTTTGCCGTGATGGTTCCTTCTGCTGAATGGCTCCTCTTTCCAGGTCGCAGATCTTATTCTGTAGCAGGCTCATATTGGCCTGGAAAGTTGCCATTACTTCGCTCATGCTCTCTGCGAAGACCGACATGATCTACTTCTCGCTTTTCTGGACAGCTTAAGAAACCACTTCTTGAAACATTCGAGACATTCTCCGGTCCTCTTCTCTCACATTGGGTAGATTGAAGTCTATATCATTCCGTTCTGCCCTGCCACGTTTTCTGTATCTTCTGTCTGAGGTGGTAGGCTGAAGCGTTCTTGTCGTCTGTAATCTCTGTCTTCCCCTGGGATCCCTGTCGGAGTAGAAGTCTGTCTGTTGTGGTCCGTCTGTCCATCCCTAGTCTATAGCTGTTCCTGCCCCGATTCTTCCTGAATCACCAACAGCGAGGGCGGGGCTACTTTCACAGTTTTTGCCGTGTTCGTTACTGCACGTGTAGTTTCGTAATCGTTCGAATGTGCTTGTCCCGTCCCTAAATTTGGGTCCCAGTATTGGAGTTCGTGGCCTGTTACGTTTAAGTCTTGTGATGATTCAGTCCACGTAGCGGGGCGTCTGTCGGTCTGGTGCGTTGGTTAGTCCTGTCCTAGTCTTTGTGCCATTTGACGAGTAAACCTACGTTCGTTCCCTTCCGTCACTTGAAGCGAGGTGCGCTTAGATACTGCCCCGAGATCTTTACCCCTATCTGTCATGATTGAGTATTCAAAGTAAATAAAAAAAATGCACTCTATTTATCTAAATTCAAAGAAAAATCAAATAAAAAAATTCAAAATCTAAAAAAGAAATACACCAGGTTACCTATCAATCCAATTACAAAAAAAAAATTCAAAATCTAAAAAAAATACCCCAGGTTACTTGATAAATTAAAAATAAAAAAAATCTTACCAGAATTATCTAACTAAGGGAATTCAAAAAAAAAAAAGAATTTATAAAAAAACTGAATCTAAAATCAAAAAAAAGGGTAGGTGTAGAGAAGAATTAAAAAAAAAAAAAAAAATAAAAAAAATAATCTCACCAAAATTCGCACGGTTTTGATTAGTTCAATTTAAACATTTTAAAAAGAAAGAGAAAGAAAAGAAAACTACAACTAAGGAAACCCCTGAAAAGCAAATGTTACCCTTAAAATGATCGTCTTTCGAAATTCAAGTTTGCTAATGATGTGCGATGGTGCGTGGAATTATGGTCAGGTTCTCCAGTACCATTTCGCTGATTAAATAAGCTCGTTACTGTTCGTCCACAAGTCCATTGTACGTTGTATGTATCTGCCTACTTGTGGCTTGGTCTGTGGGACTCGACGAGTGCTGTCATAAATCCCTTCTGTATTTACCACTACTAGCCATCAGGTAACTATAACAGCTGCCTGGCTAGGACTTTCAGAATATAATCCGACACGGTTAGAGCTTCAAGACCTATACTCACGCCTTACCGATGATCTTGCAAAAGCCTTGACCCTTGGACAGCAGCTTTGCATTAAGCTTTTCCACCCTAACCTACTCTTTATTTCTTCCTAGACCTCCAACTACTTCACGAGATCCTCTGGCTTTCAACCCGAAGATTGGACAGCTGTCTTTGGCCTAAGATGAAACAAAGAATTTGATCAGCCCTTGAACCGAAAGTAAGACTGGAAAGTAAAATTGTTTATAAAAGCGGAAAATATACTAATTCGCGAAATGAGGCTGATTGATATGAATCCAAGGTGACGACTTTCAAAGAGTGAAAATCGTCCCCTTGGAGGCGCAATCTGGCCTCTAAAACCGTTTGATAACCCACCCTTGTGCCTGGAAGACACAACCTTCGCCGTCTCCTTGGCCAATATTCACTGGAGATGGCCCTTAAGGCCTCAATCCAGCCACCACTGTCTACTGTTCACATAAAGTACGTAAAGTCGTCACGTCTGGTCTTTGTCACGTCAGTGCAGTCTTCCCGTCGAGTCATCGTCGCACCTGGTCAGCGAAAGGACGGCCTTCCCATTACCCCACACACCATCGTTATGAACACTAAACTTTCACATCATACGTTTAGCTTTATTCGTATGATCTCTTCGGATCTCAAAATTATTCAAGTAATTTTAACAAAGAAATTCTATTAAACTAACTTAAAATTAACCTAACCTATCCTACGTAACAAAAAAAATCTGCCCTTAACACTTATATAACTTTGTCTAAATTAATTCGTCAAAAGGAAAGCAAAAAAAAAATAATTACTCACGGTTTTATGTCCCCCGTTGTCCTGCCGGCAGCACAAGAAGGGTTGTAGTTGCTGATGTCCCAGCTATAATATCGCGAAACCAAATCAAAAAAGGAGGTTAAGCGCAGAGTTCACTGTTACCCTATCCTTACTTTACACTTGGTTTGGAAGACAAATTAAAAAAAACTAAACTAAGACAACTAAGTTGATTCACTGCACTGTGTTTTCACTCAAAAAAAAAATTTTCTTGTTCCCTCGCTGTTCTTTTCTTTTTCTTTATAGCTGCGGCTGTTGTGGTACGGAGCCTTGGGGTGGAGCAACTCGCTTCAGTTCCTTGGGTGGCCTTTGCTCCTTGCTATACCTTGCCCCTTTGTAGGATACCGCTGGCCGTCTTGCGGTTTGATTAGCGGTCTCCGCTAGCCGTTGCTTGCGTACCGAAAACCGGGTCTACCCAAAAAAATTGCAGAGGCTTGGGCGTATCGGTCCGACCTAAGTCCTAGAAATTTGCCACAAGTTCCCCAAGTTAAATTATTTGGCTCGTAGAAATCGATTTATATAATAATATACCTCTGCTGTCTTGCTCCCAACCTGTCCTCTTCTCAAGGGGAGCTATTGCCCTTTGGACCTCTGCCTTTCTTTTTTTTTCTTCTAGGAAAATTATTATTAAACTAATATTAATTTTTTTTTTTTTAGCACTAGGCAGTCATCACTTACCAAAAAAAAAATTTTCAGATTTCCTTCCTTTTTTTTTTCTTTCTCTTTTTTGTATGCCACTGTCTGTGAATTTTTTTTTTTCTGTACTAACTGCGGAGTCGGGGCATCGACCGTTCCCATATGATCTAATCAAAAAAGTGATCAACGGTCGATGTTCTTTTGCCCTAGTCTTGTCTTCCTCAATTTACTCTTTAATCATATTCTCTTCGTTACCCCTTCATTTTCATTCGTTCGTCTTTATCCATATTGCTTTCGGAGTATTGGAAATATCCTTCGTCAAGATGGTAATACTTAGATATAACACTTTAATAAATTAATACATTTACCTAAATTCGAACAATAAAATAACATAACATACCTTACATTAATATAACTAACCTACCCTAATTAACCCAACATCTATTTACTATGACAATACTCGAGAAATTACTACAAACGGAACGTATAACACTTTTAAATAGGGATCTTTTCCATTTCCCTTCGATTTTTCGCTTGAGGTTTTTCTCTTTCGTCGAATTTTCTTTCCAAGAGGGAGAGCTGAGCTGTGTGCGAACGGGAACACTAGCGTGTACGCTTATGTCAAAACAAATCCCATTTTCTCATTTCGCGTTTAAACACGATGTACGGGCGAAGTGTTTTTCTTTTGTTTTATTGTTTTTTTGTTTGTTAAATGTTTTTTTTTGTAGAAGTAATTGACGTGATCGTTTTCCTTGCGAGAAACTGAACCTCTTCCAGGCGGACTGTCCCTGGTAAGCGGAACTACCACCAAAGTTAATGAATTTGTGCTAGTAAGTGGAGGACGGTACACGGACGACCCACGATGATAATTTCCCACGGCTTACTTGGGTGGGGGTACTTGCCAGTGGTCATAGTTGGACACCATTCCTTGTGTCGGCTGGCGATGGCTTTTCGGCTCGTCTCCACCATGGATCTGGATCTGCGGTTAGTATCTATATTATCTATGTACATCATTTCTTCTGCAAGTTCACTTGCCTTTGCTTTTGTTTTGTGTTTGAGTTGTGGACTTGACGACTAGTGTCGCCTTTGGTAACTAGCGTCGCCTCAACCACGCAGAT
The DNA here is from genome assembly GCA_963082735.1 of Pocota personata. Classification (NCBI taxonomy): domain Eukaryota; kingdom Metazoa; phylum Arthropoda; class Insecta; order Diptera; family Syrphidae; genus Pocota; species Pocota personata. The sequence continues at coordinate 139,253,990 of OY720429.1, read as the reverse complement.
CTACATGTATACACATATATCTGTTTTTATAAATTTTTTTTTTGTTTTTTTTTTTTGTTTGTTTTGTGTGTATGTTTTGAACTTGTTGTGGTCTCTAAGGCCTCCTAACACATCAGCAAGGTATCCGAGAAAGTGATCAATAGAGCCCTGCTTAAGTGGACTGAGAACAATAATATAATTCCGGATAACCAATTCGGTTTTAAGGCGGGGCATGATACAATACATGCCGCGTCTAAACTGGTATCGGATATCCAATGGAACGGAAGCAAAAAACAATGCACGGGTGCCTGCCTGATTTACTTGGAGAAGCCCTTCGACACCGTATGGCTAGAGGGACTCTGCTACCAGCTGAACAGGCTGGGCATAAGCAAACCACTGCTGTACATACTTCATAACATGCTCACCAGTAGACAGTTCATCGTCAAAAATGGCAATGTGTCTTCTGCTGGAATATTTCTAATTAAAAATGGTCTGCAACAGGGCGCGGTTAATCCACTGATCCTTTTCAACATTTACACTAGCGATCTCATAGGATCACTTCACCATGCCACAGCGTACGCAGACGACTTAATCGCGTACAGATTAGGACCAAAAATCGAGGTCATTGCAATTCTCTTGCAACGTGACTTCGATAAGATTCAAAGATATTGCGATGACTGGAAGTTGAAGATCAACTTCCAGAAATCGGAAACAATTGTTTTTAGGACGCCGTTGTCTGGTGCCTCTAGGGATACCAGGAAGAATTTTCGAAAGTTCTCAATAGTTGGACCGCACGTACAGCCACTTGCGAGTCGAAGTGTAGTCAGATACCTAGGGCTCTGGTTAGATCAATATCTATATTTTAACAAACATATAGATGCTGCTCTGGCCAGAGCCAAAGGTGCTTTTGCCCTTACAAAGAGACTTTTTTATAGCAAGCAACTCGATGCAAGGGTAAAGGTAATCTGCTACATGGCCCTCATCGTTCAACGTGGGAGCAAGCTTGTTGGAAAAGATTCGGGTGTTTGAGAGGGCTTGCCTTCATTTGTACAGAACATCAGAGTCCCAGTACATAAAATTCTATCCCAATGAGGTCCTATACAACAGGGCTAACCTAATAAGAGTGGTTAATTTCGTTATCAAGCTGATTCGAAAGCACATTGCAAGAGCAATGAGCTCGACGAACAACCTGATCTCCGGGGCTTATTACCCCAATTACGAGTATCATGAGAGAGTGCGCCTTAACGGCTTTGTTCCCCCAGAGGCGTTCCTCTATTTTGATAAGAAAGGTCTGATCCAGGACAGATTGGCGGTGCCGCTAATCTTCCACGTTGCTCGGACAGCTATGGATAGGCGACTCAACTACGACAGAGACGTTTCACACGGCAGTGTGGAGCGTCTCCGGTTTAGTAGGGTGGTGTCGGGTCGCGATATTCAGGACGTACAACGTCAGTACGGCCATTTCTGGTGGCTAGCCGAAAGAGAGGAAACTCCTTCGTCGTTTCGTTTAGGTAGTTTAGGTAGGTGTAGGTAATAATTGAAAAAAAAAAAAAATAAATAATAAAATACAGCACTTAGATGAAAAAAAAAAAAAACACAAAAAAGAAAAAATATAAAAAATTGAAAAAAAAACAAAAAAAAAAAAAAAAAATAAACAAAAAAAAAAAAATTTACGTAGAAAATACGTAAGGTAGAATAAGATGGGCTAATTTAGAATAAGATAGTTTTAAGATTTATTTTAAGGTAGTTTATAAGTTAATACAAAAAAGTTCAGTCACTAAGTTTTTATATAATTTTCTTAGTTACAATTAAAATTAAATAAATGAAATAAATAAACAATTTTCAAGTACGTTACGTCGAAAGACATAGTTTTAAGTATTAGGTTTAACTTAGAGCGCCCGCTTAGGGCCAGTAAGTTAGAATAAGATAGTTAAGTTAATTAAGCTAGTTTTAAGCGTTTTGTCTAGCAATTAAGTTGCAATGAATTTAAAAAATAAAAATGCATTAAAAATGAAAAAAATGGCTAATAACCCAAAAGGATCGGTCTGGCTAGATGGAGCCTAAAACTTTAAGGATTTGACTTGCAGATCATACACACACATTTTAATAGTCCTAGATCATTTCTCTAAGTTTGTGTTATTAGAACTTATTAGGAAGGAAACGGCAGCTGAGGTAGTGAAGTATCTTGAAGAAAGCGTCTTTCATACCTTTGTCGTACCGGAGTTTATCCATTCGGACAATGGTAAACGGTTCATTTCAGAACTCTATTATGCAGTGTTTGGTACCCACATGATACAACACGCGGGTGCGTATGATATCCTCCGCAAACTAGGCACTGTCAAAGATATGAACACGGAATTGTTAACAATAAGGACAAATTACAGCTAATTAGGAGTAAAATACTTGACAGTCTAAGCCTAGGACATCAGAAGGCGACCAAAACATACAACCTTCGAAGCAGAGATGTTAAATATAGGGAAGGACAAATAGTACACTGACGGAATTTCAAATACAGCAGTCTACCGGACAATTGCAATGCTAAGCTAAGACCAACATTTTTAAAATCAATAGTTTTGAAAGCAAACGGTAACATCCTATATGAAATAGGGAATTTAAGAGGCGAGAAGGTGGGCGTATACCACACCAAAGATTTAAGCACCTAGTTGCAAGTGTTAGGAAACATTCTTGACGCTATCATGTATGCCGTTGCTGGATTATCTGTGAAATATATGTATGTAGGTATTTGATTTACGTCCGATATATATAGAGTATACTAGCTGACCCGGCAAAGGTTGTTCTGCTATATTAAGTATTTCTAGTGAATATTTTGGTTGTTAAATAAAAAATAACGAATGTATTGTAAGTGTGTTTGAATGTTTTAATGATCGATAAAATTGATCGAATGTGATCGATAAAATAAAATGATCGTTCATCGATAAAATAGAATGAATGAAAGGATTTGAACGAGTGTGTTTGACATTTATGTTGCCGGTAATGACGGTGCGCATTGTCATTCGATAAACAAACGTGAACCGTTCTCACGAACGTGTGAACGTTCGTCTTGTGTTCTATTGAGAAGAAAAATGTCGCAGCGCTATATCGGTGAGGAGCACTTCAGAAATATGAGTCCAATCAAGCATTTCATAGCGTATCTCGTCGGGTCGTTTGGACACCCAGGCGGAGATCTCAAAGAAATCGAACGTAGGTATAAATCGAAAGTGAAACATTAAATTTGAAAGTGTGATGTTGTTGTGTGTCGCAGTTCTGTTCTAGGAATTTTTCGGGCTCGATTTCGAATGCAGCTGCAACGGGCCGGTTAAAATACGATGACAGTGGACAAAACTTATTCGCCATTGAGGATAGATTCCACGTGGATATCGAGCAAATACGTGAAGGTTTGACCGTGTCTGGCGTTGCGCCGTGAGAAAATGGACTTCCCGAGCCCGAGTATGATTACGATCCATTCTTTTATGAAGATCAAACGGATATGTGGGGATGGGATCTATGACAGAAAGAGGAATGGAGCGCTGTAGACGATGACCGCCGATAAAAATAAAAAAATACCAACTATTCATTTTCTCAATTCAATGTATTTCATTAACGTAACTGAGATCTCTTAAAAGTTAAATGTAAAGTGAAAAAAGTAATATATTTTTTATCGTAAAGTAGAAAAATTAAATAAAGGAAGTTAATATTAATTTCGAAGAGCAATTGAGTGTACGATATTTTTTGTCAGTCCGCCTTTAGCTAACACAAATGAGCTCGATGGTTTGTCCACGCGAGAACATGTCACGTATAATTGTCCGTGTGAAAAACATAATGTGCCCAAATCTAAGCCACAAACGGACATCGTTTGACCTTACAACTTATTGATTGTTATTGTGAATGCCAATTTAATAGGAAATTTAACGCGTTTGAATTCAATTATCACGTCTGTGAGAATTATTGGAATGCGTGGCAGCAAAACATTTTCGCCTCGGAATTTGCCATTCAAAATGGTGGCTTCGATAATGTTTTTCATCAATTTTTTAATGACCAATCGCGTGCCATTGCACAGCCGTAGTGGGTTCAAATTCCGAAGTAAAATAACCGGAGATCCAACTTTTAGTCATAGAAGGTCTGGTGGCATGTCTGGCAAATCCAGTGAGTTCAAAACTCTGTTGGATAATTTACGGCATGGCAAACTGTATCAACCGATTTGTATGATACCAAGTCGCCTGGCAACGACTGCTGTATCTTGTAGTTTAAATCATCGACGTCCACATTTTTTGCTGCCCAAATGCAAAAGGCAATTTTATGCAGCCAGTATTTTCATGGACCTCAACTTTTCCATCGCCGATATTTAACAATTGTTTCTAGAATGTGTCAGCGGATGGATCTTGTAGTATTTGGACGCACATGTTTATTTTTAGCTGGACTTTTTCAACATTACGCCACAGTGACGATGATTTCAAGCAAGCGTTGATGTCATCGGAGTACGTTAAACGTGTAATAATGGGAAGTGTATTTCGGAAATCACCTGAAAGGAGTAACAGAGTGCCGCCGAATAGTTTGTCGTTGTTTTTCTACCTCCATCCAATAAAGTTGCTGCAATGCCAGATGATGCAACGGCCAATGCGATGCCATTATTTGATCGAATTTCGGTGAAGATTAGCGAAATGAGAAATGTTTTGCCAGTTCCACCTGGTCCATCAAAAAAAAATAATCCACCTTGTCCCACCGAAACTGCCAGCATAATGCGGTCGGAAATGATTTTTTGTTAATGAGTTAGTAGTGGGACATTGCGAGTAACAATCGCTGCTTCAGTATTGTACTGCAGTTCACCATTCATTTCAGTGTTCATTAAATCAGATGCACTTCGATTTGTCGAATGCATACCGAAATAACTGAGTGGTAAATTGGCAATGACAACGCAAAGATCCTCGATAGCAATCAATGCTTCATTGTACATAGCGTCGCTGAATGTAATCGTTAGATCGTTGCACGGTGTACGAATTCGATGCAATATATCGTCAGTCATTGACTCTTTGTGTTTATCCCACAACGTGTCTACTCGCCCCGGGAAACATGTAGTCAATACTATAGCGAATAGAAGACGAATTTGTGTTGCTGTACAGCCCAGTGCCGCTTCTGCAAGCATATCGTCCCAGTGATTGTCGTCTTCGAGCAAGCCGAGTGCAAAGGCATGGATCTTTATACGTTGGATACTGTTGTCCATTCACTTTGCATATATCTTGAAATGACAATGGGCCGGTGACATTAACCAACAACAGACGCAGATAGAAGCACTCAGTCTGCCTTGATTTGATTGTATATACTCGGCCCAATGTGTTTGATTTGAATAGGCCAGGGCACGCATCAATTGGTGTGCATTCCTTGCGTGGCATCCATTTTTTTGTTTGATTCCATGTGAAATAGCGTAGCGTTCATGCAAAGGCATCGAAGGTATTCGCACGATTACACAATTCGAAAAATTCGGTGAGTGTAGTTTTTGGTGAATTCATGGCACACTCAATTGCTGACTCGTTGGTGAAAATACGCGCTAGCCGTTTTCAAGATGGGCGGCTAAATGTATAACTGCTGGGTCCCGTTCATGAATTGGGAAACCAAAGATACGCCAGACAGCTTCATTGGAGCTGATGTATCGGCCAATTTGGTAGCGCATTATTTCGTCGTTGTCATTCAATCGAGGAGCATTCACATCGGTATTCTGAATTTGAAACACAGCCATTTTAATTTTTTTTTTTCATTTTTAATGCATTTTTATTTTTTTAAATTCATTGTAACTTAATTGCTAGACAAAAAGCTTAAAACTAGCTTAACTAACTTAACTATCTTATTCTAACTTACTGGCCCTAAGCGGGCGCTCTAAGTTAAACCTAATACTTAAAACTATGTCTTTCGACGTAACGTACTTGAAAATTCTTTATTTATTTCATTTATTTAATTTTAATTATAACTAAGAAAATTACATAAAAACTTAGTGACTGAATTTTTTTTTTGTATTCTTATAAATAAAACTTATAAACTACCTTAAAATAAATCTTAAAAATCGGCTAGCCACCAGAAATGACCGTACTGACGTTGTACGTCAAAAATGGCAAGGTGACTTCTGCTGGAACATTTCTAATTAAAAACGGTCTGCAACAAGGTGCGGTTAATTCACCGATCCTTTTCAACATTTACACGAGCGATCTCATAGGATCACTTCACCATACCATAGCGTACGCAGATGACTTGATCGCGTACAGATCAGGACCAAAAATCGAGGTCATTGCAACTGTCTTGCAACGTGACTTCGATAAGATTCAGCGATATTGCGATGACTGGAAGTTGAAGATCAACTTCCAGAAATCGGAAACCATTCTTTTTAGGAAGCCGTTGTCTGGTGCCTCTAGGGATACCAGAAAGAATTGGCGAAAGTTCTCAATAGTTGGACCGCACGGACAGCCACTTGCGAGTCGAAGTGTAGTCAGATACCTGGGGCTTTGGTTAGACCAATATCTATATTTTAACAAACATATAGATGCTGCTCTGGCCAGAGCCAAAGGTGCTTTTGCCCTTACAAAGAGACTTTTTTATAGCAAGCAACTCGATGCAAGGGTAAAGGTAATCTGCTACATGGCCCTCATCCGGCCCATGCTCGTATATGGATGCCCCGTGTGGTTCAACGTGGGAGCAAGCTTGTTGGAAAAGATTCGGGTGTTTGAGAGGGCTTGCCTTCATTGTCTACTGGTGAGCATGTTATGAAGTATGTACAGCAGTGGTTTGCTTATGCCCAGCCTGCTTAGCTTGTAGAAGAGTCCCTCTAGCCATACGGTGTCGAAGGCCTTCTCCAAGTCAATCAGGCAGGCACCCGTGCATTGGTTCTTGCATTTGTTCCATTGGATATCCGATACCAGTTTAGACGCGGCATGTACTGTATCATGCCCCGCCTTAAAACCGAATTGGTTATCCGGAATTATATTACTGTTCTCAGTCCACTTAAGCAGGGCCCTATTGATCACTTTCTCGAATACCTTGCTGATGTTCGGAAGGAGACTTATCGGCCGGAGATTTGCCAGATTGGAAGTGTCCTTACCCCTTTTGGGGATGGGTTGTATCACTGCTGTTTTCCAATGCGCTGGATAATGTGCATTATTCAGTGCATTGTTAAACAGAGTAGTGTAAATGTCCACCGCTTCTAGAGGGAGATGTCGAGGCACAATGTTCGATACTCCATCGATTCCCGCAGATTTCTTCCTCCTCAAAGAGTCGAAGATCGCTTGGAGCTCCACCTTCGATATGAACGGGGGATGTACCCTTTCATCGGCGATGACATTATTTGCCATGTTATCGTCATTGAACTCGGTAAAACCTATGTTCTCGGATCGCCAGTGCTCTATATCATTTCGAAGGTAGAAGTTGTGCACAAGGACGAAATTTTCCAGGTCGTGGTTCGGGCAAATGGTATCATTCACCTTGTACACTTCCTGGAAAGTCGCTCCTATAGCCTCTACCTTCTCCTGCGGATCTTCGATCACAAAGAAGTTGTCATCCCCTACTGCGTTATCTGGATCTATACCTGCTGTTATAAGTATTCGTCCATTGTTCGTCGTTCGGGGGATCTTAAGACACGGAAGGTCGTTTTGATTATTCCTCCGAAATATTTTATTTATTTGCGGGAACATACTCGGGTTGTTGGATTTTACAGCCCGAATTTTGTTGTTCCAATGCAAATTTACAGAAAGTCTGTAGTTTTTTCTAATTAATTTTTGGAGGTTTTTAATCAACGACTGCCTGTCAGTAAACTGTCTGTACAAGGATTTTAGTCTCCACAGCAGTCTACTTTTGAAACACAGCCATATCGCTGCCTTGTAATACTTGCAAATGTATTTTATTGACTTCACTGAACTGCATAACTCAACATTAATATGATCATTGTATATTTTGCTCAGCAGAGGCGAATATGGTACCACCCAACGATTGTCAATGTCAATGTCTGCATTGTTGATATTTAGCGTGAATGATTGTCCGCCATTATCTACAATATATTGGATATCCGCCGACGTTTGTGATCGTGTCGTTGGTGAAATCTTTAGGAAAACGCTTTGTACATTTTCCATCTGCCATACAAGGCGATAAACGATTCAGATCCCCGCATGGGCCATGAATCATGTTTGTGGTAACAATATCGAACAGTAGTTGATCAGTAGACGGATTTGGCATTCAACCGAATACAACCAGCAATGTGTAGGACCGAATACGTGTAATTTTGTAATGAAGCTTATTAAAGACTTCAAACAAAATCATACAAAAAATACTAAAATCGCTATTAAAAAATTGGGGGTGGGGGTAGGAGGGTGAAATTTGGGGTTATAGGCACTTTTGTATTTTTTGATGCCAAATCTAAAAAAAACATTTTTCGTCAAAATAACAGAAAACATTTCTGGATAGGGAAACCCTAATGACCTAGCGGTATGAAATATACCTTACCACCTATTCTCAAACCTACCAAATATACACAAAAAATTTTATAAAAATTGCTCGAGCCGTTTCGGAGGAGTGCGACCACAAACACGGTGACACGAGATTTTTATATATTAGAGAAATTATTTATTTATAGAGTTTATTTATTTATCATAGAGTCTATTTATTTATTACAGAGTTATTTATTAAAGTTTATTTATTTTACAGGTTATTTATTAGTATTAGGTGGGGCGACCTGGATGTGTCCAAATGCACCCTTATGATTTGTAGGTAGCATACGGGTACATCCACATACACCCCTGTGATGTAAAACCTGTGGTAGCCCAATAGGGAGAGTACAATAAGTGCCCAACTAACCTCAACGGTTGAGGCAGGGTACTCTCAGGGCGTACTGGCCCTTGCCACACGTTGGGCTATGACAATAATCCAACAAAAGACATAGAGTATAGCATTGGAGCAAGCCAATGCACAACTAACAGACCAGGCCCCTTTTATTACGAGGCCGGTTAGTTCACGACCACTCGCCAAACGTCTTCGAGCCTGTTACGAGGGCCTGTAAAAGAGCAGCAACGAGCACACAAAAAATAAAAATAAAAATTAACATACCAACAGTCTGGAGCTTCGGCAATCGTCGAGGCAATTGGGTACAAAAAGTCACTGGCCCGTATACATACACACCCCATTCCAGGGGTGGTTCTTTTTTGGTTTAATTGGGAATTAAATCCAAAATTAATACAAACAACAAAAAAATAAAAAATCAACTTACCACAGGGGGACACCCCTTCGGGTAGGGGTTAGAATATAATATATATATATAAATAACCCAGGTGGCAGTCCAGGTACACTGGAAAATCCACCCTCTTCGGAGGTCGGCTCTACGGATTCTGGGGAGAGCCATTTATTGCCTTCATCTGACCCTTCTAAAAAAGGTACTAGGGTAGTTAGATCTCCAACATCAAGATCTACCATAAAAACGTACGGAACTAGAAGTCCGGCGACATCGATAGTGTCGGCGCACGAACAACGGACTTCAGCGAAAATTCAAAGCCTAACGGACGAAAATATGGAACTCCGGACCAGGCGAAGTAAAATGGAACTTCTCTGCGAAAAACTAGGAAAGGAATTAAATGTACTTAAAGCAGAAAATAAAGCATTTAATGATACATCGAAACCTCGTAATGAGTCTGCTGCGAGTTCAAACGTCCCCGATAACACGGATTATAAAACGGATGATGAAGAACTAAGTCGGGAAACCAATTGAATCCTAGAAAAACGACCAGTCAAGAAACGAAAAGCTGGCTCTTCGCCCGAAATGTTAACGTGGCAAGAAAACACGCAAAATAAACGAGAAAGTAAAGAACAGCCTGACAAAATAAACACGCATGCCGCAGAAAATCTACGAAATAAGGTACGACCACCACCACCAATATACGTGATCGGAATTGCAGACTATAATAAACTGCATTCTTTTCTCAAACCTTTGTTGCTATCCGATTTTGAAGTAACATCGCTCAACAACAACAAATGGAAAGCAAATGTAAAGGACTCAGACAGTTACCGCTCAGTATCTAATAAACTGAATACTGAAAAAATCCAGTGGTATACGTACGAAAATAAATCTGAAAGACCGATACGAGTCGTAGCTAGAGGACTTCATGCCTCATGCCGAAAGGAAGATGTTGTTCACGATTTGACGAACAAGAACTTAATTATAATAATAATAATGCGGTAAACTTAATTAAACGGGAAAAGCAAAAATTGGAAGGCGAGGAAACGATGGTTAAGCGCGAGCTTCCTCATTTTATGCTAACCTTTGATAAGGCTGAGAGTTTAGATAAGATTTATGAAATGAGAGCAATTTTGAATGTCGTAGTCAAAATCGAACCCATGCGCAAGAACACAAGGTTGATACCTCAGTGCAAACGATGCCAAGGATTCAACCATACACAAACGTATTGCCGAAAAGAACCGCGATGTGTCAATTGCGTGTGCCGTAAACAAAAAAATCCCTGCAGCGTGTATTAACTGCAATGGTAAGCACCCGGCTAATTACAGAGGCTGTGAAATAGCCAAGGAATTGCAAAAAAAAAAGAGATCGACTTATGAAGCCGCAAAACCCACCTTCAAAACCGGTAAATAAGGAAAAGTCGAAAACAGCTGGAAGAAAGGTGACTAGAGACAACCGAGCTGACCCTGGCGCGCTTACATATGCCCAAGCTGCGACAAACACCGATCAAATTCCACACCGGGTAAAGGTAAAAGCGCCTAAAGAAAAGCCATCAGATTCTGACATGCTGACGCATGCTCAAGCATCAACATCAACAAAGACGAACACAGTTAATTCGGAAAACCCCGTATCTCACGTCTTTTCCATTATCCTTGCGAGGCTTGAGGAGCAAACAAAAACAAACATGCTAATTGTCGAAAGGTTGGAGAAGCTTGAATATAAGCTTAACAACAGGAGCATTTCAAAACGAACATGACGAAACTTCTTAAAATTGTTGCATGGAACGATAACGGTCTCATACAAAGACTAAAAGAGCTAGAAATATTTCTACCAGAAATGACATTGACATATGTTTGATCTGTGAAACTCACATGACGAAACTATCGCGCTAAGACATTACTGGATACATAACCTAGCACGCTTATCACCCGTCGGAAAGGGCCAAATCGTCTTTAATCATAAAAGAATGCATCGAACACTCTGAAGAGATTATGATAGAGCTTGAAACAATGCAAGTGAGCACTGTACGCGTGAAAAATGGACATTACTCATTCAATGTCTCGTCTATTTATTGTCCACTGCGTTGCAGGCTTGAAAGAAATGATTTTACAAATATTTTCTACTCTCTTGTCCACTGCGTTGCAGGCTTGAAAAAAAATGATTTTACAAATATTTTCTACTCTCTTGGTAAGAATTTTATTACTGGCGGTGATTTTAGTGCAAAACACACCTTCTGGGGATCAAGATGTGCCTCACAAAAAGGCAGAGCAATTTTCAATGCCTGCGTGCAACACAGTTGCGACTTTCACTCGACTGGTAAACCAACATATTGGCGGACTGTTAGCAACGAAATACCCGATCTGATCGATTTCTTTTTTGTAAAAGGAATACCAGGCAACTGTATTAAAATTGATGAATGTTTTGATCCCTTCCGATCATTCCCCTATTATTCTAACGATGAGTGAACGCCTCATTAAAAAGATGTACCTGCTAGACTAACTAGCAGAAAAACTGATTGGAAAGGCTTTAAAAAAGACGTTGAAGAACATATCGAACTGAGAGTATCACTTAGGACGTCTTCTGAACTCGAAATCGAATTTGATCTTTTTGTTGAAGTTCAAAGGAAAACGCCGATCAATCATGCCCAAAAATATTCACCGGAAATAAAAGAAATGGTAAGGGAGAAGAGAAAAGCGCGTAAAAAATGGCAACAAACTCGTGCTCCACAACATAAATCGCATTTAAAGCGCTTGTGTAACTTGCTAAAAAAAGGCCATTATTGATTTTAAAAATCGGACAATACAGTTGAAAGCTTAACAGCGGACAAAGATTCCAATTATTCGCTCTGGAAAGCTATAAAAGGCATTGAAAACCGAAAATACAAGCGGCCCCAATCAAGAAAAATGACAACGAATGGGCCAAGAATGATAAAGACAAAGCAGAAGTCTTTGCCGCCCATTTAGAAGAAACATTTAAACCATTTGATGGACAAGCGCTGGCTGACCGGACTTCAAGAAGAAATAAAGAAACTGGATACGACCTAATCACAGGAGAGCTTCTTAAATCCTTACCTAGAAAAACGTTAGTTAAGTTCCTCTACATTATAAACGCAGCGATAAGAGTAAAATATGTTCCGAGTCAATGGAAAGTCGGGGAAGTAATAATGCTTCTGAAGCCAGGAAAACCGCCGAATGATAAAAAATCGTATAGACCTATATCGCTGCTGCCGATTATGTCTAAAATTTTGGAAAGAATAGTACTTAAGCGATTACAGCCGGTTATAGAAGAAAGATCTCTTATTCCCAATCACCAGTTTGGGTTTAGAACCAAGCACTCAACAATAGACCAAGTGCATAGAATAACAGATTTAATTGAGAAAGCTTACGAAGTAAAAAAGATTTGCTCGAGCGTATTCCTTGATGTTTCACAAGCTTGAAGGATTGAAATATAAATTACGACAAGTTCTGCCGGAACACTTACATAACATTCTGGAAAAATACTTGACGAATCGACTTTTCCGAGTCAAACACGGAAATGAATATTCAGAATTTAAAGAAATAAGGGCTGTGGTGCAGCAGGGAAGAATCCTTGGACCGCTTTTGTACCTATTATTTACTCTCGATATACCGCAAGAAGAAGGCACCATATTAGCTACATTTGCCGACGACATTGCCATCCTGGCAACGGGTAAAACGATCGAAGAAACGACTGAAAAATTGCAAGAAGCATTGAATATAGTAAATGAATGGACAAAGATTTGGCGACTAGCTTTAAACGAAAACAAATCTGTTCATGTCAATTTTACTTATAAGAAAATAAATAATTTGCCGATCTTTTCAAACTCTTGATGCTAAGCTGAAGTGGAAATTGCACGTGAAGAAAGAACGTAAAGAACTAGAAACCAAATACAGAGAAATGTACTGGTTACTTCGAAAACATTCCAAGCTTAATATAGAGAACAAACCGCTTTTATACAAGCAAGTGCTAAAGCCGGTATGGACATATGGAATACAACAATTATTGCCAATATTTTACAAACTTTTGAAAATAAAGTGCTAAGATCAATAGTTAATGCACCGTGGTTTATTAGAAATAGCGATATCCATAGAGATTTAGGAATTGCAACAGTCGTACATGAAATCAAAAACTTCGCGCTTAAGCATAAAGACAGATTACAAGGACACGTTTACAATGAAGTCCTTCGAATTCTAGATGAGAGGAATCTACTGCGTCGCCTACAAAGGACTAAACCTTTCGACTTGACGAGATAGCAAGAAACTGCGTCTAATTTGCGGAACAAGCAGGAACTTTCAATGGAAAGGGACCTGCCAAATGATCTCAATACGTGAAAGAAAAACTGCTGGATAAGTCAAAACTAAGTTGTAGTAATCAAAGAAATTTATCACGAAGGGAGGTTTTTTTAGTGTGTAAAAATCTCACACTACTATGTGCACGCGCTATCGGTCCTCATAGTGTTTTCATGAAGATTTTTTTACCTACCCTCGGGAAAAAAAAAAGGTGGACACCGGAACCCGCATACATTATGCCTTCGCGAGTATTCCTTTTGTTGTGCTGTTTTTTTTTTTTTTTCTTTTACACTTTTGTGTTTTTTTTTTTTTTTTTTGGATTGCGCCAGGGATGTGTAATCTTCATAGATACTAGTAGCCCGAGTGCTACTAGCATGCACGATTCGCAAACCTGAGTACTCGATGCCAGGAATACGCCTACGTACTAAACACACACCCTACACACTTCAACCACTCTCCCCGCGGGACTGCCGTTAGGTATTACTTCGCGGGGCTGGTTAGCAATTCATGCTATGCTTCTTGTATTGCTGCTTCTGATGCTTCTGTTGCTTCTGCTGCTCTTCTTAGCTTTTCTATTCTCCGCAACTCTTTTTGTAGAGTTGTTACGAAAGAACATATTGCCATCCAATTTTCTTCCAACCGTAACATATGGTCGAGGAGTAATGACGGACTTGGCAGAGTAATTCTCCATGCCGTGAAACGTGTGCAGTAAAACACTGCGTGCTCCGTATCCTCATCTTCACCTGGGCATTCCGGGCAGGATGGTGACTTGTCGTATCCGAATCGGTGTAGATATTTGCGGTAGTCACCGTGGCCAGACAGGAACTGCGTTAGGTGGCAGTTGCAGTCTCCATGCTTTCGACTTATCCAATCTTGGATTGTCGGTATAAGTTTGTATGTCCATCTGCCTTTTGTTGTATTAGCCCAACGAGCTTGCCACATAGCTGCTGACGATGCCCTTTCTTCAATTTGTATCACCTTGATACCAGTGGCATCGTGATGACTCAATGCTCTTCTGTTATATATCTTCAGCATTTCATCTGCGAGAATGTCGATGGGGACCATTCCAGCTATGACAAATGCAGCTTCGTCAGAGATGGTTCGAAAGCCGCTGATTGTCCGTAGCGCACAGAGTCTGTATGATGACGATAGTTTCCTTTTGGTCTCCTTCGTCTTCAGTGCCTCCGCCTAGACTGGGGCGGCATATAACAGAACTGAGGTGATAACTCTAGAGAGTAGAATCCTTCTAGCGTATCCAGGTCCACCGATGTTAGGCATGATACGCGAGAGAGCTCCCTGCATTTGCGATGCTTTTTTGGTAACAAAATCAACATGCGTTTTAAACCGTAGCCTGTTGTCCAGCATTACTCCAAGGTAATTAACTGCCTCTTTCGACCCGATGGTTTGGTTACCAACCTGAAAGTTGGCAAATTCGACAGTTTTCCGGCTGGTTATAAGAACAGCTTCTGTTTCATGGTGAGCTAGTTCCAGTCCGGCGGATTCTAGCCAATCTTTTATCCGGGCAATTGCTTCATTTGTAGCTGATTCTACTGCACGGATCTGTTTATCTACTGTCACGACTGCAATGTCATCGGCGAATTCAATTATCGTTACTCCCCCAGGTAACGCTAATCGTAGTACTCCGTCGTACATGATGTTCCACAATAGTGGCCTTAAAACCGATCCCTGTGGAACTCCCGCAGTTACGTTGTAGTATTTTACGCCTTCATCGGTATTGTACCTCAGCTTCCTGTTGTTGAAGTAGTTCGTCACTATCCGTAGCAGGTAATATGGCGTATCCATCCTGGCAAGTGACCTTCTAATAAACGACCAGTTCGCAGAGTTAAATGCGTTTTTAATGTCCAGCGTTACTACTGCACAATACTCCTTTGTGCCGTAGAGCCATCTTTCTCCTTCGATGGCACCTTTGGCGATATCGACTACCGCTCTTATGGCGTCAACAGTAGATCGTGCTCTTCTGAAGCCAAATTGGTGATCTGAGAGGGCTCCTTTCTCTTCTACTACTGCGAGTAATCTATTATAGATTATCTTCTCGAGGATCTTTCCCATGGTGCCTAATAGGCATATTGGGCGATAGGATGATGGTTCTCCTGGGGGCTTCTTTCCTTTTGGCAGTAGGAGCAAATGCTGCGTTTTCCATTTTTCGGGAAAGGTTCCTTCTTCAAGGCACTGCTTCATTGTTGTTATGAAGAGGTCTGGTCTTTTTGTTACGGCTGCCTTTACTGCCTTGTTCGGGATGCCGTCGGGTCCCGGAGCCTTGTTGTCACCTATCTCGCTGCATGCCCTTAGCAGTTCCTCGTGCGTAATTAAAGGAACATCTTCTGGATTGACTTCTCGTATAATATTGCACATAGCAGCAGGCCTTTGGGGGAAGAGGTGCTTTACTATGGATCTCAGCATTATCGGACATGTTATTTGAGGAGTCCTATAGCCCTTTAATTTCGTCATCACCATTCTGTATGCCGAGCCCCATGGGTTGATGTCGGCTTCTTGACAGAGACGTTTTAAATGGCTCTATTTAAGCTACGTCTCACCAGTCTAAGGGTGTCCAGGCATTGTTGGAAATCCGCCCTCCTTCTTGATCGTTGGACTTTACGCCGGGCTTGTAGACATTTTGCCCGAAGTTCGCCTATTTCCTCTGATGTTACTGCACAATACTCCTTTGTGCCGTAGAGCCATCTTTCTCCTTCGATGGCTATCGACTACCGCTCTTATGGCATCAACAGTAGATCGTGCTCTCCTGAAGCCAAATTGGTGATCTGAGAGGGCTCCTTTCTCTTCTACTACTGCGAGTAATCTATTATAGATTATCTTCTCGAGGATCTTTCCCATGGTGTCTAATAGGCATATTGGGCGATAGGATGATGGTTCTCCTGGGGGCTTCTTTCCTTTTGGCAGTAGGACCAAATGCTGCGTTTTCCATTTTTCGGGAAAGGTTCCTTCTTCAAGGCACTGCTTCATTGTTGTTATGAAGAGATCTGGTCTTTTTGTTACAGCTATCTTTACTGCCTTGTTCGGGATGCCGTCGGGTCCCGGAGCCTTGTTGTCACCTATCTTGCTGCATGCCCTTAGCAGTTCCTCGTGAGTAATTAAAGGAATATCTTCTGGATTGACTTCTCATATAATATTGCACATAGCAGCAGGCATTTGAGGGAAGAGGTGCTCTACTATGGATCTCAGCATTATCGCACATGTTATTTGAGGAGTCCTATAGCCCTTTAATTTTGTCATCACCATTCTGTATGCCGAGCCCCATGGGTTGATGTCGGCTTCTTGACAGAGACGTTTAAAGCATGCAGTTTTGCTTTCCTTAATGGCTCTATTTAAGCAACGTCTCGCCAGTCTAAGGGTGTCCAGGCATTGTTGGAAATTCGCCCTCCTTCTTGATCGTTGGACTTTACGCCGGGCTTGCAGACATTTTGCCCGGAGTTCGCCTATTTCCTCGTTCCACCAGTCGCACGCTGTGGTGATGGTGCCTGTGAGGTGGTGAGCGAGGGTCTCCGCTGTTCCGCTTGGAGCTTGATCACCGTTCAACATCTCTTCGAATGCATCCTTATCGAAAGATCTGTCATTCCATTTTGGGCCAGTAAGTTTTGGGAGCTGGACTGGTTTTTTCCCTTTTATTTTCAGTATTATCACCTGATGGTCGCTGTGTGAATATTCCTCACTGACCCTCCACTTTATGGTTTTCAGGATGGAGTTGCTCGCAAAGGTGATGCCAATGATGGACCCTACTCCAGCCTTCCGGTAAGTATTTGTCTGGCCCTTATTAGCAATGCCTATCGCTAGGGGAGCGAATGTCTCCAATAAGACCTGTCCTCTGGTGTTGGTGAGCCTGCTGCCCCATTCTGTTGCCCACGCGTTGAAGTCTCCTCCTATAACCACTGGGGCTCTCTGGAGCGCATCCGTGGTTAGATTATCCAGCATTAGTTGGTACTCGCTGGCCGTCAAACTGGGTCGGGCATAGCAGCTATAAAAATGGATCCCATTTATTTTCGCCCGCACGAAGCCGACTGCTTGGTCGTTTGTTTCTTGAAAGGCATAGCGTCCACACATCCATATTGCCTTATCGCAGATCCAATTGTTGTTCTTTTCGGGACATTTATATGGTTCACTGATCATAATAACGTCAGCGCTTTCGTCCTTGGCCGTTTGTGCTAGGATGTCCTGTGCTATTCTACAGTGATTAAGATTTATCTGTAGAATCTTCATGGTATTTAGCTTGTAATAGCTCTCTGAAATACTGGGCATTTGCTACTGCCGGCTACATGCTGCGCGGCGTCCGGGTGGTCTTTCTTGCAGAACATGCAGGATGGATCCTTGTTGCAATTCTTCGCTATGTGGCCTTCTCCTCCACATCTCCTACATAGCTTCGAGCGGTCTTCCTCGCTTTTGCATTGCCAGGCTAGACTACCAAACTCTAAACATTTGAAGCACTTTTTAAGGAGGGTTCGTTCGCGCATGCGACAGTTAACCCAGCCGATTTTAATCCTTCCTGCTTCTTACAGCTTTCTTACGTCTACTGCGGGAAAGCAGATCGTTGCTGTTTGTGTTCCTCCGTACGCACTGCGCAGGGACAAAATATCTGCCGGTGAAACATTCACTCCAAACTGGGCTTCGATTGCATTGATTACGTCGTTTATAGTCGTGACCTCATCGATGTCTTTGATCTCAAGGGTAGTGCGATGCGTAATCGAACTTACATTCGCTTGCTCTGCTAGAGCTTCACTAATGACGCCTTTAAATTCGTTTGTCTTATTTCCCGTCTCCTCGAATTGTATAAGGAGGTCTCCCTTCTGTGTCCTGCTGATTTTAGTTACCGCCTTTCCAGTTTGGGGTCTGCCTTCACCTTGCGTAGTATCTCCGCGTATGAGAGGGACCCCGTCGCTTTAATGACGATAGCGTCAGGTCTAGGTCTTTTGACCTCTTGTTGCTTCTTTTTGGCGATCTTCTTTTTGGTGGTATTTACCCATTCTTCTTCTCCTGCCGCTTGCTTCTTGTTTGTGGCTGTAACTTTTTTCTTAGGTCTGACCACTGGGGTCTCTACGCCGGTGGTCTCATCCTTCTCCTTGGTGTTTATCAATGGAGTTTGTTTTTGTTTACGCTTTGGCTCCGAGCACTTTTTGCCTGCAACATCGTTCGATGTATTTTTCTGCGTCTGTTTTGGCTTCGGTGGTTCGTTGTCTGCCGCGCCACTCGGTGGCTGTTTCTGTTTTCGTTTTGGCTCCGGGGGTTCGTCGTCTGCAACTTGTCTTCTCTTGGGTTCAGATGTTGTTTTTAGCCATGGCGAAGTTTGCGACAAGTTGTTCCGGCGAATCACTTGCTTTGCTTCCTCATCGTGTAGCTGAATCGCCGAGAGCTCATAGAGAGCTCTGATGCTTTCAATAGCATCTCGCATCGCTTGGTGGATTGAACGCCTTTTGCCATCTTCCAGCATTTCTACCAGACCTCTAATTTGCTCACCTAACTTGTGGAAATCAGTTTTATGGGTTGGTGGTTCGACCCTCACCTTTCGTATTGCGGGTGACTCGCGTCGTTCCGCACTTCTTTGTGATGCTGCTACTTGGTCAATTGGTGACCTCAGCATCCTTGATCCCCTCTGGAAGGGGTTCTCCTCATTCTCCTCTACTTCAATTTCTCCGGTGTTTTTGTTTGTTTTTGTTGTAATCATTTCTAGTGGATCCCCACTCAAAGCCGCTATCAATGTTCGAATGTGTAGTCAGCTAAGGATCCCATGGTTGTCTTTGCAAGCAGTGAGGCCATGCGAGGGTTGACACAAGCCCTTATGGGGTTTTGTGCCAGAGCCGGATCGGTGCTAACCAGGAATGTTACATCTGGACCTTCACCACCAACTTAATGGTGACGAAACATTGAACGTACTTTTAGGCCTGCCAAGGTTTTAACGGGATGGAGGCGCTTGTAGCATTAGCCTGAAAGCCATTTCTGCAAGATTTCACTCTTGCTTACTCAGATAACAGAATACTACAAACGTCAGCCCTCATAGCTGTCATTCCAATTCGTTTTCCAGTATGCCATAATTAAGACCTTACTGGGCTCAGTCTTAATGTTTTAGGGTAGTGGTTATGGTTATTTACATATATATATATATATATATATATATATATATATATATACCTATGTATATACATATATATATGTATGTATATATGCAGCATCCCTTTCGGGCAAAGAAGCTGCGCATTTTACGATGTGGCGGGTTTGTCTGGATCTCGCCATTGTCTCCTTTCTGTATCCCTCGTAGCCAACTTGAGGTGGAAAGCACATATATGGAAGACGGTGCTTACTCGTCTTGTCGCAGAGAGTTCATAGGGGTTCCTTTAACCTTTTCAGCCAAGCCCTCCTTCTCTGCCACTTTTGTGTGCAAGAAACGATCAGTGCATCACACAAACACCCCATTTCAGGGATGCGCAACAAGGAGCAGGGACCCGACGGCATCCCGAATAATTCAGTAAAGGCAGCTGTAACAAAAAGACCAGACCTCTTCATAACAACAATGCAGAAGTGCCTTGAAGAAGGAACCTTTCCCGAAAAATGGAAAACGCTGCATTTAGTCCTACTGCCAAAAGGAAAGAAACCCCCAGGAGAACCATCATCCTATCGCTCAATATGCCTATTAGACACCATGGGAAAGGTCCTCGAGAAGATAATCTATAATAGATGACTCGCAGAAGAGAAAGGAGCCCTCTTAGGCAACCAATTTGGTTTCAGAATAGCACGATCTACTGTTGATACCATAAGAGAGGTAGTTGATACCGCCAAAGGTGCCATCGAAGGAGAAAGATGGCTCTACGGCACAAAGGAGTATTGTGCAGTAGTGACGCTCGACGTTAAAAACGCATTTAACTCTGCGAACCGGTCGTTTATTAGAAGGTCACTTGCCAGGATGGATATGCCATATTACCTGGTACGGATAGTGAAGAACTACAATACTTCAACAACAGGAAGCTGGGGTACAATACCGATGAAGGGGTAAAATACTACAGCGTAACTGCGGGAGTTCCATATGGATCGGTTTTAGGGCCACTATTGTGGAACATAATGTACGACGGAGTACTACGATTAGCGCTACCTGAGGGAGTAACGATAATTGAATTCGGCAATGACATTGCAGTCGTGACAGTAGCTAAACAGGTCCGTGCAGTAAAATCAGCTACAAATGAAGCAATTGCCCGGATAAAAGATTGGCTAATATCCGCCGGACTAGAACTAGCTGACCACAAAACAGAAGCTCTTCTTATAACCAGCCGGAAAACTGTCGAATTTGCCAACTTTCAGGTTGGTAACCAAACCATCAGGTCGAAAGAGGCTTTTAAATACCTTGGAGTAATGCTGGACAACAGGCTACGGTTTAAAACGCATGTTGATTTTGTTACCAAAAAAGCATCGCAAATGCAGGGAGCTCTCTCGCGTATCATGCCTAACATCAGTGGACCTGGATACGCTAGAAGGATTCTACTCTCTAGAGTTATCACCTCAGTTCTGTTATATGCCGCCCCAGTCTAGGCGGAGGCACTGAGGACGAAGGAGACCAAAAGGAAACTATCGTCATCATACAGACTCTGTGCACTACGGACAATCAGCGGCTTTCGAACCATCTCTGACGAAGCTGCATTCGTCATAGCTGGAATGGTCCCCATCGATATTCTCGCAGATGAAATGCTGAAGATATATAACAGAAGACCATTGAGTCATCACGACGCCACTGGTATCAAGGTGATTAAAATTGAAGAAAGGGCAGCGTCAGCAGCTATGTGGCAAGCTCGTTGGGCTAATACAATGAAAGGCACATGGACATACAAACTAATACCGAACATCCAAGACTGAATATGTCGAAAGTATGGAGACTGCAACTACCATCTAACGCAGTTCCTGTCTGGCCACGGTGGCTACCGCAAATATCTACACCGATTTGGACACGACAACTCACCATCCTGCCCGGAATGCCCAGGTGAAGATGAGGATACGGAGCACGCAGTGTTTTACTGCACACGTTTCACGGCATGGAGAATTACTCTGCAAGTCCGTCACTACTCCTCGACCATATGTTAGGGTCGGAAGAGAATTGGATGGCAATATGTTCCTTCGTAACAACTCTACAAGAAGACCTGCGGAGAATAGATAAGCTAAGAAGAGCAACTGAAGCAGCGGAAGAAGCTGGCACAAGAAGCATAGCATAAACTGCTAACCAGCCTGCGAAGAAATACCTAACGGCAGTCCCGCGGGGAGAGTGGTTGAAGTGTGTTGGGTGTGCTTTTGGTACGTAGGCGTATTCCTGGCATCGATTACTCAGGTTTGCGAATCGTGCATGTTAGTAGCACTCGGGCCATTAGTATCTATGAAGATTACACATTTCTGGCGCAATCCAAAAAAAGGGGTGCGCAACACGTTACCGGTAGCAGCAACTGCCCGGTCTTCAGGAGGGCCATCACAAGCGAGACATCATGAAGATAATACAAGTCAATCTTAATCACTGTAAGACAGCTCAGGACCTCCTGACACAAACTGCTAAGGACGAGGAAGTGGACAGTGGACATTGATTAGCGAACCTTATGAAACTCTCGACAGCAACAACGACGACAAAACTAAATGAGCTGCAATATGGATATGTGGAAGACATGCCTTCCAAGAAACCAATGAACAAGTGGATGGCTTTGTACGGGCAAAAATAAATGACATTAACTTCAGCAGCAGCTAGGCCCGACCCAGCTGGACGACGAGTGAATACCAGACAATGCTAGAGAATTAACCGATGCGCATGGTAGAACTCCAATGGTCATAGGCGGTGACCTCAACACATGGGCAACAGAGTGGGGTAGCAGGCTCACCAATGTCAGAGGGCGTATTCTACTGAAAACTTTTGCGCCACTAGAAATAGTGCTTGCAAACAAGCGGCGCGGAAACACTTATCACAAAGCAGGTAAATGATCAATCATCCATATAACTTTTGTAAGCAACTCCCTCCTGTGCAACACGAAATGGCGGCTCAGTGACGAATATACACACAGCGACCACCAGGCGGAAATAATGGATATTAAGAAATCTGTTTCAACCATTCAACGCTCTGAATTAACAGACCCCAAATGGAAAGTTAAACTCTTCGACAAAGACATATTCGAGGAAATGAGGGACGTTGATGTCATAACTCGCCTAGCATTTGATGCGGCAATGCCCACAAGAATAGCCAGTAGAAGAGGTGCACCTTGTATTGGGGGAACGAGGAAATAAAAACACTCAGGGCAAATTGTTTACAAGCCCTACCCAGAGTCCAACGATCCAGGGGAAGAGTCGATTTACAGGAGCGTCTAGACACATTTAAGCTGGCGCGACACGATCTAAAAAGGCGAACAAAGGGAATAAGATGATATGTTTCAAACGACTCTGTAACGAAGCAGACATAAACCCTTGGGGTATGGCGTACAGAGTGGTGATGAAAAAGCTGAAAGGCCACAGGTCTCCACAGATAACTTGCCTAGCTATGTTTCGATCCATAATAGAGCAGCTATTACCAAATATACCACCTACTTTGTGTAAAATAATCAGAGAGACCAACACAGAGCACACCCCCGTTATTACTCAAGAGCAACTATTTGTAATATTTCCACGTGACGAGCTCGAAATGAAAACAAGTGACGACAAATATGTGGTTTTATGGTTTTTTTATTTTTCTTTTATTTCTTCTTAGTTACAATCGGTATGTACGGGTTAGCTGCTCAAACCTGACAACTCTTCTTGCTAGAATTGTCAAACCATTGTCATATTATGGGAGAGTACGTTCAGCGTCACTTTTAGCCTGTATGTTACATGGTCTTCCTTTTATAGCATTTATTTAGAAAACTTCACCCTAACTGAAGCAAAATAACTGTGTTGTGGCTTAGAGCTACTAAATAAGCCTAATATGCCCAGCGAATAGGTGGACGAAAGACACGCGTGCTACGGCGTGGCTGACCATCAGGCCCATCTTCAGCATCTGATTTTAAATTCGAACTAGATTGGTCCCCGCTGGCCTCAGCTTCATAGCAATTAGATTCGTTAGATAATTCCACGCTATTATTATCTGCGGCTGGTTCCTCATTGCTACCATTAACAGCGTTTCTCTCACCCTGGGCATTTGGGGCAATATGGCTATCCCTGAAACGATTCGAATGATCTATAAATTCGCCTTTACTATTTAAAGTGACCGCTAAATAACGACGGTTACGTCTGAAAATCTGACCTGTTAATATGTCCAGTACCAAAAATGAGTGGTCATTGACTCGACCAACAATTTTACCATAACATTATTTCGTATTTTTCTTAAAAATAACTTTTTGATCAATTTCAAACTTGGACAAGGGGCGTGTCTGACGATCTTTATAGAGCTTTTGCCGTTCACGATTTTGAATTAACTTATCTTTGATCACATGTTCCGGCAACTGTTCGCGTAATAAAAGTTTTTTGCTAATTGGTGCCTTTGTTTTGATTCTTCGCCCAAAGAACAGTTGTGCTGGTGACATCGACATAGAAGCCAACGGGGAGACATTATACTCCAACATTCGGCTGCCAAATTCATGTGGGTGACCTTCATCTAAACATTTTTTTTATCAAATTCTTCGCAATTGCGACACCTTTCTCAGCGAGTCCATTACTCTGCGGATAACCTGTGCTCGAGAATGTAAAGGTGATGTTGGCCTTTTCAGCAAACTGATGAAATTGTCGACTATTGAACGGACTGTTGTCAGACCGAATTTCCGAAGGGTAACCATATCTGGCAAAGACACTTTCCAAAAATTTGATAACCGTTGCCATCGATTTATCCTTTAGTTGGTCAGCTACCAGCCAATTCGACTACGGATCCATCATGGCCAGGTAGTCCTTACCTGCCAACTTAAATAGGTCAATCCCAAGCACCTGCCATGGATATTCTGAAATCTCGTACTATGTAAGCGGCTCTCTTGGATTACCTCGAATATATTTCTCACATATTAAACACTTTTTAACTGACAGTTCTATATCTTCTGCCATTTTTGGCCAGTAGAATAGGTGTTGAGCTCTCAAGAGTGATTTCTCAATGCCTAAATGCGGCTCATGAATCATTGATAGGATCTCTTTCCTGAGTGCTTGAGGTACGACCAATTTGTCTCTGAAAAACAATAAACTTTATTCAAATTTCATCTCATCTTTCATCTTATGATACTGCTTGAGCTCACCGCTCAACTTTTTGAACTCCGGCCACCCTGCTTGTAAATATCTGACAGTTGACATTAAGACATCGTCTCCCTGTGTTTCCCTTGCGTGGATGGCCTGATTCTGATCCGACATGCACACTCGTTTTCGAACTGCATGAATGACTGCCTGTAATTCATAATCTTCGTCTTCCGTTTTCTTAACAACTGTCCGTGTCAAGCAATCGGCTTGATCTTTTTACCTGGGACATACTTGATTCCGATGAGCGGATACTTTATTAGTCTTAGAAATAACCTCTGTAGTCGTCCAGAGACATCGTCAATTTCTCTTTTCATCAATATCTCCAGTGGACGATGATCAGATTGAACTTCTACTTCTCGGTCATAAACAAAATAGTGGAATCTCTCACACGCGAAAGTGGCTTCCAGCAATTCTTTTTCTATTTGCGCCCACTTCTGTTCGCTACTTTTGAGGCTCTGAGAAGCATATGCGACAGGTCGGTCCTTCTGCAGCAGCACTGATCCTAATCACTCTTTTGAGGCATCGGTTTGTATCACTATTGGCAATGATGGGCCAAAGATCGTCAATAAAGGCCCATTAGTCAGATCCTTTTTTAAGGCAAGCACTTCTGCCTCCTGGTTATCGCCCCATTGCCATTCAACATCTACTCACGTAAGTTCACGCAGTTTTGCGGTTCGCTGTGACAAATTCGGCAAATACTGGCCCACGTACTTAAACATCCCGAGAAATGGAGCTACGTCTGATTTATTTTCAGGCATTGGCATGCTGGTGATGGCATCGAGATAATTTTGACTGGGTCTAACCAGTGATTGGTACTTTCTGCCCCATAAACCGAACCTCAGGCAATGCTAGTTGCAGCTTTTACTTATTAAATCGAACTCCGTTGTCACGTGCAATTTGCAATACTTTTCTCAGTACCGCATTATGCTCTTCCACTGTCCGGCCAGCTATGAAAATATAGTCAAAGTAGATCTCCACACCGGGAATATCTCCGAAGACCTGCATCATTTTGCGCATGAATAATTCCGGTGCACTGAATAATCCAAATTGAACTCGATTCCAACGATAATGACCGAATGGATTCATAAAGGTTGTCAAGTCAGCACTTTGGTCATCCAACTCCAGATACCAGAACCCATTCTTAAGATCCATGACTGTAAACACAGTCATTCCAGATAAACGACCAATAATAGACTCCGCTGTTGGAATCAAAAAATGTTCTCACCGAATACATTCATTTAAAAGCTTTGGATCCAAGCACAATCCCAGAAAACCATTAGCTTTTTCCACAATTTGCAAATTATTGATCCAATCTTTTGGATAATCCACAGGTGAAATGACTTTTGACTTTTCCATCTCATGCAACTCTGTCTTTAGGCGTTGCTGAAGGCTTTCTGGAATTCGTTTTCGATATCTCTATACAGCCACAGCCACCATGTTATACTTAAGCTGTTAAAAGAGTCAATATGTTCTACATTACTGACTGCTAAATAACAATCCCTATGCAGCCAATTACAAAATTTCGAATTACTCGTACCTTGGTCAAAATATCCAGTTTGGTAACGCAACGCATTGATTTGTTGGCTATCGGTTGATGCATACCTTCCCGTGGATCCTAAGTTTGACGTTTCTTCCCTCGCTTTTGCTTCATGAATCAATTGATTCTCAGTTGATCGACAAACATTTGCAAAATGACCCAGGCGCTGGCACTTTGCTTCTTCCTTTACCGCTGGACAAAACTTCTCATGGTTACCGCTGGCATTACCACCACAACGCTCACACTGCTTCCTGAATCAACCTTCTTCATGGGCGGACATTTCTTCTGATTTTGCACCACATCCACTTTCTTTTGCGGTACATCCAGCTGCTAGCTCAGCTGCCTTACATCGGTCAATTGCTCCAAGGTATCGCCACTATTCTCCAATAGTTTTGCTTGCAACCATTTGTGAGCCACACGCAGTCATGCGTTCTGCATAAGACAGTTGACACCCAGTGCATGTAAATTCGCAGTGGCGCATCTGCAGCCTCAGCTCTGTTTCAAACTCAGTAAATGACTGACGTTCTTTTTGTACTATGCGAGTTGAATTTGAATGCTTCCATCACCGTATTTGTGGCAAGCAAAACTCTTCAAATCGACGTAAAACCTATGCCAATGTGACTACTGGAGCACCCTCCTCCGCTGGTTTACCGTTGAACGGTTCATCAAAAAACGTGTTTTACACGTCGATTCCTTTTTCTCCAATCAAGTGAAGAAAGACTGAAATCTTCACATTATCCGGTTCATTGTTCTGACAAGCAGCAAGCATGTAGATGTTGAATTTCTGCTTCCACAAAGGCCACTCTTTTCCGGCCTCTTCGAAGTTCATTGGCGACGGTCCTTGGAAATTTGTTCGTGCCGCCATGTTTTCGATTGCAGCTATGATGAGCACAAATGCACCGAACGATCGAGGATGCCGGTTCACTTGCTGTATCGTTTCGTACAGTTGTTTGCTATGGAAAATTGTATTCTTTCACTTTGGCGACTCGGTGTTTTCAGAGTTTTCTTGTTTTTGCGCTTTTCTTTTAATTATTATTTCTATTTTTACATCTGACTACATGTAATATTTTCACGTCACGAGCTCGAATTAAAAACGAGTGATGACAAATGTGTTTTGTTGTTTTTTTTACTTTTCTTTTTTTGCTTCTTAGTTACAATCGGTGTGTACGCGTTGGCTGCTCAAACCTGACTACTCTTCTTGCTAGAATTGTCAAAACCATTGCCGTATTATGAGAGAGTACGTTCAGCGTCACTTTTAGCCTGTATGTTACACTATTCAAGGCATTCAAGAAGATAGGCTACAATAAAGCCCCCGGGCCGGATGCATCCCCAATAAAGCAGTGAAAGTGGCTGTTCAAAGGAGGCCCGATATTTTTACAACGACGATGCAAAAGTGTCAAGACGAAGGAGTTTTTCCTGATCCATGGAAGCTCCAACATTTGGTGCTGCTACCAAAAGGAAACAAGCCGCCAGGTGAACCATCGCCATATCGCCCAATGTGTCTACTCGACACTTTTGGTAGCAGAGGAGAAAGGAGCACTGTCAGATCAGCAGTTCGGATTCAGAAAATCGCATTCTACCGTTGATGCCATAAAAGCGGTAGTCGATAGCTGAAGCGATACAGGGGAAAAGGTGGCGAGAGGGACAAAGAAATACTTTGCAGTAGTGACTCTGGACTTGAAAACTTTAACTCGGCAGATTGGTCGTTTATAAGGAGATCGCTGGCCAGATTGAATACTCCATACTACCTGTTGAGGATAATCACAAATTACTTCACAAACAGGAAGTTAAGGTAACAAACGGACGAGGGGGTAAAGTACTACAACGTCACTGCGGGAGTCCCACAAGGATCGGTACTTGGCCCTCTTCTATGGAATATTATGTACGACGGAGTCCTAACACTGCCACAAGGAGTTAGGATAATCGGGTTCACTGATGACATCGCCGTTGTTACCGTGGCCAAACACATCCACGAAATAGAGTCAGCCACAAACGAAGCAATCGCAAAAATCAAAGACTGGCTAGTATCCGCCGGTCTAGTACTAGCAGACCACAAAACTGAGGCTGTTCTTATGTTAAAAGGCTGTTGAATATGCGAATATTCTAGTCGGTAGCCAGACTATAAGATCAAAAGAAGCAGTTAAATATTTTAAAGAGTAGTGCTTGATAATAGACTGAAGTTTAAAGCCCACATAGAATACTCGAGCAATAAAACTTCCCTACTGCAGGCGGCCCTCTCTCGAATAGTACCAAACATCGGAGAACCTGGGTACGCTAGACAGATTTTACTATCCAGAGTCGTCAGCTCAGTTCTCCTGCGGCTTTAGCGACGATGGAGACACGGAAGAAACTGTCGGCAACATACAGGCTCTGCGCGATAAGAGCAATCAGCGGTTTCCGAACAATATCGGACGAAGCAGCCTGTGTCATAGCTGGAATGATCCTTATCAACATCCTTGCAAACGAGATGGTAAGGATCTATGAAAAGAGAAGCTTGAGCAATCAAGAAGCAGAAATTGTCAAAAAAATTAAAGAGGAAGAAAAGACAATATCAATAGCTATGTGGCAAGCTAGGTGGGAAAACAGTGCAAAAGGCAGATGGACCTACAAGCTGATCTCCACCATCGAGGCGTGGATAAGACGAATGCATGGGGACTGCAACTACCACCTTACACAGTTCCTATCGGGTCGCGGTGGCTATCGGAAGTATTTATACAGATTTGGGAACGACAGCTCAACTTTCTCTCCAGACTGTCAAGTTCAAGAGGAAGACACAGAACACGCAGTGTTCCATTGCAGTCGCTTCGCAGAATGGAGAAATATCTTGCCGAGTCCACCGCTCTTTATAGACCACATGTTGCGCTCAGAGGACAACTGGATGGAAATTTGTGCACTCGTAACGAATGTTCAAAAAGAGCTTCGTATAATTGAGAGAGCAAGGAGAGCAGACGCAGCAATACAAGAAGCATAGCATGAATTGCTAACCAGCCCCGAGAAGCAATACCTAACAGCAGTCCCGTGGGGAGAGCGGTAGAAGTGAGCTGGGTATGGATTAGTACATAGGCGCATTCCTGGAATCGAGTAATCGGGTATGCGAATAGTATATGCTAGTAGACTACTAGTACCTTTAGAAGATTACCACATTCATTACCACATTCGTATTCATACAAAAAGAGGGGTGGATTTTCTCAAATTTTTAAATTAGGATATAAATAAAAAAAACATAATATTAAAAAAAATATATAGCGATTAGCCCCGCAATGAATGTATGAAAATGTCAACTATGGGTTGACATGAGGGAGGGAGTTAGATGCGTCTCCCTCATTCGCACAAGACCCATCCCATTCCCGCAAAATCAATAATGGAGATCGGGAAACTTATTGTGGTTCAGGTCATAGATAGAGAATGTAAAGTTTGTTTGTTAGACAAGAGATGATAAAGAAAATGGGAAGAGGGCTATCAAAGAGAGGACAATGTCGAACAAACAAATAGAAGGAGACGAAAAGTAGGACAATGGGAAACAGATAACCCAGATAGATAACAACGGGTTAGAGCATAGACCCCAAGAATCACTTGTAAAGCCAAGCGACGAACAGCTGTTTGCTGCCGCTGCTAGTGGATTTTTTTGGTTCAAGAACAAGTCATATACAGTGAGGCGAAGACACACTGCAAAGAGATTTTTTTTAAGGCGATATTTTTTTTAGGTAAACCCGGAGGCGTACTGTGCAAGGAATACCTGGGAAGCCGTTGCATAGAAGGAGGGGTACGCAGGAGTATAGAGAAAAACAAATTCGCAGAGGCAATGAGTTGAAAGGAAAAGCAGCTCAGGCCTCTGCAGAAATTTTGTCGCTTGCCGTTTCCCTGCCAGGATCGTTGCGAGGAACTTACCGGTGCAACTGGACAAGGTCCGGTGCAGGCGGTAATAGCGGTGGCGGTGGTCCGCAAAAAATGAACGGCGAAGAGAGGTGCTCCCCCACTAAAATTCAACGCCTCCAGGAGGTGCTCCTTGGGACACAGTGCAAATAAATGAAGAAGAAAAAGTGAAACTGCCCCTAGCGGATTTTTGTTTTGTGCTAATAATTGCAGTGCCCCAAAAGTTAACTCTAAAATTTTTTGATTTCCTTTTTAAAAATATTCGAAGTTTATTCCATTCGAAATTTTTTTTTCTGAATTTCTCTTTGAATAGTTGGTGTTGAATCTACTAAGTGAATTTGTATACACTCATACCTCGCTATACGGCCGCTCATTATACGGCCTTTCGCTATAACTGCCATTTTTTATTACTTTGTTTCCGTTTTACGGTCAATATTTTTCGTTACAACAACAAAAAAAAAAAAAGACTATTTATACGGCATTCCGCTTTACTGCCTAATTTTATGGAACGTATCTAGGCCGCTAACCGAAGTATGGGTGGTGTATTGTATTAGAATTGTGGGACAACTAACTACGTTAAGATAAATTGAAACAGTGTTAATTCTGCTAAGAATAGTTAGTGATTTGTGTCGCGGCGAACTCCGCTAAGAGGAGAAAGAAAAAGCGGAATTGCAACAAAAATTATCCTTTCTTGTGCTACCGGCAGGACAACGGAGGGCCTAGGAACCGTAAACATCTTCTTTACTTTTTGAAAAGAAACAATTTTATTATTCTTGGCAGAATACTTAGGAATTAACAACAGTGATAATTTTTGGTTTAAATTATGTAATAAATAGAGTCCCTACTCTATAAGTGTACAAATAATGTAATTCAGTGCTGTGATTTTGATAAGATGCGTTGATAATTTTTTTTTTTTTTTGTGTGTGGATGGCCGGTCTGGCCGTCTTTCTGTGAATGAACGATGACAGGACAGGACGATTACTAACGATGAGGACATAACGTGACCAGCAACGTAACTTGGAAGCACTTTTAGGGGCTATCTCTCGCAATCATTGGCCAGAGAGATATCAATTGGTTGTGTCACAAGACACAAGCCCACGCAGGGTGGGCGGGTCAGCTTTTGCCACTTCCAACAGGCATACCTCGGGTACCGGACGAACCCGTTTGGCAAGGAGAGAAAAGGGGAAGGATGATTTACGCATTAGTGAGTAGCGATAAGTTAGGTTAAGGCAGTTAGGTTTAGGATAGGATTTAGCTTAGGTTAGTTTCGGATTAGTTTTGGTTTAGTTTAGGATAGATAGGGTAAGATTCACGGAGTCCCTCCCAATCTTTCTTTTGGCCATGGGCACAGGTCCTTTTTTCTATCTTTTTTGAAATCTGTCCGAAGTCAAAGTAGAGTAACTTCCATCTTCTCTTTTGGTTTTCGATTACAATGGCACGAGATTTTGTGTGCTGAGCAGGTGGTGCAAGGTAAGGTGAACAAGAAACACCCCGCTGAGCCGAGCAAACGCGAGCGTGCCGTTAAAGAAGGAGGTAATAAATGTTTGAGTTTGGTGTGATGGTTGAACCATTTGAGTTTTCGTATTGTTTGCGTATGAATGTGAAAATTTATTTGTGTTATTTGTCTTAGAAGAGTGATTATGAAGTCTGTATGGGTTATTCTGTAAGAGTGAATGGCGAGGCTGTTGATAGTAATAGCACCTCCGTGCACTCGGACATTGCTGTGACGAGTGGCTATACGCTAAACCTAGTTAAATAACTAGTTTAATAACATTTTGACATTTGTCAGAAATGCTCATTTTTTAAAAACTTATTACACTTTCTGATAGCATGCTGACCATTTTTGCATATTTTGCAAGTGAACTTTGAGCGGTTTGATTGAGTGTGGAACGAATTTCGCTGTGGAACCCATTTTGCTGACTCTACTGATGTTCGGCCCTGCCGAGAGCTAGCCGCCTCAAAAGCACGGAATCTCGTTTCGAAAAACTGGGCGAATTTTGCAAAATGTGGTAGCTCCTTGCTGTTTTTCTTGGATCCCAGTTTTTCCTCCCAAAGCTACTGCCTTTTGGAAGGAAGTTTTTGAAGCAGAATGTACACAAACACCACGCCCCAGTGTTGGACGGATACCTTAAAGTTGTCCAAACTGTGCACCACTTGTTGACATGTCTAGCAGTTCTTTGGTGGGTTCAGCTAGCTCTTGTTTTATCGCCGCCAAACTGAACAAGCATTTGAGTTTCGTATTCACTAGAAAACGTTGATGGTCATATCTATCTTGGAGGATAGCCCTAAGTATAGTTGCCGTTGAAAATACCTAAATTTTCTAAAAGCTTCTCGGCTTCTCCAGGTATGCTTGTTTTTAGATAGTGCATCTTCTAGATTTCCAACAGCGATGAGTTATGATAAACAAGTGACACAAACAAATCGTGAAAACATCGCCAAGACTCATAACTCACCGGCACCGGAATGATCTTCAGCCTTAAATCTGCACTGTGGGATGGTTTTGTGTTGACAGAGCACATGTTAGTGACGTCCATATTGGCCTTGTTCTTTGTTTTCACCTTGTCAACTGCATCTAATAGATCACCGCGATATTCAAAGTGCAATTCCCTAATTTGTTCGTAAGTACTCTCAACATAACTCCCCACTTGGCCATCAAAAAGGTCGCTAATACATTTTTCATATATTTCAGCTGCCGACTCCATCGATTCCTCTAAAAGACACAAACGACCTTCCAAATAATTCGCAGTACGGAAACTGGAACCTCTTTTGGAGAAATTTACGATGTCCTTTTCGAGTTTTGAAAGTACTCGTCATAACTTTGATGGAGTAGAGGGGTCACAACCCTCCCACTTTTTTTGCATCCCTACTGGTCCGCCTTTGGGGTTTAGCATACTTGCTTTTAGCACTCTTAAACGTATGTATATATATACAACTCAAAGTAGAAATAAAATTCGGTTACTGGCGCATATTGCAGATGATGTCCAAAATCCAACAGGTTGATGGCCAAAATCCGAGTCCAGGTTCCACACAAGAATTTTTCAACTGGCGATGAAATCAGCACACCTCAGAAGTCCCAATTCGATAGCGAGTGAATCCACAAACATAAATTTTAATTGTTTTTTAATTCAATACTAGCAAAACCACACAAATTGCGTAAAACAGTGTTGATGAAAAAAAGAAAATTCAATCGAATCAAAATATTCGGGTTATGAACAACGAGTTTACAGAAATTTAAATACTGTCTATACGGCGAATTAAAACACGATCCGTTTTCTTCAACTCCGTAAGTTCTTATATCGAGTTTTATTCGCTTTGTTAATTATAAATAAATTCACTACAAACATGTACTAACATTTGACAATTACTTCAACAACAACAATTATTAATTTTCTTTCATTTAATGTTTCAATTATGTTGTGATTTGCTTTATGTTTACATTAAGCAATAAATTAGTTTAACATTTAAATTGAATTCATTTATGAAATACATTTTTTTTTATTAATTAAATTGTGTATCATAGCTCGGACTTGTCAACCCTTTTCCATAGTAGAAGAGGAAGATTTATTATTGAATGTGTTGAAGCCCTAAATGGTAGCTACATTGTGCCCGAACGAAAAACTTTATCTCAGAGATTGATTCCGTTTCTCTATAATAAGTGTTTAGAAACCAAACAGCAGTTGATAAATGAAGAAGCAGTATCCGTGTGTCTGACAACGGACTGTTGGACTTCGGTAGCTATGGACGCTTTTACAGGTATTCCAGCAAACTTTATAAATACAAATTATGAGATTAAGACGGTCGTGGTGAAATTCTGCTCCTGTTTATGGTGCACCCACGAGTAGCACTTTGACATCAATTTTAAGAAATATGGTTCGAAATTGGAATCTTCAAGATAAAATAAAGTTTTGTGTACATCATCAGTGCCATAAACGAAATAGGTTGGGGTGACTGTGGATGCACAGCTCATAAATTAAACCTTGTACTGCGAGGTACTTTGAAGCTTTTTGAAACTACTGTAAAATAAGTAAGGGGAATTGTGAACCATTATTGTTTTCGCTTTAAAGCAAAAGAAAAACTTGAAGAGTACCAAGTTAAATACTGGAAAAATCTAATCCCCTGGTCCTTATAAACCCAGTAGTAAAACGATGGAATTCCACGTATTACATGTTACAATGATTTCTTGAGTTGTACGATACTGTGAATCAGTACTTAGGTACTGATCTACCAGTCATCACAGTAGAAGAATGTTAAGCTCTTAAATAGCGCTTCCAAATTGTAAGATCTTTTGAACAGGCAACAAAATACCTTAATGCAAAAAAATACGTATGAGCATCAGGAGCGATTCGCCTCATAAACGGTTTATCCGATGTGCTAGAAGAACTGAATAACAAAATTGATTATTTACCAACCATGATGAATTTCACAGAACACCTAAAAAAAAAATCTCATACCATTTTAAGGGAAGAGATCCAATCCCAATTTGGCACTTTGCATAATTTCAGACCCTTGGTACATAATGACCATGTTCCTTAATGAAACAAAACCATAAGAAATAAATTAATTAATTAATATACTGCAAGATATGATGGTTGCAGATCAAAAAAATAAGAAAAACTCTGGAAACGCCTGTATCATTTCACAGAGGCTGAATGATATCGGATTCATGAATAATTAATACGAACTTAATTGAATAATTAAAGAACGCAAATATGATATTATATTACTACAAGAAACGCATCTGGCTTGACTATAAAACCGAAGTCATACCTTGCGTATTTTATCAATTTACGAGTACCTTGCAATTTGAAATCTGTGCAAGAAGTAGGAATACTTATTAAAGACAATATCCCCCACGTATACAAATCATGATATGGGTATAAAGGTTACGATTACCTGTGTCTATACGAGTATTCTGCCTGGGCAAATATTCGCTCTTTCGGACTTAGAGAATATAAAGGGTGGTTAAATTTTAAGGGCCGATGTTGAATGTGAACCACACCTAAACGTCAAGTTTTTTCTGCATTTCATTTGACATTTCTCAATTTCAGACTAACTCAATTTGAACCATGGAAAGATACACAATCGAGCAATGCGTTAAAGTTATTCAGGCTTATTATGAAAATGGGCGTTCAAATCAAAATGCATATCGTGCATTTCGTGATTTTTTCGGTCAATTTAATCGTCCAAATGTGCGTACAATCGGAAAAATAGTGCAAAAATTTTTGCAAACCGGGTCTGTAGGGGATGTGAAAACACCAGTGCATGCTCGTACAGCTCGTACTGCAGAAAATATTGCTGCTGTTCGCGATAGTGTGGCTGAATAGCCGTCCAGCTCAACTCGTCGTCGTGCCCAACAATTGCACCTCTCACGCTCGTCGTTGATGAACATTAAGCATAAAGACTTGCATTTACGCGCTTACAAGGTGCAATTGACTCAAGAACTAAAGCCTCTTGACCATTTCAAGCGTCGTCAATGGTCACAATGGTGGCAAGAAATGGCAACAGTGGATGATCAATTTTCGAAGAAAATCATCTTCAGTGATGAGGCACATTTTCACCTCAGTGGATTCGTCAATAAGCAGAATTGCCGCATTTGGGCGAATGATAATCCAAGAGTGATTGTCGAAAAACCACTGCACCCACAAAGACTGACTGTTTGCTGCGGTTTATGGGCTGGCGGCATCATCGGGCCGTATTTTTTCCACAGGCAGTTACTGTGAATGGTGTTCGCTATCGTGAGATGATAACGAACTTTTTATGGCCCGAATTGGAAGATATGGATGTGGACGATATGTGGCTTCAACAGGATGGTGCCACTTGCCACACAGCTAACGGAACAATGGCTCTTTTGCGCGACAAATTCAATGGCCGTGTTATCTCACGTGGTGGCGATGTCAATTGGCCGCCAGGATCATGTGATTTGACACCGTTGGACTTCTTTCTTTGGGGTTATTTGAAAGAAAAGGTGTACGTCGATAAGCCAGCAACAATTCAAGAGCTAAAGGATGAGATAATTCGGCACATTAACGGCATAGAACCTCAATTATGCCTCAGCGTCATCGAAAATTTGGACCATCAGATGGAGGTGTGCCGCCGAGGTCGCGGCGGCCATTTGGCCGATATTTTGTTCCATACATAATTGAACCATACCAATATTATCATAATAAAAAGAAATGACAGTAATTTCCTAAGTAATTTGTGTTTTATTCAAAATCAACATCGGCCCTTTAAACTTAACCACCCTTTAATTCGGCAAGCGCAACCACCACGTATACTTACAGGTGATCTCAACTCCTGGAGTGAGCTTTGCGGTTCCCCCAAGACTAAAAAAAGGGGCTCAAATATTGAAGAATTTATCACCAAATCCAACTTAACCATACTAAACGATGGTTCTCCCATGGGTCATCTACTCCGACAGCCTGTCAGTACTGCAAGGCATCGTCAATCCTCGAAATGACGCAATTATTATAGCGAAAATTCGAGATATTCTAAATAAATCAAAAACCAAGATAAAGCTCATGTGGACACCAGATCATGTAGGAATTAAGAGTATGGAACCCGCTGACGTTGCTGCAAACTCCGTGCTAAAGGCCCCCACTTTCACCTACAACACCTTCTCTCGCCTTGACTTAAAAAGGTACATAAATCAGGAATACTACAACCAACATTTACTTAAATGGGAACACTACAAACACACTAACAAAGTGGGCTCAGTTTTTGAAGAATTTATCACCAAATCCGAATTAACCATACTAAACGATGGTTCTCCCACCCACTTCTCAACCCACAACACGTTTACCCACGCTGACGTCACATGCTATTCTTCAACACTCTTTCCAAAAATATCTTGGCATATCTCCGATGTTTTGCATAATAGCGATCATTTGACAATATCTATTTCTCTGCTACTGACACGCAGGCACGTAATTCTTAAGCATATTCCAAGTTATAAAACAGATTTGGCAAACTGGAGCTTATTTAAAAATAAATTCGAACCATACGTTTCAGAGTTATAAACAGGGAAGCTGCGATTTTGCTAAATGCATTAGAAATGCTGCTAATCTTTCCATTCCTCAGTCATCTCCAACAACGTCCAAACGATCTGTGCCCTGGTGGAACCCTAATCTGTCTAGGCTGAGATCCGACAAGTTCATAACTTCGAGGACTTTCAAGAAAAATCCTACTCAAGGCAACTTATTGGCCCAAAAAAAGCTAATACCCATTTTGGAAGATTGCTAAAAATCAAAAAGCTAAATAACTTTAAGGAATTCACAGGAAACATTAACCCAAACTCATCCACAAGCACATTTTGGCAACAAATAATAACTCTATTAACACCCCAACTGGCTCTGTAACTGACCCAAATGAAATCTGCAATTTCTTCGCCCAAACCTGGTCATCCTATTCAGATAATGCTAACCTCCCACCGGCTTTTAATACCAATAAATTGGAAAGTCTCAGGATAATTCCACAACTTGCATTGAACACAGTAGCACAACGTATTGAAACGGATATCACTTTACTAGAACTTGAAAGTAGCTTGAGTAAATTACAAGGGAAAACACCAGGCCGGGACAGAATCTCCTATCCTATGATAAAAAATCTGCTTGATTCAGCAAAACAAAGGCTAATATCGCTGTATAAAAATATCTTCAGCAATGGTATTATACCTCAAAGCTGGAAAATAGCTACCATAATTCCCGTACTTAAGCCCAAGAAAGATATCGCAAGTGTTAATGGTTACCGTCCAATCTCACTGCTTCCATGCTTATTAAAAGTCATTGAAAAAATAATTGCTAACGGATTTTATGGTTTACATAGTTTAAAAAGCTTTTAAGTCTTAATCAAGTCGCCTTCAAACCAAAAAGAGAGTGTATAGATGTCCTACTTCACATTGACTTCGTTATCACAAACGCCCTCTCAGCAAGTAACTATAATAAAATGACTTAGATTTTGAAAAATTCGAAACATGTTTTCGAAACTTTTGCCGCTCGATAATAGTATCCCGCAAGGAGCTTTATATATGCAGACGATGCTTATATATTATGTAAATACAATGACCTAGTTAAAACAAAAAATATAAGTTCTCTCTTGCTCAAGGAAATTAATGAATGGTCTTATATTAGATGGCAAAGCATTTCAATCTTCTCTTTCTTATCCACTTCTTCAGCGCTTAAATAATGGCGAGTACCTCCAACTCATACGAGTGGTATCTCTCTTCTTAAGGTGTCATTCTCCTGCTCATATACTGCACGGGGTGGAACATCTGATCGTCGTTATTCCTCTGAAGCAAAACGGCTTCATATCCATACTTGCTGGCGTTGGTATGAACCTCCGTCACTGTGTAAAGACTGGTGTCCGCACAAGAGAGTTCCTCAATAGTACAAACGAAGTCTGTTGATCTACTTCCATCTTAAAAGCAACGTCCTTCCTCAAGAGATCACTCAGCGGCCTGGCAACAGTGGCGTAGTTCGGACTGAATTTTCGGAAGTAAGAAGTGTCAGCCCCAGAAATCTTTGAAGAGATTATCTGTCTGCAGGTGCAGGGAACTCGCTAACAGCTCTCGTCTTTTCTGCTGATGGCTTGATCCGTCTGTCCTCTATCAAGTATCCAAGAAAATCTATTTTCTGGTTTAAAAATTGGCTTGAACTTGAGACCATGATCACTGGCAACGTCAAGTACCATTTTAAGTCTTCGAACGGCTTCCTCATAGCAGTCGCCAAAGATGACTAATCATCCATATACATCAGCATAATTCCATCGTTTACTAATCCCTAAGCACGAAGTTGATGAATTGCGTAAATACAGCGGGTGAATTGCAAATACCAAATGGAACTTTGAGGAATTTGTATTAACCATTATGTATTATTCAGGCTTTATCACCACGTGGAAAAATCCATTTAGGAGATCTATCGTAGCAAATATCTTCGACGACTGTAGGTACCGTTCTTCTTCGAGACTACAACTACGGGTGAAGCGAATTCTATGGCGTCGTTTTAATCTTTAACATCATCAGCATCATCATTGACCTTTTCATTTTCTTCGTCTTCTTCAGTTGGTCGACCACAGTTTGATGTGGTTGTCCTTCTGGATCGTCTCGCCGTTTCTCGGGGTCACACCTCTCGTGCTCAGCTATCTCCTTTTCAGACAGTCGTGGCCGGAATCGAACTTCGCTGGACCCAATGACCACTGCCTCCTTCATTAAATCGTTTCCCAAAACCACCAAAAAATTCAAGTCTCACTTACCACGTGCAGCTGAACTTGGAAAGAAATGTTGTCGACCCAGATCTCAGCTTCTCATAAATATTTTCACCGCTCCCACCATCAAACGCCTACCCTAAATGCATTGCTGCAGTGAATTCCACCCCACCAACGAACTTACGTCTTCGAATTCTTGGACCGAATAAGCAACGTCTTGGCGGCTTTCGCCGCTAAATGTTTGCTAACTCTCTTCTACATCTTTAAACGAGTATACCGCTGGTGCTCTGGTCCCGCTATCGTCGACCGTTGGATTGTCAATCCTCTCACTTTTCTCTCCAGCCTTAGTGTGTTGGGGATCGATGTAAGCCGAAAGCTTCTTTAGCTGCTGTGGTGATCGTCTCCTTTTTCCTTCTTCTCTTAGATATTTTTTTTCTCGTCTCCACTGGGGTATGCGTTGTTATATTTTCGTTGCCGTACCGAACTGTTGGTGCGCTTGTGTGTGTGTGCGAATTATGTACATGCATAACGTAACTACAACGACAATTGGTCAGTCGTTCACAGACTTTCACAGTGTGCAGACGTGTTTCGGCTTCTCCTTTAAATCCTTAATGCTTTGACGTAGATTAATAGACAGTGTAATTTCAAGTGGCAAGTTAGCCTATAGGTAGTGGTGGTTAACCGTCAACCCTAGGGTCTTGGGTTCGATTCCCAACCAGGGAAAATTTCAGTATAAACTTTTTTTATAGTTTATACTAAATTAGTGAATAAAATTAATTATAAATAAATAAACATTCGATGGAAAGTGAGCGGTCCGCGCTCCCAATAGCGGGACCAGTTGGTGGGGTGACTGCATCAGCCGATGCAGAAAGGCCAGCCAGCAACAGTGGAAAATGCAAGTATGGGGAAAAGGAGAAGGGAATTAAAACCTTCTCCCAACCTTGTAAAGCGTCCCTCCACTTCGGCTTCAGCTGAACAGCTGCCAGGTGGAGTGAAGGAAGGGGGGCCGACTACAACAACAGCAGTAGCAGCAGAGAAGAAGCTTCAGAGGTCGGATGACTCTGTCGAGTTAGCTTACATCTCCGATGGTGAAGATAAGAATAATAGCTCCGACATTCTTGCAGCCTCCGAATCAGATGATGAAGAGGAAGAAGTCGAGAGTCTGACGAGCAGCATCAGGCAGCACGAACAAAGGGTGCGTGCCATAAAGACCAAACAAATGGCCAGGAGAGAGAGGGAGCGGCAACAAGAGCTCCAGCGCGCTCAACAATAACAACAAGAAAAACTACAGAAGCAGCCGCCAGAAAACCAGCAGCAAAGATGAGTACAGCCAGAATTACTCCAGCAGAAGCAGCAGCAACAACAACAGCCGAAAAAACGGCAGCAACTATAACCGCAGCGGAAAACGCAGCAAGAAATTCAACAACAACCGCAGCAGCAGCAGCAGCAGAAACAACAGCAGCAGAAATAGCAGCAGCAGCAGAAACAACAGCAACAGCAACCGCAGCAGAACCAACAGAAACCGAAGACGACGGCAAAAGTGAGGGTACCGCCAATCAACACCTACAAGATTGAGCTTATGAACACCGTTAAGCTATGTAAGTCGGCCATAGGCAACAATTTTTCTATCAAACGTCTAAATGTAGACAGGCATTCTATCCACTGCAATACAGTGAAACAATATAAAAAAATTAAAGATTTATTAGAGGACACGACGACGGAGTTCTTCTCCTTCACCCCGAAGGGGCAAAAGCGGCAAACAATGCTGCAAAGGGGGATAGACCCGTCTACTGATCCGGAGACGCTCCTTGCGCTACTTAAAGAGAAAGAGTGCAGCGAGTTCGAATTTGTAGGGGTCAAGCCATTCACCACAGCTAAGGCAAAAAGGGAGAAGCGGAAACTGCCGTTCTCCCTAGTTCAGCTTTCACCCAATAGCAAACTGGATGGTCTAAGGAGTATTAAAGTCCTAGACTACCAGGTTGCCGCATGGGAAAAATTAGGAAGGAGCGAAAGCATTTTACAATGTGTTCGCTGCCAAAGGTTCGGGTACGCCGCGTCGAACTGCGAAATGCAGCCTCGATGTGTTAAGTGTGGAAAGAACCACAAAGCAGAGGAATGCACTCTGGGTAAGGATGGAGTGGCAGATAAGAGCCAGCTCTCGAGTGCTTTATGCAGGAACTCGGGACACACCGCAAACTATCGGGGTTGTCCTAAGTTCCAGTATATTAAGAAAGTAAATCTGGTTCGTCAGGAGAAGGTCGTAGTGAAACGTCCACCTGCTCCAATTCAAACACATTCGGTGACTCCCCAAGTGACCTACGCCCAATTGGCGGCAGGTCGGGGAAAAGCGGAACAGAAAAGACAGAAGGTTGCTTCTCAGGCCCCAGCGTCTAAAGCACCGGAGGCTCAAACTGACTTGCTGGCCATATTGCGCTCTATCCAAAGGCAGATGGGGCAGCTTCAGCGTCAGGTACAGGAGCAGGCGAAGCGGGTGGACCAGATCAACGCACATCTGCCGGGGATGAGGCACCTCCAGTCGTAATGGGTACGAACATAGAGGAGCAACCCTTGTAGATCCTTGCGGTGAATGTGAATTCACTGATTAGGATCGAGCGAAGAGTCGTGTTGTTTAAGTTGCTTGAAGACCAAACCCCTGATGTACTTATGGTTAGCGAAACAAAGCTATCCCAGAAGCACAAATTGGGGCACAATAAATACAATATTGTCAGAAGAGACCGACCCAACTCCACACGAGGATGAGGCGTTGCGATCTTCATACGCAAACAACTGCAATTTAAAGTGAAGTGCGAAGGTTCCAGGAGCTGGAAGCGTGTATCGTTTGCATCCCTCTCCGTAGTGGAAAGAGGACGTACATGATAGCACTCTATGCACCTGAAGCTACTCAATGTACTTTATTTATTTCTGAGCTCGAGACACTTTTTCGATTCCTAAGGCTGGAGACGGAGGAGAATTATTTCATCATGCCTTGTACAGACAGTTTACTGACAGGCAAAACTTGGAGGTTAGGACACTGAAGTCGTTGATTAAAAACCTCCAGAAATTAATTAGAGAAAATTACAGACTTTCTGTAAATTTGAACTGGAACAACAAAATTCGGGCTGTAAAATCCAACAACCCGAGTATGTTCCCGCAAATAATTAAAATATTTCGGAAGAATAATCAAAACGACCTTCCGTGCCTTAAGATCCCCCGAATAACGAACAATGCACAAATATTAATGACAGCAGGTATCGATCCAGACAACGCAGTAGAGGCTGACAACTTCTTTGTAATCGAAGATCCGCAAAAGAAGGTAGAGGCCATAGGAGCGACTTTCCAGGAAGTGTACAAGGTGAATGATACCATTTGCCCGAACCACGACCTGGAAAATCTCGTCCTTGTGCACAACTTCTACCTTCGAAATGATATAGAGCACTGGCGATCCGAGAACATAGGATTTACCGAGTTCAATGACGATAACATGGCAAATAATGTCATCGCCGATGAAAGGGTACATCCCCCGTACATATCGAAGGTGGAGCTCCAAACGATCTTCGACTCATTGAGGATGAAAAATTCTGTAGGAATCAACGGAGTGTCAAATATTGTGCTTTGACATCTCCCTCTAGAAGCAGTGGACATTTACACCACTCTGGTTAACAATGCGCTGAATAATGCGCATTATCGAGCGCATTGGAAAACAGCAGTAATACAACCCATCCCCAAAAGGGGTAAGGACACTTCCAATCCGGCAAATATTCGGTCGATAAGTCTCCTTCCGAACATCAGCAAGGTATTCGAGAAAGTGATCAATAGGGCCCTGCTTAAGTGGACTGAGAACAATAATATAATTCCGGATACCCAATTCGGTTTTAAGGCGGTGCATGATACAATACATGCCGCGTCTAAACTGGTATCGGATATCCAATGGAACAGAAGCAAGAACCAATGCACGTGTGCCTGCCTGATTGACTTGGAGAAGGCCTTCGACACCGTATGGCTAGAGGGACTCTTCTACAAGCTGAGCAGGCTGGGCATAAGCAAACCACTGCTGTACATACTTCATAACATGTTCACCAGTAGACAGTTCATTGTCAAAAATAGCAATTTGATTTCTGCTGGAATATTTCTAATTAAAAACGATCTGGAACAAGGTGCGGTTAATTCAATAATCCTTTTCAATATTTACACGAGCGATCTCATAAGATCACTTCACCATGCCATATCGTATGCAAACGACTTGATCGCGTACAGATCAGGGCCAAAAATCGAGGTCATTGCAATTCTCTTGCAACGTGACTTCGATAAGATTCAGCGATATTGCGATGACTGGAAGTTGAAGATCAACTTCCAGAAATCGGAAACCATTCTTTTTAGGACGCCGTTGTCTGGGGCCTCTAGGGATACCAGAAGAATTGGCGAAAGTTCTCAATCGTTGCACCGCACGGCAGCCACTTGCGAGTCGAAGTGTAGTCAGATACCTGGGGCTTCGGTTAGACCAGTATCTATATTTTAACAAACATATAGATGCTGCTCTTGCCAGAGCCAAAGGTGCTTTTGCCCTTACAAAGAGACTTTTTTATAGCAAGCAACTCGATGCAAGG
Organism: Pocota personata; assembly: GCA_963082735.1. NCBI lineage: Eukaryota > Metazoa > Arthropoda > Insecta > Diptera > Syrphidae > Pocota > Pocota personata. The sequence goes on along the minus strand of OY720429.1, from coordinate 139,210,070 downwards.
GAAAAGGTAATCTGCTACATGGCCCTCATCCGGCCCATGCTCGTATGTGGATGCTCCGTGTGGTTCAACGTGGGAGTAAGCTTGTTGGAAAAGATTCTGGTGTTGGAGAGGGCTTGCCTTCATTTATATTGAACACCAGAGTCCGAGTACATAAAATTCTGTCCCGATGAGGTACCATACAACGGGGCTAACCTAATAAGAGTGGATAATTTCGTTATCAACCTGATTCGAAGGCACATTGCAAGAGCAATGAGCTCGACGAACAACCTGATCTCCGGGGCTTATTACCCCAATTACGAGTATCACGAGAGAGTGCGCCTTAACGGCTTTGTTCCCTCAGAGGTGTTCCTCTATTTTGATAAGAAAGGTCTGATCCAGGACTCAACTACGACAGAGACGTTGCATATGGCAGTGTGGAGCGTCTCCGGTTTAGTAGGGCGGTATCGGGTCGCGATATTTATGACGTACAACGTCAGTATGGTCATTTCTGGTGGCTAGCCGAAAGAAAGGAAACTCTTTCGTCGTTTCCTCCTAATCCAGGGTAGTCTGTTTGAGTTTTAAAGTTGACTGTTCTTGGCCGACTTACATAGTTTAGCTTTAGGTAGTTTAGATAGGTGTAGGTAATACTTGGGAAAAAAAAATATCCACAGCACTTGGATGAAAATTAAAAAAAAATAAAAAATAAGAAAAGAAGAACTCGATAAAAAAAAAACCAAAAAAATTTAAAAAAAAATATACGTATAAAAATACGTAAGGTACAATAAGATAGGCTAATTTAGAATAAGGTAGTTTAAGATTTATTTTAAGGTAGATTTTTAAGTTTTATATATAAGAACTATAAAAAACAAGTTCATGTACTAAGTTTTTTTAAAAGAATAATAAAATAAATAAATTAAGAATCAAAAGTTAGTTATGTCGAAAGACATAGTTTTAAGTATTAGGTTTACCTTAGAGCGCCCACATAGGGCCAGTAAGTTAGAATAAGAATAGTTAAGTGTTAAGCTAGTTTTAAGCGTTTTTTGTCTAGCTATAAGTGTAATGAGTTATGAAATAAAAATGTATTAAAAATGAAAAAAATGCAACGACAATAGCAGAAGCGAAAACATGTTTACGTTCTCTCCCAAAAACACTTGTCAACAGCGGTATAGCAACTGCATGGTAACTACCCACCCACTACTTGAATTCGACAAGTGTTGTCAGCGAGAGCGATTAGCATCGGTACACGTGATGCTAACCACGCATTTATGCAGATGCTTCCTTCTATGTAATCTTCACTACTGTGAGCATACAAGCTACATTTTTTTTATGTTGTTTTCGTATGTTAATGTAATACCGGCCGTTAGCCTTATGTTTGGAAAGAAGTGCGTTTAATTGGTTTTTTTTCTGGAGCATAGTTAAGAATATAACTGGCACAGTCGGTAATCCAGACTCCCCTTTTGATCGTGAGATAAATTCGTGTATAAAATAAACACATTAATAAGTGAAGTAATATTATAAGATAATCATATCTTCGATTGTCATGTAAAATTTTTATAATTTGAATGAATAAAATGAATAAATGAATGAGAAGAAACTAATTCAAATAAAAAAAATATATATATATATAATTAAAAGAAGTATACGAACGTGAACAATTAAAGACATACATACATACAAACATATGTACATATATAACAAAACAATTCGAACAATAAAGTGAACAGAATCTTCAATTAAGGTGCACTTCGACGGATTATCGAAGTGGTGTATATAAATCCTTTTGCTATAATTCAAGCTCAAGATTCATCAATCAACCAAAATCTACCAATCCCAACTTTGACTACAGCATACAAAGACGTACTATTGGCTAATTAAATTGACGGGGTAAGTCCAGCTTGAAAAGTGTACATCTATCGCTCTATTACCTACCTTATGTTCCTCAATTCTCCTCGAGGAAAGGAAAAGAAAGTTAAAGTTCATTACGCTCCATACAATTAGATCCGAAGTGACGACCGAGATCAGATTATTTAGTTTGAAATTGAGCATTGATTCGAAAGCTGATTTATTTATTCAAAATAAAGAAAGTTATACTGAAGGTTTGACAGCGTCACATTGTTCCGATTATTTTAAAAAGTCTCCTAATCCAGGTATCGCGAATATTTTTAATTTGCTTAGAATTCCAGATATTGTGAAGGACCTGCCTACCTTTGATGGTAATCCGCGGTTGCTATATGAATTCAAAAGCAACGTAGAAGGAATTTTTGATTTAATGACTAACATTAGCGGTACAAGTTACGCCAACATAATTCTTCGCGCTATTAGTCTTAAACATGTATGGGACAACATTGGACTGGATGAATATAAAAGATAATTTAATTATACATTATTCCGATATACGGAATGAAACCAGTCTAATAAAGGACCTGCATCAGTTAAGGCAAAACAATAATACAGTCGAAGAATTTTATTCCGAAGTAGTAGAAATTTTATCAACAATGATAAACTACATACGAGTCCATGAAAAGAACGCTAACGTTATCACAGCGAAACAGAAACTATAGGAAAAAATGTGTTTAAATACATTTTTATCGGGTCTTAGAGAACCGCTAGGATTCACGATTAGTGCTATGAGACCATATAAGTTAGCTCAGGCTCTAAATTTTTGCCTTCAAGAGCAAAATTCGGCGTACTTCCAAACTGCTCGCCAATATATTCCTCTTAGACTTTACACTAATAGGTCGTCTGATACGTATCAATACCCACAATATTATTCTCGAACACAAATCCTTTTGACCAAATTCCGGAAATCCTCAAAACAGACCAAATGTTAATACACAATCCAGTTTAAGATACTCGTCTAATAATCGACAACCAATTCCGACTCTAATGTCTAACAATTCTACGCCTGAACAAGGAATTTGGTAGTATTTATTAAAAATAATTTAATAATACCTGAAGGAATTTACGAATCCAGAAATTGGTACTTATTGGTAGAACTAATCAACACTTCTGATTCTCCCATGAGCTTTATGACTGAACAACTAATCAAATGTCAATCTATTAATAAAGACCTTTTTTTTAGGTCCACAACTTTTCCATTAATTATGATTCAAATAACGATACTAGGAATGAAAGTATTCACAATCTAATAAAAACTGATCATTTAAATTCTGAGGAACAAAATGCAATACTTAAACTATGTAAGCAATACCAATATATTTTCTTCCAATAAGGACAAAATTTTACATTTCCTAATAAAATAAAACACGAAATTAAATCGAAAAACGAGCTACCAATATATTCACAATACAAAGTCAAAAGAGGAAAATGCTTAGCAAAGGAAAAATTCGGCACCGTTTTTCACCTTGGTCCTCTCTTCTATGGATTGTACCCAAAAAAAAAGTGCTAGTGAAAAAGAAAAGTGGCGACTTGGTATAGATTATCGCAAACTCAACCAAAATATTATCGATGATAAATATCCCATCCCTAATATCAACGACATCTTAGATAAATTAGGAAAAAGCCTATGCATTAGCACAATACTAGTAGAACTTGCTTCTGGTTTTCACCAAATTGAGGTAAGGCCACAAGATACCCCGAAAACCGCATTCTCCATTGACAATGGGCAGTACGAATTTGTTCGTATGCCCTTTGGTTTAAAGAATGCCCAATCAACTTTCCAACGAGTGATGGACAACGTGTTACGGGATCTAAAAGGTAAAACCTCTCTCGTCTATATGGCTGATATGATCGTATTCTCCACGTCACTCCAGGAACATATAGAAAGTTTGGGTGCAGTTTTTGAAAGACTAAAGGAGGCAAATATTAAAATTAAATCTGAGAAGTCCGTATTCCTTCAAAAGGAAGTTTCTTTTTTAGGATATTTTGTAACAGCAGAGGGAGTTAAATCACACCCTGACAATATTATTGCTATCCAAAAGTTCTCTATACCGAAAGCATCCAAGCAGATAAAATCTTTCCTCGGACTTCTCGGATATTATAGGAAGTTCATAAAAGACTTTGCGAACCTTACAAAGCCAATGACGGAGTGTCTCCGTGAGGGAGGCATTATTAAACTAGATTCGAACTACTTAAACTGTTTTGAAATCTGTAAAAGTCTGTTGTGGAAGTACAACGTACAGGGTATAATGTTTCCTAAAGGCAGGGCATAAACGCCATAATATCTGCTAGAGTTCTACTTCGATGAGTAGGGCTAAAAGCCAGAAGGAAAAACACTTTTCAAAGTCAAGTTGAATCTGTTTTATTTTTAAAAGAATCGATCTTTATATACTAATTCCCCACCAGCATTCCCACTACACATCGATATCTAGTGGGTCGCATTCCACATATATTTCTATTACCCAAACACTTACTACACATTGTATCGATCACACAAAGAGTCAGACACTTCTCAAATGGCACGTTAGTAGGTCAGCTTTATGCACTGCAACATAGTGCATCACTTATGACTTCTATCGTGCCTCTCTTATGTGTCAGCACTTTGGCGTGTGCCGTCAAGTGTTTTTGTTTTATGTTCGTTGACTTTAATGTCATATGATACTATATAATTTATACAATGTGTGTTCTTGGGTTCTTTGTTTTGGTGGGTACACTACACTTATGACTTCTATCGAAGTATTTTTGCTTCTCTTATGTGTGTGCACTTTGGCGTGTGCCGTCAAGTGTTTTTGTTTTGTGATCGTTGACTTTAAAATCATATGATACTGTATAATTTATACAATGTGTTCTTGGGTTCTTTGTTTTAATGGGTACACTACACCACCTTAAGCGAAAAATTATCTGAAGAATAATTTTGCAAGACTTTTATTTATCGATATGCTTTGGAATTGCTTTACACCAGGGGTTCTTAAGTTGCTTATTACATTATTGCGTGGATCTTATCTATATTATGTATTATGCTTGTATTTAATAAGTCTTGAGTAATTTCTAATGTAAAATTTGTAAAAAACCTACTTGATTATCATTTTTGACCATGTATTACTGGTTTAAGTAGTTAGTATGTATTGTATGTATGTAATTTAATATTGCATATTATATTTCTTAAGGCTATTGTTGTGAAACTTCTTGCATTCTCCGTTTATGTCTATTATTGAATTTACATTGTCTGTTTCAATTATTTTGCATGGTCCGTGATAAGGACTTTGTAATTTTTTCTAATTTTCTAACTTAACAAACACTATATCTCCTAGTATAAAATCTGAAATATTTGTATTTTAATCGTATTCTAATTTTCTTTCATTCTTTACGTTTTTAATGATGTTTCGTGTTTTTTCTATTGCATGCTTAAGTCTAATTTTTATTTCATTTACATAGTTATCTAAATTATATACTTTCTCATTGAAACTTATTACATCGTTCGGTAAGTATGACAATTTTCCAAAAATTAGTTAATACGGGGTATAACCTGTACCTACGTTTGGTGTTGTATTGTATGCAAATGTATAATATGGTACCCAAATGTCCATTCGTAGTCTTTGGTGAAATTTACAAGAAATTCATTTAGAACTCTGTGGTTTCTTTCTAATGATCCTATACTTTGATGATGATATGGGGCTGAGTAAATTGTTCTGATTTTTAACATTTCGCATATATACTCATATTAACTCATTTTTGAATTCAGTTCCGTTATCCGACTTGAGTATTTTGAAGCAACCATATTTTAAAATAAATTATTCCATAAGTGTTTTAGCAATTGTCTTTGCGTCTTTGCTTTCGAAGGGGTGTGCAATAACATATTTGCACAGATAATAAACTACCCAGACGTCCCATTTATATGGGAAGAAGTGGTATATGAAAACGAAATTCACTTAAAAAAAAGCTTTTTAAAAAGCTTAAACTTCTTACAAAAGGGAACAAATCAGAACACAGAACATTTGTTTTCTCGGCTCACTTTTTAGTCCATCGTGTCACTCACACATACCCTTGTTTACCTTCACTGCAAAAAAGAAACAAACAAAAATATTTTGTGCGACTGCTGTCACGGGATGTCGACGCGTTGGTAGGATGGATATGGAGTATCTGTATAGATCGTATATATATACATATATGTGCAAATGGTTGGGCTTATGTTGTGTGCTTGTTATTTTGTCTGTATGGATGTACCTTATTTTCAGCACTTGATTAAATTAAACTTTGTAAACTTTGTCGACACAAATTTGCTCTGAAAATGGGTATGAATATGAGTTTTGCATACTGCATTTTATATTTATGCACTTATAATAACTGATCACTGCTCTTGGCCTACTTAAGTGAAGGTGACTAATCTTCGACATTATTATAAAAAAATTAACTAAATTAACAAAATAATCATTAACTTAAATTAGGTTAGTATTAAATTGCAGTTAAATCACCTTAATCATAACATACATTGAACCAATTCGGAAAATGTACATTTGTTCCTTTACGAGTATACATTTTTGATTATATTTTCTTCTTATCTGTTCATGAAGACGGCATACTTGAAAATCTTTTTCTGACGCCCATAAGAGAACCGTATTTTCTTTTGAATTTTTATATTCTTTTAATTTTATCAATACTTTCGTTAGATCAAAATTCTGTTTGCCCTTTGACATTTCTTCAGCACAATTTTCGCAGATTTTGTTCATTTTTGTTATTGTTTAAAAGATGCAATATCTGGGAAAGTATTTTGTAGCTAGGTCGTTGACCTGCGGTACCTTGACTGATATTGCGTCTTCATCTGGTGGATTAACTATATTGTTCGTATTCATGTTATTTTCAAAACATTCCTCATTCTTAAGAATGTCGTGATTTTGTGATAGCTCTTGCGTAAGTATTATTTGTTCTTCTATATCACTCTGCAAAATAGCATTCCAATCCATTTGTAGATATTCCGAATCGTCTTCTTCGCAGTTGGAACATTTCGATTTGAATCAAAATTTTATCGATATCACTTTGGCTAGCAGGGAGTTAAATTCGGAAACATTTGGATTACGTTTATTAATATTCCGCGCTCTTATTTTACCAAATAAGTTCTCTAACGGATCTTAATTAAATTTATTTACATAAATGTAATATAAATCATTATGATCCATGAATCAGTCGCAGGCGTTTTTCTAGATATCGGAGGGGCATTTAACAATGTGAATCCTCAAAGAATTGTGGAGGCACTCTCGGTATATTGTAATAACCAAATAATAAACAATTGGCGACAACACATACTTACAAACCGCATTACCACAACTTCACTGGGAGACGAAACAAGAATGGGAACAGTCCGTACGGGAACACCACAGGGGGGGATAATATCTCTTTTTATGTGGGTGCTCATAATGGACAACCTTTTAAAAGCATTGGATGGAACCTGCGCGAAATGCCGAAGCCGTTCTAATAAGAGGTAAGCACCCGAACATCATAGGAGAGCTTATGCAAAACACCCTTCGAATCATAAAAGAATGGGCGGAGGAGAGTGGATTAGAAATAAATCCACATAAAACGGAAATAGTTCTCTTTACAAAGAAAACCAAAACTAGTGACTTTCACATTCCACAACACTACACCTCCGCAACAGCGTCAAGTATCTGGGCATTATATTGGACAGGAAACTGACCTGGAGAAAGAACCTGGAAGAAAGAGTCACCAAAGCCAAGAGAGCATATTGGTTATGCAGGAGAGCCATCGGGAGGTCATGGGGCTTGAAACCGAAACAGGTCCACTGGATATACGAATGCGTAATAAAACCTATCATCTTCCACGGTGTAGTTGTATGGTGGCCAGTGATGAGCAAAAAGTATGGAAGAGACTTGCTAACTAAGGTGCAACAATGGTCTGCCTGGGTATTACAGGAGCACAATCCTCAACACCAACCGCGGCCATGGAAGCGATATTAAACATTCTACCAGTGCACCTCGAAGCGAAGTAGATTGCTGGCATTTCATCTTCACGGCTTAGAACTATCGGCTGTTTCATCGGTGGTGCAAATACGGGACATCCGAAATAATAAGAGTAATGACACCACTCATCGATTGCCCCAGTGATGTTGTTGGAAAATCGTATGCGTTTTCCAACAACTTCGACAGAATTTTCCTCCAAGAGAATTTTGGACGTATTAAAGAACGACAAGAAACTCCAATGGAATATCGGTACATACAGACGGCTCTAACATATCAGGGGAATCAGGGGCTGGCATCTTCAGTGCTAAACCACCGATTGAACTTGCTATTCACCTAGAACCATTTGTATCAGTGTTTCAAGCAGAAATCTATGCAACTATGAAGGCAACTGAAATACTCGCAGAAGATATCAGCGAAGGGAGGCAAATCGACAACTACTCGGACAGCAAAGCAGCAATTAGCGCGATTACAAACCCCATGCCGAAATCACGACTAGTAACGGAGTGCAAAACTAAATTCAACTTACTTGCCAGACGCAATAGAGTCCGTCTAACATGGGTACAGGGGCACGAAGGTGTACCGGGTAAAGTAAAGGCAGACGAACTAGCAAGGAAAGGAGCAGACAACACAGAACTGAACCCGGATAATACAATAGGGGTCCCTCTGACAACTATTAAAACAATAATCAATGAAAAGATACGACAAGAGTTCAATAACTACTGGACGAATCTAGACACGTGCAAAGTGGCTAGATCTGTAATAACTAAACCAAATAACAACACAGCAAAAAGAGCTCTTAACTCAAGCAGAACACAATTAAGATTGATAGTGGGACTTTTAACAGGGCACATCAATCTCAACAAACATTCGTTCAGACTCGGGATAGATGATACAACAATCTGTGCCAACTGTGAGGAGGAGGAGGAAGATATAGAACATTTCCTCTGCCACTGCCATGCTACAGCGAGGCTAAGACTGAAAATTCTGGGATCTCCAAGGATTCCGGATATTACACACCTCAGTAAGAAAGGAATCGGGGATATATTGGAGTTCGCCAGACTACGATTCCCCGATCACTATACGACATAGTTTCCAGTTGATACTACTCATGATCCCTAGACCTAAATCCTCTCAACACATAATTCCCAAAGCACAGCACTATTCCCTACAGTTACATAGATGAGGGGATGTTTAATATATAATCCTTCATTTCTTAAAGTTAAAGTTTTTTTCATTTAGATTAAGTTTACTATATAAACTACTATTTGTGGGTCCTTGATCACAGCAAATAGCTCTAACGGTTAGTTTCAGCTCCGCGCATATATCAAGACAATTATATACCTCAATCTCAAGTTGTTTCATAATTACATTCCTTGGACAAACGACATGATATAAAACTTGCTAAAATTTCCGAATCATAAAAACACACACAGACTTAGCGCATATATTAGACCTTTGATAATCACAACTTCTTTTTCTTTTGGTGATAGTTATTTTCTTTATTTCCTCTGGAACATTTATATTTATTCCAGGTGACAGACTTTTAATCTTAATCCACCTATGTAATGAAGATGGATGCGGCAAGTGTAGTCCAAGCTGATCCCATAAAAAGTTGTATCCGGAAGACGAACGGAAAAAAATGCACTGCGAAATCCACTTCACCCCTTCGGTGTATTTTGTTGGACTCTCAGATAGAATGAGCTTCGAAAATGTCTTAGTATTTTGATCAATACCAAGCAATAAATCAATTTTTTCTTGGATACTCTGCTTTTCACGCACTTCAGCCTTTTTTTCTTTTAAACGATGAATTCTCTGCAGCAAATTTATTTTCGATTTGCGTTTTCCTTTTACTGTTATCCTTAAGCTATTGTTCAATTTCTTAAGCCTCTCAATTCTTTTAATATAAATAGATTGCCTTTTTATATGAGTCTCACAATTGGCGGAAGTAAGTTGAACGTTATCATTGATTCTGTTTCTTGATAACCTTTTTGAAGACAAGTTTAGTTTTTCTACAGTAACATCATTCGAATCCAGTACTAATTTATTGCAGTTTACATATGTATGTAACCTAAGTTCTCATTGGATCAAAACAAATGAACTCGTCATCAGACATAGCAACACTTTGTTTCAACAAGAGAGAAGGGTAAGAATTTTTTTTTTAAATATTTCTTTCCAATAAAGGCATTCTTAAAATGTTTGCTGCATATATAGAGCGTTTTAACTCTTTTTATATGGTCCCGAGACTACTCTGCTAAAGCTAGCCATTCATAGTATTTAACTGTTCCTTTTTTAAGAAATTTAAATAATTTTCCATTTTTGGTTATAGAACAGTGTGCAATTGCGCACTTCGTTCTTTTCCAGAACATTTTTTCCTTGGAGACAATTTTCTTATGCCTTTCAATTGTTTAGTATATGCATGTAATATATATGTATGTTAGTAATTAACCTGAAAATCTAAATGATTGATATTCGAGCAAAATCTCTCAAACCTTCATATACAGCGCATACGCGTTTACAAAACTTTCATTCATGAAAATTTATACTTTTGCTGCGGTGGTATGGAAATCACACCGTCATGCATCTTCATGCCCCTTCCCGCATACCCCTTTACACTTCATCACCTCGTTTATTATCTGTGATATTTGGTTAACTCACATTACATCGTTAGTACATATCTGTGACCGTTTGATATTCTAAGAGGTCCAACCGTGTCAATTTGGATTGTTTCGAAACTGGTACTTGGTGTGTCTGTTATGACCTTGTTTTTGGCACATGTTCTACAAGTACTTACAAATTTCTTAATCATTTGTCTCATATTTTTATAAATGTATCTTTGTTTGAGCTTTTTCATTGTCTTTCGTATACCTAAATGTCCTCCGTGTGGTTAATTGTGAAATTCCTCTATAGTTGCCATTCTTTCTTTATTATCTTCTATTTTCTTTGGGGCGTGTACATTAATATTTTCAAAGGCGAGTATTCTTCTTTCATTGACTGCAGTCCATTACACATTGCATCTTACACATATTCTTAAATTCTTCGACATGTATATGTTTAAATATTTAATTTTTTTTCGCTCAGAGCTACTTCATTAATTTGTGCGCACTTAAATTCGGATGTCAGCTTCTCAAGGGTCGAAACTAGTTTCGCTAGATTATCGCTGCATCTTACTATAACATCATTTTCGTATATTTAAATTTTAGGCCTTGTACTTCGTTAATATGAACTTCAACTTCCTAAATTTTTTTGTCGTCAGATAAGGATGTACATTCCCATATGTGAAGGTGATCAGTCTTCTGTAAGGTCGTGTCCTATTTCTCCTTGTGAGAGTACTGCTCCTAGAGTAAAGTCTGATGCGTCTGTCTTTAATATGAATGGTTTTAAGAAATTTGGATATTGCAGCACTGGTACTACTGGTACTACTAGACTTTTTTTATTTTTATGGTACTACTAGACTTTTTTTTAAGGTCCTGAATGCTTTTCCACACTCTTCTGACCAAATGAATGGTTGGCCTTTCTTTAGTAAAAAGTTTAGACTTTTAGCTATGTCTGCGAAGTTCCGGATTAATCTTCTGTAGTAGTTGCAAAATGATATAGATCTCCTAACCTCATATGCGTTTTTGGGTACTGGATAATTTTCCATAACATTGTATTTTGTTGGACCTGTTCTTATGCCTTTACTTGTTATTAAATGGCCCAGATATACTACTTCAGACTTAAGGAAATGACATTTGCTAGCATTCAGTTTTAGGTTGTATTTCTCTAGTCTATTGAATACGTTTCTTAGGTTTTGGTTGTGATGGTTTATACTACATCCAAAAACTATGTATAATATCGTCCACATAAAGGAATGCTTCTGCTTCCAAACCGCTTAATGCTATTGTTAACATTCTTTGGAAACTGTTGGATGGTATTTTAAGACCGAATGGTAGTCTCGTGAACTGATAGTGACCATCCTGTGTCGAAAATGCTGTCATTAGTCTTGATTCTTGTTCTAGTGGTATCTGGTGAAAAGAACTAGTCATGTCGAGTGTAGAGAAGTATTTGGCTCTACCTAGTCTATCCAATACGTCATCGATTCTAGTTAATGGGAATTTGTCGTTTACTATTTTTTCATTTAGCTTACGGATTTCTTTATTCCGCCTTCGCTCCTTTTTGGTACTAATAGCAGTGGTCAGTTGTACGGGCTAACTGAAGATTCTATTCCTTTCACTTTGAAGTAGTTTCTGTACCTGGCCTCTTATCTCTGTGTGTTGTGTCTGTGGTAGTCTATAGTTTATTATATAGATTGGACTGTTGTCTGTGGCTGTCAGTTTTTGAAATACAAATTGTTTGTTGATAAGGGTTCGTTGTCTAAATGGAAAATGTTATGGTATTCTTTAAATATTTGTGTTAATGAATGTCTGATTTCAGGGTCTGTGCTTTCGATTTCTAATTTCTCTAATAGTTTTTGTAATCTCTTTGTATCTATGCTTTGACGTTGTTTATTTTTCAGAATAGTGAAGTTTCTCAAAGGTTCTACTTCTAGGCTTGTGTGTTTTATAACTACTTCGTAATCGTTTGTGTTTAGTATTTTTACGTGACATATACCATTTGCGGGTACTATAGAGTTGCTAACAAATCTGCCTTTTTCTAATTCACTGTTTAAAATCACGCTACCTTCTGACAGTGGTAAATTTGTTGGATATATTGCTTCTGTTCTCGGCGGTATTATGAACATATTCAAAGATTTTAAACCTTTAGGTAATATTATTTCTTCTTCTTGGATGCTAATTGTAAGGGTGTATGTTCCGTAGTCTATTCTGCACATATACTTTAAAAGAAAATCTCTACCTAATATGCCATCTGTTTATTGGGAAATCTCCATTAACTACGTCAAATTTATGTGTTATTTCGTAACTTCAAAGTTTTAGTTTCAGGTATACCTTGCCTAATGTGTCAACTTCTTCATCAGTTAGTCTACATTTCTTTTTACTCAAAAAGTCTTTATTTATGTCGTCTTCTTTTATTATTGATATGTCAACTCCTGTGTCAATTAAAAATGTTTTTTTTTTTTCTATTTAGATTCAATGCTTGCATTGATACATTAGGTTATCCGAGATTTTGTATATGTTTAGCTTCGGTCTTCCGGGGAGATCCTGTGTAGTCTCTCCGGACCTATCTCGTTTCTCTGTTCATGTAGGATGTTTATTCTTCTGTTGTTGGTGTATGTATTTGAATTATTCCTACCTCTGTCTCTACCATTAGGGTTCTGTTGTGGAGTGTTCGTTTGGTTTGTACTGTTGTTGTTACTTCGGGAACAAAATTGGTTATACCTATGATGGCTTTGGTAACTGTTTACAATCTGATTCCTGTTGTGGTTGTAGTGTTCTCGATTGTTTGATTATCTTTGTCGGTTGTTGTGGCCATTGTAGTTATTAAATCTTTGATATCGTGGTCTAAAATGTTGGGTTTGACTGTTAGAATGTTGATTTTGTGATCGTCTTAATTGCATGATTTGGGTATCTTGAGTTTTACTTTTTTCCAATTCTAAAGCTAGATTTACTGCTTCAGTTAATGATTTCGGTTGCGCATCAAAAAGTGTTGGCTTTATATATTCGCTTGCTCCATTCTTGAATACGGTAGGGGCATAGGTTTCGTTTATTTTCGGTATTATTGCCTTTTCCGCTGTCGATGCTATACCTGGTAGTTGTTCTATTTGCAAGTTGTTAAATTCCGCTACTAGTGACAGTATTTTGTCCTCGTATGTTGTCACTGATGTGTTCCTTTGAATGATGTTTGCTAGTGCTGTATGTATTTGCGGTACCGTGGTGGTTTATGGCTTTAATGCTCTTCTCAAATGCTGCAAAGTTATTGAATTCTTTAACTAATCCTAGTGCAGTTCGGACCTTTGAATTCAGTTTTACATTAAAAATAAAATCTATTAATGTTGCTCTTTCAGTTTCTTTCAAGCTATTTTACATTAGTTTTGCGATTTTAAGGAATGCATCTAGTTAATTTGTTTTTATAATCTGCGCGGGGCGAAGGGGATATGAATACCCTTAAACTATTTCAGGGCACGGGCGTTATGGAAAAGGGGGAAAGGGACCGCAGGATGAGCCTATGTACGTTGGCTTTGAATGTTTGAAGGTAGTAGTGATGGGGAAATACAGAGCCTGTAGATGATTCCATATTCGTGTTGTTCGGCTTATAAATGAATCGCTATTGTAACATAATGTAGCATAATGCAACAAATTCCGAAGTGTCTTTTCATTCTGGCATAATTTTGTTCCGAAGTGTCTTTTCATTCGAGGTTCGTGTCTGCAATTAGTCTCCACAGTTCGTGTCCACGATAAGAGACGGATAATATCTCGGATAAGAGAGAACAAGAGATTATTGGCTCCAGCTGTCATCCTGGAATTATTACATCAGAATTTTCTTGTTCCAGTGGTCGAAGAAATTGCTAGAAGTTTCTGACTATTAGAAATGCGGCTATTTAAGGACAGATAGCGATCGAGACAGGGCAGTTGGTTTTGAACCGCACAAGGAGATTTGAAAAGTGATAATGGGCGAAGTTGTAATTTTGTGATAAATTGAAAGTTGAGAGTTAACAAGAAGAAGTAATTAGTTTGGATTTGTGAATTAAGTAATTGAAAGGAGATAAAGTGATTTGAGAAGAAAGAGACCTTGTAAGGAAGGAGTTTGCGAAGAATAGTATAGTGTGAACTTGAATTGTTCTATAGACTAAAAAAATAAAGAAACTATTTCACAGAATATCGTTTTATCTACTCGAGCCGTAGCTCGCATATTACATTGGTGTCAGAAGTGGGATAAAACTTATTCTGTGAATAACTATTTCCGTGGTGTGAAATTACACAAGAAAAAAAAAAAAAAAAAAAACAATTCTGTGTTGAGTTAATTAGTTGCGCAAAATGGGTCGCAAATTGGGCAATCTAACTATAATTCAACTAAAGGCAGAACTCAGTAAGCGCAATCTCGACACAACTGGGGGAAAAGATGCCCTACTGATTCGCCTGGAAGACGCAGTAAAGCAGGAAGGTAAAAATCCGCATGACGTAGAGTTTGACGTGGAAGAGGAACCGGCAAGTACAGTAGCCGACCCGGGTATAACAAGTCTGCTCCTGCAACTTAAGTCAGTCATGGACGAACAAAAGAAAGCAATAGAAGACCAAAAGAAGTCTCTGGAACTTAAGCTCGATGACCAAAAGAAAGCAATAGACGACCAAAGGATCTCTCTAGAACTTAAGCGTGAGGAACTAAAGAATTCTCTAGAACAAAAGAATTCTCTAGATGCTCTGGAAAGCAAACTTGATGAGCAAAACAAGAACTTGGAATCCAAATTCGAAGTGATCGAAGAGAAAATCGAGAAGGTCGAGACGCAACTCGAAAAACTCGAAACTAGATTCGATGAAAATTTTGGGAAATATGAAACTCAGTTCGGGAAGTTAGAGACTCAGTTTGAAAAAGTGGATACGCAATTCGAGATAGTAGGAAAACAAGTCGAAAATCTTGCTAAAGAGCTCAGCAACGTGAAGAGACAGAAAGCACGGGAATATTCCACTGACAGTCTGAGAAGAAAGGAGATGCAGCCTCCTATTTTCGATGGTCAAACATCATGGCCAATTTATAAGAGGCAATTCGAAGCGGCCGCAATGACCAATAGCTGGGACGATGAAGAGAAGTCTATTGCACTCACGCTTGCACTGAGGGGTCCAGCTGCGGAGCTCTTACAGACCATCCCGGAAGATAAACAGCAGAACTACGACTCTCTGGTTCAGGCTATCGAGATGCGGTTTGGGGATGAACACATTCCGCAGGTGTACAGGGTTCAACTGCGTAGCCGAGTCCAGAAAAGGCGGGAAACGCTCCAACAGTTTCAAGCGGATATAGAGCGACTAGCCCATCTTTCATACCCTAAAGCCGGTGAGGAGCTTATCAACGAAATGGCGGTGGAAGCTTTTATTCAGGTCATAGAGGACAGACAACTGCAAATGGCTGTAAGGATGGCTGGAAAGCGAACACTCCCCGAGGCATTGGCATTCGCTTTGTCAATGAAGGCTGCGGGAATACACCGTGTCGGGGAAATGTCCGTCGTGGAATGCTCATGCCAGAGAACAGCCATCATGGATGAAGACAAAGCTCGCGGAAGTCAGATCCGTTGCTAGAATTGCAACCAAACCGGACACCTACAACGGCAGTGCAGAAGTGCACCTAAACGAGGAAAGCAGAGAGGAGAAGCAGAGAGGAAGCATCCCGTCGGTCAGTCTTCCCAAAACCAGCAGTCGGGAAATGCGTAAGGAACAACTTCGCGGGGCAGAAGTTGGTTACTGGAATCGAGGACCCCAGGACCACCATTCAAGTTTCGCAAACCAAACGGGGTAACAAGATCCTGACAGTGGAGGCACTAATCAACAAGAAGAAGTGCGTAGCCACCATCGACACAGGTGCTACCGCCTCCATTGTAAGAACAGACATCGTCAGAAGCTCCTGGCTGCACAACACCAACAGCTACTGCCTGAAGACTGCAACAGGGGAAATGGCGAAGGTGTTTGGAGAAGTTCATTTTACGATTACTCTGGCGGGACTGATGTTCTCCCATGCGTTTCTGGTGGCAGATATATGCGACGAGTGCATCATCGGAATAGACTTCATGAAAGCAAATGAAGTAATTTTGGACATCGGGATGCAAGTACTGAGGTATCGAAATGTGGAGATTCCGATGGTGTACGGAAACGAGAATGCCGTATCTCTCAGGACAGACATCACCAAAGACGAAGTTTTGCCGCCGTCTTCAGAGACAATCATTTGGACGAAGCTGGAAGGTGATCTTCGGAGCCACCGATTCTACATAGTAGAACCAGACCCAGAGAAGCATTCTCAAAACTACATCGTGGGAAAGACGTTAGTCGAACCAAAGAACACCATGGTTCCAGTGAGAGTTTTGAACGCGAGACCACACACTGTCAAATTAAGGCGAGGGGAGGTGACTGGGAAATGCACGCCGATTACCGCCGTCGCAACGATATCTGAACGTGATGCTCCAAAACCTCTCTCATCACCTTAGACAGCGGAAACGAGAGAGATGATTCTCCAGTCCAGTTAGCTGAATCAGGAGCAGCGAAATATGGCAGAGAATCTTATCAATGAGTACGCTGATGTATTTGCCTCACAGGACGGAGAATACGGCCGAACACACCTGGTACAACATCGAATAGACACTGGTGATACTAGACCAATTCGTCAGCCTGCTAGGCGCCTTCCATTGGCAAAGCAGACAGAAGTTCAAGAGATGGTGTCGGCAATGGAGAACGAAGGTCTGATTGAAAGTTCCAAAAGTCCGTGGGCATCACCGGTTGTACTGGTTAAGAAAGATGGCAGCACGCGGTTCTGCGTGGACTATCGGCAGCTCAATTACGTCACCAAGAAAGACACCTATCCTCTGCCACGCATTGATGACACGCTAGGCACACTATCAGGAGCCCAATGGTTTTCCACCCTCGACTTGAAGAGTGGCTACTGGCAGGTACAGATCCATCCAGAAGACCGGGAGAAAACCGCTTTCACCGCAGGAAATGGGCTATGGCAATTCACGGTAATGCCATTCGGGCTGTGCAACGCTCCGGCGACTTTCCAGCCCTTGATGGAATGTGTCCTGCAAGGGTTAACATGAAAAACCTGTTTGGTGTACATCTAAGGGATGTGTTTCAAAGGCTTCGAAGTGCCCACCTGAAGCTCAACCCCAAGAAGTGCGCCCTGTTTAGAGCAGAAGTCAAGTACTTGGGGCACATAATTTCAGCAAAAGGAGTGAGAACCGATCCGGAGAAGGTCGAAGCAGTGAAAAACTGGCCAGTCCCCAAAGATAAACACCAACTAAGGAGCTTCCTGGGCCTAGCCACCTACTACAGACGGTTCGTGAAGGATTTTGCCGTGATCGCAAAGAGCCTGCACCAGTTGACGGAAAAGGGAAAACAATTCAAATGGTCAATTGAGTGCGAGAAGAGCTTCAAGGGACTTAAACAACGGCTATGCGATGCCCCGATACTAGCTTACCCACACCCGGGGAAACGTTCATTGTGGAGGTTCGTGTCTGCAATTAGTCTTCACAGTTCGTGTCCAAGATAAGAAACAGATAATATCACGGATAAGAGAGAACAAGAGACAGGGCAGTTGGTTTTGAACCGCACGAGAAGATTGGAAAAGTGATAATTGACGAAGTTGTAATTTTGTGATAAATTGAAAGTTGAGAGTTAACAAGAAGAAGTAATTAGTTTGGATTTATTAATTAAGTAACTGAAAGGAGATAAAGTGATTTGAGAAGAAAGAGACCTTGTAAGGAAGGAGTTTGCGAAGGATAGTATAGTGTGAACTTGAATTGTTCTATAGACTAAAAAAATAAAGGAATAATTTCACAGAATATTGTTTTATCTACTCGAGCCGTAGCTCGTATGCTACACTATATTTGACAGTACGACTGAAGTTTGGCTTTAGGGTAAACTGATGTGCATTCGAAGCATTTCGCATTTTTTATAAAAAAAATAAACGATAAAACAGGGAGACACAGGAGACATTTCTCCAATGTCCTAGTGAATGAATGGAATCCACAATGCCTCTATCGCCTATAAGTTTTAACGCGCGATTCTGTACCCTATCAAGAATGTGCAGAACGGTCTTGGGTGCACTAGACCAGATATGGGCGTTATATTCCAGCTTAGCGGAAGAATGCCTTATAAATTGAGGCCAGATAAGACGGGGAAAATATTTCTTGCACCGTTTAAGGAATTATAGATATTTTGCAACATTTTTGGCGACCTCGAATATGTGATCGTTCCATCGAAGATGGTTATTAATACGCATACCGACAATGGCAAGTCTTTCGGTTTCAATGACGCAAGTACCATCCATGGATAATGGTTGAGGGCTTTGGTTTCACTTGAAAGAGAAGACAGCATTGTATTTTGGAAGCATTAAATTCCAGTCTGTTGGTTGAACCCCATTTAATTATGCTGTCCAGGTCGGAAATTAGTGTGTTTAACATACGTTGCCATTCCCCTTCTACGGCCGAAGAGCAAGGACGTGAGCTAGGGAACGAATGTGAAACACTGAGGGTACTGTCGTCAGCGAAGGAATGGATTGGGTTAGAACTTGCTGACAAGAGATCGTTTATAAAAATAAGAAAGACAGTCGGAGACAAAACAAAGCCTTCGTTGATACCATCTGGACCAGCGGATTTGTGTATGTTAAGACCTCTGAGTACTCCTGCAACTGTACGAGTGCGAAAGTGGACCTGTCCCATGGACAATTTGACACCCTCAAATACAGGTGGAGATAAAGCATTATCTGGCAGGGCGGGGTTCGCTGCAAATTGAGCAGCAAGCAGATTGGCTTTGTCTAAGGAGCTGACAACTGGAATGTCATTGTAAATGAGCGTGGTGATGACAGACGAGGCAGAATTTTTAATATTTTTGACAAATGACCAACATTTTTTACTGCCTTTGGGACATGTAGGATTTTTTCCCTCAATTTTTATTCATGTAAGAATTTTACACGTCGAATATGGGCATTGCAGTCTTTTCTGGCTTGTTTAAACTTCTTTCGGTTTTTCTCAGATTTGTTGACTTTATAAGACCGAAAGCTTAGTTCTTTCAACCTGATAGCCTCTTGACAGCTCCCACGAATGTTGGTAAAATCAACCCTAAATTCCCTCATGACTACAACATAGAAACACAAAAAGACACAACTCTGACGTAACTAAGCGAAGCTGTGAAGTGAAGATCCAATGAATAGTTTTCCAAAACAAACTGTCGCAGGTGCTATGCCTAAACGACAATCAGTTAAGGTCCGCTATTCGGATAAACATTTACAGTCGGCTATGCATCAAATGTTACACTCTCTCAGTCATCGCAACTGGAAGTATGTACATATGTAGCACATGCTCCAATTGCGATAACGAAGAAGCGCAACAGCGAGTGAGCGGGGGTGAAGAAATGGAATACACTGGCACTGAATTGTTTATTTGACTCTTTTTTTTAATTATTTATTTATTTGTTTATTTTTTTTTTTTTGTTTTCACTGCACTTCACTGAATTGATTTGACGCGCGCGATCGATTCCATTTTTTTTTTTTCCTTGATAGATGGAATTATTTATTTATTTTATTTTTGTTTGTCACCACGTTGGAGAGGGTTAGGAATGTGTGTGCACGCGACGGCAGGCAAAAGGCAACTCCCATACGATCCATTAAAGGTTGGTATCACCTTTAAGGCGGTTTCTAAAATCTTTTCTTTGACTTCTTGTGTGCCTTTTTCTAATCTTGATAGTTTCAATATTTCTACTTTTATTCTTTGAATTTCATTTTCTTTATATTTGTCTTGATATTGGTTAACTGTTCTAGTTTTTGTTCCATTGAACTTTTTTTTTTAATTGTTTCTGTTTAAGCTGAATTAAATATTTATAAAATGATTGAAACACTTTGTTAATTATTGTTCAATTAGAATTCAATTTTTATTCAATTCAATTAAATTCAATTATGGCCAATCTAAAATGAAGGTTATGATTACGAACTGTCAAGAAACATAGAATTGTCAAATTAAGAATTAGAGAAATCTGAAATAAATTTCATTATCATTTATAACGTGAAGCAAGTTGGTCTTTTCTTTTTTATTCGTCATAAAGTTGTTGGAATTATCCTCATACAAAAAGATTGTGCAAGTTACACACCCAATTCGAACATTTGGTCCATTCGAGCCTAAGAAAAAAGAGCCGAATAGTATATTGCACGATCACTTAAAGTGCAAATTTTTTTTTGTTGAATTTTATGTTACCTTTGGCAATTCAATAACTCTTGTGACCTTTTTCAACACCTGCAAATAAAGGAACAGTTAACTTAGTGTGCTTAAAGCTAAAGTGCAGTTTTTATTTCAATTTTACATTGCTAAATTGGTGGTGGCACAGATTCTAAAGGATTTCCAGAATTTCAAAAAACGATCTGAGGCTGATAGATCTAAAAATTACATCACAGCAAGAATCGACATTTTGGAAAATAATTGGAAAATAAGCAGCGATTATAATAAGGATGCGGTGTCGTCAAAGGAACCTCAAGGCCAGGAAGAGTGTGAAAAGCTTTTCGACCCAATTAAAGAATGCTACGTGGAATATCGAACTGCACTCATGGACAGCTTGGACAAGTTGGTACGGACGGCACCAGCGGCAGCAACACAATCAACTGGAATGGAAACAGGGGTAAGTTCTGTGCCAATAAATTTAAATATGGGGATGAGGGATTTAAAATTACCTGTGGTGAAATTGCCGACATTTGCCGGAAGTTATGAAGAGTGGAGGTCTTTTCATGATCTTTTCGTGTCTCTCATCCAAACTGGGTTCTAATTGCATCGATTATGTCAACCATTGTAGTGACCTCATCGATGTATTTGACCTCGAGGGCAGTGCGGTGCGTGAGTGTTCTTACACTCGCTTGCTCCGCTAAGGCTTCGCTGATTACGCCTTTAAACTCGGTGGTCTTTATTCCCGTCTCCTTCAGTTGTATTAGGAGGTCTCCCTTCTGTGTCCTCCTAATTTTAGGAACCGCGTTTCCAACTGCTTCCAGTTTTGGGTCTACCTTAACTTTGCGTAGTATATCCGCGTAAGAAAGGGAACCCGTAGCTTTGATGACAATAGCGTCAGGTTTCGTTTTTATGACCCCTTGTTGCTTCTTTTTGGCGTTCTTCTTCCTGGTGGCATTTAACCACTCATTTTCTCCTGTCGCTTACTTTTTGTTTGTGGTTGCACTTGTTCACCGAGCTCTTGCTGGGGCCTCAAAGCCAATTGCTACATCTTTCTCCTTGGTGTTTGCCAGAGATGGATGTTTCAGCTTCCGCTTTTTCTCCGGGCGTTTACTCACTGTAGCATCATTTGATGAATGTTTCTCCTTCTGCTTTATCTCCGGAGGTTGACTCTCAGCAATACCATTTAATGGATGTTTCTGCTTCCGCTTTATCTCTGGAAGTTCGGTGTCTTCAACGTGCCTTCTCTTGGGCTCTATTGTTGGCTTTAGCCAGGGTGAAGTTTGCGAGGAGTTGTTCTGACGAATAACCTACTTCGCTTTCTCATCGTGCAGTTGAATCGCCGAAAGCTCATAGAGAGCTCTGATGCTTTCAATTGCATCTCGCATCACTTGGTGAATCGAGCGCCTTTTGCCGTCTTCCAGCATTTCCACCAGCCCTCTAATCTGTTCCCCTAGCTTGTGAAAATCATATTTCTGGTCGGTTGGTTCGACCGTCGCCCTTCCTACCGCGGGTGACTCGCGTCGTTCCGTGCATCTTTGTGTGTACTTGGCCAACTGGTGACCTCAGCATCCTTGAGCCCCCCTTGAAGGGGTTCTCCTCGTTCTCCTCGTTCTCCTCATTTTTTTCTTCTGTATTTTTATTTGTTTTGTTTGTAATCATTTCGGTTGGGTCCCCTCTCAAAGTCGCTATCAATGCTCGAATGTGTAGTCACCCAAGGATCCCATGGTTTTCTATGCAAGCAGTGAGGCCATGCGAAATGTTACATCTGTACCTACACCACCAACTTAATGGTGACGAAACATTGAAAGTACTTTGAGTCCTGCCAAGGCTTTAACGGGATGGGGCGCTTGTAGCATTAGCCTGAAAGTCATTCCAACCAGATTTCACTCCAGCTTACTCAGGTAACAGAATACTACAGACGTCGGCCAAGCCCTCTCCTTCTCTGCCGCTCTTGGTCAGGGACTGCTTATTTATGTATTCGCAGTTAACCTGCATTCTACGGGCTGTTGCCTATCCGCCACCTGTGACCCACAGTTGCCTGAGCTTAGCCCCACCAGCACGTCCGACTTGGTGACTGCGAATACACGCACCACCGAAACTAAACGACCGTGTACACATGTACGTCGCGTATGCAAGTACACCAAAAACAATACTGCAGCAAGAGAACTTTCCATCGCCACAGTCATCGGATTTTACGACAACACAATACCAGCTGGGCATTGTCATCGCAGCAACAACAATAACACGCAAGCTGCAATCAGCGATCGTTACAATCATATAACAGTGAGAGGGTAAACAAAATAAAGAAAGAAAATTCACCTGCGCTCGCAAATGAACGGGATCATGTGTGAGATTGACTGCTAGAGTAATTGATAGGCATTCTGCCGTAGATTTGTCCGTTGTGTCACTGTTCGTATTTTAGCATATGTAATAATTTGTTGTTTCTTACACCAACATGCATGCATTGTACACCAACAATTTAAGCAGCAGATCAGCGGCAACAAGATGGGCAGCAGACTGAAGAAGCATTCTGATGATCTTCGTTCATCGGTGGGAGGAAAATGTTTACGTTACGAACATTGATCACAGAATGACGTCAGCATGAGTTAGAACACGGAATGTACCCACACATGAAAATTTCCCATACGGGGAAATTTCCTTTGACAAATTCAACTGTCATTAAAAAATATATAAAAATCTCATATCAAAGGTTAAATAAATATAATCGGTTATAACGTTCCTAGAAAGTGGTTGCGTTTTATTCAGTTCATTTTTACAGTTTTTTTGTGTGTGATGAGTAGATACAAAAGTCAGTGGACTGAATTTGATACGTGTAAATGTGAAAAAAGTGTGAAAGTGTATAGCTGTTTACAGTTGCAGAAAAGTTTGTTTAAAAGTGAGTGTTGAGTAATTTTAATTTTTATTTGAGTATGATTGAATCATGTTTGTATGATGACAGTGTTGTATGAATTTAATATTATTATTATTTTGGATGAATGCTTTTATGTTTAATGCATGTATTGAAGATATGTTTGCTTCGGATTAAGTATTTGTATGGGAAGTTGGTTCATTAGTGGCTCTATCTTGGGTTTCATTTGTTGTCGTTTATGGTAACGGACAAAGTTTAGTGATTAGTGGGTTTAGAATTCCTTGTTTCGTTTTTATTTTGACGATTCGTTGATGTTGTCTGTTTCTGGGTAAGTTTCTATAACGCGGCCTAGATTCCATTTCGTGGGTGGAAGTCGTTCGTTCTTTATGATGATTAGATCTCCAACTTTAAGTTGAGGTTGTGACTTCATCCATTTTGGACGTTGCTGTTGCCTATGCACATGTTTGGCTCTGGTTCGATGAGTAACGTCGTTCCTATTAGAAAGTGTGCAGGACTTAGCGATTCGAAGTCATCGGGGTTCTCGGTTAAAGGGCACAGAGGTCTCGAATTTAAACTCTATCTGAGTCAAAAGCATGGCGAGCTCCTCAAAAGTGAGTGTCCCATTTCCGACAAACCGTTTTAGGTGGTACTTCACAATCTTGACCCCTGCTTCCCATAATCCTCCGAAATATGGGGAAGTTGGGAGGAAGAAGTTCCACTGGGTTCCCCTCTGCTAATATTATGTCCGCTATCTCCTTCCAGTCTTGGATCGCGCTTTTCATTAGGCGATGCAGTTCTGCCTCGGCTCCCATGAAGTTGGTTCCGCAATAGCTATAGATTTGTCCGCAGACTCCTCGTCATGCTGCAAATCTTCTAAATTATGGTACAAAAGCTTGGGCGACCACTTACCGCTTCTAAGTGGATAGCTTTTGGGGCTAATCAAACGAACGCCGCTATATACCCCTTGTGAGATTTGGATCGTCGACCCTTCCATGCTCGGATATTGATAGGTCCTGCATAATTAATACCTGTGTTGGAGAAAGGTCTTGATATCGTGACTCCGGGATGCAGGTAATTCCCCCATTAGATGTTGTGAAGTCTGGCTCCCGAATCTACAGCATATTGTACATCTATTTATATGTTCCTTTACAGCTCTTTTGATTTGGAATACCCAGTATTTTCGTCTTATGTGCACCATCATAAGATGGATCCCCCATGCAGTGATCTTTCATGGGAATCGCGAAGGATCAGCTTGGTGAAATGGTGCATGGGTTCCATAATTATCGGGTTCTGTTGGTCATAAGGGATGTTTGCATGACTTAACCTTCCGCCTACTCGACAAATTCCTTCTCCGTCTACGAATGGGTTTAATGATCTCATACCCTTGGACTTTGTTACCTTCAGCCAACATTCCTTGCTGAGCACAGCGCGCAACTATATTTGACGTGTTGTCCAATTCGTTTTGTGACAGTAGTCCGACGTGATTGTTGGAGGGGTCTGTCTTTGTGTTGTTGGCAAAGCGCTTACACCAGGCTGTTACTCATATGAAAGTAGGGTTCTTTTTTGACATTCGGTGAATCAGCTAGGTAATTACATTTGCTACTAATCCCGTACAGTGAACTTCACCAATCAGTGCTGATGGCGGCATACATCTGGAAGCTAAATCTGCTGGATTGAGTTTGGTTGAGACATGCTTCCATATGTGAACCTCTATAAGCCCTTGGATCTCTCCTACTTGATTCCTGTCAAATGTCTCCCATCGTGAAGTTAGTGCAAGAATCCAAGCAAGTGTTATGCTAGATTCTGTCCACGCGTGCATCGTGGCATCCTTCAGCTCGAGTGTGTGCGCTACGAGGTGCAGCAGTTTAGCCAGTGTAACAGCGCCAGAGAGCTCTAAGCGTGGTAGACTGACTGGTTGTACTGGTGCGACCTTGGACTTCGAGATCTACAGGTGTATTAGTATTTTACCTTCGCTATCTTTGGCCCGAAGATATACTGCTGCTCCATAGGCCTTCTCCGACGAGTCGCTAAAGCCGTGCTGTTCCGTACGGTTCGTATTGCCAACTGTTTGAACCCACCTTGGAACCGGTATGTCTTTATTGGCCGATAAGTCGTCATATAAGCTGTTCCATCCTTCAAGCAACTCATTTTCGACCGTCTCATCCCACGCAGCCTTGCGTTTCCAGAAAAGCTGCATGATGAGTTTTGCCTTCCAAATGCATGGTGATATATATCCCATGGGGTCAAACAGTCGAACAATCGTGGAGAGTATAAACCGTTTTGTTGGCAATGTGCTATCTGGAGGTGTGAACCGGAAACAGAAGTTGTCAAAGTTAGGAAGCCAATGAATGCCCAACGTTTTTGTTTTTTCTGAAGCTTCCGATGGAAGTGCTAGAGAATACTCTCGATCCTGGACTGGGCCTTCCCTAAGAAGCTCTTTCGCATTTGAAGTCTATTTTCGTAGGCTGAAATCTACCCTTTATAAGACGGTTTTATCTTCTTTTCTTTTTCATTTCAGCCTCTTCAATGGCATCTGCACCAGAAAACAGATCATCAACATACATCCCTGAGCGGATCATCTTCGCAGCCTTTGGATGCTGCTTTCGCTGTTTCTATAAGAAACCGTATTTCTAGGTAAGGAGCTAACGCAGTCCCAAATGTCACCGTTTCCAAGCGAAAATCCTTGACTTGGTCTGTTAGATGCTTGCGCCAAAAAATCAATTGATAGTTGGAGTCCAACTCCATTACCCATATCTGCCGGTACATTTTTTCAATTTCCGCGGAAAAAGAGAAACGATACAGTCTCCATAGTAGCGTAACATCAGTAACATTGTGTTGTAGAGAAGGGCCAGTCATCAGGTGATCACTTCAAGACGATCCATCAGATGCTTTAGATGTACTATGCGTTAAAAACAACACATGATAACGCGTCCCTGTCGGAGATTCAAAAACTAATTTTTTAAAGTCCAGTGTAACGGGTAAGTCTGATCGTCTAATACAGCATTTAAGTATATTAGGTCAATACTCACTTCACGCTATGACCATAAACGCATCTTGGTTAACACGCAGCTATAACTTTTTTTTGGGCAAGGAGCTGTAATTCATGAAAATTCTTCGGGTTTAAAGAAAGTCCTTGACACGTCTATAGAATGTCATCATTCGCTTCAAAACTTAGGGCTTCCGGTTGAACATTGGGACTCAATTCTCATTTATTGCATGTTGCAGAAGCTTCCCGCAATGACACAACAACTGTGGGAAGAAAACCTGGGAATTAAAAAGGAGTTACCCACATTTGAAGAGTTTTCCGAGTTTCTGGAAGCCAGATTTAGGGCTTTAGAGGTGGTAGTAGAACATCAGGGACAAAAGGGTAGCAGTCAGCGTAGTACAGCAACAAAGGCGAGCTCATACCATATTAGGCCTAAGCAAAAGGAGCAATTTGGGTGCAAAGTCTGCAACAAAGGTCCTCACTCCCTAAGGACCTGCAACCGGTTTCTGAAGATGGATGTAGGTGCGCGCAAAACTACGGTCAACAAGATTGGTGTTTGGGAGAACTGTCTCGCTTATAGCCATAACACGCATCAATGCCCGAGTCGAGCGCGGTGCTACTTCTGCCAACACCCACATCATTCTCTGCTCCACTATACGCACTCAACCATTCCACGCAACACAACATACAAAACTCTAATTCACAAACACATTATAATTCATACTTTTCATCAGCTCACAACATATATAACCCTACACATTCTCGTACACCAACTGTTTCGAATCAAACTCAGGCATATCAGGCTTCCACAATTAACGCAGAGGCTCCAGTGTTTCTTCCGAACGACGCAGCAGTACCAGGAAGCAGTTCAACGCTTAACACCTTCTATACGCAGCCCAATGCAAATGTGCATGTCCTGTTAGCTACTGCGGTTGTCAGGGTTCGATCAGCCAGCGGAGAAGATATGGACTTGCTTTGGTAGATCCAGGTTCTGAAGCAACGTTTGTTATCGAGGCAGCAGCTCAAACTTTAGTTGTTGCTGGGTTAGGCAAAGTTAGGAATGGGTAGTGTCACAACTCTGTAGAATTGACTCTAGGGTCCTTACACTCCACTTTCGAAACTAGGGTAAAGGCGTTTGTTTTCAAAACGCTAACTGGATTACTGCCATCCAAGGAGCTGTCGCCCAAGCAATGGAGTCATATGAAGGAATTAACTTTGGCGGATCCTTCTTACTATAAGCCCGCTCCGGTCGGCCTGCTTCTAGGCAGCGACATTGTTTCTGAAATAGTAAGAGGGGTCGATCCTGTGTCACCCATTGCTCAAAAAACGAGGTTAGGATGGATCCTATTGGGGAAGGTACCTATGCAGTCTACAGAAAGAGTTCAGAGTTTTCTTCAGGTTTTGGACATTGACACCCAACTCCGGAAATTTTGGGAAATGGAAGAGGTTCCCTTTCAGGTCCAGGAAACTGAGGAGAATAGAGCCTGTGAACGTCACTTTTTGGAAACCACGAAACGGTTGGCGAATGGACGCTATGAAGTGACGTTACCGTTTAAAGAAGGATGTAAACCTGGGCTTGGATCCTCGAAGGAAGGCACCTTGCGTAGGTTTCATCAGTTGGAGATACGTTTTACAAACAACCCTACACTACACCGTGAATATACAAAATGTATAAAAGAATACCTGGAACTTCATCAAATGGTAGAAGTCGATGTTCACTCCGACGAAGTTCTCAAAACTCCATTCCATTACTTTGTTCCGCATCATGCAGTATTTAAGGAAGCAAGCTCTACCACCAAGCTTCGAGTCGTTTTCGATGCCGCTGCAAAGACTTCGGATGGAACTTCGTTGAACGACCATTTGATGATAGGACCTAAAACTCAAAATAATATTATGGATATTCTACTGAGATGGAGAACGTACAGGTATACCTTTACAGCCGACATCGAAAAGATATATAGGCAAATCCGGATGAATCACAGCGACTCCTACTACCAACTGATCTACTGGCGTGACGAGATCCATCAGCCTGTAAAGGTATATCGGCTACAAACAGTAACTTTCGGCACGGCCAGCGCTCCTTACCTTGCTATTCGAACGCGTAATAAATTAGCAGCAGACGGAGAAAAGCGACACTCCACTGGGGCCAGGATCATCCGAGAAGACATGTATGTGGATGATGTCATCACAGGTGCCGATTCATTGGAGGAAGTTCTGAAGAAGAGAGACGACATTAAACATTTGCTTTCACCAGCAGGCTTCAGTCTTCGAAAGTGGATCAGCAACATAGGGGATTTCTTTCAGGATATTCCACCAGATCAGAGAGAGTTAAGTTTTGTTCTTCCGTTTGATTCTTCGGATCATGTTAAGGCTTTAGGGGTAAAGTGGTTCCCACTCGATGATTCTTTTTCCTTTCAGAGCTTCACAGCGGAGGCTTCGGAAGTCACAAAGAGGTCAATGCTTTCAACGATCGCAAAACTTTTCGATTCCCTTGGATGGATTTCGCCGTGCATTGTCAAGGCAAAAATGATGATGCAGCAACTTTGGTGGCGCGGAGTGTCCTGGGACCAACAGATTCCGATTGAGCTCCAAGAACAATGGGAAGCGTTTCGAAAGGAACTTCCGCTAATCGAGAAACTTCGGGTGCCACGGTGGATCAACACACGAAGCAAACAAAGGGACCTGAAACTACATGGTTTTAGTGACGCATCGGAAAAAGCATATGGTGCTGCGATTTACGTGCGGAGTTTAGACGAGAGTAACCGCTTTCATACTCACTTACTGATGTCTAAAACCAAGGTGGCTCCTCTGAAGACTGTAACGCTTCCTCGTCTGGAACTATGTGCAGCAGTGATGTTCACTCTTGCGTTATGCATAGAAGACGTTGCACTGGGAGAACATGAAAACGTTCGCATGGTCCGACTCCGAAATTACATTGTCCTGGATCAATGCACCTCCATCTAAATGGAAGACTTTCGTTGTTAATATGGTAGCAGAGACTCAGCGACTCACCAATTGCAGCATTTGGAAGCACGTTCCCACTAAACACAACCCTGCGGATTTGTTGACGCGCGGACTCCTCCCATCAGGTCTAGAAGGAAACCAACTTTGGTGGAATGGCCCAGAATTTCTCCGAATGGAATGGAAATTTACCATCCCATGCCAACCGTCTCAACAGGAAACCGATGAGGAAATTCGACATGTCCAGAGTTTTTGCGCGATCGCAACCGATGATGTAATTAGCAGTTTGATCAGCCGACACTCGAGTCTTTTGACATTGGTGAAGATCATCGCTTGGTGTAAGAGATTCATCAACAATGCACGAAGACGACCTAATGATAGGGAACTTGCGACGTGATCACCCAAGGAAATCGATGCCGCTACACTGAAAGCGGTAAAAGTCGTACAAAATCAAACATTTTCAAGGGAAATTGCAGCAATAAGGAGTGGGTCAACTAGCAAAATGTTCAGTTCCCTAATACCCTATGTAGACACGGAAGGCATTCTTCGTGTAGGAGGTAGATTGCAACACTCTGAGTTGCCTTACGATCAGCGGCATTCAATCAACCACTCGGCAATAGGATGGGGAATTTGGTGTCGTATTCAATATCCGCTTTCCTTATGCGACCTCCAACTCGTTTTTTTTTTTTTTTTTTTTTGGATTGCGCCAGGGATGTGTAATCTTCATAGATACTAGTAGCCCGAGTGCTACTAGCATGCACGATTCGCAAACCTGAGTACTCGATGCCAGGAATACGCCTACGTACTAAACACACACCCTACACACTTCAACCACTCTCCCCGCGGGACTGCCGTTAGGTATTACTTCGCGGGGCTGGTTAGCAATTCATGCTATGCTTCTTGTATTGCTGCTTCTGATGCTTCTGTTGCTTCTGCTGCTCTTCTTAGCTTTTCTATTCTCCGCAGCTCTTTTTGTAGAGTTGTTACGAAAGAACATATTGCCATCCAATTTTCTTCCAACCGTAACATATGGTCGAGGAGTAATGACGGACTTGGCAGAGTAATTCTCCATGCCGTGAAACGTGTGCAGTAAAACACTGCGTGCTCCGTATCCTCATCTTCACCTGGGCATTCCGGGCAGGATGGTGAGTTGTCGTGTCCGAATCGGTGTAGATATTTGCGGTAGCCACCGTGGCCAGACAGGAACTGCGTTAGATGGTAGTTGCAGTCTCCATGCTTTCGACTTATCCAATCTTGGATTGTCGGTATAAGTTTGTATGTCCATCTGCCTTTTGTTGTATTAGCCCAACGAGCTTGCCACATAGCTGCTGACGCTGCCCTTTCTTCAATTTTTATCACCTTGATACCAGTGGCGTCGTGATGACTCAATGCTCTTCTGTTATATATCCTCAGCATTTCATCTGCGAGAATATCGATGGGGACCATTCCAGCTATGACAAATGCAGCTTCGTCAGAGATGGTTCGAAAGCCGCTGATTGTCCGTAGCGCACAGAGTCTGTATGATGACGATAGTTTCCTTTTGGTCTCCTTCGTCCTCAGTGCCTCCGCCCAGACTGGGGCGGCATATAACAGAACTGAGGTGATAACTCTAGAGAGTAGAATCCTTCTAGCATATCCAGGTCCACCGATGTTAGGCATGATACGCGAGAGAGCTCCCTGCATTTGCGATGCTTTTTTGGTAACAAAATCAACATGCGTTTTAAACCGTAGCCTGTTGTCCAGCATTACTCCAAGGTATTTAATTGCCTCTTTCGACCTGATGGTTTGGTTACCAACCTGAAAGTTGGCAAATTCGACAGTTTTCCGGCTGGTTATAAGAACAGCTTCTGTTTTATGGTCAGCTAGTTCTAGTCCGGCGGATACTAGCCAATCTTTTATCCGGGCAATTGCTTCATTTGTAGCTGATTCTACTGCACGGATCTGTTTAGCTACTGTCACGACTGCAATGTCATCGGCGAATCCAATTATCGTTACTCCCCCAGGTAACGCTAATCGTAGTACTCCGTCGTACATGATGTTCCACAATAGTGGCCCTAAAACCGATCCCTGTGGAACTCCCGCAGTTACGTTGTAGTATTTTACGCCTTCATCGGTATTGTACCTCAGCTTTCTGTTGTTGAAGTAGTTCGTCACTATCCGTAGCAGGTAATATGGCGTATCCATCCTGGCAAGTGACCTTCTAATAAACGACCAGTTCGCAGAGTTAAATGCGTTTTTAATGTCCAGCGTTACTACTGCACAATACTCCTTTGTGCCGTAGAGCCATCTTTCTCCTTCGATGGCACCTTTGGCGATATCGACTACCGCTCTTATGGCATCAACAGTAGATCGTGCTCTTCTGAAGCCAAATTGGTGATCTGAGAGGGCTCCTTTCTCTTCTACTACTGCGAGTAATCTATTATAGATTATCTTCTCGAGGATCTTTCCCATGGTGTCTAATAGGCATATTGGGCGATAGGATGATGGTTCTCCTGGGGGCTTCTTTCCTTTTGGCAGTAGGACCAAATGCTGCGTTTTCCATTTTTCGGGAAAGGTTCCTTCTTCAAGGCACTGCTTCATTGTTGTTATGAAGAGGTCTGGTCTTTTTGTTACAGCTGCCTTTACTGCCTTGTTCGGGATGCCGTCGGGTCCCGGAGCCTTGTTGTCACCTATCTTGCTGCATGCCCTTAGCAGTTCCTCGTGAGTAATTAAAGGAATATCTTCTGGATTGACTTCTCGTATAATATTGCACATAGCAGCAGGCCTTTGAGGGAAGAGGTACTCTACTATGGATCTCAGCATTATCGGACATGTTATTTGACGAGTCCTATAGCCCTTTAATTTTGTCATCACCATTCTGTATGCCGAGCCCCATGGGTTGATGTCGGCTTCTTGACAGAGACGTTTAAAGCATGCAGTTTTGCTTTCCTTAATGGCTCTATTTAAGCTACGTCTCGCCAGTCTAAGGGTGTCCAGGCATTGTTGGAAATCCGCCCTCCTTCTTGATCGTTGGACTTTACGCCGGGCTTGCAGACATTTTGCCCGGAGTTCGAATATTTCCTCGTTCCACCAGTAACACGGTGATGTGTTCCTGGTGTTTGCTCTCCTAGGCATTGATGCGTCGCACGCTGTGGTGATGGTGCCTGTGAGGTGGTGAGCGAGGGTCTCCGCTGTTCCGCTTGGAGCTTGATCACCGTTCAACATCTCTTCGAATGCATCCTTATCGAAAGATCTGTCATTCCATTTTGGGCCAGTAAGTTTTGGGAGCTGGACTGGTTTTTTCCCTTTTATTTCCAGTATTATCACCTGATGGTCGCTGTGTGAATATTCCTCACTGACCCTCCACTTTATGGTTTTCAGGATGGAGTTGCTCGCAAAGGTGATGTCAATAATGGACCCTACTCCAGCCTTCCGGTAAGTATTTGTCCGGCCCTTATTAGCAATGCCTATCGCTAGGGGAGCGAATGTCTCCAATAAGACCTGTCCTCTGGTGTTGGTGAGCCTGCTGCCCCATTCTGTTGCCCACGCGTTGAAGTCTCCTCCTATAACCACTGGGGCTCTCTGGAGCGCATCCGTGGTTAGATTATCCAGCATTAGTTGGTACTCGCTGGCCGTCAAACTGGGTCGGGCATAGCAGCTATAAAAATGGATCCCATTTATTTTCGCCCGCACGAAGCCGACTGTTTGGTCGTTTGTTTCTTGAAAGGCATAGCGTCCACACATCCATATCGCCGCCTGTTTTGCCTTATCGCAGATCCAATTGTTGTTCTCTTCGGGACATTTATATGGTTCACTGATCATAATAACGTCAGCGCTTTCGTCCTTGGCCGTTTGTGCTAGGATGTCCTGTGCTATTCTACAGTGATTAAGATTTATCTGTAGAATCTTCATGGTATTTTGCTTGTAATAGCTCTCCGAAATACTGGGCATTTGCTACTGCCGGCTACATGCTGCGCGGCGTCCGGGTGGTCTTTCTTGCAGAACATGCAGGATGGATCCTTGTTGCAATTCTTCGCTATGTGGCCTTCTCCTCCACATCTCCTACATAGCTTGGAGCGGTCTTCCTCGCTTTTGCATTGCCAGGCAAGATGACCAAACTCTAAACATTTGAAGCTCTTTTTAAGGAGGGTTCGTTCGCGCATGCGACAGTTAACCCAGCCGATTTTAATCCTTCCTGCTTCTAACAGCTTTCTTACGTCTACTGCGGGAAAGCTGATCGTTGCTGTTTGTGTTCCTCCGTACGCCCTCCGCAGGGACAAAATATCTGCCGGTGAAACTTTCACTCCAAACTGGGCTTCGATTGCATTGATTACGTCGTCTATAGTCGTGACCTCATCGATGCCTTTGATCTCAAGGGTAGTGCGATGCGTAATCGAACTTACATTCGCTTGCTCTGCTAGAGCTTCACTAATGACGCCTTTAAATTCGTTTGTCTTATTTCCCGTCTCCTTGAATTGTATAAGGAGGTCTCCCTTCTGTGTCCTCCTGATTTTAGTTACCGCCTTTCCCACTGTTTCCAGTTTGGGGTCTGCCTTCACCTTGCGTAGTATCTCCGCGTATGAGAGGGACCCCGTCGCTTTAATGACGATAGCGTCAGGTCTAGGTCTTTTGACCTCTTGTTGCTTCTTTTTGGCGATCTTCTTTTTGGTGGTATTTACCCATTCTTCTTCTCCTGCCGCTTGCTTCTTGTTTGTGGCTGTAACTTTTTTCTTAGGTCTGACCACTGGGGTCTCTACGCCGGTGGTCTCATCCTTCTCCTTGGTGTTTATCAATGCAGTTTGTTTTTGTTTACGCTTTGGCTCCGAGCGCTTTTTGCCTGCAACATCGTTTGATGTATTTTTCTGCGTCTGTTTTGGCTTCGGTGGCTCGTTGTCTGCCGCGCCACTCGGTGGCTGTTGCTGTTTTCGTTTTGGCTCCGGGGGTTCGTCGTCTGCAACTTGCCTTCTCTTGGGTTCAGATGTTGTTTTTAGCCATGGCGAAGTTTGCGACGAGTTGTTCCGGCGAATCACTTGCTTTGCTTCCTCATCGTGTAGCTGAATCGCCGAGAGCTCATAGAGAGCTCTGATGCTTTCGATAGCATCTCGCATCGCTTGGTGGATTGAACGCCTTTTGCCATCTTCCAGCATTTCTACCAGACCTCTAATTTGCTCACCTAACTTGTGGAAGTCAGTTTTATGGGTTGGTGGTTCGACCGTCACCTTTCGTATTGCGGGTGACTCGCGTCGTTCCGCACTTCTTTGTGATGCTGCTACTTGGTCAATTGGTGACCTCAGCATCCTTGATCCCCTCTGGAAGGGGTTCTCCTCATTCTCCTCTACTTCAATTTCTCCGGTGTTTTTGTTTGTTTTTGTTGTAATCATTTCTAGTGGATCCCCACTCAAAGCCGCTATCAATGTTCGAATGTGTAGTCACTTAAGGATCCCATGGTTGTCTTTGCAAGCAGTGAGGCCATGCGAGGGTTTTGTGCCAGAGCCGGATCGGTGCTAACCAGGAATGTTACATCTGAACCTACACCACCAACTTAATGGTGACGAAACATTGAACGTACTTTTAGGCCTGCCAAGGTTTTAACGGGATGGAGGCGCTTGTAGCATTAGCCTGAAAGCCATTTCTGCAAGATTTCACTCTTGCTTACTCAGGTAACAGAATACTACAAACGTCAGCCCTCATAGCTGTCATTCCAATTCGTTTTCCAGTATGCCATAATTAAGACCTTACTGGGCTCAGTCTTAATGTTTTAGGGTAGTGGTTATGGTTATTTATATATATATATATATACCTATGTATATACATATATATATGTATGTATATATGCAGCATCCCTTTCGGGCAAAGAAGCTGCGCATTTTACGATGTGGCGGGTTTGTCCGGATCTCGCCATTTTCTCCTTTCTGTATCCCTCGTAGCCACCTTGAGGTGGAAAGCACATATATGGAAGACGGTGCTTACTCGTCTTGTCGCAGAGAGTTCATAGGGGTTCCTTTAACCTTTTCAGCCAAGCCCTCCTTCTCTGCCGCTCTTGGTCGGGGACTGCTTATTGGGTATTCGCAGTTAGCCTCCATTTCTGCAGGCCGTTCACTATCCGCCACCTGTGACCCCCACAGTCGCCTGAGCTTAGCATCACCAGCCCTCCCGGCTTGGTGTCTGTGACCTCCAACTCGTAGCAATGTTCTATTGTGCACGACGTCCAAAAACGGAGACAATTTTGCTAAGCTATTTGAAGAAAGCTTGTCCTTCTTTGCTCTAACTTCTTCAATTTCGGTTGCGAAACTCTTATGCTGAATACACCAGACTATTTTTATTAAGGCTTCCTCCAATTCCTGGGGTATAAACGGGATTCCTTGTAATTCCTTTCGACCTTGAAGAATTCTGATATATCGGAATATCGGAGCCACTAAACGAATGGTTTTGGTATAGCTACCCTTTTCAAATGTCAAACATTTTTATTTTGCCACTTGCCAATCATCACATTCAATTGTTTGTTTATCAAACCATTTTTCATAACTTTATACACGCTCGAAGATGAAATGCTGCGACTTCGGTTGTTTATTCATTTTACTCATACACAAACTCGCACACATAGGCGAGAGAGCGTGCAATGAATTTTTTTGAGAAGCCGTTCATTTTCCGGCTTATGCATTCATTTCTTCGCAGTACGAACTTTCAACTCGATTCCTTTCTGGCATATAGTAGAAGTTTATTTGCGATTTCTTTGTGTAACATACATTCGCTTATGAGGAAAATAACCCGAGATTTCTCGGCTTTTCTAGATGAACATTGGTGGAGGAGAAAGGTTTTGTTTCAAGGGAACTTTTTTTTTAT
Organism: Pocota personata; assembly: GCA_963082735.1. Taxonomy (NCBI): domain Eukaryota; kingdom Metazoa; phylum Arthropoda; class Insecta; order Diptera; family Syrphidae; genus Pocota; species Pocota personata. Next base: position 139,173,804 of record OY720429.1, on the reverse strand, counting down.
TGTAGGCAACAAAATAAGCCGACGAAAATCGAGTTATTGGGTGATGTAGTAGTTCGAACGGCGTTTGAGGTTTTTTTTACTTGTTGGGTATTTTTTTTTTGCAAATTTGAAATGACGGTTGCAAATCAGTTGTTTAATTGTGCGTGATTTATTGAAAATTTGGATGCAAATTTTTGTGATTTTTGTGACTACTAATTATTAGAACATTTTAAAAACTTAGCAATTACATATTGGTAGTTAAGTTAGTGCTTTAAATTATTAAATTATTATAAAATAGTGAGTGAGCTAAGTGAATAGTTATTAGCTGTATACCAAGTAAGTAATTATAAATCTACTCAAGAGGTGCCCCATTGAACATTCTTATTATACTTAAACAAGATGTCTCTAGTTAATTTTGAGTGTTGTTTAACTGATTTTCTTCTAAAAGAAACCCACGAGTTCAGCAAGCTTTCTTTTTTGTAAAAAAAAAAAAAAAAGTTATAGAACTAGGTCGCTCGACACCATCAATGAAAATTGATTATACGCGAAAGGATGGGTATCAGAAACATTTTCATGAGTCTTTTTACAAAAAGAATCCATTGCTGACTGGCAGCTGCAAATTAAATAGAATGTTTTGTTTTCCTTGTCTTCTTTTTTCTAATTCTCCTAGTGTTTGGAGTCACACAGGTTTCTTTGATATAAACAATATAATATTGATTCAAATACAAATTATAGCCGAATTTTTGTAATTATAGATAATGTTACAAGTCAGTTTAAGAATAGGTATAGTTCATTTAGTTCATATATTTTCTTTGATGTATAGTTCATTTAGTTCATATATTTTCTTTGATGTATTAAACAAATTAAAATATGAATTTTTTTCTAATACAATGCAAGATTACAAAATATCTTCTTTAATTATCCTATTTCATGGAATTTTTAATTTTACTACTTCAAAAAAGGAACTCAAAGTTTTATGCACTACCCCTTCACCTAAAAAGCTTGAGGTTTTTCAACTTTATAAGCATTTTAATACGGAAATGCTTAGAGATATTTTTCTCAAGCTCTAACATTGTGTGAAATCTTTTTAACCCTGCCTTTGACTGTGGCCTCTGTCGAAAAATCTATTTCGACTTTAAAAATAGTCCACACTTAAGAAATTCCTACAAAGAAGAAAGGCTCTCAGACCTGGCACTTTTATCTATCGAAAAGCACCTTCTTTTAGAAATTAAAAATAACTCAAATTTTTATGAAAGAGTTTTAGCAGAATTCGTAAAAAAGGATCGTGGGATAGGTTTATAGTACAAATAGGTAGTACATAATTGTAATTGCTAAATTTTTTATATTTAACAATGCTCCGAGTTATCAATAACTTATATAGATTATTCTGCCCAGAACGGCTTCTTTCGAAGCCATTCTTTTTATGGGATGAGTTCATTGTCTACGTAAATTCCAATGACTTAAAGTATAACAAAGGTGGCTTAGATTGCATATCTTAAGTCTGTGTTTCGAATAAGCACCAAAATGGTAAGTCTTGAATAAATCATTTTACTTAAAATTGTTTCGACTTCCCTCTCTTGAAATTTCAACCCACGCCACTGATAGCTATTATATTTATAAGCTATTTAGACGAAATGCATTTCAGCGATAGTGTTGACAAACACATTTTTCTTCTTTTTCGCTTCTAGCAGCGACTTGTCTAGGTTTTGAGGATCGAATTTAGGATTTTCCGGCCACTTTTTAGGGTCTTTTTTCAGGAAATCTGGACCATTAAACCAAATTGAAGAACATAAGTCTTGTACAGTACTTCCTCTTGATATCAGATCCGCTGGATTGGTCTCCGATCTCACATGTCTCCATTCCACGGTGTTCGACACAGATGACTGAACATCGCTGACTCTGTTAGCTATGAAAGTTTGCCACGAATTTGATGACGAGCCAAGCCAATACGAAACAATTTCTGAATCCACCCAGAAGTATTTGAAAACATCTTCCCTCGGGTTCCACTGGATTCCCAACGTTTTCTTTGTTTCGATGCTATCACCTTTGAACTCAACTCTACTAGTTTGCGTTGAAGAATTTAACTCGACGTTCGAGTGCCACTTGTGTAGCTCAAAATGAGCTGAGTTTCGCAGTTTGGTTACTTCGATCTGTATTTTCCTCAGCTCGTGCACTGAGTCGGCGCCAGTTATAAGATCGTCAATATAAAAATCTCGACGAATGATTTGACTCGCTACGCGACAGTTTCGGTTCCGCACGCTGATTTTGTGCAGACACCGAGTTGCCAGAAATGGTGCAGAGCCAGTTCCATATGTCACGGTGTTAAGACAATACGTTTGAAGCCTTTCAGACGAGTTATTTCTCCAAAGAATCAATTGAAACTTCCGATCTGTTGAATCGATCTCGATCTGACGATACATTTTCTGCACATCGCCAGTAAGAGCGTATTGATGACTCCGAAATTGTAATACAATGGAATATATTTCCTCTCGAATTGTTGGCCCTACCATCAACAAATTATTCAGTGACAAACAAGATGAAGTTTGACACGATGCGTCGAAAACTACTCTCAAATTTGTGGACGAACTTTGAGGACGGAGAACGCATTGATGTGGCATATAGTAGTGGGGTTCTTTATAATTAATGTGTTCCATTAACGACATATGCCCTAACCCCAAATCCTCATTGATAAACTTGGAGTATTCCTCCTTAATCTCGGGACTTTTCGATAATCTGCACTAAAACGCAAAAAAAAAATTTCCTGGCTATTTCCAATGAGCTTCCTAGTTGCGATGGGCTATCCTTGAATGGCAAACTAACTGAAAACCTACCATTTGGCAACACCCTTAAATTTTTAGAAAAATGCTCTACACACATTGTCTGTTCTGGAGTACGTATGACTTGATTCGAAATTGCTTCTATGTTCCAAAATCTTTCCGCTGCTTTGTCTAAGTCAAAACAAGTGCTGTCTGAATATTCTTGTACAAAATTTATGGTTTTATTCTCATTTCCCTTACACGCTCCTGAAACTATCCAACCTAAAACCGTTCTATGCAAAATTGTCAGATTTGGACCTAACTCAATGCGTCCACCTCTCAAGAGGTCGAAAAAAGAATCTGCGCCAAGCAACATATCAATCACTTGAGGTTTATGAAACAATGGGTCCGCTAAGTATATGCCTTTAGGAATTTGCCAACTACTCGTTCACAATTCCCGTTGGGGTTGACATTCCGTAATGGAACGAGTTATCCAGAATTCAACCCTTTTTTCATACCCCCGCATAGCGGTTGAATAGCCGATGAGATTTGGTTCGAAAGTTGTGTACCAACTTCTCCGAATCCATTGACCGATATTGGTCTATACACCAACTTTAATTGAAGGATGTTTGCAAGAGTCTGAGTCATCAAATTGATCTGGGAACCGGAATCGAGTAGAGCTCGAGCTGGTACGAGCTCGCCTGCCAGATTTCTCACTCTAACAATCACTGTTGCTAGGATGACGTGTGAATCCGCATTTTCATATGTTGAGCCTATCAATACCGATTGCGAGTCCTCCGCAGAAAGAGGAAGCACGGTGTGGTCCTCCTGAGTGCGAATATTGCTATATCGATGCAACAGTCATAGACAGACGTCACATTTTTCGGACGAGCAATGGCTCACTTCATGACCCTTATTGAGGCAATTTTTACACAAACCCAAACGTTTTGCTTGTTTGTAACGATCGTATACACGCGAGATACTTTCCAGAATCTGCATGCGAACTCTTCGACTCCCTACTCTCTAAGTATTGGCACCGTTTGCTAAGCATCTCCGAGCAGAGTTCCCACGTCGGTAGCTTTGAATAATCGAATGACTCATTCCATTTCCGGTGGGTCTCTTCATCTACCTTTGACATTACTATGTAAATAACAATTGCGTTGCAAATATTCTCATGGCTACCTAATAACGTTAACGAATCTACTAATGCGGAAACATTGTCGACTAAGCTTCTGAGTTGTACTGCAGAATTTCCCTTATTTTTCGGAAGCTCGAACGGAGTGGAGATATATTCCAAAAAATTAAGTGGTTGAACTTTTCGATACCCGTAAGCGACTGATCTTTGTGTACCAGTGTCTTAAATGTCCCAATGAAGTTTTTATAGTCCGCATATTTTCCGGAAAACTTCGGCAATTTGAGAGGTGGTAAACGAGAAGTAGGAGTTGACGCAATAGCCATTGATGTGTCTTGAATACTCGGTCGTCTATTATGCCCCATTAGCGAAAGTATTTTGGATTTCGTAGTACAAAGTAATTCCTCAATTTCACTTCGTCCATTGTCAAGTGGAACTAGTTCCTCGTTTGGGTTTGATAATTAAGAGCCTGCTTGAAATAGGACTCGATTATTCCTAACCGACATTCTAGTTCGGCGTATTCTAAACTTTTGGATGTAGTTTCGATTAGGGTCTTAATTCTAGAAATACTTCCCTTTGTGGACGCTCTATTTATTTTTAAAGTTTGAAGAGACTTTTCTGATTCCGTCGGCATAGTGATTTTCCTTAATCTTCTCTCTCCCAATATTAATAAAATACTATATTATATCAGGCGATTTTTCGATCTCAGACGAATTCCTTTGAATAAGCTTTGAACACCTACTGCTGATCAGCGATGATGATCTTAGTTCCGCTTATGAAATTTGATTTCTTAAAGCGAATAAGACACAGATAATTACGTTGATAATACGGCGAAATTAATATTTAACAGCATGCATCAACAAATCGACAACGCAATGCAATGCTTTCAAGAGAATTTTCTTCCAATGCAGTTTTAATGTGCGAAAAGAGCAACGATATACGCTCACTCCCAGCAAGGGAGAACGGCGCTGACGAAATTTTCCACAGTTAAGCTGTAAGTAAGCAACGATGTATGCTTATGCTCCACAAGAGGAGGTAGCAAAGTTTTTGACAGCAAAAACTATCTTAACAGCGGGAGGCGATCAAAGTTTTCAACAACGGGCGAAATGGCTTCGTCTATACGGAAGCACAGACTAATGATTAAGTCCGTTTGGTCCAAAGTTCTCGTAGGTTATTCCATGCAAATTCACAGCTGTATGACTTAGTGTATATTTTTTTTGCGATGACTTCTTGTATAAACTGAGAAGAATATCAGGAGCATACGACGAATTGTATGCGAGAACTTATGTCGAAGTTATAAGTGCGATTTGCAGCAAATTGCAAGTACAAACTATTGAAATATTGTACTAGAGAAGAGCGACGAATATTTATCTAGCGACTGTATAGTACAAAGTTTGTATTCGTACCGTTTGTATTAATGGGTAACAAAGCTACGTTTGGTAACGAATGTGCATAAATACAAGATGTACGTATGTACTTATGTAGGTATGTAGAGTGCGGGAAAGTTTCTATTTTGCGATATCGAGCGACTAACGATGGCAAGGGTATTTGGGTAATATTTAAACGTATGTATGCTTATTGTTCTATTGTAGATTTTAACTAAAATTTACGACACAGACTCACCAAATTTCCTTGCTTTTGTAACTGCTGCTGCTTTTGAACCGATAGCGATACCGAAACCGAGTGCTTTCCACTTTTTTCAAAGTTTTAGAGTTTTTTAGTCTATTCTGAATATGTTTTTTTTTTTTTTATATATACATATACAGTGGACGCTCGATATAGTGAACAATCCAATATAGTGAACACACAATATTTTATACAGGCTATTCTAAATAGTGAACAAAAAAAACCTCGCTACTCGTACAGTAAACTTATGTATGTTTTTTTTATTTTCTTCAAACCTCACAGCCTGCAAAAAACAGTGCAAACTTATTAGTGCCATGCAGTCGTCAGTTAGGCCCGCTGGGAAGTACATACTCGTACGTTCATAGATATGTATGCATACCCATTTACAATCGTCCAAATTTGCCGTTTTGTGAGAGTAACTTGCACGATTATATGCTACGCAGTTTGGAGTTGTTTGTAATACAAATGCAAACTGCCTGTTGCTTGTTTTCTTATTTTGTGAACGATCTTCTTTGTGACTATGTCTCGTAAGCATTTGACTCTCACAGAAAAAAGTGAAATTTTAAAGCAATTGTCGGGCGGTAAATAAACATATAAGTTGTTATTATACCCTAATACTATAAGTAAAACAATGATTTAAGTGTTACGGTTACATTTCTGGCCAAAAATATGTAGTAGCTAAATCTATTATGTGTAGTATTAACAATAGAAGAGAGGCCATAACAGCAAAGCTGAGCGACACCTGCTATGGAACTAGCAAATGTAAAACATTAAGGCCATCCGAACTTCCTAATATGGAAAAGAAGTTATATAAGTGGTTCTTGAAGCAACGTAAAAAACATGTGTGGACTAGCGCTAAAACAAAAAGTCATTGATATTATCACAGACATAAAAATGAATCTGGTTTCAACGCAAGTGATGGTTGGCTGCAGTAGTTTAAAAACAGCTATGGTGTTCGATACCTAAAGATATCATGCGAAAAATTATCATCTCAACCAGAACTGGTCTGCTCTTTCAAAAAGAAATTCAGCGAGAAAATGTTAGTGCTGCAACTAACAACGGAACAACTTTACATCGCTGATGAAACGTTGCTATATTGGAAGCTTCTCCCGGAAAAGACTTATGTTGCATCGAGCGAATAAAACTGCTCCAGGGCGAAACAGAGAAGCAGAGGATCATATTTTAAGCGCTTGCTAATGCCACAGGTCACCATAAAGTCAAACCACTTGTCGTAGGGAAAGCTCAGAAACCTCGTTCGTTTAAAAATGCGTCCTTGCCTGTGCATTACAGGAACTCCAAGTCGGCCTGGATGACCTCAGCAATTTTTAAGGACTGGTTCCATACTCTATTTGTTCCGGAAGTACAACGTTTTCTTCGCCAAAACGGCTTACCAGTTAAGGCCTTCTTAATTTTGGACAATGCCCCCAGCGATCCTCCTGAAAGTGAACTTCAAACTCCAGATGGTAGCATTTCAGTTATGTACACGCCTCCCAATATAACACCACAAATTCAGCCTATGGATCAAAATGCCATCCGCCTGACCAAATTTTTTTATAGAAAGAATTTGCTGCTATCAATTGTTTCTTCTGAAAAAGGTAGGTGCTTTTCACAGATATTTAAACATTTTCTTGAATGTTAAATACAATTAGGTTTTTTTTTCAGACACCATTTGTGAAGCTATTAAGGAAGTGTCAATAAAAGACGCTGTTTTGAACTTGGCAGCAGCGTGGGACAAATTAGACGCTTCAGTCATTGCGAAATGCTGGAAAAACGTCTTTTCGTTTGAAGTAGACCCGAAAGATGATTTTGAGGATGAAGATGAAATACCCCTCAGTATTCTTCGCAACAATTTAGAGTCTAATGGTAGCACGGTGGCCGCGGAAGAAGTGATTAATCTTTTGAACTACATACATAAAGGAGCATATACGGCAGCCGATATGAATAATTGGAACGAAGATCAGATATTGTCTGATATTGAAAAGGCAGAAAACGAGGAGGAAGAAGAACAACAACCATATATAGATCATACGATTTGCTCAGTGTCTTCTAGAGATGCTGTTCAATTATTTGAGAAAACACTTGAATGGGCAACTGGCAATAAAGTAGATTACACGAATGTTTTGGTCCTTAAAAGGTTGCAAGAAAAGGCGATACTAATTGATATAAATTCAAAGCAAATGAAGATGACTAACTACTTTAGCACAGCTTAAGTTTGATGTATTTTTTGTTTTTTAAGTACATGGAATGTATTATTTTTGTTACGTTTTACAATATTTTAAAAGAGCAGTTGCTTTTGTTAAAAACAAATTATTCTGTTTAATAAATATTGGTTTATTTTTTAGTAATTGCAAAGAAAAATTGTACTCGTAATTATATTTTAATTTCGATGTATTGCATGTAAAAACATGCACATTTTGATGAAATTTGCTTCAAGGAGTCCACGCTCGTTAAAGTGAACAATCTCGTTCCAGTGAACAGGCTCGGTTTTTATTAGTTTACTATATCGAGCGTCTACTGTATGTTGTCCCGAAGAGTTGCTACACTGTTCTTTGAATTTCACGAACACTAAGTCCTGTCACGCTGGCCATGTAAAATCACGAACTGATTTATTAAAATTCACTTTTTTTAATACCTTGCAAAATGGAAAGCAAAAGACGCTAGACAGATATAAAATTAAACAAATCTTTATTTCGTCGACTATCGAAACTAAACGTTATAATACGAATGCTATTAGCAGTTATTTTGGGATAGAGGAAAATTTGGGTGTGGTGAATTCATTTTTTGATTGGTGGTGGGGGATACAGTATTTTCAAATATAATTTAAGTCTGACGAAAGTTGTGGCGGGGATATTTAAATTTGCGCCAACAAGGCGTAAAGGCCATAATATTTACCAGAGTTCTACTTCTACTTGAGTGGGGCTGAAAGCCAGAATGAGAAACACTTCTGAAAGTGAAGTTGAATTTGATTTATTTTTAAAAGAATCGATCTTTATATACTAATTCCCCACCAGCATTCCCAATGCACATCGATATCTAGTGGGTCGCATGCCATATGTATTTCTATTACCCAAACACTTACTACACATTGTATCGATCACACAAAGAGTCAGACACTTCTCAAATGGCACGTTAGTAGGTCAGCTTTATGCACTGCAACATAGTGCATCACTTATGACTTCTATCGTGCCTCTCTTATGTGTCAGCACTTTGGCGTGTGCCGTCAAGTGTTTTTGTTTTATGTTCGTTGACTTTAATGTCATATGATACTATATAATTTATACAATGTGTGTTCTTGGGTTCTTTGTTTTGGTGGGTACACTACACTTTTATGTAACGACCCTATTGTGCAGTACCCAGATTTTTCAAAGCCATTCAACTTTACTACGGATGCGAGTAATGTTGCCATATTCGTTGTGTTATCGCAAGGACCATTAGGCTCAGATAAGCCGATTTGCTACGCAAGTAGTACGTTATCTAAGTCCGAACAAAATTATAGCACAATTTAAAAAGGAATTGCTAGCAGTTGTATGGGCCAGTAAATAGTTCGGGCCATATCTATATGGCAGAAAGTTTCAGATAGTAACGGATCATAAACCCCTTACATGGCTATTCTACCTCAAATGGCCTAATTCGAGGTTAATACGGTGGGGAGGCTCAAATTATGGTTATGTTAGCTATAAAAAAGGAAGTCGAAATGCAAATGCTGACGCCCTATCAAGAATCGTGTTTAATGCAAAAGAAACTGTATATCCTACAGAAAGTTTGGAACATGCATCTATGATAAATAATGTCGATGATCTAGACAGAATTTCTACGATCCACTCGGCACGGAAGAATCTCGATGATGGCATTCCAATTTCGGAATGCCCTTTTAACGACGAACGACTTCTTAAACCAATTAATTCTCGAAAGAAATGACAGTAAATCTAACCCTCATGTTAAATTTCAAATTCTTTTTCAAAGAAAAAAAAAAAGGTTTTCAATAAAGCTTAATAATATAAGGAATGGAGACATAGTAATTAACATTTTTAAAGAACATATAAACCCAAAAGGTTTAACAGCAATATTGGCAGACGACAGTACATTCAAAATGGTACAAAATGTTTTCTCACAATATTTTAGTAATTCCAGAATCAAGGTGGTTAGGTGTAAAAGGAAACTTACAGATGTTACGGAAAAAGATGAGCAAGTTAAATTGCTAATCAAATGTTATAGCAAATCGAACCATAGTACTTTCCAAACACATCTGTGAAATGTGCCAAAGGTGTGTGATCGAGAGCCATTAAAATTCCAAATCACTTAGATGCCGTCAAAACCTTTAGACATATTGCATATAGATATATATTCAGTCCATAAGGAAATCTTTTTAACAATCATCGACAAATTTAGTAAGTTCGCTAGTGCTTACCAACTCGGTGCGAGGAATAGTGCAAATTTGATTCAAGTCTTAAAGCATTTTTTTGCACATCACGGTTTTCCCAAAAAAATCATTTCAGATTATGGCAGTGAATTCGTGTCGACATTATTTAAAGAATTCGTTGAACTTTATGATATGAGTTTCCATACAACTTATGCAAAGAGCTCAACAGGGAATTCTCCAATAGAAAGGTTCCATTCAACCCTTACTGAATTAATAAGAATACTTTGCAACCAAAATAAAAATATTCCTATTAGTGAGATTGTCAACGATGCTGTTATCACATATAATAACTCAATCCAAACTACAACTGAATTAACAACATTCGAACTTTTAACTGGTCATTATTGCACAAATATCCCACTTCCTTCAAAACCAATTGCAATAACCCAACAACTATACTTTAGAGAGCACATGAAGAAGTACGAAGCTTTAGCAAAATTAATACAGGATCGCAGTTTAGCACATAAAACATACGTCATAAATAAACTTAACGAAATACGTAAGAACCCTGAAAGTTTTAATACAGACTAAATAATATACGAATTAGATGACAGAAGGAGTAAACTTGCTCCTAAGTTTATAAAACATAAAGTAATTACTATCAAAAATATTACGGTAGACACCAATAAGCGCAAAATCCATAAGCAAAAAATAAAAAAGAGGCGCAGATTTACTGGAAACCATCCGTAGTAAAAATTAGCAACTAAGGATTACCAGGCAAGTCGGTATACATATATCAAAAATATATAAACACATACATATAAAAAAAATAAAAGAAAAGAAAGCAATTGCACAATATATAAGTTAACACATAATAGATTACGGAATGTGCGCATGAAGAAATACGAAGCTCAACATCGCTTCACATGAGTCTGCAATGAATTTCGCTGACAGTGCGTTTGTGCTGTATGGAACTTGATTCATCGACATCGCTGTGCTGTGGGAACACGTCGCCGTTGGATGTTTTGCCTCCGTTAGCATTCAGTTATTATTTAAGCCATAGTTTTAAGTAAATTTTTGTTCAGTTCTTTTATAGGCAGAATCGCTGCCAGTCGTTATTGGAATAAAGTAAACAATTTTGTAACATTATAAATTAATTGGCGCACGAGCAGGGACCGGTATTGTCGTGGTGAATAATATGTGCCAGTGACCTCAAGTAGCTCTAGTGCCGTCTCAAAATAAAGCCAGTGACCTCAAGTAGCTCCCGCGCTTCGTAGATTTTAATACCATCATTAAATACCGGTCGCTGCAAAATAAATAGTGAATTCCTTAAATGAATATAAGCAGTGAATTTCTTAAGTGAAAACATATCGCTAAGGTCCTAAGAACACCTAGTGACAAAGTCTAAAAGAAAGCAACTAAGTGAAGTGTTCTGAAAAGAATTGACAGTGAGAAACAGAGGTCATCATCATCACTAGAAGGTCGTAAAAATCTCCTCTAGTGAACCTGCAGTAGGAGTCAACGGGGTAGCCCTAGTAACCGTTGAAAAGCGGGCAAAAGGAAAACATCCCAGTGGCCAGCATGGAGATATAGTGGTTGATGTAAGCATAGATTAAGAAAATGTATTAGTGAATTAAATTAAAAAGAATATTAAGAATTAAAAAGCAAAATTAAAGAAAAGTAAATAATAGAAATTTGAGCTAAAAGCAAAAATTAAAATTTGAAAATCGCAAAGAAAAATTATATATTAAGTTGTTAAATCAAAATAAATTAATATCGAATTGATTGAAAACCAAAAGCAATTGAAAAATTAATCAAATCTAGGAAAGGAAAATTAAGGGTTTTAGATTAAAAAAATAAATATTTCTTTTTCTCTTTATTAATTTTGTTTTTACTACATAACCATCCCTGATTTACGTTCAGGAGTGTCTACTGACCCTCCACACGGCGATGCTCCTGCCATCAACATTAACCCTACATTACTTCCGAATCCTACCCCTTCCACAAGCGCAAACACTGTTACTCCTGCAATTGAGAGTCTTAATACCTCATCCACATCTAGTTCTGTGCACGTAGATGGTGATCAGGGGGTAAGGGGAACACCCGAATTGAACTTCTTCATTTCGTCCATAGTTTGTAAAACCCTTGAGGAATCAGGGAAAGAGCTTACTAATAGTATTCTAAACCTAAGCGCTGATTTCTATTCCGCTGTCGATCAGCTAATTGTTGCACAATACCGAAACAGGTTGGAGGACCTGAATAAAACCCCAGATGTTGTTCGTTGACTCAGGAACTTATCAGACGACACAACTGAATTCAGCTCCTGGAAGAAAGATGTAGACCGAATCCTTCAGACATACCACCCCATAAAAGGAACCCCGAAATACTACGGTACTTTAAGTGTCATCCGTAATAAGACAATTGGAGAAGCTGACGTTGTCCTGGAGTCCTACAATACTCCACTTAATTGAGATAACATTTCTAGATGCCTTATTATGCATTATGCTGACAAACTTGTTCAAGGGACCAACACGATATCACAGTTTTACCAGGCTGTCTACAGCCACCTCTCTCTCATTCTTAACAAAATTTCCTGTATGGAAATTTCGCAAGAATCAACTCAATTACTCACGCAAACTTGTAGAGATAAGGCTCTTGACACCTTTATTAGGGGCCTTAAAGATGATCTTCCAAGGTTGCTAGGTGTACGCGAACCCGCTAATTTACCACAGGCACTCCACTTGTGCCTCAAGTTGAAAAACCAGGGGTACAGATCACAACACATTCAAAACTATGGCATGAGAAGACATCCCAACTCAAACCCACTGTCACAACCCCCACGTAGGGATTTGCCTAATAATTATCCGCAAAATACTCGTAGGCAACCATTCAACACCCGGAAAAGCTTTCTGCCTTCCAGTCAACCACCGCCACGAGCATCACTTCATCAGCAGCAGAACGTACAAAGATATCAACATCAACCCCAAACAGGTCACAGACCATCATTTGCACCAAGGCAACAGCATTCCTTTCCTTCGAACCAACTGTTTAAAGCATAGCCTTAGGCCAGAGTGCTCAGGCTAGGACTCAACAATTTTCACATTACCAACGCCAAAACCCCAACAATTTGTTCCAAAACAACCTCCGTTTAACCAAATTTCCACATCATTAGCGAATATGAAGAAGCTTTACAGTTCGAAGATGATAGTTACGACCAAACCTTTGATGATTATATTCCATTGCCATTGGAAGAATCTGACCATGTTGCCGACACGAATGTTGATGAAATCACTGATTTCACTGACATTCATTTTTCAGACTCGCCAAAAGTAGAGGCCATTACCAGTTTTCTAATCATTTCTTGGTCTGTCAGGATATTATCGTCGCTTTATGAAAGGCTACGCGAAACTTGCAAAGCCCCTGACATCCCTTTTAAGGGGGAGGAGGGACGTATGTCCAAATCTAAATCCAGCCAAAAACCGGTTCATCTAAACTCCGACGTCATCGCGTCCTTCAACAAAATAAAAAAATTTCTTGTCTGGAGAGACACCATTCTGGCATATCCTAATTTCGAAAAACCATTCGAATTAACAACGGATGCTTCTAATGTCGCCATTGGCGCTGTCCTTGCACAGGACGACGGACCTATATCATTTATATCGCGAACATTAAGTAAGACAGTGGAAAATTACGCAGCAAATCAGAAAGAACTGCTTGCGATAATTTGGGCATTGAACCCTTAACGAAGTTATTTGTATGGAACTTCAAGTGTAAAAAATTACACAGACCATCAGCCCATAACTTATGCCCTGAATAATAAAAATAATAATTCCAAGATGAAACGCTGGAAAGCGATTCTCGAGGAATACAATTATGAGTCGCACTACAAGCCTGGGGCTTAGGTAGGGCTGAAGGATGGGTTGGCGAATGCTGATCATTCATCGACTCCTGGAGGTCCGAAAACTAAGAGATAGCCTCCCTATTCAAACGGTGGTGTGAGAAAGTATAAAACCGTGCCGAAGGTGGAAGGTTGGGGGATAAAATACCAACCGCTAACGAGCTCTCACAGATGCCCTGGCGAGGTCTGTGATCTGAAAATGCCTTACCCGGCATGGCGGCTCTGACGGGGCGTACCTATATTCCGACCTTACTCGTGGGAACAAAATGAATAAAAAAAAAACAGAAAAAGAGAACAAAACAAAAAAAAAAAAAAACAGCAGTTCGGACTCTGAAACGATACCCGTGGGCGTACCAGAATTGACTGAGCGGCAGCCACTGTCGGCAGCCAACCCGGATGAGGAGATCTCTATGGAAATGGAGAAGCGGCTATTAGCAGATCCATCCGAGTGTACCCGGAAGTCAGAGATGAAAAAGAAACTCTCCAGGTCAGATGAGAAGGCGGTTGTTCCTTAGAGCGACGCATATCAAATCGATCCGGGAGGTAAAGGACCCATCTTCCCTCTCCGAGGAAGAACAAAACTCCCTGGTCTGGGCTATTGGCATAATAGAAAAGGACGCTCTGACGAGGCCTGCGCCTAAACCAACTGCTGGAAAAAGCAAGGCCAACCGTAAGGTAGATGCCCCTAAGGCAGACATCAGAAGGAAGGGAGCAGCTCACACAAAAACTGCCAGCAAGACCGCTCCCGCTAAGGCAGGTCCTACTGGTCAGCCAGAAATCCCGAGGGCCGCTGAACATTCTCGTAGGATGGCCAAGACCAAGTGGGAGGATTTTGGGTCAAAACGGTTGAGATCCTCGGAGGACACTAAAAATCCGGCCAAAAGGTCGAAGGCTGATACGGAGATGCTTTTCTGCGGGGCGATTGGTAGTTCACTACAACTAGCTGTAGTGGACTTCGGAAAACCTAGTGGCCAGTACTCCCAAGAACGCGGTCAAATGATTGAGAAGGCCTTAGCTGGAGCAGTCTTTGACCGTATTCGAAAGAATACTGGTGGACTGCACCCACATTCGGGAGAGCGAAGTGGTATCGTGGAGTCATTCTGACTGCAAAGACCAGTTATCGCTTGAATTCGCGAAAGCCACCGTTCGCGATCTTAAACTATGGGAAGAGGCTGCACTGTGAGTGGTACCTCCCGATGAAATCCCAACCATACCCAAGGGAAGGCTCTGTGTTCCTGACTGGGGTGTGGACAAAACAGAGATCCTCAGCTTCCTAGAAGCCCAGAACCCTCCGACTGATATGAAGAGCTGGGAGGTCGTTGTGGAGAAAGAATGGGACCAAGGGATTCATCATCCTCATGAATGAACCTCCGGCCTCACTTCTAGAAGATAAACAGTTGAAGCTGTTCTATGAAGCGGGAGAAGTAACTCTGAAACTTTTAAAGCGGACTCAACAGGCAGAGAAAGATGGGGCGACTGAAGCTATGGAAGTTGAAATTGCGACAACCAATGAAGGTAGTGCAAACCAACCTCCATCATAGTATAGTCGCCCCCGACAACTTGAGGCTGCTCCTAATGAAGGAGCAGCTGGATCTGGCCCTAATAAAGGAACCGTGGATTCTCAACAATCGCGTGATGGTATTAGAGTCAAAAGACTATAATATATATTATAGAAGTGACGCTGGTAAGCTTAGGACTTGTATCGTGGCTAAAAAGAGTCTTAAAATTTTAATGCAGTCTCATTTCAGCTCCGGCGACTTGACAGTGGTGAACTTGAGAGGAGTAAACGGCAACTGCACGGTGGCGTCTGCGTACCTACTTTACTTCCCCTCGGAAGACCTGAGGTCGCTCATATCAGCGTCGCAAAAAGGTAAGAAAAACTTAGACTTGGGATGTGATGCTAACGCTCACCACACTTTGTGGTGTAGAACATATATCAATGCCAGAGGCGTAGTTTTGTTTAACTATATTCTAGAACCCAATCTTATTATATGTAATAGAGGCAATGACCCCACCTTTGTAACGTTTACTAGAAAGGATGTTTGGGATATTACGTTTGTTTCAGAACAGAACTCTGTTGAAGTTGTTGACTGGTGAGTTTCCGACAAGGCGTCACTATCAGATTATTGTTGGATACTCTTCAAACTACAACTATCTACTTGTGGGAAAGGGACTTTTAGAAATCCGCGTAGACTGGTCAAAATTCAAGAGAGGACTAAGGAAATCGGTGAATCACTTCACCGAGGACCTCAACTCTCTAGGGAAGCAGTTGACAATGCAGTCGATGCACTGACCGACTCTCTAACGCAATCTTTCCAGAAATCCTGTCCGATTAGTAGGCATAGCGATAAAAAGCGTCCACCATGGTGAAGCGATAAAATAGCGGAATTCATTCGCATTTCAAGAGTAGGATGGAATCTCGCAAAAGAGGGGGTCGTTCAGTGGTTCACCTATAAAGAAAGCGTAAAGTTGCTCAAGAAAGAGATTAGGTTCGCAAAGAAGAACTCCTGGAGTTCCTTTTGCGCATCTATAGAATCATCAAACGAAGCGTCCCGCTTGCGGAAAATTCTGGCCAAGACAACAACGCCGGCATCTAATATTAGGAAAGGTGATGGTACCTGGGCAGAGTCACAAAAGGAAGCGCTGGATATACTATTGAGTAGTCACTTTCCCGGATGTACATCGATCTCCGAAGATGATCTACCCACTCCAGAGATGACACCGGGAATAAGCGCGGAAGACGTGAGGAATATAATAGATGATGACAAGATAGCCTGGGCAATTAAATCATTTGCTCCATATAAGGCACCAGGAATGGATAACATTCGACCTGTGATGCTGCAAGAGTCAGTGGATATTGCTCTTCTATGGCTCAAGTGCATTTTCATAGGATGTCTTAAGCTAGGATATGTTCCTAAAGCATGACGGGAGGTGCGCGTCGTATTTATTTCCAAAGCGGGGAAAGCGAGCCACACAAACGCAAAAGACCTGAGACCTATCAGTCTGTCGTCTTTTATGCTAAAAACACTGGAACGTTTAATAGATGTATACATAAGAAACGTGATTCTCGATAATTACCTATCTAAATCACAACACGCATACATCTGCAGCAGATCGGTAGATACTGCTTTACACAGGGTCGTATCAAGTATAGAAAGATCCCTCCACTTTAAAGAGTTCACTCTTGGGGCGTTCCTAGATATTGAAACGGGCTTTTAACAACATAAACACTGACGCGGTCTTGGACAGCCTACATAGAGCTCATTTAAACATAGGTCTCTGCAATTGGATTGCACAGATGCTTCAGTCGAGGGTTATATATTCAATGCTAGGAGATGTAACCATCCGGAGAAGCGTCTGCAGAGGAACCCCCCAAAGCGCAGTTCTATCTCCTTTATTATGGCTCCTCGTAGTGGATGAGATCTTGGCGATACTGAAGGCGACGGCTTTAACGGCTTTAACGTGACGGCCTATGCCTAGCTGCAGGCACGTAGAAGCTGCAGGCACGAAGAAGAAATTGAATCAGTTCGTCACCTGTTGTGTGATTGTCCTGCCCTATCCGTTACAAGAATGAGGACTCTCGGAAGTTACTTGTTCTCGCAATTGAAGGACTTAGGTAATATAGAGCTTACGGACCTCCTGAGATTTATATCATTATCTGGGTGGCTCTAACAGCGGACTTTTAACGTTTCCAGGGTTAAACGATTGGCACAATGGACCCGAATTTGTTGGTCTAAGTGAGCAGTGACTCCATTTGTGACAAGGCACCCATCTACCTAACCTAATTAGCCTACCTAACCTAACCTGTAAATGCTCTTTCTCGTCCTCCACGGATCTCTCAAGTGAACGCGATGATTGATACATACTTACTAGACAAAATTATTCCGAAGATAGATAGATAGATATTTATTTTCTTTCTTTCATAGAACAACATTAATTTTATACAGTATTGACTTAATTTGATCAGGCTTGCACAGAGATATGGTTATTAAAACCTTACTACTGAGAATACAATTTTCAAAAATTAATTGCTAATACATATTAGTGAAAAAATAAAGAAGGCGATAAATGAAGTGCCTGTTCGAAGGAAAACTATGGGAAAAACCTCCATATGATGACTTATTCCGAAGATAATTTGATCCAGTTGCTTAAACGGCATTAAAACCCAAGCGTTATTAATGGCATTTTTACAACTGAAGAGATAATGGGTAAAATTCAGAAAGTCTACCCCAAACATTTTAAATCATACAAAACAAGGTTTAGTCGGGTTAGGGCCAACGACCCTCCGAATGAGGCTGAGCAGGAAGAGGAGATTCTAAAAGAACATAACCGAGCTAAAATTAATACAATAGTTAAGCAATGCGTTACTTGCAAATAACACAAGTATGATCGGCATCCAAATAAGCCGGAGCTGCAAGCAACTCCTATCCCCGAACATCCCGGTCATATATTACACATCGATATTTACTCCACAGATACAAATTTGGTCCTAACGGCGATCGATAAATTTCCTAAATATGCCCAAGCTCACATCTTGAAATCAAGAGCAGTTGAAGACATTAGAGAGCCGTTAAGTCAACTTTTGTTCCTGAACTTTGTAAACAAAGTCATTGTTTTCGATAATGCATTTTGAAGCAGCTTTTAATTCTGCTTCAAAATGCTTAATGATCCACGAAATCTATATGACTCCCCCGAATTCGAGCTTCGTCAACGTTCAAGTTTAAAGTTTTCACTCGACACTTTCCGAAATCATGCTTTGCCTTAAGGCAGACCGTGTCCATAGATCGTTCGAAGAGCTTGTTGGCGCAAATTTAAATATTCCCGCCACTACTTTCGTCAAACTTAAATTATATTTCAAAATACTGTATCCCCCACCACCAATCAATAAATGAATTCACCACACCCAACTTTTCCTCTATCCCAAAATAACTGCCACTAGCATTCGTATTATAACGTTTGGTTTCGATAGTCGATAAAATAAAGAATTGTTTAATTTATATCTGTCTACCGTCTTTTGCTTTCCATTTTGCAAGGTGTTAAAAAAAGTGAATTTTAATAATTCAGTTCGTGATTTTACATGGCGACCGTGACAGGACGCTTCGGTATCGCTATCGGTTCAAAAGCAGCAGCATTTACAGCAAAAATATATACACTAAGTCATACAGCTGTGAATTTGCATGGATGACCTACGAGAACTTTGGACCAAACGGACTTAATCATTAGTCTGTTCTTCCGTATAGACGAAGTCATTTCGCCCGCTGTTGAAAACTTTGATCTCCTCCCGCTATTAAGACAGTTTTGCTGTCGAAAACTTTGCTACCTCCTCTTGCGGAGCATAAGCATACATCGTTGCTTACTTACAGCTCAACTGTGGAAAATTTCGTCAGCACCGTTCTCCCTTGTTGGGCGTGAGCATATATCGTTGCTCTTTTCGCACATTAAAACTGCATTGGAAGAAAATTCTCTTCAAAGCATTGCATTGCGTTGTCGATTTATTGATGCATGCTGTTAAATATTAATTTCGCCGTGTTATCAACGGAATTATCTGTGTTTTATTCGCCTTAAGAATTCAAATTTCATAAGCGGAACTAAGATCATCATCGCTGATCAGCAGTAGGTGATCGAAACTAAATCGAAAAGTTTAGAATACGCCGAACTAGAATGTCGGTTAGGAATAATCGAGTCCTATTTCAAGCAGGCTCTTAATTATCAAACCCAAACGAGGAACTAGTTCCACTTGATAATGGACGAAGTGAGATTGAGGAATTATTTTGTACCACGAAATCCAAAATACTTTCGCTAATGGGGCATAATAGACGACCGAGTATTCAAGACACATCAATGGCTATTGCGTCAACTCCCACTTCTCGTTTACCACCTCTCAAATTGCCGAAATTTTCCGGAAAATATGCGGATTATAAAAACTTCATTGGGACTTTTAAGACACTAGTACACAAAGTTCAGTCGCTTACGGGTATCGAAAAGTTCAACCACTTAATCTCGTGTTTGAGTGAGCAAGCGCTTGGAACTATAAAAGCCTTTCATGTGACGGAAGAAAATTATCCCAAGATATTCAAACGGCTTGAAGAAAGATACGACAATGAATGTTTAATTTTTTTGGAATATATCTCCACTCTGTTCGAGCTTCCGAAAAATAAGGAAAATTCTGCAGTACAACTCAGAAGCTTAGTCGACAATGTTTCCGCATTAGTAGATTCGTTAACGTCATTAGGTAGCCATGAGGATATTTGCAACGCAATTGTTACTTACTTACTTAACGGACTCCCGACCCGTGAAGAGTCTCTGCCTGAGGCACTGTAGTCTTCCATCCTCTGCGATCTCGGGCACGTTGCTTCCAGTTATCCAGACCAAGAGCTCTGGCATAAGCGATGGCTTGCGCTTTGAAACGGAGGTTCGGTCTTCCTTGTCGTCTCGAACCTGGCGGCTGGGATTCGAAGATCCTCTTAGCTGGAGCATTATTGTCCATTCGCTCGATGTGGCCGAACTAATGCAGTCGACGTTACTTTGGCCTTTTGGACTACATCCACATTTTGGTACAGCTTATATAGTTCGCAGTTGTATCTTCTCCTCCATTCACCCTCCTCGCACACAGGATCAAAAATTCGCCGTAGAATTTTTCTTTCGAAGGAGCCCAGTATCAGCTCTCCCTTCCTGCTTATCGTCCAGCACTCGGCGCCATAAAGCAAAACTGGCAGGATAAGGGTTCTGTAGAGCATGCATTTTGTCCTTCGAGTTAGGAGTTTTGAACCCAAATGTTTTGCCAAAACGAAGTAGCAGCGGTTTCCTAGGGTAATTCTTCGCCGGATCTCCACTAGGATGTCATTTGTGGAGTTCATGTTTACTCCGGCACGCTGGGAGCGACCGATGATGTCGATATCGTCTGCATACCCCAGTAGCTGGACGGATCTGTTGAAGATAGTGCCTTCCGTGTTGACACATAAAGCTCCTGACGATGAATGCTATCATATGCAGCCTTGAAGTCGATCAATCGGTGGTGAGTCTCGGCTTGAAATTCATTGGTCTTTTCCAGGATTTGCCTCAGTGTGAAAATTTGGTCTATAGTCACTGGTAAGTGCCGATTAGTGTGTTGCAGAATGGTTTGAGACGTTCACACAGTATGTTGGATAGGATCTTGTATGCGACATTAAGCAGTTATATGCCTCGATAATTCTTGCAAGACATAGGATCGCCTTGGTTGATGATTTGGTGCATGCGCCATACCAAAACATCACCACCGTATTTGAAAAGCTCGGCTGGTAAACTATCAGAGCCGGCGGCCTTGTTGTTCTTAAGCTTTTTTATTGCTAAGCCAACTTCTTCTATACTGGGTGCTGGAACTGATTCTTCATTGACTGGATGTGGGTTCTCTTCTTGCCATATCACTCTCTCTACATGATGCCCATTTAGCAGCTGCTGGAAGTGTTGCTTAAACACATCTACTATTCCCTGCTCTTCGGTGACTAGATTTCCTTCGCTGTTTCGAAGAGCCTGTGTTCCGGCCTTGAAGCCAGAAGCCAGTTGTTTGACTTTCTTGTAGAACTTCCGGATGTTGCTTCGATTATGAGACTCTTCGATCTCTTTGAGCTGGGAGACTGCGTAGGCCCTCTTCTTTCTAAGCAGTATTTTCTTCTCCTCCCTCCTCCTGGCTCGATACGATCGATCCCTTGCTGCCCTTGTTTTGCGCTGCAGCGTCTTCATATGTGCATCTTCTGTCACCTTTTTCCGGTGTACGCATTCATCATCATACCACGGGCTCTTTCTCTGGGGTGGCTGGTACCCTAAAGTGGTTTCGGCTACCTCTTTGATGATGTCGCGATACGTGGACCACTGGATGTTGGCGTCTGTGGTAGGTGGATGCACTGCGGAGTGCATCAGGCGCTCTGTGTGGACTCTGGCTACTCCAGGTATGCTAAGGCGTCCAACGTCGAATTTCTTCTTCTGGGCGGTTCGCAGCTTCTTCTCGTTGGATAGTCGAGCTCTGAACTTAGCCGCAACAAGAAAATGATCAGAGTCGACGTTCGCCCCTCGGAATGTGTTCACGTTGAGGATGTTGGATGCGTGCCTCGCATCGATTAGCACATGGTCGATTACCAACTAACCCGCAAAAGATGTTTTCCTTTCCGACTTTGGCATTGAAGTCCCCGAGCACAATTTTGACATCATACTCCGGACAGGCTCCGTAGGCTCCATCCAGGAGGTCATAAAACTCCTCCTTGATAGGGTTTTCAAGCGGGTTTCCCACGACGAATCCGCATTCTAATACATGCAATCTTTTATGGCAGCTGTAATAAATATCGCAATTTTTCTTTTCATCATACCTGAACCTATCCGTCGTATCTCCTGGATCGCGGTAATATCTGCCTTGCACCGCGTGAGGACAGGCTCAAGTTTCTGAGTAGCACCTGGGGTGTAGAGCGTCCGCACGTTCCAGGTACATACTCTTAGTTCGTTGTCCGTTGACGTTCCAGGTCTGGTTGCCATTTGAGGGAAATCCTTATCCGAGGCTCCTCGTGTCTCTCTCATAACTAGTGTTTTTTTTACAAGGTCGGGAAGATACCCCGACGACACAACCTCCAACCTGGAGGGCCAGGCCCTTAACCCTAGGACAGCAGGCCGGTTATTCCGGCGCCAGTAACGCACTTTGGGATGTGAGCGCTGCCGTTGGCCCATTCAGGGTTCATCCGCCACCAAGTCTTCTCCCACACTACGGGCTCGGTATTGGAAATCCCTATATCCTAGTATCCGAATATGTCAGAGCAGCTCTATAAGGATTACACTAAATAGTACTATGCAAAGCAATTGTTATTTGCATAGTAATGTCAAAGGTAGATGAAGAGACCCACCGGAAATGGAATGAGTCATTCGATTATTCAAAGCTACCGACGTGGGAGATCTGTTTGGAGCTGCTTAGCAAACGGTGCAAATACTTAGAGAAAAGGGAGTCGAAGAGTTCGCATGCAGATTCTGGAAAGTATAGTCAAGCATTCAAACCAAGTTCGCGGAAACCTACACATGCTTCGCTATCTGTAACAAAGACAGTATACAACTTCTGTAAGTCACCAAATCATTTGATTGTAGATTGCAATAAATTCAGGAACTTGCGTGTATACGATCGTTACAAGCAAGCAAAACGCTTGGGTTTGTGTATAAATTCCCTCAGTAAGGGTCATGAAGTGAGCAATTGCTCGTCCAAAAAATGTGACGTCTGTCTGTGACTGTTGCATCGATATAGCAATATTCGCACTCAGGAGGACCACACCGTGCTTCCTCTTTCTGCGGAGAACTCGCAATCGGTATTGATAGGCTCAACATATGAAAATGCGGATTCACACGTCATCCTAGCGACAGTGATTGTTAGAGTGAGAAATCTGGCAGGCGAGCTCGTACCAGCTCGAGCTCTACTCGATTCCGGTTCCCAGATCAATTTGATGACTCAGACTCTTGCAAAGATCCTTCAAATAAAGTTGGTGTATAGACCAATATCGGTCAATGGATTCGGAGCAGTTGGTACACAACTTTCGAACCAAATCTCATCGGCTATTCTATCGCGATGCGGCGGGTATGAAAAAAGTGTTGAATTCTGGATAACTCATTCCATTACGGAATGTCAACCCCAACGGGAATTACGAACGAGTAGGTGGCAAATTCCTAAAGACATATACTTAGCGGACCCATTGTTTCATAAACCTCTAGTGATTGATATGTTGCTTGGCGCAGATTCTTTTTTCGACCTCTTGAGAGGTGGACGCATTGAGTTAGGTCCAAATCTGACAATTTTGCATAGAACGGTTTTAGGTTGGATAGTTTCAGGAGCGTGCAAGGGAAATGAGAATAAAACCATAAATTTTGTACAAGAATATTCAGACAGCACTTGTTTTGACTTAGACAAAGCAGCGGAAAGATTTTGGAACATAGAAGAAATTTCGAATCAAGTCATACGTACTCCAGAACAGACAATGTGTGTAGAGCATTTTTCTAAAAATTTAAGGGTGTTGCCAAATGGTAGGTTTTCAGATAGATTGCCATTCAAGGATAGCCCATCGCAACTAGGAAGCTCATTGGAAATACCCAACAAAAGGTTTTTTTGCGTTGGAGCGCAGACTATCGAAAAGTCCCGAGATTAAGGTGGAATACTCCAAGTTTATCAATGAGTATTTCGAGTTAGGGCATATGTCGTTAATGGAACACATTAATTATAAAGAACCCCACTACTATATGCCACTTCAATGCGTTCTCTGTCCTCAAAGTTCGTCCACAAATTTGAGAGTAGTTTTCGACGCATCGTGTCAAACTTCATCTTGTTTGTCACTGAATAATTTGTTGATGGTAGGGCCAACAATTCGAGAGGAAATATATTCCATTGTATTACAATTTCGGAGTCATCAATACGCTCTTACTGTAGATGTGCAGAAAATGTATTGTCAGATCGAAATCGATTCAACAGATCGGAAGTTCCAATTGATTCTTTGGAGAAATAACTCGTCTGAAAGGCTGCAAACGTATTGTCTTAACACCGTGACATATGGAACTGCCTCTGCACCATTTCTGGCAACTCGGTGTCTGCACGAAATCGGCGTGCGGAACCAAAACTGTCGCGTAGCGAGTCAAATCATTCGTCAGGATTTTTATGTTGACGATCTTATAACTGGCGCCGACTCAGTGCACGAGCTGAGGAAAATACAGATCGAAGTAACCAAACTGCTAAACTCAGCTCATTTTGAGCTACACAAGTGGCATCGAAACAAAGAAAACGTTGGGAATCCAGTGGAACCCGAGGGAAGATGTTTTCAAATACTTTTATAAAGTTTCGTTCTCACCGAATATTTTAACGAAACGTACCATTCTCGCCTCGTCCAGTAAATTATTCGATCCTCTTGGTTTACTTGGTCCAATAGTCATCAAAGCAAAAATATTTGTGAAGGTACTGTGGGGGGAGAAGTTAGGTTGGGATGATCCGCTACCGAAAGAGCTAGATTCCTGTTGGAGGGAGTGCATAGCAGACCTTCAGAACTTAAATATCCTCAGCGTACCTCGGTTCATCTTTCGATACATGGATTTTCGGATGCGTCAATAAACGCTTATGGACGCTGTCTCTATGCCAGGTGCGCTGATGACCTGAATGGTGTGTCGGTAAATCTGATTACGGGAAAGCCAAGGGTTGCACCAGTCAAAAAGCAGTCTATTCCTCGGTTAAAACTTTGTGGTGCGCAGTTGTTGGCAAAATTATGGTTAAAGGCATTGAGGATTGAGTTTTCCGAAATCTACTTCTGGGTGGATTCAGAAATTGTTTTGTGTTGGCTTGGCTCGTCATAAAATTCGTGGCAAACTTTCATAGCTAACAGAGTCAGCGATGTTCAGTCATCTGTATCGAACACCGTGGAATGGAGACATGTGAGATCGGAGACCAATCCAGCGGATCTGATATCAAGAGGAAGTACTGTACAAGACTTATGTTCTTCAATTTGGTTTAATGGTCCAGATTTCCTGAAAAAAGATCCTAAAGAGTGGCCGGAGGATCCTAAATTCGGTCCTCAAAACCTAGACAAGTCGCTGCTAGAAGCGAAAAAGAAGAAAAGCGTGTTTGTCAGCACTATCGCTGAAACGCATTTCGTCCAAATATTTTATAAATATAGTAGCTATACCAAAACCATTCGCATAGTGCCTCTGATATTCCGATTTATCAGAATTCTTCAAGGTCGAAAGGAATTACAAGGAATCCCGCTTATACCCCAGGAATTGGAGGAAGCCTTAATAAAAATAGTCTGGTGTATTCAGCATAAGAGTTTCGCAACCGAAATTGAAGAAGTTGGAGCAAAGAAGGACAAGCTTTCTTCAAATAGCTTAGCAAAATTGTCTCCGTTTTTGGACGTCGTGCACAATAGAACATTGCTACGAGTTGGAGGTCGCATAAGGGAAGCGGATATTGAATACGACACCAAATTCCCCATCCTATTGCCGAGTGGAAATCATTTTCCAAAGACGTGTACGAGACACTTGCATTTCAAAAATTACCACGCTGGACCTCAAGCCTTATTGCACTTCGTCAGGTATCGATTTTTGACTTTAAATGCAAGGAAATTAGTTAAAAGTGTTGTCAATGAATGCGTCCATTGCAAAAGATATAAACCCAAACTCTTGCATCATGTTATGAGCAACCTACCCAGAGATCGTTTGATGCCAAATATTCCTTTTAAAATTTGTGGGGTGAACTTTTGTGGGCCCATTCTTACGTCATGGAAAATTCGGGGGAAGCAACCATATAAGACATATATTTTTTTTTTTTTTTTTATAATTTGCGCGCGCCAAATGGGATATGAATACCATTAAATTATTTCAGGGCACGGGCGTTTGCAGAAATTGAGAGAGAGAGAAAGGAAGATACTGGATTATTATATAGCTGTGTTCGTTTGTTTTTCGACTAAGACTGTCCATTTGGAAGTAGTTTCTGACTTGACCTCGAATTCATTCATTGCCGCTCTTAAGTGACTGATAGGGCGAAGGGGTGGTCCACAAAAAATACATTGCGATAATGCGACCAACTTTGTGGGGGCAAAAACTAAACTAACAGAATTTAGGAAAGCATTTTTTAAAAAAAATTCTAATACAAAGATACAAGAGTTCGTTACAGATAAGGGCATCGATTTCCAGTTTATACCTCCTCGCGCATCTCACTTCGGAGGCATATGGGAAGCTGCAGTCAAATCGGCAAAGGCTCTGTTGACCAAAACCCTAGGAGGCGCTTTCTTAACGTACGAGGAACTGACTACAGCATTGGCTGAAATCGAAGGTTCTAAATTCAAGACCCATCACACCAGTCAGTTCAGACCCATTGGATATAACTGCTCTTACTCCGGGGCACTTTCTTATCGGAGCTCCAATAAACTTATACCCAGAACCAGAAATGTCCTTTAATCAGATTTCTTATCTCAACAGGTGGCAGAGAATCACAGCACTAAAGCAGCACTTCTGGAAAAGATGGTCCTCTGAATTCATCCGATATCTTCAACAGAAGTCGTAGTGATTTTCGCAACAGCCGAACGTGGAAGAGGGAGGTCTGGTGGTTCTCCAATATGAAAACTTGCCCCCTTACAATTGGGCACTAGCGAGAGTGGAACGAGTCATCAAAGACGACGACAACAACGTCCATGTAGTCCATCTCAGAACAACCAATGGAGCCTTCAGGCGTCCCGTCACTAAGATTGAACCACTCGGCATAAATTGATAGTAGCCCATCAAGGAGGCCGGAATGTGGGCGCAAATTTAAATATTTCCGCCACCACATTCGTCAAACTTAAATTATATTTGAAAATACTGTATCCCCCACCACCAATCAATAAATGAATTCACCACACCCAACTTTTCCTCTATCCCAAAATAACTGCCACTAGCATTCGTATTATAACGTTTAGTTTCGATAGTCGATAAAATAAAGAATTGTTTAATTTATATCTGTCTAGCGTCTTTTGCTTTCCATTTTGCAAGGTGTTAAAAAAAGAGAATTTTAATAAATCAGTTCGTGATTTTACAGAGCTATTAGATCGTGCTATCTACGAGTACAATTTCTTGGTTCTTTCAACCACCAATAAGAAACCTATTGAGGTATTTTTTGGAAGAAATGTCAGCACTGACCCGGAACAATTCGAGAAGGCTAGAAAGGTCAATATATTGAAGCTAAAAGAAGAGCGAAATAAGGATTTAGTTTATCATAACAAAACTCGGCAGCCCTTAATGAATTACTCTCCCGGCGAAGTAGCATTCGTTAAAATCATCAAACGATTAGGTGCAAATCTTTCCGCAAAATACAGAAAAGAAATGGTAAAGGAAAATAACCCAACTACAATTTGAACCCAATCAGGCAAAGTCGTCCACAAGGCAAATATTAAAACCTGATATCCTTTTTTTAGGTCATTCATATCTTTGGGCCTTGCAGAGGTTCAGATACTGGATTATTCAAATTCAAAACTGGTTACCCTGAGCACAGGAATAGCGAAACTGCAAACTGGTACGTTTAAGTTAGTTCACATAATCGACCTTGCAGCAAACCAGAATATAATTGATGACATACAGTTAAAAATCCAAACCAACGTAAGTAAATTTACATTTACCCTTACCTATCCTATGATATCACTGAAATCCTTAACCGATTCAACCGCATCAAGCCCATAGTTAAAAAGAAAAGAGCAATAAACATTTTAGGCCGGTGGAAGTGGATGGCCGGTACTCCGGACCACCACGATTTTCAAATTATTAAATCTAAAACCCAAAATTTATTAGACAGTAATAATAAGGAAATAGTTATAAATAGACTATCTTTGGAGAGAATAAACAATATTACAAATGTTACCAATAATATAATTAAGACTTTGAAAACGAATGTCGAAATTAAAAACGGATATTTTGCCAGCATTAAATACAAATTAAAAGTAATAAAATAAGAAATTACAAACATAGAACATGCTTTACAGTGGGCGAAAGCTGGTGTAGTAAATTCCTTTATACTTTCAAATACAGAACTAAATTTAGTTAAGGATTATTTTAAAACAAGTAACTTGCCTTATGTAAACATAGAAGAAGCATTTGAATTCGCAAGCGTAAGAATAGCCTCTAAGAATACAACTATGATCTATATCGTGGGTGTGCCAGCCACAAAAAAAGAAGAATGTAAAAGAATATTAGTTAAACCAATAAAAAGGAAATCCGTTTTTATTTTATAATTGATTTTAGTAATATACTTCAATGCGGAGTGATTTTTATGGAATTAGGAATAGCTGTCAAACTTTTAACGATCTAAGTATTTGTAACGTTAATGAAATTATAAATTTAAGCGACACGGAGTGCATATCAAACTTATTACAAAGCAGACCAGCAAATTGCACCGATGTCAACAATCAACATATTCCAACGGTCGAGGAAGTACTTCCTGGGTCACTACTACTCAACCAATTTAACGGATCAATTTTAGTCAACAACGACATGCTCAATATAACAGGAACATTCGTAATACAGTACCATAATGCTACCATCGTTGTAAATAAAGGCACTTTTGCCTCCAACGAGTTTCCCATCTCAAGACCTCTTCCGACCATCGTACAATTGGACTCACAATCGAAAACCATTGAAGAACTGTTAACCCTCGAAGTGATGAAAGAGCTGCATTTGAACAACACACACTACATAAGCCAAATCGAAGGGAGAAACAAAACGCACCTGATAGTTATTTACAGTTTGTATACCATCATCTTCACCACAGCCGTGGTAATACCTCGAATTTAAGGGTGGAGGAGTTAACACATAATAGCACAGATAAAAAACTATACAGATGTCTCATTCCCATACAAAAAAATGTCTCAAATTTTCTTCATAGCAGGCAGACTATGAACAGGCAAGAAAGCTTTTTGCCTGTTCACAAGAAAGGTTTTTTCCTGTTCATAGTAAACCACTTTGCCTGTTCAAAGAAAGCTATTCGTCTTTTTCACCAGATTTTCTTTTTATGTGCCCATACATTTTGCTCTTGCCACAGAAAAAAAAAAGCTGTATACATATACATATGTATTTGTTTTATTTTTATTTTTACTACAGCTACTCAGAAAATGAAACTCCTTAAAAATTATTGAAAACAAAATTTCAAAAATTCGTGATAAGGTGAATTAAAGTATTTATTTTATGAGAATAGAAATATATGTATGTACATATGTACAGAAATACTCTGTAAACCCAAATTCCATATTTTGGAGTTTTGGACTTTATCAGAAAATGGATCGTTGATCTAATAATGATCGTATACCTACTTCTTCATGTTTAAAAGTGCGTGTCTATAAGTACATACATATGCACGGTTGTTTAATTGCTTCAGAAAAAAAAATGGAATTAGATACAAAGGAAAAAGAAAATTTAGAAAACAAAATCTTTTTCAATTAATTTAAATTATAAATGATGATGATATTTATCACTGCTCTTAGCTTAGTTAGGCGAAGGTGAATAATTATTACAATTTTTAGCTTTATTTATAGATAATTAATGCTCTTGTCAACATACCAGTTGCATATAAAACTTCATTTTACTCATTTGTACACCCCCAACCTATTTGAATAAGCTATCATATTTTATCAGAATTATTATTATTATTATTATTATTATCTTTATTATTAAGTAAATAAATTACAATTAACAATATAGCGTAAGGCACTAGCTACCAGGGCTATCAGCTACGTGATTAAACTTAATGATAAATGAAAAAAAGATTAAATTAAGGTTACTGTTACAGAGAGTTATCTAGTTTTAAGTATTTAAATATTTTAAAAATGTTTTTTATATTTGTTTCTGTGGCGGTTTTTAGTAGGTCTTCGAGTGTGGAGTTAGCTAGGATATTTGCCGTATCATTGATCTTCTGGCATTCCAATAGATGTTTTATTGTTAGAACACAGTTTTCGTCGCAAAGATGGCAAATTGGAGGGTCATTCTTGGCAAGAGTATGGCTGTGCGTTAAGTTAGTATGGCCCAAGCTTACTTACTTTTTGGACAATTTGCGGGATATATTGTCATTTTTGCTTCTGTGTTGATTGCTGAATAGTGATGGATATATTGCTTCCATGTCTCCAGTTTCTTGTGTTTCGAAAGTGTCCTTATTTGTCTTTGTATGTCTTTGTTGTTGTGTGTGTAGAAGCTGATAAGTGGCTCGTTTGAGGCTGCTGACTTAGCAGCTTTATCCGCTTCTTCATTACCCTTAATGCCCACGTGTGCAGGAACCCACATGAGTTTGATTTTCTTATCATTTTTCATAAGGCTATCCCTGATAGCTTCTACTATTGGAGTTTTATTGCTTATCTTTCTGATGGCAGTTATAACAGAAAGACTGTCAGTGCAGATGATAATTTTTTGCTTTTTGTTTAGTGTGGAGGCCTTAAAAATTGCAAGAGCTTCTGCAGAAAACACTGAACAGGTATCCAGTGTTATACCTTTTGCTAGCACCTTGCCATTTTCTTCCACTACTGCAAATGCAGTACCGTTTTCCGTTTTAGATCCGTCGGTGAAAACCAGTTAATTTTTTGCTACATATTCTTGTCTTATGTTCTTAAACTTGGCTTTATATACTTCTGCACTTGTGGATGACTTGTGTAAGTGATTAAGGTCGGTTATGAAAGAGTTTTCTGATAAAAGCCATGGTGGGAACACTGATGTTTTGTAAGTTTGTATATGGAATGGGATATCGAAACTGCGAGCCGAGTGGATTGAATTGCGTATTGTAGTAGGCAGTTTAGGGAATCTTTTGTGGGACAGTGTTCTCCTGACATCGGCTATGACCGGAGACTTTTGGGATCCTGTGAGTTTGGCTATGAGAGCAAGTTTAAGGTATTCGGATCTTTCCTCAACTGAAGGCAGTCCAGCTTCTGTGAGCATGTTTATTATAGGTGTCGTCCTAAACGCCCCAAGAGCACATCTTACTGCTGCGTGATATTCGGGTTTTATTAATTGTAGCGTTGTCTTAGCGCATTTACCATAAACAACAAAACCGTAGTCAATTTTTGATAGGATGATGGATTTGATGACCCTGGCGATCGAGTTTATGTGTGCACTACAGTTTTTTGATGCAAGATACTTAATTATATTAACTCTGGTAGCTAGGTTTTTTTTAAGTGTAAACAATGATCCTTAAAACTATATTTACAATCGAACATAATACCAAGTATGTTAAGTACGTTAACATTACAAATACTAGTTTTATTGAAATTAAGTGTTACATGTTTTGAGCAACTTGTTTTTCGACAAATGTGTAAAATTTTGGTTTTATTAAATGAAATTTTTGCTCCAGATAGCTTACACCATTCGTCAATCTCTGTAAGGATTTCCATGAATGTGGCAGTAAGTTTATCGGTATCTTTACACTTTGATAAAATAAATAAATCATCGGCGTATAGAGAGTAACGAATGGTGTTATATCTTGTTAAGATCTCACTTAACTCATTAAATGCAACAATAAAAATTATTACAGAGAGTGGTGATCCTTGAGGGATACCATTCTCGAAATCGTTGACGTTGGAGTGAACATTATTTATTTTTATTCTGAATTTTCTTTTGGAAAGGAATGACTTAATATAATTGAGCATTTTAGGGCCAATTTTCCATTGAATTAATTTCTTAATTACAACATGAATCCCAATTCTGTCAAAGGCTTTTTCAAAGTCTATTGACAGAATTGAAATATGATTTTTGGAAGACAAAGCTGAAACAACGAAATCATCAATGTGCAGAAGTGCATCGGTGGTAGATCGGCCATATTTGAAGGCTACTTGGTTTATGTCTATGAAATTATTTATCTCTAAGTACCAAAGAAGGCGCCTTGATACTATTTTTTCAAGGACTTTGCCAATGCATGGTAAAAGCGATATCGGGCGGTAGCCACTAATATCGGTGGCGGACTTTGAAGGCTTTCGAATAGGTACCACACTCGCAATTTTCCATATTTGGGGGATGACGCCGTTGTCGAAAATTAGATTATATAGCATTGGAGGCGAATTTTTGAGCATAGGATATGAAATCCTGTCATAACCGGGTGTTTTACCTACAACTGATCCCAGGCAGTTTTCGAATTCGAGATGGTTTATTGGGAGTTCAATTTTGCGAGCCGAAGATGGTAAGTTATTGCCAGCAACAGTTTTATTTAATGCAGAGTATTTAGCTTCTAGGAATATCGAAGAAAAGTTTGTGTCTTTGGCGTAGTTCGACCATGTTTTGGCGAAATCTGTTATTAAAACCTTTATTGTGCGTTGGACATAGTTCCCGGTAAGGGATTTTATGCTATCCCAGAGTACTTTGGAGGAAGAGTTTGGGTTGATGTTGGAAGTAAAGTTTTCAAAGCTTTCTTTCTTAGCAAGTTTAGCTGATTTGCGAAAAAGAGCATTGGCTTTACGGTATGCAATGAAATTTGCATCGCTCGGATGTTTTTTGAAGTTGTGCCAAGCCTTCTGCTTGATTTGACGCAAATTTTTAATGTCGTTGTTCCACCATGGAACAGAGGTTCTTTTTTTTGAGTTATGGGTTTGAGGTATTGCTGCGTTAGCTGCTGTGCGAATACATTTTTGAATTACCGCGGTTTCCTTATTAATATTAGGGGATGGATTCCTAAGTGTTAGAAAATCTATCGCCTTAGCTTGAAATAGGGGCCAATTTGCTCTGTCGATTTGAAATTTTGGTGGTGTCTTAAAGCTTTTAGGTTGGGCTCCGAATTTTAGGGTCGTAATTATAGGAAAATGGTCGCTGCCATGTAGATCCGGTAGAACTGTCCATGTGCAGTTTGGATACAGCTGTGAAGAAATAAGCGATAGATCAACGTGCGTAAAGGTTTTGTGTGTCGAGAAATGAGTGGGTCTACCGTCGATTAGTATGGCTAAGTTGGAGTATGCTAGAAAATTCTCGACCACTTTACCCCTGACATTAGTTACGCAAGAGCCCCATAAGGGGCTCCACGAGTTAAAGTCACCGGTTAGCAAAATGGGGGTGTGGAATGTATTTACTAAATTGTCTAATTCGGCAGCGGAAAATGGTTGGTCGGGGGGAATGTAAATGGATACGACTGTGAAATTTATTTTTGTCTCGATTACAACTGCAACCGCAGATATTTTGGAGTTTACTTGTATGGACGTATGGGGGATTGACTTATGAACCAAAAGCCCTGATCCCCGTCGGGCGACCCCCATATCAAAATTGTGATAATAGGGGGAATATTGTCTTGGTGCGTATTTCGAGTTATTCGGCAAGTGGGTTTCTTGCAAAGAGATAATGGCTGGATGTAGTTCACTTATTAATAACTGCAGTTCATGGTAGTTATTAAAGTAGCCATTCAGGTTCCATTGCAGGATTTTGAAACTAGTCATAATGAGTAGGAATCTTAACAGCAATATATTTTATTATATTGGGCAAAGATAAGAACTGCAAATGAAAAGAAATACCCACCACACGTCCCCGTCGACAAGCAGATCGCGCTCGGCGGCTTGGATTCACCCACGCAACATCGTCAAAGACGACAGCAATGAATGGTATATCTACCATTATCGCCATGTGATCGTCTTTTGATGTCACTGCGAGAAAAGCAAGCCGTGGGGCGCGATCCACCTCCGCCGGGGACCTACGGTGGGGGTGGGGACTGGTTTGAATTAGTCATTGTTGTCCATATCCGAGTCGGATTGATAGTAGTTTTTAAGAGAAAAAGCATTTGCGATTGTAGAGATTTTTAGAGAGTCACTAATAGGTTGGTTAGTGTTGATTGGTTTGATAGAGTTTGAGAGAGTTGTAGGTTGGTTTTGGTTTGAATGTATGTTGTGATTGGAGATTTGTTTTATTGAGTTGTTTGGTTCGTTGAGTTTTAATGTTGAATTTGTTGATGGATTTCGAGTGAGAACTTGAGGTTGCGAAGAAATAACTGTGTTAGTGAGAGAGTTTGTTGAGGTTTTGTTTTCGTTCGTATTTAGGATCTTTGTAATGCTTTGAGATGTGTTTTTATTAGTTTGCGGGGGAAGAGGTGGTTGGGGTATAGTTGTTTTGTTAGTATATGAATAGGAATTTGGTAGTGTATGAGCATCGGATGATTTCGCATTTGATGTTATACTTGTGACTGTGGCAAATGAATCTCTTGTAAAGTTGGCACTTGTAGGATTTGTTTCCCTATACAGGCGTTTAGCCTCCGCCATGGTGCATTTGTTCTTAGTTTTTATAGTTAAGATTTGCTTAGCTTGTATAAATCTAGGGCAATTTCTATCTGAGGAGGGGTGTGAGTCGAGGCAATTTGCACACATTTTACGAGAACAGCTCGAAGGAGTGTGGGGAGGTAGATTGCAGGTTTCGCACGCAGCGGACTTTGTGCATTTATTAGTAGTGTGCCCAAGAAGCTGACAGTTACGGCATCTCATTGGGTTCGGAATGTACTCACTTACCTTAGCATTATACCAACCGATCTCTACTGCGTCTGGTGGTTGGAAACGATCAAACGTGAACAACATTAAGCCGGTAGGACGTTGTTTACCTTCAAAAGGTTTAGTGAATTTGTAAACTCCTGTAACCCCTTGGGGTCCCATTTCAGAGATAATTTCTGATTCATCAACATGAATCAAGCAAGGCGCGTATACAATTCCTTTGGAAGAGTTTAGGCGATCATGAAGAATGACTGAAACAGGGCATAGATTTGATAGATTTTTAGTCGTCAAAAATCTGTCAGCGACACGTTGGTTTTTGGTTAGTATGAGGAGGTTTCCATCTCTAAGCTGGGAAATCTGATCATACTCTGTGCTTATTGCATCAATAGCTTTTCTCAATAAAAATACGCTAATAGATGTTAGTGGTTTGTCGGGATTTGTTGAAGAAATTAAGACAAATCTTGGGTTCTTAGGCACAGCTGATTTAGGGAGAGTGGGATATTCTTCCCAGGATGAAGGTAACACTTTTTTTTTTTGGCCGGGGGGGATCAGGTGGCTGGTCTACCGGAAGACCGCTGAACCGATTCCCGGGCTTTGTAATTGGCCCCGGGGCCATTGGGCTGAGTAGAGAGAAAATTAACTCACTTTCAGTAAAGAGGGGCGCGTGACTTATAAAGAGTAGTACAAATAAGTTTACACTTACGTGTGAGAGGTAGATTGATATACCAGTGGTGAGAGACGATTTGAGAGAAATTAGCAAGCACTACCAACTGAGAATAAACACGATGTTTACTGCTCGAAAGCCAGACGGTGACTGTTTATCAGAATTAAAACCTTCACTTATTCCTAAGAAGTAAAAGACTTGACCATGCAAGAATTGAATCTTTGTTAAGAATCATATCTTAATCTTCCTCATAAGTAATGTCGTTTAAATTACGTAAATATCTTGTAAGATATAAATTTCTTTCTTTCTTCTCTGAATTCATCCTTTTATAAATTCTATTAGGTATTGTAATTTGGATTGTATCTATTGAATTGATTTATTTACTTTTACACATTTCTTTAAATAGTACTGATTGTCACCCACATCAGAACCCTATTAAATTAATTAAATAAAATTGAAGTATCATTCAACACTAACTTAGGACATATTGTTCAAATAGTTATAGAATGGCCACTTTTTATTCTCTTCCAGTTAATATTAGCTAACTACTATGTGTGTTTTTTTTTTTTTTGGATTGCGCCAGGGATGTGTAATCTTCATAGATACTAGTAGCCCGAGTGCTACTAGCATGCACGATTCGCAAACCTGAGTACTCGATGCCAGGAATACGCCTACGTACTAAACACACACCCTACACACTTCAACCACTCTCCCCGCGGGACTGCCGTTAGGTATTACTTCGCGGGGCTGGTTAGCAATTCATGCTGTGCTTCTTGTATTGCTGCTTCTGATGCTTCTGTTGCTTCTGCTGCTCTTCTTAGCTTTTCTATTCTCCGCAACTCTTTTTGTAGAGTTGTTACGAAAGAACATATTGCCATCCAATTTTCTTTCAACCGTAGCATATGGTCGAGGAATAATAACGGACTTGGCAGAGTAATTCTCCATGCCGTGAAACGTGTGCAGTAAAACACTGCGTGCTCCGTATCCTCACCTTCACCTGGACATTCCGGGCAGGATGGTGAGTTGTCGTGTCCGAATCGGTGTAGATATTTGCGGTAGCCACCGTGGCCAGACAGGAACTGCGTTAGATGGTAGTTGCAGTCTCCACGCTTTCGACTTATCCAATCTTGGATTGTCGGTATAAGTTTGTATGTCCATCTGCCTTTTGTTGTATTAGCCCAGCGAGCTTGCCACATAGCTGCTGACGATGCCCTTTCTTCAATTTTTATCACCTTGATACCAGTGGCATCGTGATGACTCAATGCTCTTCTGTTATATATCTTCAGCATTTCATCTGCGAGAATGTCGATGGGGACCATTCCAGCTATGACAAATGCAGCTTCGTCAGAGATGGTTCGAAAGCCGCTGATTGTCCGTAGCGCACAGAGTCTGTATGATGACGATAGTTTCCTTTTGGTCTCCTTCGTCCTCAGTGCCTCCGCCTAGACTGGGGCGGCATATAACAGAACTGAGGTGATAACTCTAGAGAGTAGAATCCTTCTAGCGTATCCAGGTCCACCGATGTTAGGCATGATACGCGAGAGAGCTCCCTGCATTTGCGATGCTTTTTTGGTAACAAAATCAACATGCGTTTTAAACCGTAGCCTGTTGTCCAGCATTACTCCAAGGTATTTAACTGCCACTTTCGACCCGATGGTTTGGTTACCAACCTGAAAGTTGGCAAATTCGACAGTTTTCCGGCTGGTTATAAGAACAGCTTCTGTTTTATGGTGAGCTAGTTCCAGTCCGGCGGATTCTAGCCAATCTTTTATCCGGGCAATTGCTTCATTTGTAGCTGATTCTACTGCACGGATTTGTTTATCTACTGTCACGACTGCAATGTCATCGGCGAATTCAATTATCGTTACTCCCCCAGGTAACGATAATCGTAGTACTCCGTCGTACATGATGTTCCAATAGTGGCCCTAAAACCGATCCCTGTGGAACTCCCGCAGTTACGTTGTAGTATTTTACGCCTTCATCGGTATTGTACCTCAGCTTCCTGTTGTTGAAGTAGTTCGTCACTATCCGTAGCAGGTAATATGGCGTATCCATCCTGGCAAGTGACCTTCTAATAAACGACCAGTTCGCAGAGTTAAATGCGTTTTTAATGTCCAGCGTTACTACTGCACAATACTCCTTTGTGCCGTAGAGCCATCTTTCTCCTTCGATGGCACCTTTGGCGATATCGACTACCGCTCTTATGGCGTCAACAGTAGATCGTGCTCTTCTGAAGCCAAATTGGTGATCTGAGAGGGCTCCTTTCTCTTCTACTACTGCGAGTAATCTATTATAGATTATCTTCTCGAGGATCTTTCCCATGGTGCCTAATAGGCATATTGGGCGATAGGATGATGGTTCTCCTGGGGGCTTCTTTCCTTTTGGCAGTAGGACCAAATGCTGCGTTTTCCATTTTTCGGGAAAGGTTCCTTCTTCAAGGCACTGCTTCATTGTTGTTATGAAGAGGTCTGGTCTTTTTGTTACAGCTGCCTTTACTGCCTTGTTCGGGATGCCGTCGGGTCCCGGAGCCTTGTTGTCACCTATCTCGCTGCATGCCCTTAGCAGTTCCTCGTGCGTAATTAAAGGAACATCTTCTGGATTGACTTCTCGTATAATATTGCACATAGCAGCAGGCCTTTGGGGGAAGAGGTGCTTTACTATGGATCTCAGCATTATCGGACATGTTATTTGAGGAGTCCTATAGCCCTTTAATTTCGTCATCACCATTCTGTATGCCGAGCCCCATGGGTTGATGTCGGCTTCTTGACAGAGACGTTTTAAATGGCTCTATTTAAGCTACGTCTCACCAGTCTAAGGGTGTCCAGGCATTGTTGGAAATCCGCCCTCCTTCTTGATCGTTGGACTTTACGCCGGGCTTGTAGACATTTTGCCCGAAGTTCGCCTATTTCCTCGTTCCACCAGTAACACGGTGATGCGTTCCTGGTATTTGCTCTCCTAGGCATTGATGCGTCGCACGCTGTGGTGATGGTGCCTGTGAGGTGGTGAGCGAGGGTCTCCACTGTTCCGCTTGGAGCTTGATCACCGTTCAACATCTTTTTGAATGCATCCTTATCGAAAGATCTGTCATTCCATTTTGGGCCAGTAAGTTTTGGGAGCTGGACTGGTTTTTTCCCTTTTATTTCCAGTATTATCACCTGATGGTCGCTGTGTGATTATTCCTCACTGACCCTCCACTTTATGGTTTTCAGGATGGAGTTGCTCGCAAAGGTGATGTCAATGATGGACCCTACTCCAGCCTTCCGGTAAGTATTTATCCGGCCCTTATTAGCAATGCCTATCGCTAGGGGAGCGAATGTTTCCAATAAGACCTTTCCTCTGATGTTGGTGAGCCTGCTGCCCCTTTCTGTTGCCCACGCGTTGAAGTCTCCTCCTATAACCACTGGGGCTCTCTGGAGCGCATCCGTGGTTAGATTATCCAGCATTAGTTGGTACTCGCTGGCCGTCAAACTGGGTCGGGCATAGCAGCTATAAAAATGGATCCCATTTATTTTCGCCCGCACGAAGCCGACTGCTTGGTCGTTTGTTTCTTGAAAGGCATAGCGTCCACACATCCATATCGCCGCCTGTTTTGCCTTATCGCAGATCCAATTGTTGTTCTCTTCGGGACATTTATATGGTTCACTGATCATAATAACGTCAGCGCTATCGTCCTTGGCCGTTTGTGCTTGGATGTCCTGTGCTATTCTACAGTGATTAAGATTTATCTGTAGAATCTTCATGGTATTTTTCTTGTAATAGCTCTCCGAAATACTGGGCATTTGCTACTGCCGGCTACATGCTGCGCAACGTCCGGATGGTCTTTCTTGCAGAACATGCAGGATGGATCCTTGTTGCAATTCTTCGCTATATGGCCTTCTCCTCCACATCTCCTACATAGCTTGGAGCGGTCTTCCTCGCTTTTGCATTGCCAGGCTAGATGACCAAACTCTAAACATTTGAAGCACTTTTTAAGGAGGGTTCGTTCGCGCATGCGACAGTTAACCCAGCCGATTTTAATCCTTCCTGCTTCTAACAGCTTTCTTACGTCTACTGCGGTAAAGCTGATCGTTGCTGTTTGTGTTCCTCCGTACGCCCTCCGCAGGGACAAAATATCTGCCGGTGAAACTTTCACTCCAAACTGGGCTTCGATTGCATTGATTACGTCGTCTATAGTCGTGACCTCATCGATGTCTTTGATCTCAAGAGTAGTGCGATGCGTAATCAAACTTACATTCGCTTGCTCTGCTAGAGCTTCACTAATGACGCCTTTAAATTCGTTTGTCTTATTTCCCGTCTCCTTGAATTGTATAAGGAGGTCTCCCTTCTGTGTCCTCTTGATTTTAGTTACCGCCTTTCCCACTGTTTCCAGTTTGGGGTCTGCCTTCACCTTGCGTAGTATCTCCGCGTATGAGAGGGACCCCGTCGCTTTAATGACGATAGCGTCAAGACTAGGTCTTTTGACCTCTTGTTGCTTCTTTTTGGCGATCTTCTTTTTGGTGGTATTTACCCATTCTTCTTCTCCTGCCGCTTACTTCTTGTTTGTGGCTGTAACTGTTTTCTTAGGTCTGACCACCGGGGTCTCTACGCCGGTGCATTGATTGTTGCATCCAGAGTGATCACATCTTTTACAGACATTTTAAGCTGGAATTTGGTGAAGACAAGGAAGTAAAAATTCGATGTTCTTACGATAGCAATTTTGAGAAGAAATCATTGGTAATCAAATGTCTTGAATTCCTCGAGTACGAAACTGAAAGAATTTTAAGTAGTGGAGAAATAGAGCATATAACTAAGTATGATACAGAATATAAATCTAATTATGAAGTACTGGATATGCGAAAATCAAAAAGAAACTTATCATATGAATATATCTTAAGAGAATATTTTTTTAATAAAACAAAACATTTTTTTTTTCGTAAAATAATAATTATGCTTTTTATTTATTCATCAACATTGATTAAATCAATAAAGCCCTCCAATACATTTGTTATTTTACATTTAAATACTTCGTTAACAAATTCTATATAATTAACCCACATCATTAGACCTTCAACATTATTAGACGATCGAACAAGATATCCTACACCAAATGTTTTAATAACAATACACTCTACTATTATATCTTCTTTTATATCCATATTGAGGGGATGGGGTGAAGGAGGGATTCACATCAAATCTGTTTTATTTATCCACGAATTATACTGAGGGGGAACACCTAGCCATTTGACGTTTGCAACACTTTATCTACAAGGAATGTATCTGGAAATTTGGTAATTTGTAATTCTTCTTCGTAAAAGCTGCCGCTGATAGGTTGACCTTGAAAGTCTTCAAGGAGATATGTGACGGGATGTGTTATTTTTACTTTTCTTATCTTGAATATTTCAGATGTCCAATTGGGCGTATAACCTTTCTCAAATTCATGTTTAAACTTGCATATTCGAACAGTATTGCCAACTTTAAATTTTCTTCTTGGAGCTATTTTTATTCAACTGTAAACAGTAGACAATAGTTCTTTTGCATTTCTCTTATTGACATCAACTTTTCGCATTTTTATAGTTCTATGTTTGGAGTGATTATATGCATGAACCAAATCGTTTAAAATCAATAGCCATTTGTAGTTACCATTAAAACTGAATTCTTTCCACATCTTCTCTTTAAGGGTTCGATTGAAGCGTTCAACAATTGATGCTTTTACATTACTATATGTCGAATAATGATAAATATTATGCGTCTTCATTAAATCCTGAAAAAATTTATTGAAAAACTCTTTGCCATCAACGGTTTGTAGATTTTTCGGTGTTCTACGGGAACTGTCAAAAATTGATTTTATAGCTCCTGTAGCAGATGATGACATCTTATTTTTCAAAGGAACTGCCCACGCATACTTTGAAAAAATATCGATCACTGTCATTATACCCATTGTTCTGTTTACTGTAAGGTATCATTTCTACCAAGTCTGCTTGCCACAAGTCATCAAACCCCTTAATTACAACTCGACGTCTGATGAAATTCCTTCGTGCATGCATTTTTCTTCAATATTAAAATTACCATTCGGTAGTAGTTTAAATCCTTCACCGGGAGGTCCTTGAGGACCAACTGTTGGTCTATAAAATCGGCTGGAGCTTCTTCCAAACTTATCGACACTCATTCTGTTAAATAATGATGTGCTTGTCAAGAATTTTGGTTAATAAATGATATTTGATTCACGCAGCTCTTCATCCCAATAGATATAATCAATAGGATTATTTGAGTATATCATGTT
The DNA here is from genome assembly GCA_963082735.1 of Pocota personata. Classification (NCBI taxonomy): domain Eukaryota; kingdom Metazoa; phylum Arthropoda; class Insecta; order Diptera; family Syrphidae; genus Pocota; species Pocota personata. The sequence continues at coordinate 139,132,203 of OY720429.1, read as the reverse complement.
AGATGAATTACTGTATGCTTTACCAATTTTCTTTTTGAAAGCTCTAGTAATTTTCCTACCATCTTTCGGAGATCGTTCTTGAATTAAAGTTCGAATAATTTGCTTATACTTTTGCCCTCTGTTGCCTTGAATTTGTTCGTTACTATCAATGTTTTTCATATGCACATTTGTTTTTTGTAATATTTTCTGATTCATTATTATACTTGACTTTTCGTGGATTTTTGCGGAAAATTAACTCATAAAGACCATCTGTGCCCTTGAAGATTTCATCGTCAATAACAAAATCATTTTGCTAGTTGATTAGAAAACTTGATCTACCTAATTTCTTTGAATTTGACTGTACATCGAAATAGGGACCATAGATTTTGTCACGATTCACATCTGATGGTGTTGATCGATTGAGCGGGGTACTTTGATCAATATTATCGCTATCGAAATTTGTAGGTGTTTTAAATGATAAATCATTGTCGGGTAGAAATGATTCTGGAGAAGTAAATTCAACACTCTCCTTTAAATTATAACTTTCTGTGGTGATGACGAGCTTTGAAAATGTAACCGTCGTCGTTTACGTTTCATCGTTTCATTTGTATCTTTCACTGTACCGCTATTTCGAGTGTTGTTACTTTTGACATTTTTCACGATTTCTTTTAAGGGTTCAACTATTGGTTTAAAAGTACGTTCAAACTCTGTTTCTTTCATAATAAAAGACAGGGTGTCAAACAGGGCGGTTTCAAATAGGGGCGGTTTCAAACAGGGGCGGTTTCAAACAGGGCGGTTCCAAAAAACAGAGTCAGTTCTAAACAGAATGATTTCAAACCAGATGTAAACATATGAATAGATGTTTAGTGACTGAATAGCTTTACAAACAAACAATTTCCTTAAATGATTTTCTATACCGCCCTTTCTCTATATTGCTAACTTTATTGATGACCAAGAATTGATGACATCTTTCCAGCATTTGGAACATAGCTCCTTGAATTGATTAAATGTCATATCTGAATTTATATGATCATTGTGTATATGTTTAAGATTAAGTTCATCTTGTTTAAAAAGAATTATATAGTTTGCATTGTCTCGAATCAAATGCTTTGGTATATGTGTATAAGATTGACACAAGTAGAAACTATCCACTCCATTATGTCGTCCCATATAGAAATAATCCCTGATGTTATTTTGGTTATAACAGGCTACATCATCAAATATAAATATTGAATTTCGCTTCGCTTCGGAAGGTGACATAATTTCACAATTATTTGAAAATTCGCTGTATCCCATTTCTTTGATAGATTTTATTATTTTTCTCAAGTATACATACTTTGGTTGATTTAGAGACTTTGAATATATGTAAATGTTTCCAAATTTTAAACCATTGGGATCTAGAAGAATGCTCAACATGACATTTGTTTTTCCACAATTTGATGGACCCACAATGATCCCTCGAATACTATTCGGAAATAATGGTCCGTGTTTCTTTTTTTCTCTAATTTTTCTACTCGTATCGAAATTCTCAACTTTAATGATATCTGGTTGCTTTATAAACCTCATTTTACTGACTGAAATAGATCAGTATAAAACATTATGTTTTATAGTCAATCAGTTCATAATTGATTAACACGTACAATAATAAAGTGATATAATGATAGATTATCGAGTGAATCACATCAGTTGCAAACATTCATTGCAGGGATACGGACTAGTGAATTCCATAATTAATAAATTACCATTTGAATTACATCTTCCATCGTATAATTTTTGTGGTCCCGGAACTAAGCTAAAGGAACGACTCGCAAGAGGAGATCGAGAAATTAATCAATTGGATGAAGCGTGTCGTGAACACGATATTGCGTATGCAAGTAATAAAAACTTGAGCGATAGACATATTGCAGATAAAATTTTAACCGAAAAGGCTTGGCAAAGAGTAAAAGCTAAAGATTCATCAGTATCGGAAAGAGTAAATAGTCTGTTGGTTACGAATATTATGAAGGCTAAAACTAAGCTTGGTATGGGTAAATTTTTAATAATAAATTGCTATAAGGAAACCGAGAAGCGAGGACCCCTTCGAAATTGTAAGCGCTGCCTTTAAGGCAGCTAAAAATGTTCTTAGAAATAAACGAAAGAATATTATAGTTCCACGGATAATACCATTACCAAAAATTGGTGGCTTCTTACCATTGTTACCTATCTTTGCTGGACTATCAGCGATTGGATCTCTAAGGAGCTGCTGCAATAGCCAAAGTAGTAAAGGATACAAGAGTTGCTAAGCAACAGTTAGAAGAGAATAAAAGACATAACCAAGCCAGTGGAAGCAGTGCAAATTAAGATTGGTAAAGGACTTTATCTTCAACCATTTAAGAATGGATTGGGACTTTTTCTAAAACCATCAGATTCAAAAAACTATTAGAATCGCTACCCAATTGTCCCCTATCAAATATTGACATTACAAACTTTGGAAAGGAAAACATAGCACATTTTTGTGGTGTTTTCATGCGAAACACACTACCAGTAAAACCTTTAGTGAACGAATGTGGTGTAATTAATTTAGATGATGAACGCGGACCGGGCACTCATTGGGTAGCATACACTAAGAAGAACAATAACATTAAATACTTTGACAGTTTGGTAACTTAAAACCTCCTAGTGAAGTCAAATATTTAGGCAAAGATATTAATTACAACTGCAACAACTGTCAAAATTTTAATACCTACATATGTGGTCATTTATGTTTGAAATTCTTAATTGAATCAATAAATAAATAAATCAAAAAGAAATCTCTTCCATTTCTATTTCAATAGCAATGTCGTTAACACTTACACTAAGCGGAAATAATTCCACTCTAACTGCGGACTATTTCCCCACGATTGTCTTAACTTCTGATTATGTATGTTGTTTAATTTTTTTTCAAACTTATAATTCTAAACCTAATGTAGATAATGTAAATAATTTACTACATTTCGGTGAGGATGTGATTGCACTTCCTATCGGCTCATATGAGATTGAAGATATAAATAACTTTATTCAAGAGATTCTCAAACAAGTAAATGATGATGATTCCGTAAAAAACCCATAATCAAAATAAAAGCAAACAATAATACTTTAAAATGTGAAATTTATAGCACTAAAGAAATTAATTTCTCTCAACCTAATACGATTGGTTCGCTTTTAGGATTCAGCAAGAAAAAATTATCTGTAAATGTAACACATGAATCAGATCTTTATGTTGACATCAATAGAGTGAACATTGTTCGAATTGATTGCAATTTAATCGATGGAACATTTATCATATACTACATGAATTTTCTGTGAAGGTTAGCCCAGGGTATAAAACAAGTGAAGTACCACGAAATGTCATCTATTTACCCGTGAACGTTAAGAGGATAAGTTCTATAACTATAAATCTCTTTGATCAAGACGGAAATCTTATAAATTTCAGAGGTGAAACCATAACCGTTCGATTACATCTCAAACCTCAATAATGATAATATATGATAATTCTTCTTTACACTCATCAAATCATTTCTATAAAAGAATGCAAAGTACTATCATTTCTATCAATATACTACCAACAACTGGTGGGCGAACATCACAACAACTTACTATACAAAATCAACAATTTCTATTATCTTTGGGATACAAATTGAAAAATTAAAAAACTAAAATCCACCATTTACAACGAAGAGAGAGAAAGAGAGAGAGCGAGAGAGAGATGTTGAATATTTTTGAAGAACCAACATTTGAGGAGAGTATTTCAAAATTGGAATATCATACATACTCACCATATTTGTATAATTTCGAGAAAAATGATATTATTCAAATTTGTGTCCAACATCAAAATCTTAATATTTTACCTTCAGAAAGCTACATTTATATTGAAGGCACTGTTTCGAAAACTTATGGATCTGCAGTTGCGAAAACAAAACTTATAAATAATGGAATAGCTTTCTTATTCGACCTAATTCGTTACGAATTAAATGGTGTTGAAATCGATAGCAATCGTAATGTTGGCATCACATCAACTATTAAAAACTATATATCTTTAAATAAAAATGTAAGTGATATGCTGCTTAATGCATCTTGGTCACCAAATTCAATCAATGTTAATGGTTTCTTCTTTAATTTTTGTATACCCCTAAATAAATTATTAGGATTTACTGAAGACTACAAGCGAATAATTCCGAACGGTCGACATAATACGCTCACGCACTGATGAAAATTCATTAATCGCTGAAGAGGATGAAAAGGCAAAGATAAACTTGCCTAAGGTACAATGGAAAATTCCTCATATTACCACCATTTACAACGAAGAGAGAGAAAGAGAGAGAGCGAGAGAGAGATGTTGAATATTTTTGAAGAACCAACATTTGAGGAGAGTATTTCAAAATTGGAATATCATACATACTCACCATATTTGTATAATTTCGAGAAAAATGATATTATTCAAATTTGTGTCCAACATCAAAATCTTAATATTTTACCTTCAGAAAGCTACATTTATATTGAAGGCACTGTTTCGAAAACTGATGGATCTGCAGTTGCGAAAACAAAACTTATAAATAATGGAATAGCTTTCTTATTCGACCTAATTCGTTACGAATTAAATGGTGTTGAAATCGATAGCAATCGTAATGTTGGCATCACATCAACTATTAAAAACTATATATCTTTAAATAAAAATGAAAGTGATATGCTGCTTAATGCATCTTGGTCACCAAATTCAATCAATGTTAATGGTTTCTTCTTTAATTTTTGTATACCCCTAAATAAATTATTAGGATTTACTGAAGACTACAAGCGAATAATTCCGAACGGTCGACATAATACGCTCACGCACTGATGAAAATTCATTAATCGCTGAAGAGGATGAAAAGGCAAAGATAAACTTGCCTAAGGTACAATGGAAAATTCCTCATATTACATTGGCCGATTCTTTCAAATTAAAACTGTACAAACCTATTAATAATGGACAGAATATAAAGATTGCTTTTCATCATATTTGCAACGTGAAGACAACCTCTCAAATGGAGAAACCACGCTACATCATCCCTGCTCTGCAAACCAATAAACGAAATTTACTTAAAGGAAATCCTACTAGTTTTGATCATTGTGATGTAACTAATGTGAAAGCCTATTTAAATTCTGATGCTTATCCATGTGAAGATTTAAATTTATCATTTGATAAAAGTAATTACAGTTTACTTTACAATATTTACTGTTATTTTCAAAAAAAACGACTATAATCGACTAATTGCTGAACCGTTATTATCAAGAGATACGTTTAAATCTCAAGCGACAATTTTCATAATAGATTATCGACATCAAAGTGAAATAATCAAAAACGGACCAGTTGATATTCGTATTGAAATCAAAACAGCAAAAATAATCCCTTCTAATACATCAGCATACTGTTTAATGTTGCATGATCGTATTGTAAACTATAATCCCTTGAAAGAAATAGTTTCTCGCGAAATGTAATAAGTTAGTTGAATGTCAGCTTTTATTCAATAAACATACGAACGGACAAGATAAAAAATGCATTTTATTCTCGATGTTCAAGGCTTTAAGGGAGAAAATAACAAGTTTATCGCAAAAGAAGTATCTATACTGCACAATGATTATCATCATCATTTCATTATAAAACCTCCATTCAACTCTAATCAACTATTACCATCGCTAAGGAGACTAAGGCTTTGTCAGAAAAAAAAATTTTGGGTTTCATTGTTTTCGATGTCTCTGATTGTACTTGGTATGTGCGAACAAGATGTGCTCAGCTAAAGAAAGAAAATTTTTCGTCATATTGTGTAATCATTTGAGTATACAAAAAAAAAAAAAAATGTGCTAATCAGTTGTTTAGTATTTAAAGAAATCACTGATCGATACTGAGCATCAGTTATGTTTTGATTAAGGAACAGATAAAATGGATCGAAGTCAAACGAAAGAAGATGTAAATATGAAGGATAGTCTTCGTAAAAAACATTTAATATGCTTTGAAAAGCAATCCATTTAAATACATCATCATCATCATCATCATCATCATCATCATCATCATCATCATCATCATCATCATCATCATCATCATCATCATCATCATCATCATCATCATCATCATCATCATCATCATCATCATCATCATCATCATCATCATCATCATCATCATCATCATCATCATCATCATCATCATCATCATCATCATCATCATCATCATCATCATCATCATCATCATCATCATCATCATCATCATCATCATCATCATCATCATCATCATCATCATCATCATCATCATCATCATCATCATCATCATCATCATCATCATCATCATCATCATCATCATCATCATCATCATCATCATCATCATCATCATCATCATCATCATCATCATCATCATCATCATCATCATCATCATCATCATCATCATCATCATCATCATCATCATCATCATCATCATCATCATCATCATCATCATCATCATCATCATCATCATCATCATCATCATCATCATCATCATCATCATCATCATCATCATCATCATCATCATCATCATCATCATCATCATCATCATCATCATCATCATCATCATCATCATCATCATCATCATCATCATCATCATCATCATCATCATCATCATCATCATCATCATCATCATCATCATCATCATCATCATCATCATCATCATCATCATCATCATCATCATCATCATCATCATCATCATCATCATCATCATCATCATCATCATCATCATCATCATCATCATCATCATCATCATCATCATCATCATCATCATCATCATCATCATCATCATCATCATCATCATCATCATCATCATCATCATCATCATCATCATCATCATCATCATCATCATCATCATCATCATCATCATCATCATCATCATCATCATCATCATCATCATCATCATCATCATCATCATCATCATCATCATCATCATCATCATCATCATCATCATCATCATCATCATCATCATCATCATCATCATCATCATCATCATCATCATCATCATCATCATCATCATCATCATCATCATCATCATCATCATCATCATCATCATCATCATCATCATCATCATCATCATCATCATCATCATCATCATCATCATCATCATCATCATCATCATCATCATCATCATCATCATCATCATCATCATCATCATCATCATCATCATCATCATCATCATCATCATCATCATCATCATCATCATCATCATCATCATCATCATCATCATCATCATCATCATCATCATCATCATCATCATCATCATCATCATCATCATCATCATCATCATCATCATCATCATCATCATCATCATCATCATCATCATCATCATCATCATCATCATCATCATCATCATCATCATCATCATCATCATCATCATCATCATCATCATCATCATCATCATCATCATCATCATCATCATCATCATCATCATCATCATCATCATCATCATCATCATCATCATCATCATCATCATCATCATCATCATCATCATCATCATCATCATCATCATCATCATCATCATCATCATCATCATCATCATCATCATCATCATCATCATCATCATCATCATCATCATCATCATCATCATCATCATCATCATCATCATCATCATCATCATCATCATCATCATCATCATCATCATCATCATCATCATCATCATCATCATCATCATCATCATCATCATCATCATCATCATCATCATCATCATCATCATCATCATCATCATCATCATCATCATCATCATCATCATCATCATCATCATCATCATCATCATCATCATCATCATCATCATCATCATCATCATCATCATCATCATCATCATCATCATCATCATCATCATCATCATCATCATCATCATCATCATCATCATCATCATCATCATCATCATCATCATCATCATCATCATCATCATCATCATCATCATCATCATCATCATCATCATCATCATCATCATCATCATCATCATCATCATCATCATCATCATCATCATCATCATCATCATCATCATCATCATCATCATCATCATCATCATCATCATCATCATCATCATCATCATCATCATCATCATCATCATCATCATCATCATCATCATCATCATCATCATCATCATCATCATCATCATCATCATCATCATCATCATCATCATCATCATCATCATCATCATCATCATCATCATCATCATCATCATCATCATCATCATCATCATCATCATCATCATCATCATCATCATCATCATCATCATCATCATCATCATCATCATCATCATCATCATCATCATCATCATCATCATCATCATCATCATCATCATCATCATCATCATCATCATCATCATCATCATCATCATCATCATCATCATCATCATCATCATCATCATCATCATCATCATCATCATCATCATCATCATCATCATCATCATCATCATCATCATCATCATCATCATCATCATCATCATCATCATCATCATCATCATCATCATCATCATCATCATCATCATCATCATCATCATCATCATCATCATCATCATCATCATCATCATCATCATCATCATCATCATCATCATCATCATCATCATCATCATCATCATCATCATCATCATCATCATCATCATCATCATCATCATCATCATCATCATCATCATCATCATCATCATCATCATCATCATCATCATCATCATCATCATCATCATCATCATCATCATCATCATCATCATCATCATCATCATCATCATCATCATCATCATCATCATCATCATCATCATCATCATCATCATCATCATCATCATCATCATCATCATCATCATCATCATCATCATCATCATCATCATCATCATCATCATCATCATCATCATCATCATCATCATCATCATCATCATCATCATCATCATCATCATCATCATCATCATCATCATCATCATCATCATCATCATCATCATCATCATCATCATCATCATCATCATCATCATCATCATCATCATCATCATCATCATCATCATCATCATCATCATCATCATCATCATCATCATCATCATCATCATCATCATCATCATCATCATCATCATCATCATCATCATCATCATCATCATCATCATCATCATCATCATCATCATCATCATCATCATCATCATCATCATCATCATCATCATCATCATCATCATCATCATCATCATCATCATCATCATCATCATCATCATCATCATCATCATCATCATCATCATCTCATCATCATCATCATCATCATCATCATCATCATCATCATCATCATCATCATCATCATCATCATCATCATCATCATCATCATCATCATCATCATCATCATCATCATCATCATCATCATCATCATCATCATCATCATCATCATCATCATCATCATCATCATCATCATCATCATCATCATCATCATCATCATCATCATCATCATCATCATCATCATCATCATCATCATCATCATCATCATCATCATCATCATCATCATCATCATCATCATCATCATCATCATCATCATCATCATCATCATCATCATCATCATCATCATCATCATCATCATCATCATCATCATCATCATCATCATCATCATCATCATCATCATCATCATCATCATCATCATCATCATCATCATCATCATCATCATCATCATCATCATCATCATCATCATCATCATCATCATCATCATCATCATCATCATCATCATCATCATCATCATCATCATCATCATCATCATCATCATCATCATCATCATCATCATCATCATCATCATCATCATCATCATCATCATCATCATCATCATCATCATCATCATCATCATCATCATCATCATCATCAT